>CM057452.1:1438950000-1439632500 GCA_016271365.2 Neoceratodus forsteri
GGCTGGCTACGGTAATACCAATACATAAGAAGGGAAACAAGAACAAAGTTGATAATTATAGACCTATTAGTTTAACATCAGTTGTATGTAAAATTATGGAAAGGATATTGAAACAAAAGATGGATCAAGAATTAATAACTAAGGGTACACAGGACACTACACAACATGGATTTTGTAAAGGAAGATCATGTACAACAAATCTTGTTACTTTTTATGAGAATATAAGTATCAGCTTGGATAACGGTATACCAGTGGATGTTGTGTTCCTGGATTTTAAAAAGGCATTTGATAAAGTTTCACATAAACTCTTAGTTATGAAACTGATCAAGTTGGGATTTGATGGTTATACTGTTAAATGGGTTAAAGAATGGCTGAAAGATAGAAGCCAGAATGTAAGAATAGGGAATATAACTTCTACTAGTATCCCGGTAACAAGTGGAGTACTGCAGGGTTCTGTTCTGGTTCCTACATTGTTTGGTATATTTATTGGGGACCTGCAATTGGGAGTCAATAGTCAGATCAGCAAATTTGCAGATGACACTAAAATATCAGCAGAAGTGGATTCAGAAATAAAAATTAATCTATTAAAAAAAGATTTATTGATCATTGAAAAATGGGCAAAAGATAATGACATGTGGTTCAACATTGACAAGTGCCTGGTCATGCATCTGGGCAAAAAGAACCCCAGTGTTGATTATATACTCTGTGGGAACCAAATTAGGATGGGAACTCATGAACAAGACTTGGGTGTAACAGTAAATAATAAGTTTGATTGGAGTAACCAATGTATCAAAGTAATTCAAACAGGTAATCGTATTATTAATGCAATTAAAAAATCACTTATAACGCAAAATAAAGAATGTATAATAAAACTGTATAAATCATACATTAGACCACACACTGATTGTGCTGTTTCCTTTTGGGCACCATATCTGGAAAAAGATAAAAAAAATGATAGAAAGCTTACAGAGAAGAATGACCAAATTAATTCCAGAAATAAAATCCTTACCATATCAAGATAGGGCAAAATCCTTGGGATTACATGATTTACAAACAAGACGTGATAGAGGGGATTTGTTGTTATTGTTTAATATTTTGAATGATGAACATCTTATGGAATTAAGTGGATTAACCTATTTGGATAAAGTATATGGATTAAGATGTAATAACAGGCAAATTAAAGTACCAAAGGCAATTACCAACAAAAGGAAATATTTTTTTACAGTGAGAGCCACAGTACTTTGGAATTCTTTGCCACAGCACATAGTTGAACAGACATCCTGGAAACAGTTTAAAGTGAAATTAAGACAGGTTATTGCTGGGAAGTTGAAAGTAATTTCCCCCACTATTGTGGGGAAAGTGGTCCCGATGGGCCTAGTGCCTGCTTCCACTTTTAAAAACCGAGAGTAATACTGAGAGTAACATTAATGGTTTGCATAATCCTATTAAACATTCCAGATTTATGCAGAATATCAGAAAACAAGGACCAGATATTATTATGGTACAAGAGACCCATCTTTTGCAATCAGAACATTTAAAACTAAGATGGGGGCAGAGATATGAGGTTTTCGCTTCGTCACACCCCAGTGGGCAACGCAGAGGAGTGGCAATTATGATACCAACATCCACTCCTTTTGAAATAACTCAATCCCACACCGACACCCAGGGGCGTTACGTTATCCTACAGGGACATATACATGGTTGTGAGGTGACATTAGTTAATGTATACCTCCCTCCGCAGACAAATACCCCGGTAATAAGGTTCCTCCTTTCTAAAGTCTTAGAACTACTTAAAGGACAGGTAATCATAGCAAGAGATTTAAATATAACACTATCGCCGAATAAAGACTGCTCCCACCCTTGAAAATATAAACAAACAAATGGCACTAAATACATTAAAAAAATGTTGGACCTTCTGGGACTGGTGGATGTATGGCGCTCAATGTTTCCATCGAGCCCAGGGTATACATACTATTCAATCAGACATTATTCTTACTCTAGGTTAGACTACTTTATAACCACGTGTGAACATATAACTTCAATACAGGATATAGAAATAGGTCCTAAAATATTGTCGGACCACCACCCCCTCATTCTAAAACTTGACTTAGGCAAAACTAAAAAAACAAACAATGTGGTGTCTTAACCCCTCTATTTTAAAAGATAAGCAGTTAATAGACATAATGGAAAAAAATCCCACAATTTTTATTAGAAAACTCATCCCCAGATATTTCTGAAGCTATAACTTGGGATTCTCTAAAAGCTACACTAAGGGGAGAAATGATAGCCTATTCAGTTAAAAAGAAAAGAGATCTAGATAAGAAATACTCTGAGCTGATGTATTGTATCCAACAATACCAATTATTATATAGTGAAAGGGATAAGGAATTAGCACAAAAAATTAAAGCTGCAAAGACCTCCTTGCAGAAAATAATGGATACCAAAATCCAACAGACCTTGCTTTATCTTAAACTGAACAATTACATGGGAGGAGCCCGGGGGTCATGTTGGCTGGCCCAAAAAATAAGAACGCAGGAACGCACGGCCACCATAATTAAGGCTAAAAATGCTACAACGGGTCTGCTAACTCACCGGGATGAAGAAATTAGGCAAATATTCACTGAATACTTTGCCACCCTGTATCAACAACAAGAAAGAAGTACCCCAGACACTAGAAACAAATTTTTAAAGGACTTGCCCCTTCCGCAACTAACTGAAAATCATAAAGCAATATTAACAGCCCCAATTAAAGCAGAGGAAGTCCAGATAGGGATAAAAAACGTTAAACAAAACTGATGCTCGGGACCAGACGGATATACCTCTGAATGGTATAAACAATTTGGAAAGGAAATCATACCACAATTGCTAAGGGTGTTTACTGAAATTGTTAAGGGAGACCCTCCCCCCCTTGGGATTATGCGGTGCTATCACCTATCCCAAAACCAAATAAGATTCATCAATCCCATCCATGTGTAGACCTATCTCTATCTTAAATAATGATTATAAAATCTTTATGATGATATGGTCGACAAGGCTGGAGACAATTCTGCCTTCCATCATACACCAAGACCAGACAGGATTCATAAAAAAGAGAACTACAACAGACAATATTAGAAGAACTTTTATCCTGATTGAATATATTCAAAAAAGAAAGATCCCAGCGGCCATGTTAAGCCTAGATGCAGAGAAGGCGATCGACAGGGTGTCCTGGGATTATTTGTGGGACACCCTGTCAAAGTTCCAATTCCCAGAAATTTTTGTGGGATGGCTGAAGAACATATATAATACTCCCTGGGCATATCTCCGTATTAACGGGGGCTTGTCTACTCCTTTTTCCTTATCCCGTGGCACACGGCAAGGGTGCCCATTATCTCCCTTGCTATTTGCCATCTATATGGAACCCCTGGCGTCGGCACTTCGTGAGACCAGGGGTGTGGAGGGGATTCCACTGGGTCAGAGGGAATACAAGCTTAACTTATTCGCGGACAATATTTTACTGATTCTGTTGTCCCCGGAAACCTCCATCCCGGCAACATGGCACATACTTAAAAAATTTGAAAAGGCAGTGGGATTTAAACTTAATATGAACAAAACCAAAGTCCTACTCTTAAATTTCCGCCCCAGCAATGTATTACGCCGGACTTATCCTTTAAAATGGAATTCCACTAAAATTAAATATCTTACAGTATATCTCTCCTCAAACTTAGAGGTAATAGAGACAATAAACTATGAACCCCTAACTCAAACAATTCAACAAGACCTCAAAAAAATGGTCAGCCTTACATTTATCTCTCTTTCAACGGGCAGAGCGATTACGGATGAATGTACTTCCGCGACTTTTATACTTATTTCAAAATATCCCCTTTTTTCCTTCTAGATTTTATTTTAAATCTTGGGAAAAAATCTTTTCAGGCTTTATATGGGGCAACCATAGACCCAGGATACGTTATTCATTTCTAACATTATCTTTGGCCCGGGGGGTATTAATCTCCCAAATTTAGAATTATACGCTATAGCAGCCCTTCTTAAAATAATGATTTTATGGATGTCAGAGAAATTCTCAGCTCCATGGAAAACTTTAGAGTTTGAAATCAATGATACGCATGACATTCATAGATTTCTCTTATCTTCTACTGGGAAAACTCCTCCACTTAGGAATTTTACTAAGATCACATCCAACATTTTAAAAATTTGTTACAGGTTAAGGGAACAACCATATTTGGATCAGATATACACATACTGCAAGATATTTTCATGGGATAAACAATTTATCCCATCCCATTCAGACCAAACCTTTATGCAGTGGAGGCAAGGGGGTTTGTCCCATACCTTCCAATTTTTAGATGAAAAACGAGTGCGCTCATTTGAGGAGATGAGAACAAATTATGAACTAAGAAGAAATGACTTCTTTAGATATCTGCAAGTACGAAATTATGTATTGAGAAAAAGGAACATAGAAGCAAAAATACCAACCCCCATGAATCCAAAATACAGGTTACTCACCTGTAACAGGAGTTCTAGGAATGGTATATGTTGTTCATCCACACTTATTGGCAGGTTCCTTGCCGCTTTATATCTTGCGGAAGGTCTTCAAGCTGGCTCCTCCCACCCACCCACCCGGTGGTAAAACTCGGCTCCGCCCCATGATGCCAGATCTAGCCGCTGGAAGCCAGGTTGTCGCGTCGAAGCCGGGCAGGTCGGGTGGGGCGTGTGGATGAACAACATATACCATTCCTAGAACTCCTGTTACAGGCGAGTAACCTGTATTTCTAGGGACATGGATATGTTGTTCATCCACACTTACTGGCAGACTCCTAGCAGTTCTCCGGGAGGAGGGAGGCAAGGCGCACCCCCCCAACTTGGGGAATAAAGACTGGAGAACCAAGGCCCCAAACCAGCATCCCAGCGTGACCCAAGGTCGATGTGGTAGGGGGTAAATAAGGTATGTGCCAACTTCCAGGTAGGAGCCCTGCAGATATCCTGGAGAGGGACATCCCCAGAAGCAGCCACCGATGCAGTGGTATGGCGGGTAAAATGAGCTCTTATCCCTCTGGGAGGCTCCATGCACGCCCACCTATAGCGGAGATCTATGCAGGAGGTGACCCACCCGCTCATCGTCCGCTTGGCTGCAAGTCTGCCAGGTGCGGCTTCAGCGTAGATGACAAACAGCTGGCGAACCTCTCCCGAACTTCAGCCCAACGCTCCCTGAGAAGGCGAGCACTCAACTAGGTCCAAATAGAGCCTATATGCGGCCTCCGAGGTGTGAATGGGGTAGAACACCAGCAGAGTCAACACCCGGTTAAGGTAAAGCTCCGACACCACCTTCGGAAGAAACTTCGGGTGGGGCGCAGGACAACCTTGTCCCTGTGCAAGACCAGATAGGGAGACTCTAAGGAAGCGCCTGGAGCTCTCCCATCCTTCTGGTTGACGTGGTAGCCACCAAGAAGGTGTTCTTCCACAACAGGTGGGAGAATCGCACCTGTACATTGGTTCAAATGGCTTGCCCGTAAGCTAAGCCCATACCAGCAGTAGATCCCACGGAGGTGGAGATTCTCACCCCAGAGGGGAAGTGTGATCAAGGCCTTGGAAAAAGCGCCAGACCACCTTTTCTGCACCACCGACTGCCTTCCGGCCCGCGCCCGGAAGACAGCGGTGGCTCCCAGGAGCACCTTAAGGGTCGTCGACCGAAGCCCTTGCTGAAGAAGAAGAAGAAAGGACCACAGGTAGTCCGAAATGCTCGCCGAGGAACAGGAGAAGGGACCAGGCCCTACCCTAACACCAAATGGAGAACTCTTCCATTTGAAGGCGTAGCATTATCCGGTCGACTCCTGGCGGGACGCCTCAACAACGTCGAGGACCTTGCCGGAAGACCCAAGGCCTGGCAACCAGCCGCACAGGAACCAGGCCGCCAGGTGCAGGGACTGAAGGTCCAGATGGAATACCTTCCCCTGATAACAGAGATCAGGTCCGGGCGGCCTAGAAGCCGCCTCGGGAGCCTGGAGCCGAGACTGAGGAGAGCTGGATACCAGAACTGGCGGAACCAGTCTGGGGCTACCAGAATCACCTGTGCCTTGTCCCCCTCGCCTTGCCTTGTGGATCAAGGAAATGGGGAAGAGCATAGAAGAGGCCGAGGTCCCATGACTTCAAAGGCATCCCTTACAGCGAACCCTGCTGAGGGGCGGGCATGAAACAGTCTCAGCCGCATTCACCCTGGAGGGAAAAGGTCCGCCAGCGTGACCCAGTGGGAGAAAGATCTTGTGCTACCTCCGGCAGGAAGACCACTCATGGCGCAGCCCTTATCCGGCTTAGGGCATCAGCCAGGGTGTTGGAGGCTCCTGCCATCGAGATGGCTAGGAAAACCGCCTCCAGGCTGCGCGACGACCAAATCGGAGAACCTCCTTACGTAACGGCAAGGAGCGCGTCCGGCCCTGGCGGGTTAGGTAGCACATGGTCGTGGTATTGTCCGCCTGGACCTGAACCACTTGACCCCGTATAGACGGAGCGAAGGCGGTGCAAGCTAGGTGGACCGCATGAAGCTCCAGCAGGTTGAAATGGCATCGGGACTCCCGAGGGGACCAGAGGCAGTGCACTCTGCGCTCCCCTTGATGGGCACCCCCAACCCATCAGAGATGCATTGGTCGAAGAAGACAGTCGGCTCGGGGTGGATGAACGGGATGCCCTCCTGCGGATGTGCTGGAACAGTCCGCCATCGTGAGAGCGTTCCACATCCCCTGGGTTACTGTCACGGGCTGGTCCAAAGGATCGCAGCATTGTGACCGCTGGCTGGCCAGCCCCCCACTGAAGGGGACGCATGTACCAACAGGCCCAACGGACCATGCTGCTGCAGGCCGCCATGAGGCCCAGGACGCGCAGGAAGTCCCGGGCAGGGCGCGACTGCCCAATCAGACATGATTGGGTAAAGGAGGAAGAACCTCGGCCCTGTCCGCCGGGAACCGAGCTCTGGCTCGAAGAGTCGAGCACTGTCCCGATGAAAGGATCACCTGCTTTGGCACGAGTTCCGACTTGGCTCCGCTGGAGAGGAGACCGGTCTGAGAGCAACCTAGAGGGCCAGAACTCCGGACTGCTCCACCTCCGCTCTGGAGGAGTTGCAACCAGCCAGCCATCCAGGTAGGGGTACACCTGGACCCTTCGGCGCCACAGGAATGCTGCTGGGAAGAGGCCGAAGGGTATGGCCTGGAACTCGTAAAGAGATCCCCCCGCTCTGAAGCGGAGAAGTCTCTAAAGAAACGGACGGATCGAAACGTGAAGAATGCGTCCTGGAGGTCCAGGGAACAGAGCCACACGCCTCGTTCCAATGATGGGGTATCTAAGTCAGAGTGACCATCCAGAAGGTCAGAGACCTTAGGAAGTTGTTCAGGTCGTGGAGGTTGAGAATGGGGTACCAGCCCCCCCGTCCGTTTGGGGACCAGGAAGAACCTGGACACAAACCTCGGGCCTGGAGGAGGATCTGTCACCTTCCTGATCACCTCTTTTCGAGGAGCAGGGCAATGTCGGCTCGGCGGGCCGACAGCGAGGCTGCGGACCCCGTGGCCCCCCGAGGGGCGACGGCTCGAAAGGGTGGGGCCTGCTCGAACTCCAGAGGCAGGCCCTTTCCAAGCATCTCCAACACCCAGCGGTCCGTGGTGATAGCGGACCACGCGAAGGAAGTGGCGGAGCCGTCCCCCCAGGGGGGGGGAGACCCAGGTAGGGGTGATGAGGCCGGGGCACACCCTCAGCCCGTCACTGAGCAGGCTTGGAGGAGGGACTGGCCGAGGGAGATCCTGGGCCTTTACCTCCTTGCTTCCCCTTAGAGGAAGCCGCTGGCTTGGGTTCAGGATGCCAAGCGCAAGCTTGCTGGCCCTCATGGGCCGGTCGTGCCGCAGGGGCCGAAGGATGTAGGGGCTTACGCAAAGGTTGCTGGCGGCCCTTGTCCCTCTGGGAGGGGGTGACCCGAGTCCAGAGTGGCATTGGACTTCTCGGTCCCCTGGAGGTGTCCCTCCACTCCAGGGCCGAAGAGGTCAGTCCCCAAGAAGGGGATGTCCGCCAACTTGTGCTGGGTATCCGCTGAGAAGGTGGATATCCTCAGCCACGCCCTGCAACGCATGGCCACCGCGGCCGCTACTGACCTGGCACAGGAATCACCTATGTCCAGAGCAGTCTGAAGCTGCTGCTTAGCCACCGCCCTACCCTGGTCCCGCACCGGCCGGACTGTGGTCTGCAGGTCAGCCAGGGGATGAGGGAGCACCTCATCCAGGGAGCCCAAGAGGGCGTGGGAGAAATGTGCCATCAGCGCGGCTGAGCTGGCCTGTCAGAGGCCTAGGAAGGACGCGGCATAAACCTTTCGCCCGACATAGTCCATCCTTTTGGACTCTTTGTTGGGGGGCCTATCCACATCCCGAGCATTCACGGAACGCTGGAAGACATTATTGGTAACTAACCCCTTAGCAGAGGGGTGCTCCAAAAAACTGGGCAAAGAACAGATAGGGACTGCATACTTCCTGGCCATCCAGGCCGAGGGCGCAGGACAGGAAGTAGGCCGCTGCCAAGGCTGGGCCGACACTGGCCTCAGCCACAGGGAAGGCCTTCGAGGGTGAATCCCTTCGGTCTAGGATCTCCGTCAGGGGATAACAGGCCCGTTTGGACACGGGCTCAAGCTGCATCCCAGTGACCTCCAAGATGAGCCTAAGCAGACCCAGGAAGGACGATGGGCTGTCGTCCAGAGACCGGTCCAGGGAGGACTCCAGGCCCACCCACCTGGGGAACACGGAGGAGTCATCGTCAGACTCCGAAGGGTCTGCAAAGAGCTGCCTCAGGCATGAGCCTCTCCTCACCCGCTGAAGGCGGGTGGGAGTGAGGGTGACCGACAACCTGCGGGA
This sequence comes from Neoceratodus forsteri, assembly GCA_016271365.2. Classification (NCBI taxonomy): domain Eukaryota; kingdom Metazoa; phylum Chordata; order Ceratodontiformes; family Ceratodontidae; genus Neoceratodus; species Neoceratodus forsteri. The sequence goes on from CM057452.1 coordinate 1,438,958,877, forward strand.
CAGGCTGTGACCCGACCGAGGTTCCACTACAATTGGTGGGGCAGCAAGACTTGGTCGAATAACCGGCCCAGAAGTGGGCACCTCGACTGCAGCGAGCGGTTGCGTCGGCCGTTCAGGTGGCAGCTGCTTGATAGACGGGGAATGAATCTGAGTCGATTGATTCCCGGACAACAGCAACTGCTGCCACATAAACTCCTCGTAACATCGACATCATCTGCGTCGAAGTCTCTCCTCATCCGAGGAGGAACGGTGTTGCCACTTAACTCAGTGCCCCGACCGAGACCGCCGAAGTCGGCGGGAGCGGCTTGACCCAGAAGAAGACCGAGACCCAGATCCTCAGCAAAACCGAGGGTGGGTCTGGGAAGAAGCGGGGGACACCCGCTCTTCCCTCGGCTGGGACAGTTTGACCGAGGACTGCCGCCCTGAAGGCGCAGGCAGAACCTCAGCCTCCACCGGGGAAACCGGAGAAGGGTTGACGGCTCTTGCAGTCAACCGCCCGGGTGACGGGTCGAGAGAAAACTCGACTGCGTCGATGGGAATCTCGGCGGCTGGCCTGGCGGGGGACACCCGTGAAGCCAACGGCCTGAGCCGCAACCTCGACCGAAGTCGACAGTCCGGGGAAGGAGACCTCTCCTGCTCCCACAAACACCGACGATGGGACTCACCCTGCGACTCCGTCGACCTGGGCCGAGAGGCAAGTCCCGATGGACCCTCTCCTTTCGTGGAGAGGGACTGGCGAAGCTCCTTGAACGAAGCCGAATGAGAGGAACTCAAAGAGAGCGGGATAAAAGACGCGACCGAGGAGAGGGAGATGCGGCCTTGGCCGCCATCTCCTCCAGGGCGATAGAGAGTTCGAGCTGCTCAGCCGAGTCAGCTGACGCAGACATCGCCCGAAGAGCCTCTATAGATTTTACTGGCGGGGAAAAATCCTCAGGGCGCCCAAGCCCCAATCGGGCCGCACGATCCTCCAGGACATTGGTCGAAAAGAAGCAGCACAATTCGCAAACGTGCGGGTCATGGTCCAAGTCGAGGCAGAGCACGCACGCGGAGTGCGGATCAGTCCTGGAGATAATCCACCGCCAGGGCACCTCCGAGAGCTGAAACGACTGTCCGTCGCAGCCGCGAGGGAAAGAAGACCGGTTAGAAAACTTCAAAACCAAATTCGACGAACCAAGAATCAGGAACCAGTCGAAAACGAGAGCTAAGGAGGAACCTGAGCTTCCGCCGTAAGGAAAATCTGGTGTCATGGGGCGGAGCCGAGTTTTACCACCCGGTGGGTGGGTGGGAGGAGCCAGCTGGAAGACCTTCCGCAAGATTTAAAGCGGCAAGGAACCTGCCAATAAGTGTGGATGAACAACATATCCATGTCCCTAGAACTTAAAATTATTCATAGACACTATAAAAGGCCATTTGAGAGAACACCTGATAAGGAATATTTACAAAGCTCTTGGAGACCTAACCCAGGAATCGACAATATCCATTTTGAAGAAATGGTATTCAGAATTAGGTCTATCTATCTCCCCCAACCTCTGGACACAAACAACAGAGCAAGCCATTAAAATGACCTCCTCCACATTCTGGAGAGAATGTGCATGGAAATGCAGAATCCGTTACTTTCATTCACCAGCCTTGCTGGCTAAATATCTACCTGAAACAAATGGCCATTGCTGGAGAGATTGTGGGTGTACTCTAGCCAATCTAGGGCATATCATGTGGTTCTGTCCAATGCTAATGCCATTCTGGTGCTCTCTCCAGGAGGAATTAACAAGCTGCCTGGGCGAGGCAATAAAATTGTCAGCAGAGATGGTTTTACTGTCAATATATCCGGACCGGTCCCCCTCTTGGGGAAAAAACATTAATGCCAGTCTTTCTACTTGGAGCAAAAAAAGTTTTAACTAGAAAATGGATGAAAAAGTAATACCTACTCTACAAGAATGGAGAGAAGTTCTTTATTTATTTATTAAATTTTGGTGACCGGGTAGGCCCACTGAGCCTCGAAGGTCCCTTTTTCAGGGGCGACCCGGTTATGACAGCAATATACAAAATGGAAGGTCTATCAGTAAGGCTACAAGACAGAATATCAAGCTTCCAGAATAAATGGAGAGGATGGTCCTTGTACCAAGCCCATATAGATGTAGAATTTGTTCCCTGAGAAGGGGGGGGAGGGGGGAGACCCTGCCTCATCTTTCTCTCTCTGTTTTGCACTGGAATAAGGAGTAAAATACCCTAACTTTTAAAATACTGCAAAAGCATATAATCTGAATAAGGATTGGCTGCAGCTGTCACAAAATGAAGAATGTGCATTGTGTGTGAAATGAAAACCTTTTCAATAAAAATCAAATTTAAAAAAAAAGAAATTAAAGTGACAGTTAGTTTATTTTATTTTTTTCAACTTTCTTTATGCCCCCGATCTCTGGCTTACCCTAACTCTCTCCAGCAAGGTCTCATGGTGCAACCTGTTCCCGCCTGACCGAAGCCTCTAGTCTCCATTCTCTGGCATGGGCCTATCTTCCCACATCCCACATCTCCTAGTCGTCTAAGCCCCCACCCCACAGGCGGACTGCAACTCCTCCTGGCACTCTATCTGGAATCTAGTGGTGTGACCAGGGTTGCAGGAAATGCCGGAGCGGAGATGGAAGGCCTGGCATTGGGCATGGGGCTAACCACTGGACCGCCATCGCCTATCGGGTGCCAGGGTTTTTCTATATTCTGTCCCATTGGCCCGGCTGTACAGTGTGCCAGCAGAGGTGCCTGCGCGGTCCCGCGCACACCCACAGGAGCGCCACCGTGGCATTTATTTTTATTTATTACTTGTCTTGGATAATAACCTTCTAATGGGAGTTCTGACATCCCACCTTTGTGAAAGTGTGTCAGTGCCTTCTCCTTCGGACACCATAACCATCTGAAGAATCTGTGAATCTGATTATTCCCTTTCTGAAAAAGGATTTATTGGAGAATGCCCAAGACTAAATACACAGGTATATGAACACTTCTGAATTTAAAGCAGTCTCATGAGGGGGTGAGCCCCAAGGAATTAGTACTAGTTTAGTGTGCCTGGAACCACTTACTTAAAGAGCAATGGGAAAAGATCTATGAGCCTCAAGTCCTCAAATGGAGACAGAAAACTGACTCCCCAAACAGGATAAATATTCCTTAAACCAGTCATGAAATAATCTTGCAAGCAACAACAGCAAACTAGCAAGATTACAAATCTGCAACAGCACAACTGATCTTAAGACTCCTTTTAAAAACTAAAAGCTCCCACACAAAACCATAATCTTAGAAGGGTGCCAGATACCCTTCAGAAAAAAGGGAGCAAAAAACTCTTGGCTAAGCATCTGCCCCTTATTACGATCTGATAGTTATAACATTGTCTGAGTACCTTCACAGAATATCTGATACTGTCGTGCATCATGACTGGCTGCTGCTATTGTGCAATTTTAATAGCAATACCTTTTTTGTAAATAAACCTTGCATATAAAATAAACACCGTACTGGATATCAGAAAAAAACAAAATCCCCAGCTCATAATACAAGAACCAGAGAGGAAGGCCTACTACCCCATACCCAGATGCTAAAAAAAAACAAACGGGGGTCACGTGACCGCGTCATGCAGTAGAGACGTGCCTTTTAGCGCTCCCTCCCTCGGGCTTTATTTTATTAATTTAGCCGCCGTAAAACTACTTTTCGCACCCGAATAACGCATCCCGAGCAAACCGGAATCCAGGATGGACGACTATGTGGTCACCACAGCCCCAAAGACGCAGAAAACACCGGCCAAAGGAAGCAGAAAGGCCGCAGCGGGGCCTACGATGAATTGTGTAGGCCCGATCTCCCTCTTGGCTGCCGAGATGACGGCTCTGGGGCGCGAGCTGAAAGATCAGCTCATGGCAGCTCTCGCGCCCAAGTTGGAGAGCCTAGAAAGTAAAATTGAAGGTCAGCCCGCGCTGGTTGAATCACAGGCTGAGAGGCAAAATGAGAGGGTCGAGGAGCTGGAGGGCAGAATAGCGACTGCTGAAGATGAGTTGAGCCCTCTTGGCAGACGAATTAATGATTTAGAGAAGCAGGTGGCAGAAATGAGGGAAGCACTGGACTACCAGGAGAACTATCTGAGGAGAGACAACTTGAGGCTGAGGGGGCTACCAGAAGGAAAGGAAGGCACTGATATTCTGGGCTTCTGTGCTAAAACCCTGCCTATGCTTTTGGGAATGCAGCCAAAAGGAGGAAGATTGAAGCTGGAGAGGGCACATCGTGCGATCCTACCGAAGCCTCAGAATGGCCAGCCACCCAGGCAAGTTATTATTCGCTTTCATAACTATCAGGACAGACAGGACATGTGGCGAGCATATAAATCTCTCCATGAGCTTCAATATGACGGAGTTCGTTTGTTTCTCTCCCAAGACTATGCCTCAATTGGAAGAAGAGAAGGGAATTCAATGATGTTATAGCAGTTGCCAGAGGCTCGGGTGGAGTGGTTCATGGTGTTTCCAGCTATACTGAAAATCAAGCATGAGGGGCCACTTACAGCTTCTGGGAGGTGGAAAAGGCGAAGAGTTTCGTGGCAGGGCTCCAAAGAAAATCGGGAACCAGGACTGGTTCTGGAGATGGTATCAACTTATTCTCACGCTCACGAGGAGTGCTGTCATGCAGTGGTGTACCAGAGGCGTGCATCTGACTTTTCTTTATATGAGGTTTATTTGGATCAGATATCGGATGAGTGGGATGTATATTGCTGGATCTTACCCCATTATGTGGAACTATGCAGGAGACTGTGGAAGCGGACATGAATATTAAAGGTAGGCCTCGGGGGGTGCTCGGGGGGGCTTGCGCGTGGATATAGAGGGGTGCGGCCTATCCTGAGTATCCCCACGGGGTGGCCCTGATGTGGAAATAATGCAGAGGAGTCTGGAGCTTAAAAAAGAGGCAAGGATGGACTTGTTCAGGAGTCCCTGTAGAGCTACACCAGACCCCCACATAAGTTAAAGGACAAAACAAAAAAGAGGGGTGTTCCGCAGCCTGAAGATGTTGGGGGGGGGGACCGACAGATGTTCGTGTAAAGGGTGTGGACTTATGAGGCGGAAGCAAATGTGTCAAAGGCAGGGGGAAGGTTGAACATAGAGGATTTTAGTTTTCTATGGTTCAAGCCCTATTTGTTGATTGGGGAGCATACTGGCGAGCAGGTTTGTACGCCTTGTATGAGCTCGAGGGAGGATATATTGTAAATAAGTTTTGGGGATTTACTGTTGGTTGGGGGGGGTTGTTACGTTACATATGTTTGTATTCGATCCACATATCAAAGCGAAATGAGATCTCAGGTGGCTGCACAAAAAGGGTTGAAAGCAAAATGGAGGAAGGGGAGGAAGGCAATATCGAAAATTACCAGGTAGATGGCTAACAAGACTAAAGTAAAAGTTGTGTCATGGAACGTACGGGGTGTATCGTCCCCTACCAAGAGGACTATGCTTCTTACTGCGTTAAGGAGGGTTGGAGCACAGGTAGGCCTTTTGCAAGAAACACATCTGAACCCAATGGAGCATAAGAAGCTGGTCAGGAATTGGGTAGGGGAAGTATATGCAGCTTCATTCTCCTCGAGTAAGAGGGGGGTTGCAGTCATTATCCATAAGAATCTACCATTTCAGGCAATTAGAACGGTATCCGACAAGAAGGAGGGCAGATATGTGTTTGTGGAGGGGATGATGGGAAGAAAACCGGTCACATTTGGCAGTGTGTATGCCCCTGCAGTTACCGATCCCCAGTTTTACAGACACCTTTTAGAAGTCTTGGCGAAAGAGCAGTTTAGGGGGTTAATTTGGGGAGGTGATTTTAATTGCACCCCGGATACAGTGATGGACCACTCGAAAGGTAGGGGCAAAGGGGGCAAGTTTTTAAAGGAATGGAGAGAGGGGCTGCTAGACCTTGATTTAATAGATGTATGGAGGACGGCGAACCCAAAAATAAGAGAGTATACCTTTTTCTCACATCCCCACAAGACATGGTCGAGGATAGATCATGTATACATTGAGGGGGGGTGGTACCAAGGGGTTGTGGAAGTAAAACATGAACCTATTCATATATCCGACCATGCCATGGTCACTGTGACGACAGAAATGGAGGGCTCAGGAGAGAGGATGAAGATGTGGAGATTCCCCTCATACTTAATGGGGAATGAGAAATTTAGGGAGTTCCTGGATGCACAGATGAAAAGATATGTAGACCTGAATAAGGAAACGGCTCCCTCTCCACAGATATTATGGGATGCAGGGAAGGCCTATGTGAGAGGAGCAATTATTGGCTTTGTCTCTGGGTATAAAAAAGAAAAGAACAGGAAATATGAGACCCTTCTCCAACGAGTTAAGGAATTGGAGGGCCGGATACTTAAAGGGGATGCAGCCAGTGAACCGATGTTAGCAGCAGCGAGGGGGGAGCTGAATAATATGCTTGAGGAACAGGCGAGGGGACAATTATGGCTTGTGAAACAGAGATTTTATGAATGGGGGAATAAACCTGGCCCCCTCCTTGTTAATTTGATTAAAGGCAGAAGGGGGAAAGCCAGGGTGCTGGAAATAAGGAATAAGCATGGGAAGGTAATGCGAGACCCCCAGGCCATTAGGGAGAGATTTCGAGAATTCTACAGTAAGCTATATCAAAGAGAAGCAGAAGGGACTAGGGGTGAGATGGAACAATTTCTTGACGGGATTAGGTTAAGGCAGCTGTCTGAACAGCAAAGACCAGCCCTTGAGGCGAATATTACTAAAGAGGAAATAGGGAAGGCCATCAAGGGCATCAGATCGGGCAAAGCAGCTGGCCCAGATGGGCTCCCCATTGAATTTTATAAGACGGTGAGTCACCAGGTTGTGGATCTGCTCTGGGACGTATTTAGGGGTACTGGGAAGGGGGCATCCCTGCCGCCATCTATGGACATGGCGACTATATCTGTGATCCCTAAACTGGGTAAGGACCCAAGGGACTGCGCAGCATACCGCCCTATTTTGCTATTGAATGTGGATGCCAAAATTTATGCGAAGGTATTGGCGGGTAGGCTTGAGACACTAATGCCCAGCCGACCCAGGACGACCCAGATCAAACCGGATTCATAAAAGGAAGGCACTCATATCACAATGTTAGGAGACTGCTGAATGTGGTTCATGTTTCTTCTCGGCGTCCGGGGTCCACCTTAGTTTTGGCCCTGGACCTAAAGCAGCAGTGGTGGTAAATGGTGACCTTTCGCAAGTTTTTGAATTAGGTAGAGGGACGCGGCAGGGATGTCCCCTCTCTCCCTTGTTGTTTGACCTCGCTTTGGAGCCCTTGGCGGTGGCCATCAGACAGTGTGAGAGGGTGAAAAGTGTTCTAGGTGAGGGGGGGGGGCGGCAGCATAAACTATCTCTATATGCTGACGATATGATTTTATATCCGAGTCGCATAGAAGAATCCCTTCCTGCCGTATTAGACTTGATCGGGAGTTTCACATTGCTTTCGGGCTACAAAATAAATTTAGCAAAATCAGAGGCAATGTGTCTAGGTGGAGGACAGCCAGCGGGCCTACAAGAATGGGGTCTTCGGGAGGTGAGAGGGGCCTTGAAATACTTAGGGGTCAATATTGGAAAATCACTAACTGACTATATAGATTGAACTATCGTAATGATCGAAGGGTGCTTAGGGACATGAAAAGGTGGAGGATGTATCCAGTGTCATGGGTAGGCCGGATGAATATCATAAAAATGAATATCCTACCCAGGATTTTGTATTTTTTACAGATGCTGCCCGTTGGACTTACTAAAAAGGACATGAAGAGACTGGATAGGGGTTTCTCTGGGTATCTGTGGCAAGGGAAAAAGCCCAGAATTAGCCTACAGAGACTGAAATTAGAGATGAGAGAGGAGGGGCTTGGCTCCCGAGCGTTAGAGTTATTTTTAGCCTCACAGGCTAGGATAATAAAAGACTGGACTACGGCTCAGCAGCAAGCTGGTTGGACTTGGAAGGGAGGGGCATGTGGCGACTTTCGGCCTTTTGAGGAAAAGGGCAGGAGGGCATATTTACATCAACGAAGCCCTAGCCCGTTGGTAGTTTGGACCCTGGAGGGATGGGAACAGATAAGGGCAAGGATTGAGGCGACAAACGAGACGTTATTTCTCCCTTGAGTGGTAACCCCTTTACCAGGGCTAGAGGATCAGGGTTTCCGACTTGGGAGAAAAGAGGGATCCAGTGTGTGGACCTTTATAAGGGCATGCATATCCCTTTGGGGAGTTAAGGGCAAGGTGGGGATCCCAGTTAGCACACATTTAGGTTTCTGCAGGCGAGGACTTTGCTGCGTAGGCTGGGGGACAGGTTCTCAGCCCATGCACCAGGTAAATTTGGAGGGCAATCTGTAAGCCGGAGTGACCCTAAAGGGGTAATAAGGCGGTGCGTGCGTGTTCTGAGAGAGGGCTGATAGAGGATAGCTCGAGCAGGAGAATCTCGATGGGAGAGGGACCTAGGGTCGAGTTATCAGACCTGAATTGGGAGTTAATAGTGGAAACACATATGGGCCTACTGCTGTCAAACAAATATAAGGAGTCAGCCTATAGGTTTATCCACAGGCTCTTCTATCCCGGTCATGGTCCATAAAAGCAGCGGAGGTTCCAGAGGTTTGCCCGATGCAATAAGGAGGTAGGCACATACTTTCATTGTTTTTGGAAGTGCTCCCGCTTACAGAGCTTCTGGAAGGAGGTGGTGGGGTTCATAAATGAGAAAGCGGAGGCAGGGGTATTCATGCACCCGTTAGATATACTGTTCGGGACTTGAATGGGGGTGCAAGATGGAAATTTGCACAGGAAATGGGTGAGAGTGGCTCTAGTAATTGTAGGCAGTGCATTTAAACACGTGATCTCAAGACAAGATCCCACCTCACTCAGTGGAAAGCCTTGGTAATGTCTGCTTTGGCTATGGAGAGAAGGGCCTATCAGATTCAAGAAAGAGCAGAGATCTTCGGAGATATTTGAATCCGCTCCTTTCGGCTATTTCTCTGCAAAGTCAAGGGATATAGAGAGGGGAAGGAGTGGAAGAATGAGGATACTTGGTTAATGGCATATGAACGGGCACTGAACCCTAGGCACTTTCCCTCTTGATATACCGGTCCGTTGCCCATGGTTGACTATTCTCCCTGAGTTTGGCAACCTAATGAGGGCTCTTATTAATTGCTTTGCAGAGTATACGAAATATGAAATGTGGATCAATGTAAATAGTTTCTGATATTGTTCTTGGGGGGAGGGGAGAAGGGAATCAAAAGTTTTTTTTTTTTTTTTAAATAAGGACATATTTAGCACTGCTGGACTTTAAGCCTGTTATTGAACTTAGAATGGCTAACTAAACACTCGATTGTGTGCTGGAGTATGGAATTTGCCAATATCTTTTAGTTCAGTGATTGTGGCAAAAAGTGATGTTTATTGTTTGTTTTTCTTGTTATACATGTTTGGAAATGCAAATAAAATTTTTACACAAAAAAAAAAAAAAAAAAAAAAAAAAACACTAGGCCCCATTAGCCTTACCAATTTACAGATTCTTGCTACTTGGTAGATAATGTAAGCCAGGAGCCCTTGAGGTCTGAGAACCAGAGACAAGAATCCATTCCCCTCCTTAATTAAACAGAGGCTAAAGATCAATTTTTACTCTGTGGAAGGCTCACATAAAATGTAACTATCAAGGAGGGCTGGACTAATGAGAACAAACAGGCAGAGGTATACCACCGGGCAAAAGGTAGGAACCACACTACTTTTTTTTTTTTTATTATTTTATTTTTATTATTTTACTGATTATCATCCATCATTTAGAACACTTATTGAACTTACTTAATAGTGTGACCCGATATTAATATACATCCTAATCAAAAAGCCAAAATAAATAAATATCAATAACAGAACAGATGAAGTCCTCAATACAGGGAGCATCCATAACACATAAAGTACAGTTACGTAAGAACTTACCGTAACAGTAGATCTTCGAGAGAGGTTCCTTCAGTAGGTCATCACATACAGAACTAGCGCCACCTGGCGTCTAGGCCGCATGGCAGACTCTTTTTCCAGCAATACCCGACGGGACCTCCACCGATATCACATGAGACAGACGCCAGCATGACCCTATATAGGGCGGGCGGTCCTTACACCGCCTTCTAGTTCTCCCACTGGAGACCTAAAGAGGCCTGACAGCAGAAGGAAACAGAGTCTGGAGTTCCAAAAGAAAATTGGGGGAAGGAGGGAGGGAAATAATATGACCTACTGAAGGACCCTCTCTCAAAGGTCTACCATTACGGTAAGTTCTTACGTAACTGTACTATCTTACTTCGAGAGGGTTCCTTCAGTAGGTCATCACATATAGGAGAGTCCCAAGCAGTCCCTCCTGAGAGAGACCAAGAGAAATACGGGAGGAGGTGGAGTAGCTCTATACATAAGGGAAGGGATCAAAGCTACAGATCTAAAAAGTAAAGGGGGAGGACAAGAGGCACTCTGGGTCACCTTGGAGACAGGGAATGGCATCACAATCTGCACAGGGGTTGTATACAGATCCCCGTCTCAAGGGGAGGAAATGGACAGGAAAATGATAGAGGACATTCTCAAAATGGCTGAAAAAGGGGAGATACTGTTGATGGGGGACCTGAATATGCCAGATGTTAACTGGATGACATATACTGCAGCCACATCCAAAGGTAAGGTCATTCTCTATACACTGCAGGGGCAGGCCTTAGACAGCTAGTGTTGGAACCCACTGGAGGGAGCAATACTAGACCTGGTACTTTCAAATGGAGAGAGGATCACAAATTTAGAAGTCAGTAGACATCTGGGAAATGTTAACACTGCACAGTGTGCTTCACAATAAGCACAACCATGGTGACAAGCCATACAAAAACAAGGATACTGGATTTTAGAAGGGCTGACTTTGGCAAAATGGGTGAATACTTGAGGAATGCACTAGCAAATGGCCAAAAAGGAGAGGTGGAAGAACAATGGAGAAAAATCAAAACTGCCATCATGGAGACAACAAGCCTTTATGTAAAACAATAAAAGAAAACAAAGGGACCAAAACCACTATGGTTCTCAAAAGAGGTGGCAAGGAAGGTTAAGGAGAAAAAGGCTGCATTCAAAAAAGTATAAGGAATCACAGAAGGAGCCACGACAGGAACTGTATCAATTAAAGCAGAAAAGAAGTGGGAAGGCAGTCAGAATAGCAAAGGCCCAAACCGAGAAAAAAAATAGCCAACTTAGTTAAGAAGGGGGATAAAACCTTTTATAGGTACATTAGGGAGCATAGAAAGGTTAAGGGAGGAATAGTGCAGATTAATAAAGGGAAGGGGAGGTGGGCAGAGGGAGACAGTGAAAAGCCGGATATACTGAATACTTTTGCTTAGTATTCACAAAAGAAGATGAGGAGGAGTTACCTAAACCAGACAATAGAAGCACTCTGGGTAGGGGGGTTGACACCAGTCCATTTACAGAAGAAAGAGTCCTGAAAGAACTCCTAAAACTCAAGGTCGACAAAGCAATGGGGCCTGACGGGATTCACCCCAGAATCCTAAAAGAACTAAGGGAGGACCTAGTGACACCACTGACCACACTTTAACAAATCATGGGAGGATGGGTGGTACCTGAGGACTGAAGGAGGGCAGATGATTCCCCTTCACAAAAGTGGGAGCAAGGCAGAAGCAGGAAACTACAGACCTGTAAGTTTGACCTCAGTGGTAGAGAAAATGATGGAATCACTTCTGAAAGAAAGAACTGTTGAGTACCTAGAGGCCAGCGGGGCACAGGACCCAAAGCAGCATGGATTTACAGCAGGAAGGTCATGTCAAGACGAAGCTAATCGATTTCTTTGACTAGGTGACCAAAGTAATAGACCAGGGAGGGGCTGTGGTTATGGCCTATCTAGACTTTAGCAAGGCATTTGACACAGTCCTACACCAAAGACTAATAATCAAGTTAGCCAGCCTGGGAGTGGGTCCCAGGGTGGTAGCCTGGGTAGCAAACTGGCTGCACAACAGGACACCGAAGGTAATAGTGAATGGAACACATTCCAAACAAGGGGGGGTTACTAGTGGAGTACCTCAGGACTCAGTACTGGGTCCAGTCCTCTCTAACATCTTTATAGGTGACATTGCAGAGGGTCTGGAGGGAAAGGTATGCCTCTTTGCTGATGACACAAAGATCTGTAATACAGTTGATACACAAGGGGGTAGAAAGGATGAGAAGGGACTTGGCAAAGTTGGAGGAATGGTCAGACATATGGCAACTTAGATTCAGTGCAAAGTAATGCACCTGGGAAATACAGGTTACTCACCTGTAACAGGAGTTCTAGGAATGGTATATGTTGTTCATCCACACTCATTGGCAGTATCCTTGCCGCTTTAAATCTTGCCAGAAGGTCTTCAAGCTTGCTCCTCCCACCCACCCGGGTGGTATAACTCTCGGCTCCGCCCCATGACGCCAGATCTGGCCCGCTGGAAGCTCAGGTTGTGCGTCGAAGCCGGGGAGGTCGGGTGGGTCGTGTGGATGAACAACATATACCATTCTAGAACTCCTGTTACAGGTGGTAACCTGTATTTCTAGGGACATGGATATGTTGTTCATCCACACTATTGGCAGACTCTAGCAGTTCTCCGGGAGGAGGGGAGGCAAGACGCACACCCCATATACTTACTTTGGAAAGAGAGACTGGAGAACCGAGGCCCCAAACCAGCATCCCGGCGTGACTCACAAGTCGATGTGGTAGTGGGTAATGAAGGTGTTTGCTGACTTCCAGGTAGCAGCCCTGCAGATTTCCTGGATAGGGACGCCCTGGAAGCAGCCACCGCTGCAGCAGTATGGCGGTAGAATGAGCTCTTATCCCTCTGGGAGGCTCCATGCCCGCTAACTTATAGCAGAGATCTATGCAGGAGGTTACCCACCTGCTTATCGTCCGCTTGCTGCAGGTCTGCCAGATGCGGCTTCAGCGAGGGTGACAAACAGCTGGCGAACCTCTCCCGAATTTCAGCCGTCGCTCCTTATAATAGGCGGCCGCTCCTAGGATCCAGAGTATGGAGCTATATCTGGCCTCCAGGTGGGATTGGGTAGAACACGGCAGAGTCAACACCTGGTTAAGGGTGAAACCCCGACACCACCTTCGGAAGGAATTTCGGTGGGGCGCGAGACAACCTTGTCCCTGTGGAAGACCAGGTAAGGAGACTCGATGGAGCCTGGAGCTCTCCCATCCTTCTGGCTGACGTGATAGCCACCAAGAAGGCGGTCTTCCACGACAGGTGAGAGAGAGCACACCTGTGCATAGGTTCGAATGGCTTGCCCATGAGCTTTGCCAGTACCAGCAGTAGATCCCACGGAGGTGGGGGTTCCGCGACTGGAGGGGAAATGTGATCAAGGCCTTTGAAAAGCGCCAGACCACCTTCCCCGTGCCACCGACTGCTTCCTCGCCCGCGCCTGTAAGCAGAGATGGCTGCAGGTGCACCCTCAGGGTCGCCGACCTAAGCCCCTTGACTAGAAAGGGACCATAAATAGTCCAAGATGCTTGCCAAGGAACAGGAGGAAGGGTCCAAGCCCTTGTTCCTGGACACCAAATGGAAAACCTTTTCCATTTGAAGGCATAGCATTTTCTGGTCGACTCCTCACGGGACGCCTAACTACATTGAGGACCCTCGCTGAAAGACCCAAAGCCTGGAACTCTAGCCGCTCAGGAACCAGGCCGTCAGGTGCAGGGATTGAAGGTCCGGATGGAACACCTTCCCCTGATTGACTGAGAGCAGGTCCGGCGAGCTGGAAGCTGCCATGAGTCCTGGAGCTGAGACTGAGGAGATCTTGGTACCAGAACTGGGGAGGCCAGTCTGGGGCTATCAGAATCACCTGCGCCTTGTCCCTCCTCGCCTTGAGAAGCACCTTGTGGATCAAGGGAAATGGGGGAAAGGCGTAAGAGGCCCGGGGTCCATTGCCTCGAGAAGGCATCCCCCTGCAGCGAGCCCTGCTGAGGGGGGGCATGGAACAGACTCACCTGCGCTCTCCATGGAGGCAAACAGGTCCACCTGAGGTGTGCCCCAAAGGGAGAACAGATGCTGTACTACCTCCGCAGGAGAGACCACTGTGGGATGCAGCCCTATCCGCTCAGGGCATCGGCCAGGGTGTTGGAGGCTCCTGCCACGTGAATGGCTAGGAGATCCGCCTCCAGGCTGCGACGAGTGACCAAATGCGGAGAGTCTTGCATAGAAGCATGGAGCGGCCCCGCCCTGGCGGTTTAGATAGTACATGGTCGTGGTATTGTCCGCCTGACCGGACCACTTGACCCCGGAGGAACGGAGCAAAGGCGGTGAGAGCTAGGCGGACCGCCGGAGCTCCAGCAGGTTGATGTGGCATCGGGACTCTGGGACCAGAGGCCATGAGCCCGGTGTTCCCCAGATGGCACCCCCAACCCATCAGAGAGGCATCGGTCGACAGAGAGACCGTCTGCCGGGCGGACGAACGGGATGCCCTCCTGCAAATGATCTGGAACGGTCCACCACTGGAGAGCATTCCACATCCCTGTGTCACCGGCTAGGCTGGTCCAAGGGATCGCAGCGTTGTGACCACTGGCTGGCCAGTCCCCACTGAAGGGGACGCATGTTCCAGCGGGCCCAACGGACCACGCTGGTACAGGCCGCCATGAGACCCAGGAGGCGCAGGAAGTCCCGGGCAGGGCGCAATTGCCCAACCAGAAATGATCGGGCAAAGGAGGAAGAACCTCGCCCTGTCCGCCGGAGCAGGCCTGGCTCGAAGAGAGTCGAGCCGCGCCCGATGAATAAAATCACCTGCTTCGCTCGAGTTCCGACTTGGCCTCGCTTGATAAGGAGGCCCAGTTGAGAGCAGACCTGGAGGGCCAGATCTCTGACCACTCCGCCTCCTTCCTGGAGGGAGCTGCTATCAGCCAGTCGCCCAGGTAAGGGTACACCCGACCAAGCGCCAAGAGGAATGCTGTCACCACTGCCATGCATTTGGTGAAGACCCTGGAGCTGGAGACACACAAGGGCATGGCTTGAACTCAAGAGAGATCCTTCCGCTTCGGAAGCGGGAATCTCTGGTGAGACGGACGGATAGGGACGTGAAAAACGCTGCCCTGCAAGTCCAGAGAGCAGAACCACACGCGCTGCTCCAAGGATGGTATTATCTGAGCCAGAGTGACCATCCTGAAGGTTCGAGACCTTAGGAACTTGTTTAGGTCGTGTAGGTCGAGAATGGGGCGCCAGCCCCCCGTCCGTTTCGGAACCAGGAAGTACCTGGACACAAACCCTGGGTCTGAAGGAGGGTCCACCACCTTTCTTACCACCTCCTTCTGGAGGAGGAGATGATGTCGGCTCGACGAGCCGCCAGTGAGGCTGGGGATCCCGAAGCCCCCCGAGGGGCGACGGCTCTGAAGGGTGGTGCCTGCTCGAATTCCAGAGGCAGGCCTCTTCCCACCACCTCCAAGACCCACCTGTCCGTGGTAACAGCGGACCAGGCGGAACGGAAGTGCCGGAGCCGTCCCCCCACGGGGGGACCCAGGGGTAAGGTGACGGGGATGGGGGCGACACCCCTCAGCCCGTCACTGGGCAGGCTTGGAGGAGGGACCGGCCGAGGGACCTCCTGGGCCCTTTCTTCCCTGCCTCCTGTTAGAGGAAGCCGGCGGCTTGGGTTTGGGATGCCAAGGCCGAGCCTGCTGGCCCTGACGTTGTTGGGCCGGGCGCGCCGGGGGCACAGAAGGACGAAAGGGCTTAGGCTGTGGTTTGCGGCCTTTGTCCTTCTGAGCGGAAGAGACCGAGTCCAAGGTGGCATTGGACTCTCGATCCTCTGCAGGTGACCTTCCACCCCAGGGTCAAGAGGTCAGTCCCAAAAGGGAACATCCGCCAACTTGTGCTGGGTATCCGGTAAAGGTGGATATCCTCAGCCAAGCCCACGACGCATAGCCACTGCGTGCCGCCACCGATCTGGCACATGAGTCCTCACATCCAAAGCAGTCTGGAGCTGCTGTTTGGCCACTGCCCTGCCCTGGTCCCGCACCTGCTTAACCGTAGTCTGCAGATCGGCGGGAAGATGAGGGATGACCTCATCCAGGGAGCCCAACAGGGCATGAGAAAAATGTGCCATGAGGACGGCCGAACTGGCCTGACGAAGGCCGAGAGAGGACGCAGCGTAGACTTTTCGCCCGACATAGTCCAATTTCTTGGACTCCTTGTCAGGAGGTTTGTCCACATCCCTGGCGTTGCCGGCGCGCCGGAAAACGCTGTCGGTAACCAACCCCTCAGCAGAGGGGTGTTCCGAAAAACCGGACAAGGAACCGGTAGGGACCGCATACTTCCTGGCCATCCTGGCCGAAGGCGCAGGGCAGGAAGCAGGGCGCTGCCAAAGTTCCAGTGCCGGACCCACTATGGCCTCGGCCACCGGAAAGGCCTCGTCGGAGAACCTCGGTCCAGAATCTCCGTGAGGGATACCTGGCCCGTTTGGAAACGGGTTCGAGCTCCATCCCGGTAGACTCCGAGATGAGCCGAAGCAGTCCTAGGAAGGACGACGGGCTATCGTCCATTGGCTGACCTCCTGAAGACTCCAAGTCCAGTCGCTTGGAGAAGAAGGAGGAATCATCTTCGGACTCGGAAGAGTCCTCGAAGAGCTGCCTCTGGCCTGAGCCACCCTTCACCTGCCGAGGTCGGTCGGGAGTGAGGGTAACTGACAGCCGATGGGGTAAACCCTTAGCCGACCGAGAATCCTTGGTCGGAGCCCCAATGGTGGCTGTGAGGCGGAGGTTCCACCGAATCGGTGGAGCAGCTGGTTTTAGCCGAACAACCGGCCTGGGTATAGGCTCCTCGGACAAGTCGAGGGGTTGTGTCGGCCGTTCCGGTGACAGCCACTTAATGGCCGGGGAAGGCGCCGGAGTCGGCTTATTCCCGGCCAGGAGGAGCTGTTGCAACATAAGGTCCTCGTACCGTCGACGTAATTTACGCCGAAGCCTCCCCTCATCCGAGGAGGAGGACGAGGACGAGCGGCGACGCCGCTTACCGCGGTGCCGAGACCGAGACCGCCTATGACGGTGGGAACGGCTGGACCGCGAAGAGGTCCGAGACCGAGACCGAGAGTCCCGGAATTTCCGGGGTCGGTGCGGGAGGTGTCGGCCGGAACCGGCACTCCCTTCGGCTCGGAAGGTCCATCCGAGGGCTCCGGAACCGGAGGCACAGGCGAGCCCACGGGATCCTCAACTCCTCCCGGGGGAACCGGGGAGAGGGGAATCTCGGCTGCTAAAGGCGACAGCCCGTCCAATGGGTCGAGAAAAATCTCGACTTCATCAGTGGGAGTCTCGGTCAACTGACCTGACGGGGACACCGTGAGGCCAGTGGCCGAAGCCGAGCGGTCGACCGAAGCCGACGGTCGACGGCCCGGGGAGAGGGACCTTTCCCGCTCCCAAGAGCGTCGACGGAGGGACTTACCCTTGTCCCTCTTTTTGGACCGAGAATAAGGTCCAGCAGACGCAGGCCCTTCTCCTTTAGAGGAGAGGGACAGACAAAGCTCCTTAAAGGAAGCCGTGTAGGAAGAACCCAGAGAGAGCGGGATAAATGCCGCGGCCGAGGAAGATACGGCCCGCGCCGCCTCCTCTTCGAGGGCGACCATCCGCTCGAGCTGATCCGCCGAGCCCGCCGCCGCGGACACCGCCAACCGGGCCTCCTTGGACTTCACCGAGGGAACGCCGACGCCCAGTTGCAATCGGGCAGCACGGTTTCGAGGACGTAGGCCGAGAAAGATGAGCACAGGTCGCAAGCCTGCGGGTCGTGCTCAAGGCCTAAGCAGTAGACACACGTGGAGTGTGGATCCGTCCGAGACATCTTCTGCCCGCATGGGCATCTCCGAAATCCGGGAGTCGATTTATCCATCGCAGCCGCGAGGGATCGAAGACTGAAGTCTTTTTGCAAAATATTATTTTTAAATCCGCAAACGGAGAAATAGGAACCAGTCGCAAACGCAGAGCGTTAAGGAGGGAACCTGAGCTTCCAAGCGGTAAGGAAGATCTGGCGTCATGGGGCGGAGCCGAGAGTTATACCACCCGGGTGGGTGGGAGGAGCAAGCTTGAAGACCTTCCGGCAAGATTTAAAGCGGCAAGGATACTGCCAATGAGTGTGGATGAACAACATATCCATGTCCCTAGAAACAAAAACTCAGGAGAAGTGTACACAATAGCAGGGGAGGTACTAACAACAAAAAAAATAGAAAGGGTCCTGGGGGTGTCATATCAGATGACCTAAAGGTAGGTAAGCAATGTGAGAAGTCAGTAAGGAGAGCCAGGGGGATACTGGGATGCATAGGAAAGGGCATCACAAGTAGAAAAAGGGAAGCGGTTATCCCTCTGTACAGACAGTTGGTGAGACCCCATCTGGAGTACTGTGTGCAGTTTTGGAGACCTCATCTATGCAAGGACATAGACAGGATGGAAGCAGTCCAGAGGAGGGCAACTAAAATAATGCAGGGTCTGCATGTGAAACCATATGAAGAGAGACAGAGAGAGCTTAATATGTATACCCTTGATGAAAGGAGGGACATGATAGAAACTTTCACGTACCTCAACAAAGTCCAGGAGGGTAGCATCTTTCAGAAAAAGAGATGTGTAAGAACAAGGGGGCACAATTTAAAGATAGAGGGGGGACGGCTCGGGGTAATGTGAGGAAATTTGTTTTCACGGAGAGAGTGGTGGATGCATGGAACCGCCTTCCTGGGGAGGTTGTTGGGTCTATAACAGTGCGGGAATTCAAACATCCATGGGGCAGAAATAAGGCAATTGTAGTGGGGGGTGGCAGGAAGTAGGCTATTGGTTAACTAGAATCTGCAGCTTATCCAGTAGGTAGAGAAATGGACAGACTGGGTGGGCCAAGTGGTCCTTATCTGCCGTCAAAGTCAATGTTAAACTCCAACAAAAAAGGAACCGAGTGGAACCAGCCTAGGACAGAAGTCCCTGGGGCACAGCTAGGCCAAAACCTGCCCTCCGCCTAGAAGCAATGTCCAGACAGTAGTGCTTGGTAAAGGTATGGACAGAACTCCATGTTGCTGCTGCCCAAATATCTGCTGCAGAAACATTATGCAAGAAAGCTGTGGATGCAGCCATGCACCTAGTGGAATGACCTCTCACAGACACAAGCAGAGGTTTGTCATACTTCTGATAACAGAAGCGAATGCAGTTGCCTAACCACTTGGACAGGCACTGCTTAGAGACAGCTTTCCCCAAGGATTTGGGGGCAAACGAAACAAAGAACTGATCATCCTTCCGGAAATCTTTGGATCAATGGGTATAGCATCGCAGAATACGGTGCACATCCATTGTGTGCAGGAGCGCCTCACCTCTACTTGCCGGACAGATAGTAAACTGGAAGTTCCACTGTGTGGTTCAGTGTGAACTCCGACACCACCTTAGGCAAGAAGAAAAAATTACTCACCTGTAGTAATGTTGTTTCTTCCCAGGGATCCACTAATATTATTACTTTTTGCAGTGCCCTTTAAGGTCAGCTCTGGCCCGGAGCCAAACAGAATGCTATGCTAATTATGGAATATTTAGCTTGTGCATTCATTTTCAAACTGCCCTTAAAACTGCCTGGATTCTAGCTCAGATTTCTGTGAAGTCTGCAAAGAGGCCATAGTAAATATATAAATAAATAAAACAATGAATAATTTTGAATTAGTGGCCAACAGGGCCATAAAAAGTAGTAATAGGCCAAGAAATGGCTGAAAAAACATGAAGAATGAGTCCTCTTTTCTGAGCCAGATGCACCTTTAGAAAATAACGTAGCTTTTAAGTATTAGGAATGTGCCAACAAATGACATACCCATCATACTGAGAGACATCTCAGTTGTACGGAGTATTTTTCTGAGATTCTAAGGGGAGGACCAGGGAAGGGGAGTAATAATATCAGTGGATCTCTGGGAAGAAACAACATTACAACAGGTGAGTAATTTTTTCTTCTAACCCCAGGAATCCACTAATATTATTATTACTCTTTGCAGACTACGTAGCAGTACCACTAGGAGGTGGGCAGAATCTATTTAGGAAAAAGACTCTGCAAAAAAGCCCTTCCAAAATTGGCATCACTCCTGGCCTGGGTATCCAGGCTGTAATGCTTAGTAAGGTGTGGACTGATCTCCAGGTAGCTGCTACACAGATTTCCTGAAGAGGAACATCTCTGGCAGCTGCAACAGTGGCAGCTGTGCCCCCCGTGGAATGGGCCCTAAAACCTGAAGGAGGGACCTTGCCCACCTTTGTGTAGCAAAACTGAATACATTGGACTATCCATCGAGATATAGTCCTCTTTGAAGCAGATCCCTTACCTACTTCCCCATAGGTAAGGAACAACTGTTGTCTGTCCTGCCTATGATCCTTAGTGTTGGCTATATAATAGCTCAATGCTCTCTTCACATCCAGACTATGCAGCCTACGCTCACCAGAACTGACATGTGCTGTAAAAAAACACTGGTAAGGTAATAGACTGATTTAGATGAAAGTCAGAAACTACACTGGGAAGGAATTTTCTGTTAGTTCTCAAAACTACCTTATCACTGTGGAAAGAAATATAGTCCTTTTCCACATAAAGGCTTGTAACTCACGTATCCTCTTAGCAGAGGTAAGTGCCACAAGGAAAACTACCTTCCAGGTAAGGTATTTTAGATCTGCAGTAGCCATTGGTTCAAATGCAGAAGCATAAGCTGGGCAATACAAATGTTAAGGTCCCAAGCTGGCACTGGTTCCCTATGTGGGGGAAACAGATGTAAAAGGCCCTTAAAGAACCTTCGAAATATAGGGTTCGAGGCTATTGATACTCCTTTCCCTAGAGAGGTAGGCTGAAAGTGAAGCAAGATGAACTTTTAGGGTTGAATGTTGCAATCCTAGAGAATGCAGGTGGGACAAATAATCTGGGATGATTGGAATGCCATCCTTTGCTGGGGTTAGGCCCTTTCCTGTGCACCAAATGGAAAATCTTTTTTCATTTTGAAACATAAGTTTTCTTAGTAGAAAGAAGGCTTTCTATAACTTTTAAGGACTTCTAAAACTATTTGAGAGTATTAGGAGTCTGGATACTCTAAGTCCTCAAGGGCCAAGCTTTGAGTCTGAGAGACCTGAGATTGGGGTATACCACCCTGCCTTGGAAGGAAGTCAGCAGGTTGTACCTCTGAGGGAGGCAGATCAGTTCGTCCACTGACACTGAGAGTAACAGGGAGTACCAAGGCTGTCTTGGCCAGTCTGGTGCTATCAGAATCATCGAGGCTGGTTGTGACCTGAGCTTAATGAGTACTCTGAGAATCAAGGGAAAAGGAGGAAAGGCGTAAAGGTATTTTCCTGTCCAATCAAAGATCAGGGCATCCACTGGGACAGTTCCGTTCACTGGGGCCCTGCAGCAGGGTAAATGGTGATCCTGGTGTGAAGCAAAAAGGTCTAGCTCTGGGGTTCCCCACCGCCTGAACAGAACTTGGCACTACTTAGCTGTTCAGTGACTATTCGTGATGGGCCTGGTTTATCCTGCTCAAGGCATCTGCCAGTGTATTGTCTTTCCCTGGCAGCTGAATTGCTTGTAGTGAGGCATTTATGGAGTATATGAGACTCCATATTTTCATTGCCTCTGTACATAGTGGAGTGGATCTTGTCCCTCCCTGTTTGCTGATACAGTACATTGTAGTGGTATTGTCTGTTCTGACCTGGACCACTTTTCCCTTTATGAGATGAATGAAAGCCTGAATGGCCAAGTACACTGCTCTTAACTCTAAGAGATTTATGTGCAGGAGTGACTCTGCAGCACTCCAAGACCCGTGAACTGTGTGATCCCCCAGGTGGGCGCCCCACCCTAGGAGGGAGGCATCTGTTGTGAGTATCAAGGACGGGGGTTCCTGTAAGAAAGGAACACCTTCCCTTAGGTTGTCGAGATCTTTCCACCACTGTAAGGCCTGTAGAAGAGTTTTTGTTACAGGGATTAGTTCTGAAAGAGGATCTCGTCTCTGGGACCAATGGGCCCCGAGGTGACACTGAATGTCCCTCATTTGAAATCTGGCACCCATGACTGTGCCTGTTGCTCCAGCCATGTGCCCTGGCAGCCGTAAAAACTGAGTTGCTGGTTTTGGCCTGCCTAGGACAAATGAGTTTGCTAGAAGCTGGAAAGCCTGTACTCTTTCCAAATGAAGGAAGGCCTTTCCCAGAACTGTACTGAGTTCTGCTCCTATGAACTGCAATACTTGGACTGGGGTGAGAACTGATTTCTTTAGATTTAGAAGAAATCCCAGGGAGGAGAGAACACTTTGAGCTAGCAGTAAGTGTGCTGACACTTGTTGGGATTTTCTCACAATCAGCCAGTCATCTAGATAAGGAA
Source organism: Neoceratodus forsteri (assembly GCA_016271365.2). Taxonomy (NCBI): domain Eukaryota; kingdom Metazoa; phylum Chordata; order Ceratodontiformes; family Ceratodontidae; genus Neoceratodus; species Neoceratodus forsteri. The sequence goes on from CM057452.1 coordinate 1,438,981,216, forward strand.
AAACTGTGATACCCAGTTTTCTGAGATGTGCCACTACTACTGCTATGCACTCTGTGAACACTCTTGGTGCAGAGGTAAGGCCGAAAGGACGTGTTGAGAACTGGTAGTGGCCTGAGGGGGAGAGTGAACCTGAGATACCTTCTGTGTGATTCTCTGACAGGGATGTGAAAGTAAGCATCTTTTAGATCCAGAGAGGCCAACCAGTCCCCTTTTTGTAATGTTGGCAGAATTATTGACATGGTTACCATTCTGAATTTGGGTTTGACCAAATACTTGTTTAAACATCTGAGGTCTAGTATAGGCCACCACTCTCCAAGTCTTTTTTGTTGTTAGGAAGTATCTGGAGTAAAACCCTTGCCCTCTTTGATTGACTGGAACAGGCTCAACTGCTTTTATCAATAGTAAGTTTTTTACCTCCTACTCCAGCAATTTTCCCTGTGATGGAGGAACTGATGCAAAGCGTTTTACTCTTAGAGGGGAGAAGGGACTTGAAACAAAGTGAGAGACCCTGACCCACTATCTCCAGGACCCACTTGTCTGATGTTATTTTTGACCAGTCCTGGAAATAGTGGGAAAGCCTGCCCCCTTCTGGATGTAGAAAGGCAGCCCGAAGGGAAGAGTTAGGGATTCTGCTTTTGCTGTTGCTGAGACTGGGCAGAATGGGACCCTCTGCAAGAGCCTCTTCTGCCCCTGGCCCTGTAGAAACCCATCTGCTGGGGTTGGTAGTGTGTCTGCCGAGCAGCTTGCACTTGAAAGAAAGGTCTTCTAAATGTAGACCTGCCCCTGCCTCCCCTAGAATAAGAAGTGGAGGGAGAAGTTTGTCTCTGGTGGAATTACTTCTGAAAGTAGCCTTGTATTCGTCTACTTTCTTTACGAAGGCTTCAGTTTGTGCACCAAAAAGGGAATGGCCCTCAACTGGGAAATCCATTGCTTTGTTTTGAGTGTCCTGGGTCCGTCTCATGACTATAGTGCCAGCCAACCATCTGGCCGCAGAGTCATTTGTGTCTTCTGCCATCTGGAATTGGTATTTGGAAGCCTCCAAACCAAATGTGGCTGTCTCTAGTAAATCAGAAACAGTGAGAGAATGATTTGCTTCTGCATTATCCACCAGGGACTGCCATAAAGCCTTTTGGTAGAGAGCAGCATAGGCCTGATATGAGGCCTGCCTGATAGCAAGGGATGCTGAGAGGTACCCCATCTTAGCCATATTGTCCACCTTTCTGGAATCTTTTTCAGGTGGGTGAGAAGACAATGGGGTTTTGGCCTTCTCGCAGGCTGCCTGCTGCACAATGCCCTGATGATCTGGGTGGCTGAACAAAAAGTCAGCACCAGATCTCTCCAGTTGGTACTTTTTGTCACATTTTTTTATCAATGTGTGTGACAGTCTGAGGAGCTTTTAAAATTTCCAGAATGTCTTTTCTGAAAAATTTATACAGAAGAAGCAGGATTCACTTTGAGGGTGGTAACCCGATTAGTTCCATATAATGAACCTCTTCTTCATCATCCTGTACCTCCTCAATTGTCCGGAGGTCCAGTGTTTCCACCATTCTTTTGATAAAAGAAAAACAGGAGGAAAAATCCTCTGAAGGCCTAGGAGGGGAACCGAAATCTTGCTCAGGTGACACCTCAGGCTCTATTCCTTCCTCCTCCTCATCATCATAAACTTCACCACCCACAGTGGGAACAGACACCAGGGGGGTGGCAGCAGTAGCAGTAGTTTTTTCAAATGGAGTAGTTGCAGGCTGCTGGGGAAGGAGCAATCCCTGCAGCATCTGTAACAAAGCCAGAGCTTGTGTGATATCAGCAGGAGAGGGTGTATGTACAGGCACCTGAGGGACCCCTTGAGGCATTTCAGCTGGGGTGTCAGTGTGCTTACTTTTTCTTAGTTTTTTTGGCAGGCACCAGAGAGTCAGCCGGCTGACTGCCTATCTTACTAGAGCCCTCACACGTATCAGGGGTGGATTTGGAGGCTCTAGAAGGAATTGCCACATTTTTTGAGGGGGTGGACTGGTCAGAGCCCAGGGACCCTCTTCAAGTCTTCTCTTAAGTCTCTCCCTGCACTTCTCCACAGTTTTTTCAGGGAAAGACTTGCAAATGTCACAATCTTCACTGAAATGCTTAACACCAAGACAGGGCAAACAAAGGTCATGTTTGTCAGCTCTTGCAAATACATCTGCACATTTAATATAGTTTTTTAAACCCTGTAGGTCCTGTGTTCTTTTTTGGTTTATTCATAGTAGAAAACAGGACTCAAAATTGCTAAAAAGAGAAAAATGTAAGCTTTTGCGGTCAGTTTAAATGAAAAAACAATTGGCTGAGAAACCGGCAATTTAAAACGTGACCGCGGTACCGATCGGTTCAGGAACCGAGACCCGCTAGTCTAGTAGAACCGGTAAATCCTCGGTTCAAAAAAAAAAAAAAAGAAAACTTAAATGTTTTAAAAGAAAAACACCTGGAAACTTAACTAGAAGTTTCTGTTTAGATCTACCAAACTGTCAGTTTCCCCTCGGTTCAAAGGAACCGCGGAGTGCCGATAAAAAAACTAAATAATAAGAATAAGGCAGTAATGAAAAAATAAGACAAAATACTTAAGTTCTTTTGTTCTTATGCACAATTTAGACGATCTTGATAGAGAGATCTCCAGGGCGTCTGAACTTTGCAGCGGAGACAGAAAATCTGAGGTAGAATCCAGGCAGTTAGAATAGGGGGAGTTTGAAAATGAATGCACGAACTAAACATTCCATAATTAGCATAGCATTATATTTGGCTCCGGGGCAGTGCTGACCTTAAAGGGTACTGCAAAGAGTAATAATATTAGTGGATTCCTGGGGTTAGAACTTAGGATTTGTTCAGAGGACTGCCCCGTCCCTATGAAAAATTAAATAAGGCTCCTTGCACATGAGAGCCTGAAGCTCTGAAATCCTTAGAGCAGAAGTAACCGCAACCAAAAATAGTGCTTTACACGAAAGATAGCGCAACTCACAGCTCATTGCTGGTTCAAAAGGAGGGAAAGTGAGCTTCTGCAACATAAAATTTACATCCCAAGGTGATATAGGGCTGTGGATGGGGGGTTTCAGATGGAGAATCCCTTTCAGAAAGGTTTTGGAGAATTCCAACTGAGCCACGGATTTGCCATCCACCAGCTCGTGGTACACTGAAATGGCCAATAAGTGGACCTTTAAAGAGGATTAGGAAAGGCCCAAATCTGAAAGATGGAGGAGGTATTCCATGACCTGTGGGGCAGAACAAGAAAAGGGGTTCAAATCTTTGGAAGCCGCCCAAATGGAAAAACGTTTCCACTTCATAGCCTCCACCAGAACTTGGGCAACTCTGTTGGAACCCCAAAGCGAGAAATCTCTATGTCTGCAGGAACCACACATGCAGGTGCACGGTCCTGAGCCCCGGATGCACGAGCCGGCCTTGATTCTGCATCAAGAGGTCATGTGTCACTGGAAGCGAAACTGGGGGTTCCTCTGCTAGCTGTTGCAGGAGTGGGAACCAAATCTGTCACGGCCAGAGGGGGGCAATGAGAATCATTCATGCCTTCTCTGCCTGAAGCTTGAGAAGAACCCTCTGGAAGAATGGGAAATGGAGGAAGGTGTACAAAATTTCCCTGTCCAAGAGAGAGAGAGAGAGGGAGGGAGGGAGGGAGGAGGAGAGAGAGAGAGAGAGAGAGAGAGAGAGAGAGAGAGAGAGAGAGACAACGTGTCATGCACAATGTCCTAGAATGAGTGAGCAAAAACTGTGAGTTTTGGCGTTGTACGGAGAGGCGAAGAGGTCGAGATCTGGATGCCCCCACTTTAGGAAAAGAGAATCTGCCACTTCCTGATTTAGTTTCCACTCGTGGCTGAGGGTCTGAGACCTGCTGAGACTGTCCGCCAGGACGTTTAGCACTCCTGGAACATGCATGGCTGTCAGAGATAGATCGTGCTAGACTGCCCAGTTCCACACTCTCATCACCTCCCTGCAAAGGGGGTACGAGCGAGTTCCTCCTTGTTTGTTGATGTACCAGACTACTGACATGTTGTCCTTCCGGATAAGCAGTGATCCCCGAGGAAGACGAATCTGGAACACCTGCAGTGCGTACAAGAAAGCTCTCATCTCCAATATGTTGATTTTTAAAGACATCTCTAAGCTGGATCAGAGTCCCTGGGCTTGGTGTTCCCCCAGTGCACCCCCCAACCCATGTTCGAGGCATCTGTAGTCAGAGATGCCAAGGGGACTTGGCTCCTGAAAGGGAGACCCAATGACAGATTGAAGGGATCCTTCCACCAATTCAAATCTTTCTGAACAGCAGAAGACACAAGGACCGGAAGGTCCAGATCGTCCTGGAGTTGATCCCACTGCACCCGCAAGGACTACTGAGTGATTCTCATGTGGAGCCTCGCAAGGGGAACTGTAGTGATGGAGGCCGCCATCAGTCCTAGCAACCGGAGGACCTCCCTGGCGGGGAAGGTCCTGGAAGAGGCTATTAAAGTGACCTGCCTGATCAGGGTCTCCATCCTGTCTGGAGGCAGGAAGGCTCTGCTCTGGACAGTGTCCAAAACTGCCCCAATAAACTGCAACCTCTGGGAGGGAGTAAGGGATGACTTGGAGATACTGACTGTAATCCCCAGTCTGGAAAACAAGTCCAGAGTGGTAGACAGAACTTCCAGAAAAGACTCCTTGGACGGGGCCGAAATCAGCCAGTAGTCCAGGTAGGGGAAACCGCTATGCCCTGACGATGCAGGGCAGCTGCCACCACTACTAGGCACTTGGTAAACACCTGGGGTGCCGAGAAAAGGCCAAAGGGGAGAGCCGGAAATTGGAAGTGCTCCCCTTGGAAACAAAACCACAGGAATCGGAGGTGGCTGGGGAAGATCAGGATGTGCAGGAACGCATCCTGCATATCCAGAGCACAAAGCCACTGATTCTCCAGGAGGAGAGGGAGGAGGTTTTGGAGAGTCAACATCTGTACTCGAACAGACAGACTGCTCAGGTCGAGAATGGGTCACAGGTTACCTGACTTTTTGGAACCAGGAAGAAGTGGGAGTAAAACCCTTCTTCCCCTTTGATGGAGAGGGACAATCTCTGGCTTCTTTGAGCAGGAGATTTTGGATTTCTTCCCTTATGAGAAGGGTCTGGTCTTCAGAGTAGGCTGACCTTCTGGGAGGAGAATCTGGAGGAAACTACAGGAACTCTATAGTGTGTCTTTGGGACACCAACTGCAGGGCCCACACACAGGAGGTGATGCTCTGCCACTCCTGCGCGTGGCAAGCAAACCTCCCCCCAACGGCTCCTCACATTGAGGCTGAGGAGGAGGTGGGGCAAGGGAGTCAGGAGGTGGCAGAATGGGCAGGTGGAGGTCCCCTTGAATGTCTCTAGTTCTTGGAGGCGGAAGGGGTAGTGGCACCCATGGACTTACGCTTTCCCTGGCGCCAGGCCTGGGCTTGCTTCCTCTGCCTCCAGGTCCTTTTCCAAAAGGGCTGCTGCTGTTGGGCATGGACCTCAGGGCTTGACCGCGGTCCTGTAGGTCTGATGATGATGTCCTTGGTGTCCCCACCAAAAAGCACTGAACCCCTGAAGGGGACATCCTGAATCGCAGTCTGGACCTCGTTAGCGAGGCCAGAGATGCGAAGCCAGGCCTGCTGTCAAAGAGAGATGGCAGTCGTTGAGTTGCAGGTTATGGAATCGACGGAGTCATAGGTAGCCCGCAATGCATATCTGCAAGAAATCCTGGACAGGCAGAGATCCGCGGCGAGCTCCTCAAGGTGGCTTTCTGGTGTGACATATGGGCCTCATAATTAAGGGACAGTAAGATGCATGTGACTGATAAGACTTTCATCCCGAACTGGTCCATCTGCCTCCACTCCTTATCTGGAGGAGAAGTGCTCATGTGCTTAGGTGCTGTGGAATGATCATGAGCAGCTGAGATTACTACGGAGTCTGCCTTTGGATGCGCATTGAGGAAGGGGGCATCATTGGATGCCCGGTAAGTCCTGTCCGCTCTCTTGGGAACAGCCAGGATTGAGTGAGGCATCTGCCAGACCATAGTGGTGAGGTCTTAATGAGGTCCAATCCAGGGAGGAATAGGGATCGGGGACAGAGACTCCAGGTCCAGATGTTCAGTGAGTCTCTTGACGCATGGGATCCTGTTCCTCCGACTCCTAGTCAAAGTGTTAATAGGCCCAAAAAGGAAAGATCCTCGGTGGGGAGAGACTTGGGAGAATCCTTATCCTTAGGGACCTGGGATGCATGGTCCAAGGGGTCCTCCGATGAATCATCCACCAAGTCCGGATTGTCTCCTATATCCAGGAGAACTATGTCCTTGGATGTAGCCCCCATGACATGGATGGGGACGAGCTCACTGGGGACGGGGACCAGGGAGAGCGGGGAAGTGGAAGTCTGCTCTCTAGGTCCATCACCAACTCCAAACACGCCTCCTGCCACCAAGACTGGATAAGGGTCTTGAAATCCGGTTGAGCCAGAGGAGGTGGGGGAGGAGGAGGGATAGCCTGGGGAGGAGGGTAGTGGTACCCCTGGTATCCCGTATAACCATATCCCAGGTATGGGGTGTAGCCCGGGAAGTAATGTCCCACACCACTCCAATCTGGAAGAGGACCTGCCAGGGGATAGTCCAAGGGATATCCCGAAGGGTAATGCGGAACAGTGCGCGGTCTTGTATAGAGTCCCAACGTCAGGGGGCCTGATGGTGGAACCCACGTAGGGCCTGCAGAAGTACAAATAGGTGGCAGGTCTGGCATAGGAGGTGCCCACATCGTGCCACCGTTGTCGGAACAGACACCACTGGGTCCAGCATCGGAAAAGGGTCCAGCATCAGATAGGCTGGCATTGGGACCCGACAAAGGGGATCCGACGGAGGGACCTGGTCTGCCAAAGAAGCCGATGGCGGAGGCAGACACGAGGGCCCTGGCACAGAAACAGTCGTCTGAGGGTCCGGTGTTAGAATAGGTCTCACCGGATCTGACATAGTAAGGTTGTCTGGCATAGGAACAACCACCAGAACAGAATCATTCCTCCCTGAAGGGACAGGAGGAGCCTCCGGTGTAGGGCAGGAAGGCTAAGGAGGGACCTCCATCCCAGTGACCCCGGAGGGTGAGCGGGGATTAGACCCTGTGTGTTCCACATCCAGGGGGCCCACACTATCTTCGCCTGGGGTAGCAGCTATAGAATGGACTCGGGTCATTCGGGGGCCAGCAGGGGAGGCAAGGATTGAGTGTCACAGCTCTCTTTCCTCTGGGGTGGGAGGGTCTGTGCTGCGAATGGCACAGCTAGGAGGGCTCGCCCGCGCCCAGGGTACTTGGTTGCCTCCATGGAGGTGGAGACAGCTGCTGCACCCATTGCACGGTGCGCAGGCGCAAAAGGGGGCGAAAAAATCCCAGCAGCAGGAAGACACTTGACTCCCGCAGGCACCGTCTCCTGGGCCAGGCATAAGGTAAGCCTCAGTGATTCTGGAAGACGGAGCGGGGGGTGTCTCGGGCAGAAGGGGGGCTGTCGGTGGGGGAGAGAAGTGTAGAAACAGCAGCTGTGATAAAAATAAATAAATAAATAAAGGTGGTCCCAATGGTCAGGAGAGAGAGAGAGAGAATACCATTATCAGGATTTCAATACAGTGCACTGTACCCTCCAGCTCCACCAAAAATAGCTCAGAGAGAAAATAAAGGCAGCAATCCTTAAAAAAAAAAAAGTCACCATCTGCCTGTATAAGCACTGCAATACAATAAATACAGGTTCCTCACCTGTAACAGGAGTTCTAGGAATGGTATATGTTGTTCATCCACACTCATTGGCAGGTATCCTTGCCGCTTTAAATCTTGCCGGAAGGTCTTCAAGCTTGCTCCTCCCACCCACCCGGGTGGTATAACTCTCGGCTCCGCCCCATGACGCCAGATCTGGCCCGTGGAAGCTCAGGTTGTGCGCCGGAAGTCGAGGAACAGGAGTCAGGTAGGGATGAACAACATATACCATTCCTAGAACTCTAAGCTACAGGTGAGTAACCTGTATTTCTAGACATGGATAAGGTTCATCCACACTCATTGGCAGACTCCCAGCAGTTCTCCGGGAGGAGGGAGGCAAGACGCACACCCCCAATACTTACTTGGGAAAGAGAGACTGGAGAACCGAGGCCCCAAAACCAGCATCCCGGCGTGACTCAAGGTCGATGTGGTAATGGGTAATGAAGGTGTTTGCTGACTTCCAGGTAGCAGCCCTGCAGATTTCCTGGATAGGGACGTCCCTGGAAGCAGCCACGGCTGCAGCAGTATGGCGGGTAGAATGAGCTCTTATCCCTCTGGGAGGCTCCATGCCCGCCAACTTATAGCAGAGATCTATGCAGGAGGTTACCCACCTGCTTATCGTCCGCTTGGCTGCAGGTCTGCCAGATCTGACTTCAGCGTGGGTGACAAACAGCTGGCGAACCTCTCCCAATTTCAGCCGTGCGCTCCTTATAATAAGCGGCGCCCTTCTAGGGTCCAGAGTATGGAGCCTATATTCGGCCTCCGAGGTGTGATTGGGGTAGAACACCGACAGAGTCAACACCTGGTTAAGGTGAAACTCCGACAACGCCCTTCGGAAGGAATTTCGGTGGGGCGAGGGACAACCTTGTCCCTGTGGAAGACCAGGTAAGGAGACTCGATGGAAAGTGCCTGGAGCTCTCCCATCCTTCTGGCTGACGGATAGCCACCAAGAAGGCGGTCTTCCACGACAGGTGAGAGAGAGCACACCTGTGCATAGGTTGAATGGCTTGTCCATGAGCTTTGCCAGTACCAGCAGTAGATCCCACGGAGGTGGGGGTTCCCGGACTGGAGGGAAATGTGATCAAGGCCTTGAAAAAGCGCCAGACCACCTTCTCCCTGGCGCCATCGACATGCTTCCCGGCCCGCCTGTAAGCAGAGATGGCTGCCAGGTGCACCCTTAGGTCGCCGACCTAAGCCCTTGACTAGAAAGGAACCATAAATAGTCCAAGATGCTTGCCAAGGAACAGGAGGAAGGGTCCAAGCTCTGCTCGACACCAAATGGAAAACCTTTTCCATTTGAAGGCATAGCATTTTCTGGTCGACTTACGGGACGCCCAACTACATTGAGGACCTCGTGCCGGAAAGACCCAAGGCCTGGAACTCTAGCCGCTCAGGAACCAGGCCGTCAGGATGCAGGGATTGAAGGTCCGGATGGAACACCTTCCCCTGATTGACTGAGAGCAGGTCCGGGCGAGCTGGAAGCTGCCGCGGAGTCCTGGAGCTGAGACTGAGGAGATCTGGGTACCAGAACTGGCGAGGCCAGTCTGGGGCTATCAGAATCACCTGCGCCTTGTCCCTCCTCGCCTTGAGAAGCACCTTGTGGATCAAGGGAAATGGGGGAAAGGCGTAAAGAGGCCCGGGGTCCACTGCCTCGAGAAGGCATCCCCCTGCAGCGAGCCCTGCTGAGGGGCGGGCATGGAACAGACTCAGCCTCGCGTTCTCCCTGGAGGCAAACAGGTCCACCTGAGGTGTGCCCCAATGGGAGAACAGATGCTGTACTACCTCCGGCAGGAGAGACCACTCGTGGGATGCAGCCCCTATCCGGCTCAGGGCATCGGCCAGGGTGTTGGAGGCTCCTGCCACGTGAATGGCTAGGAGATCCGCCTCCAGGCTGCGCACGAGTGACCAAATGCGGAGAGCTTCCTTGCATAAAAGCATGGAGCACGTCCCGCCCTGGCGGTTTAGATAGTACATGGTCGTGGTATTGTCCGTCTGGACTCGGACCACTTGACCCCGGAGGAACGGAGCAAAGGCGGTGAGAGCTAGGCGGACCGCTCGGAGCTCCAGCAGGTTGATGTGGCATCGGGACTCCCGCGGGGACCAGAGGCCATGAGCCCGGTGTTACCCCAGATGGGCACCCCAACCCATCAGAGAGGCATCGGTCGATAGAGAGACCGTCGGCTCGGGGCGGACGAACGGGATGCCCTCCTGCAAATGATCTGGAATGGTCCACCACTGGAGAGCGTTCCCACATCCCCTGTGTCACCGGCCAAGCTGGTCCAAAGGATAGCAGGCTAGGACCACTGGCTGGCCAGTCCCCACTGAAGGGACGCATGTTCCAGCGGGCCCAACGGACCACGCTTGGTGCAGGCCGCCATGAGACCCAGGAGGCGAGGAAGTCCCAGGCAGGGCGCATGCCCAACCAGAAATGATCAGGCAAAGGAGGAAGAACCTCGCCCTGTCCGCGAGCCGCGTCTGGCTCGAAGAGAGTCGAGCTGCGCCCGATGAATAGAATCACCTGCTTCGCTCGAGTCTGGACTTGGCCTCGTTGATAAGGAGGCCCAGTTGAGAGCAGACCTGGAGGCCAGATCTCTGGACCCACTCCGCCTCCTTCCTGGAGGGAGCTGCTATCAGCCAGTCGTCCAGGTAAGGGTACACCCGGACCCCTCGGCGCCGGAGGAATGCTGTCACCACTGCCATGCATTTGGTGAAGACCCTGGGAGCTGGAGACAAGCCGAAGGGCATGGCTTGGAACTCGAAGAGGGATCCTTCCGCTCGGAAGCGAAGAATCTCTGGTGAGGCAGACGGATAGGACGTGAAAAAGCTGGCCCCTGCAAGTCCAGAGAGCAGAACCACATGCCGCGCTCCAAGGATGGTATTATCTGAGCCAGAGTGACCATCCTGAAGGTTCGAGACCTTAGGAACTTGTTTAGGTCGGTAGGTTGAGAATGGGCGCCAGCCCCCGTCTGCCTGGAACCAGGAAGTACCTGGACACAAACCCTGGGTCTGAAGGAGGGTCCACCACCTTCTTATCACCTCCTTCTGGAGGAGGAGAGCGATGTCGGCCGACGAGCCGCCAGTGAGGCTGGGGATCCCGAAGCCCCCCGAGGGGCGACGGCTCTGAAGGGTGGTGCCTGCTCGAATTCCAGAGGCAGGCCTCTTCCCACCACCTCCAAGACCCACCTGTCCGTGGAAACAGCGGAACAGGCGGAACGGAAGTGCCGGAGCCGTCCCCCCACGGGGGGACCCAGGGATAAGGTGACGGGAATGGGGGCGACACCCCTCAGCCCGTCACTGGGCAGGCTTGGAGGAGGGACCGGCCGAGGGACCTCCTGGGCCTTTTCCTCCCTGCCTCCTGTTAGAGGAAGCCGGCGGCTTGAGTTTGGGATGCCAAGGCTGAGCCTGCTGGCCCTGACGTTGCTGGGCCGGCCGCGCCGGGGGCACAGAAGGACGAAAGGGCTTAGGCTGTGGCTTGCGGCCTTTGTCCTTCTGAGCGGAAGAGACCGAGTCCAAGGTAGCATTGGACTTCTCGATCCTCTGCAGGTGACCTTCCACCCCAGGGTCAAGAGGTCAGTCCCAAAAGGGAACATCCGCCAACTTGTGCTGGGTATCCAAGTAAAGGTGGATATCCTCAGCCAAGCCCGCCGACGCATAGCCACTGCGGCCGCCACCGATCTGGCACATATGAGTCCCCTATATCCAAAGCAGTCTGGAGCTGCTGTTTGGCCACTGCCCTGGTCCCGCACCTGCTTAACCGTAGTCTGCAGATCGGCGGGAAGATGAGGGATGACCTCATCCAGGGAGCCCAACAGGGCATGAGAAAAATGTGCCATGAGGACGGCCGAACTGGCCTGACGAAGCCGAGAGAGATGCAGCGTAGACTTTCGCCTCGACATAGTCCAATTTCTTGGACCTTGTCAGGAGGTTTGTCCACATCCCTGGCGCTAGCCGGGCGTCACCGAAAACGCTGTCGCGTAACCAACCCTTCAGCAGAGGGTGTTCAAAACCGACAAGGAACCGTGGGACCGCGATACTTCCTGGCCATCCTGGCCAGGCGCAGGGCAGGAAGCAGGCGTTAAAGCTCCAGTGCCGGACCCACTATGGCCTCGCCACGGAAAGGCCTCCGCGGAGAATCCCCTGGTCCAGAATCTCCGTGAGGGATACCTGGCCCATTTGGAAACGGGTTCGAGCTCCATCCCGTGGACTCCGAGATGGTCAAGCAGTCCTAGGAAGGACGACGGGCTATCGTCCATTGACTGACCTCCTGAAGACCCAAGTCCAGTCGCTTGAGAAAAGGAGGAATCATCTTCGGACTCGGAAGAGTCCTCGAAGAGCTGCCTCTGGCCTGAGCCACCCTTCACCTGCCGAGGTCGGTCGGGAGTGAGGGTAACTGACAGCCGATGGGTAGACCTCAGCCGATCGAGAATCCTTGGTCGGAGCCCCAATAGGTGGCTGTGGAGGCGGAGGTTCCACCAGAATCGGTGGAGCAGCTGGTTTTGGCCGAACAACCGCCTGGTATAGGCCCTCGGATAAGTCGAGGTTGTGTGCTGCCCGTGACAGCCATTTAATGGCCGGGAAGGCGACGGGTCGGCTTACTCCCGGCCAGGAGGAGCTGTTGCAACATGAGGTCCTCGCACGTCCGACGACTTACGCCGAAGCCTCCCCGCCCAAGGAGGAGGACGAGGACGAACGGCGACGCTTTACGCGTCGCTGTGCCGAGACTGAGACCGCCTATGACGGTGGGATCGGCTGACCGCCGAAGAAGTCCGGAGACCGAGACCGAGAGTCCCGGAATTTCAGGTCGGTGCGGGAGGTGTCGGCCGAACCGCACTCCTTCGCTCGATGGTCCATCCGAGGGCTCGGAACCGGAGGCACAGGCGAGCCCACGGATCCCCAACTCTCCCGGGGAACCGGGAGAGGAAATCTCGCCGCTAAAGGCGACGGCCTGTCCAACGGGTCGAGAAAAATCTCGACTTCGTCGGTGGGAGTCTCGGTCAACTGACCTGACGGGGACACCGTGAGGCCAGTGGCCGAAGCCGAGCGGTCGACCGAAGCCGACGGTCGACGACTCAGTGAGAGGGACCTTTCCCGCTCCCAAGAGCGTCGACGGAGGGACTTACCTCTGTCCTTCTTTTGGACCGAGAATAAGGTCCAGTAGACTGAGGCCCTTCTCCCTTAGTGGAGAGGGACAGACAAAGCTCCTTAAAAGAAGCCGTAGGAAGAACCCAGAGAGAGCGGGATAAATGCCGCCGAGGAAGATACGCCCGCCTGCCGCCTCCTCTTCGAGGGCGCACCATCCGCCGAGCTGATCCGCCGAAGCACGTCATGACACCGCTAAATCGAGCCTCCTTGACTTCACCGAGGGAAACCTTCGGACGGTCCAGCTGCACCGGGCAGCACGGTCTTCGAGGACGAGGGCCGAGAAAGATGAGCATGGTCGCAAGCCCGCGGGTCGCTCAAGGCCTAAGCAGTAGACACACGTGAGTGTGGATCCGTCCGAGCATCTTCTCTCCGCATGGGCATCTCCGAACTGAGTCGATTTGTCCATCGCAGCCGCGAGGGATCGAAGATTGAAGTCTTTTTCGCAAAATTTATTTTTTAAATCCGCAAACGGAGAAATAGAACTCAGTCTCAAACGCAGAGCTGCTAAGGAGGGAACCTGAGCTTCCGCCCGGTAAGGAAGATCTGGCGTCATGGGGCGGAGCCGAGAGTTATACCACCCGGGTGGGTGGGAGGAGCAAGCTTGAAGACCTTCCGGCAAGATTTAAAGCGGCAAGGATACCTGCCAATGAGTGTGGATGAACAACATATCCATGTCCCTAGAAACAAATATATCTAACCTAAGCAGTTCCCTCGAGAACCAGGGGACAATAAAAACACACAAGCAGAATAAATTAAGGGAGCAACAACTCACAGAAAAATCTGAAAATGCTATACAAATCCTAACAGAAAAGACACCATAAGACTTACACCCAGACAAAAAAAATAAGCTAAGGGAAAAACTAAAAACCACAGCAAATCCTCAACCAGGGGGATCCTACCAAGGAAGAATTGCCATTTATACCATACCCTTAGAAACTCAAACAAATTCAGTGGCAAAGACCCAGCCAGACCCTCAATACTGAAGCTGTAATAATTACAGGATTCTCCTCTTGCCTAAACAGGCATGCTTTAAAGAGCACCTGACACCATTGGGACAACTTTGAAAAAATGTAAAATGTAGACACAATTCCACTTACATTTCAATGTTTCCTATAATTCTCACCCTTATTTGTTGGACATGACAGTATAGCCTAGAGGTTAGAGTAATGAGTTGTGAATGAGCTTGGTACATCCAGCAGACCTGGGTTTGATTCCTACAACCTCCACTTGCATACCGTATGACTCTGAGTAAGTCACTTAAAAATAAAATAAATTTGCATGACAAGGTCTCCACACTATCTATTCTGGCTACTTGTCTACATCTAACAACATAGTTTTGTTTATGAAACCATGGATGATGTTCTGGAGATAATTATGATGTCATAAACAGAGTATTATGATGGCAGGTGTAGACTTATAGAAAAAGCCAATAGTGTCAAGGCGACAGGGATATTATATTAATGCAGTTGTCCTCAGTAATTAAGTGAAAAAGAGGAAGCCATTCAAGCATCTGTGCCTTACCTCCTGCCACGACGGCGACCTGTGTTTGCGGTTCGAGCAAGCAGCCAGGGGTCGTCTAGGGAGGGAGAGGATCAAGCGTCCAAAAGACTGCTCTCCTCTCCCGGGGAGGATTGGCCCTCCTGCTGAATGACTGCCCCAGGGTGGAGGCCAGAGGGTTGTGCAGGTCTGCTGGGCACAAAGGGAGGGTGCTGCAGGACTTCCATGGACGTACACGCACCTCACACATACCCGTCTGGCGTGTGCGCCCAGCAACTGGGAAGGGAGAAACAATGGAGAAAAAAAATCGGCCGGATGATGACCCTCCGCGGGCTCCGCACCGGTGACCGGGCAGAAGCTAAGTCCGCAGACCGGGTGACGGAGTGGGGAAGTCGGTCAGAAAGGGGCAACTAGAAGCATAGGAGGTAAAAACCTATACGGAAAAAAAAAAAAGAGGAAAAAATTGTAGAAAGTGTGCAAAATATTAACTCAACTGTGTCTAAATCTTACATTTTCAGAGTTCACCAATGGTGTCAGTGGCAATCCCGTAAAAATTCTGACCTAAATAACGACAAAGGTAATACTTGCTGTGAAGAGCTCTAAAGCTGCAACCCTTGTCACTGGCACAGTAAAGGCTGAAAAACTACATAGGTTCGGAACACTGAGGACACCAATGTTCCAAGCTGCACGCACAGTTTTTTAAAGCTATAGTTGTACCAGTAACCCCTGGCTGGGGTGCATATATACCCATGTGTAAGTCTTACCCATGGACTATGTGCAGCGAAACAGAAACACAATTGTAACCCCTAGATGGCGCTATCCCAGGGGCTACTACCCCTGCCTGATTTGCCACTAACAGGTTGAGGGGCCTGGATCCAATGGCGCGTGCCTCCACCCAGAGGTCAGGGTTTACAATAGTTAAACTAACTTGGTCACAGCCCTCTGGGACACTGCAACCCCCCTTTCTTCCCACTAGTGGCCCACACAATATATCAGGATTACCTTCACAGTATACACTTACCCCAGGACTGATTCCGCACTGGGACCTCCTGTAAATAAGATACAGTGCAACAATCACAGTACAGTACTTTAACATAGACAATTACCTCAGGCAGTATAACTTTGCTGAAACAAGCAGCTCTGATTTATTTAGGGGATATAACAAGGACGGGAAATCAGGTTAATTAGCTTATCACTCTACTCATCTACCTATGGCTCTGTGCACAGGCCTATCCCTATCAGTTACTGTCCCTGGGTACCCAAGCCCTAGTGGCTAGTCCAAACCCGTGGCAGCTGGTAAGGGCCCTTTCACACAGAGAAAAGAAAAATTAGTTAAACAGTCAGCAGTACAGTAATTCCATTTGGATTTAATGTGGCAATTCAACAGGAGCTGACTCTGAATTAGTACTCACGACCTCCAAACAAGATAGGTCCTTCAATGTCAGCAGGGCTACTCTTGAGCTCCAAGAGACTCCTCACACATTTATATGGTAAACAGTCACAGGCAAAAGTCACTTAATGGCAGCAGGATTCACTCGAGGTACACAAACCTCTTCACACATTTATATGGTAAAAGAAAGCACTATACCACGGCAGGCTGCATCTGTATCCCGATCGCAATTACTGCACAATACCCGGAGAACACACAGCAGATTCAGTTCCTGACAGACCGAGTGCAAATCAGCAATTTCTCCAGTCTTCTACAGGGTGAGCCTGGTTTCTACTCTTCAGATATCCTTTGATTCTCTTCACAGGACAGTTCAGTCTAAACTTGCAGACGGAACTCTGGACCTTACACATGTTTTTACTAAAACTGTGCACTGAAGGAGCACAGGGTTCCTTTCCCTTCACTGCCAGAGCTAAACTGAAACTCCAACAGACAAACCGGCACTTCCTTTGAGTTCCTCCCAGTTCTTAACTGGACTGGCTGTCACCACACTAGACTGCTGCTGTTGGTCCAAAAAGGCGCCAAGTCTAAACTACATCTCCCAGAGTCACTGCCCATACAATCCTCTTGTGGCTGGCTCAGATTATGAGTCCAAGTTCTGATTCGTCTAAGGCGCCATTTTAGAGCTAGCTTACCCCACACTGATTGGTCCAGTTCAGCAGTTCAAAACCAGAATGGGGAACTAGGCAGACACAGTTCTGACTGCAAAGAAAGCAGGTTAGACAAACTGTAATTTCATTATTACTCTAAATGATTTCTGGCAAACAGTTACATCTTTCAGATAGGTTCCCTTTGCACTCCTAGTGACTGCAAAAATGGAGTGAATTGGCAGCAGCTCGAGTGGTACTCAAACAGAGAAGCACACAGTCCCCCATACAAACTAATTATGTCTGCAAGCAGACAGCTCTTAAAGAGACAGTACCAGAGGCTCTAAAAACACTCACTGATAAATGGCTTAAACGCCAAACACCATTCAGGCTTGGAGCATTCAAGCAAGCTCCTGGAAGTCTTTTGGGAACCCCCATTTGCAGGGGGGTTACACAATTATATGATGAAAGTTTTTTGCTGACTAACAAATAACTGCTCCTTTAAGTCTTGGGAAATTAGGTAGATGAAATGGTGTAACCCTGCTAGTTATCACAACTATTCCAGCACTGTTATTTATATAAAAACTAAGAGCATACAACACTGAAGTGGTGCAAGGTTCTCGTGTCTCTGCTGGACTGGGAACTGAGAAAAGAAGAAAAAATTACTCACCATAGTAATGTTATTTCTTCTAATGGAGTCTTGCTGTATTCGGACAATATGCAGTTAGCCCCAGCACTTGAACTGCCCCAGAGAGAAAAAGAGTTAACTCTATGCAGCAGCATAGGACGCTGAGCACGAGCTCAGTTTTCAAACCTCTATCTCTGGTACTTCTCAGTGTAACCGTCAGATTCTTATGAGCAAACTAAGTAAATACTAAATATGGAAATTGTTTTACTTAAAAGCCAAAAGGCAACAACCTGGGTCCAAAAGACTCAAGTCGAGAACCAAAGAAAAAAGACAGTGACAATATGTGTAAACATAAAAGCAACAGCAATAAGACAACTACCCCACCCTTAGGAGGGAGGGTACAAGGTACACCCTGAGGTGCAACACTGTACCTGCCAGCCCACTTCCCAAAAACTAGGTTCTGAGAGGGAAGGCAGGGAGGGAGGTCAGAATACAGCAAGACTCCAATAGGAGGAACAATATTACTATGGTGAGTAATTTTTTCTTCAAACAACATGAAGTCTTGCTGTATTCTGACAGTATGCAGACTACCAAATAGTTCCCCCAGGAGAGAGATAGAAACATAAAAACACAGAATTTGACAGCAGATAAGGACTGCTTGGCCCACCCAGTCTGCCCATTTCCCTACCTAATGGATAAGCTGCAGATCCTAGTTAACCAACAGCCTACTTCTTCCTACCCCGCCCCCAAGAATTGCCTTATGACTGTCCCATGCATTCTTGAATTCCACCACTGTTTTTGACTCCACAACCTCCTCAGGAAGGCTGTTCCATGCATCCACAACCCTCTCTATGAAAACATACTTCCTCACATTACCTCTGAGCCGTCCCCCCCTCTATCTTCAAATTGTGCCCCCTTGTTCTTGCACACTTCTTTTTCTGAAAGATGCTACCCTCTTGGACTTTGTTGATTCCCTTGAGGTACTTCAAAGTTTCTATCATGTCCCCTCCTTCGTTCCTCGAGGCTATACATATTAAGCTCCTTAAGTCTCTCTTCATATGTCTTCTGGTGCAGACCCTGCACCATTTTAGTTGCCCTCCTCTAGACTGCCTCCATCCTGTCTATGTCTTTGCGGAGATTGGGTCTCCAGAACTGCACGCAGTACTCCAGATGGGGTCTCACCAGCTATCTATACAGAGGGATAACAACTTCCTGTTTTCTACTGGTGATGCCACTCCCTATGCATCCCAGTATCCCCCCAACCCTCCTTACTGCCCTCTCACACTGCTTGCCCACCTTTAGGTCATCTGCTATGACTTCCCCCAAGTCCTTTTCCATTTTTGTTGTTAGTATCTCACCCCCCATTGTGTACTCTTCCCCTGGGTTTTTTGTTTCCCAGGTATATTACTTTGCACATCTTAGAACTGAATCTTAGCTGCCATACATTTGACCATTCCTCCAACCTTGCCAAGTCCCTTCTCGTCCTTTCCACTCCACCTTGTGTATCAACCCTGTTGCAGATCTTTGTGTTGTCTGCAAAGAGACATACTTTTCCTTCCAGTCCTTCTGCAGTGTCACTTATTAAGACATTAAAGAGGAGTGGTCCTGGTACTGAACCCTGCGGTACCCCACTAGTAACCCCCCCTTTCTTCAGAGTGGACTCCATTTACTATTACCCTTTGTGTCCTGTTCTCCAGTCAATTCTTTACCCAGGCTACCATCTTGGGACCCACTCCTAGGCTGGCCAACGTGTATATTAATCTTTTGTGTGGGACTGTGTCAAATGCCTTGCTAAAGTCTAGGTAGGCCATGTCCATAGCCCCTCCCTGATCTACTACTTTGGTCACCCAGTCAAAGAAATCTATTAGATTCATCTGACATGATCTTCCCGCTGTGAATCCATGCTGCCTTGGGTCCTGTGCCCCTCTAGCCTCTACGTACTCAACAATTCTTTCCTTCAGAAGTGATTCTATCATTTTCCCAATCACTCAGGTTAAACTAACAGGTCTGTAGTTTCCTGCTTCCACTTTTGTGAAGTGGAACAACATCTGCCCTCCTCCAGTCCTCAAGTACCACCCCATCCTCCCACGATTTGTTAAAGAGGGTAGTCAGTGGTGTCACTACTTCTACCCTTAGTTCTTTTAGAATTCTGGGATGAATCCCATCAGGCCCCATTGCTTAGTCCACCTTCAGTTTTAAGAGTTCTTTCAGAACCCTTTCTTCTGTGAATGGGCCGGTATCAGCTCCCGTATCCAGAGTGTTTCTACTGTTTGGTTTAGGCACCTCCCCCTCTTTGTTTGTGAATACAGAGCAAAAATATTTGCTTAGTATCTCTGCCTTTTCACAGTCACCCTCTGCCCCTTCCCCTTTATTAAGCATCACTATCCCTCCCTTGGTCTTCTTTCGCTCCCTGATGTACCTATAAAAGGTTTTATCCCCTTCTTAACTGAGTTGGCTATCTTTTCCTTAGTTTGGGCCTTTGCCGTTCTGACTGCTTTCCCTGCTTCCTTCTGGTTTAATTGATACAATTCTCTGTCCTGCTCCTTCTGTAATTCCTTGTACTTCCTAAATTCTTTTTCTCCCTAACCTTCCCTGTCACCTCCTTTGAGAACCATAGTGGTTTCTTAATCGTTTTGTTTTATTTGCTTCACACAAAGGCTTGTTGCCTCTGTGATGGCAGTTTTGATTATTCCCCATTGTTCTTCCACCCCTCCTTCCTGCCCATTTGCTAGTGCATTCCTTAGGCACTCACCCAGGAGGAGGGAATACAGAACCTATTTTGGGAACAAGCTCTGCAGCACTGCTGTACCAAACCTAGCATCACTCCTAGCCTGGATGTCCAGAGAGTAATGCTTGGTTAATGTATGGACTGTTTTCCAGGTGGCTGCTTTACAGATTTCTACCAAGGGTATATCTCTGGCAGCAGCCAGAGAAGCAGCTGTACCCATAGTTGAGTAAGCACTCAGGCCTGAAGGGGGTGCTTTGCCCAATTTGACATAGCAGAATTGTATACAAAAGACAATCCACCTGGCAATAGTTCTTTTAGTGGCAGGCTTACCTTTTCCCACTTCACCATAAGTGAGAAATAATTGAAGACAGTCATTTCTGTGTGCCTTAGTATGCTCTATGTAGTAGCTAAGTGCCCTTTTAACATCCAAACTGTGTAATCTTCTTTCTCCTGATTAAGAGTGGTCAATGAAAAAAACAGCAAGAGACACAGACTGGTTCAGGTAAAAATCTGACACCACTTTGGGTAAGAACCTCCAATTGGTTCTCAGGACCACCTTATCCCTATGGAAGGAGATAAAGTCAGGTTCAACTGACAAGGCCTGTAAATCACTAATCCGCCTGGCAGAAGTGATAGCTACCAGGAACACAGTTTTCCAGGTCAAGTACTTAAGCTCGGCCGAAGCCAGAGGTTCAAATGGTGGCTGCATAAGCTGAGCAACGCAGACATTCAGATCCCAAGCCAGAGTAGGGTCTCTAAAGGGAGGGTTGATATGAACCACACCTTTGAAGAACTTACTGAAAACAGGATGAGATGCCAGGGAAGAGCCTTTCCCTGCTAAAAAGAATGCAGACACAGCTGCTAGGTGAACCTTCAGAGTTGCAGGCCTAAGACCTAGGCTATTAAAGTGAACCAGATAATCTAAGGCTGTAGCAATGCCTGCAGTATCAGGTAGACTGCCCTTCTGAGAACACCAAATGCTGAATCTTCTCCATTTGGAATTATAAGTTTTTCTGGTGAAAGGTTTCCTGGAGACCTTCAGAATATCCAGAACTCCCTGAGAAAGATGCAGGCCTGCATATTCTAACTCCTCAAGAGCCAGGCCTTAAGGTTGAGAGACAAAGAGATTGGGGTACCAAATTCTCCCCTGAGAGGAGGTTAGGAGACTGTGTCTCTTGGGAAGAGACAGTGGGAGTGACACTGCCAGGGACAACAACAGGGGGTACCAAGGTTGTCTGACACAGTCCGGAGCCACCAGTATCACTGTACAGAGTTGAGACCTGATCTTGACTAGAACTCTGAACAACAGGGGGAAGGGAGGAAAGGCATAGAGGAACCTGCCCTTCCAGTCCAATATGAGAGCATCCAGAGGAATAGTCCTTGGACTGGGGGTCTGCAGCAGAACAGGGGAAGTTGGTGATTGTCAGGGGCTGCAAAGAGATCCATCTCTGGAGTGCCCCATCTGTTGAAGATTACTTTCAGGATGGGGGGATCCAGGGACCATTCGTGATGTCCCTGGGAGATTCTGCTCAAAGTATCTGCTAGCACATTGTCCTTCCCTGGGCAATGAATTGCTGTCAGGGAAGCCTGAAGGGAATAGACTAGAGACCACAGTTTCATGGCCTCTGTGCACAAGGTCTTGGACCGAGTGCCCCCTTGCTTGTTGACATACCACACTGTGTTGACGTTGTCTGTCCTGCCCTGACCACCTTGTTTCTGACTGAGTCCCGAGAAAGCCTGAAGGGCCAGGAATACTGCCCTGAGTTCCAGGAGATTGATATGAAGGAGAGACTCTTAGACCAAACACCCTGAGCTGTGAGGGCTCCCAAATGGGCTCCCCAGTCTAGGAGAGAAGCATCTGTGGTTAGGACTACTGAGGGAGCTTGACTGAGGAATGGGATACCTTGCCTGAGATTGTCCTGATCCAGCCACCACTGGACAGCATAGACCAGAGTCTGAGTCACTGGAGCCAATTTGGTGAGAGCGCCTTTTTTCTGAGACTGAAAGGACCTTAGGTGGAACTAAATGTCCCTCATCTGAAACCTGGTTCCCTGTACCACTGCAGTGGAAGCTGCCATGTGGCCTAGGAGTTGAAGAAAGTGTCTTGCTGGACGAGAGACCATAGGTCGAAATGAGGAAGCGAGATCTGTAAGGGCCTTTACCCTTGCTAATGGGAGGAAGGCCTTTGCCTGAACAGTATCTAACTCTATTCCTATGAAAGTACGGAGTTGTACTGGTTCGAGAACTGACTTTGGAAGACTGAGGAGAAACCCTAGAGAACTGAGCAAGTTCTGAGTGATTTGCAAAGCTGACTTGACCTGGTCGGAGGACTGACCTACAATGAGTCAGTCGTCCAGGTAGGGGAAGATAGATATACCCTGCCTTCTGAGAAAGGCAACTACTACTGTAAGACACTTTGTAAAGACCCTTGGAGCTGATGTTAGGCCGAAGGGCATGGCCCTGAACTGATAACGGCCTGAAGGCAACTCGAACCTAAGGTACTTTTTTTGGGAGCATCTTACTGGAATATGGAAATAGGCATCCTTGAGGTCCAGGGATGCTAGCCAATCCCCTTGCCTTAGAGAGGGAAGAATTATTCCCAGAGTCACCATTTTGAATTTTGGTTTTGTGATGCATTTGTTCAAATACCTTAAGTCTAGGATGGGTTGCCACTCCCCTGTCTTTTTCAGGGTAAGGAAATATCTGGAGAACAGATCTTTGCCCCTGTGCTGAGTAGGAAATTTCTCTACAGCTCTGACAGCCAGTAGAGAAGAAACTTCTGCCTCTAGAGCAATGGTTTCTGAGATGGTTGCAGGTGGAAAGGACCTGACCCTCATTTTTGGGAACCTTTTGAAACTGAGGGCCAGTCCCTGGCTTACAACCTCCAGGACCCACTTATCTGAGGTAACAGACTTCCAGGCCTGGAAGTAGTGAGCCGGCCTGCCTCCTACTGGAATAGGGGAGTCAACCTGGGCTGACACAGGGTGTCTGCTTGGCAGGAGCCTTGGACTGGGAAAAGGATGCAGCACTGCTCATCCCCTTCCTGCCTCTCCCTCGAAAGAACCCTCTCTGTGGGAAGGAAGAGGAAGCCTGAGCTTGGTAGAAAGGCCTGTGGAAAGGCCTGCCCCTGCCCCTAGACTGCTGCTTCTGAGGAGTGGCTTGCCTTTCTTTGGCCTGTGCACTCCTGTAGGTGGTCCTGTACTCATCCATTTTCTTCATGTAAGCCTCTGTCTGCTCCCCAACCAGAGAGTTACTCACCACAGGGAAATCCATGGCCTTAGCCTGGGTATCCTGAGAAAGGCTAGTACATCTAAGCCAAGCATGTCTCTTGAGAGACACAGATGTACAGGGACACTGGTTTACATTATATGCGGTGATGCGGACAGAAAAGCGGAAATTTGATTGGTTGGCAGAAAACGGCGCAAAAAACGGATGCAGCGTTTGTTCTTGCTGACTCCGAGAACACAGCATTGTAGCATGTTTGTTTTTTTCCCTCTACCTTACTTTGTTGTTGATATTATTCTCACCAACTTGTTCCTGCTCTTGACCCATTCCTGTGCTCGTTTGAACTGCTTTTCTGACCATTCCATGCAAAAGGAAGTAAGTTTTTTAGCTGCCTGTGGTAATTACTCAACTATTTTCTTTTTAATCTACCCTGCTGTTTTGACTATTGCCTCCAAAGTATGTATACGGGGGCCTGCTGTGAAGCCTCAAGCTATCTGGGTATGGCTATGGGGTACCACAGGGATCAGTGCTGGGACCGGTACTATTCAATATCTTCATCAGTGACATTGCACAGGACCTAGAAGGCAGAATTTCACTGTTCGCTGATGACACACAGCTCTGTAACAGAGTAGACACACCAGAGGGTGTAGACAGAATGAGAAGGGACCTGCAGAAACTTGAAGAATGGTCAGGGGTTTGGCAGTTGAAATTCAATGCAAGGAAGTGCAAGATAATGCATATGGGGCACAAAAACCCTGGCACAATATATCAGTTGGGGGGTGAGGATATAGCATGCACCAAGCAGGAAAGGGATCTTGGGTTATCATCTCTGATGACCTCAAGGTAGGGAAACAGTGTGACAAGGCAGCAGGTAAAGCAAATAGGATGCTGGGATGCATAGGCAGGGCATCACCAGCAGGAAAAGGAGGTCACAATTCCACTATACAAGACACTAGTGAGGCCGCACCTGGAGTACACTGTGCAGTTCTGGAGACCTTACCACGTAAGGACATAGACAGGGTAGAGAAGGTTCAGAGGAGGGCAACAAAGATGGTGCATGGATTGCATCACAAGTCTTATGAGGACAGGTTGAAGGCACTGAACATGTACTCCCTGGAGGAGAGGAGGGAGAGGGGATATGATAGAGACATACAAGTATCTTACAGGGAGGAACAGGGTGCAGGAATGCACTATTTTTAAGCGAAAAAGATGTTCCAGGACTAGAGGGCATGGGATGAAGTTGGAGGGAGGACGATTCAGAGGAAACGTGAGGAAGAATCTCCTCACAGAACGGGTGGTGGACAAGTGGAACACTCTGCCAGAGGAAGTGGTGGGGGCTGAAAATCACAGGATTTAAGAATGCATGGGATAGACATAAAGGAATTCTGGAGGTCAGGGGTCGGGGCAACAGACTTCCTGGAAAACATAAACTGAACTTACAAACTTAAATGGGCAGACTGGGTGGGCCATAGGCCCTTATCTGCCGACACTGTCTATGTATCTATGTATCTGCTCTACGGCCAGGAATTAATAGCTGTTCTCTATTGCTCACAGCTCCATACAGTCCAGAAAGGTGTTTTTGTTTGTCCAGATTGGCTATCTTGTAACTAATTTAGAGACTCTGATGTAGAGTGAGTGTGTGCTCGGCCTTACTGCTGCCTAGAATCCTGAATCGTGGTGGTGGTGGTGGTGGTGGTGGTGCAGACTGAACCCTGCTCATTTAATATTTGCCGTGGTTTTAAGCACTTAGGGACACATTTATTATATACTGCAGCTGCCGGATCTGTGTGTGGATGACTGGAAGTGTATTTCGTGTTGTAGTTCACCTCCATTTCAGTTTAGCTGCTCCTTCTGTGAAGTTAGGTACGAGTGATGAGAACCTGCTGACCTGGGTTGGTCCGACTGGGATGCCGACACGTATGTTGGTGCCACAGGGCTTAATCTTTTACCTATTATTGCTGCTGCTGCCATCCCCCCAAAAAAGTTTACTCCATCGTTTTAGTGCTTGTTGCTGAAAATAAAATATCCGTTCCATTGGGTGTTTGCTGCCCCAGTGTGTGCCCTTATGCTGCCCCAGTGTGTGCCCTTAGTTTGTCCTTATTTTGTGTTAGTTTTTTGGGAGAGTGGCGGTGAGCCAGGTGGAACTACTAGCAGTGAGCGGGGGGTTGCAGTTCGTGTGTTGTGGGGTTCTTTCCTTGTCTTGGTGTGGTGCTGTGTCTTGGGGAGGTTGCTGGCCATGTCTCTGGGTGGTAGTTACTGGCCATGAGTTTGGGGGGGGGTTGCTGGCTGTGTCTCTGGGGGGGTGGAAACAGGCTGTGTTGGTGGGGACATTGGTCAGGGTGGGGTGATGGACACTTGGCATGTTGGTGTAGGGATACTGGTTGTGGGATTGGGATACTGGTCGTGTTTGTGTGTCGCTGGGGTGGGGACACTTGATGTGTTGACGTAGGGACATTGCTTATTGTGGTGGCATGGGGTGAATTAATGCTAACTTGTGACGGATAGAGTGGTTGTACTGGTTCGGCAGGGTGTGGAGAGTGGCTGTGCTGGTTCAGGATGTAGAGAATGGCTGTGCAGGTGCACTGGGGTGAGCACTTGAGCCTGGTTCTGGTGTGCTGTTGTGCTGAGCTGCCCTGCTAGCCTGCTCTACAAGCTTCCTTCGGCTGATGAAGCCCTTTCTGCTTCTTTATGTTGCCGCTGACCTGACCTGCCTTGCCATCTTCTGCCACAGGACAACTGCCTAAGTGTCTGCCATAGCCTGGTAAGTTTTGTTTGTCAACTCTTTTTCCCTCCGATCACAGCTCAGAGGAACTCTCTCAGGCATCCTCTCCCTATGCCTGCCTGCCTGAGGTCCTCTGCAGTCCGGTGCCCCCCCCCCCGCTGCCAGCACCCCCAGTTTTACCCGCCCTGGGTCGGTCATCCGACTCCCTCCTTGGGCTCCTTAATTAGGCAGACTCTGGCAAGCGGGCAGGGCCTGTGTGGAGGAGTGATGACGCCTGGCCGAGTCGGATCCGGCGCTGGGCATGGAGGATAGGTGCCGTCGCCCATCCCTCCAAGTCGGGTTTTTCCTTTTTCTGGCCATTCCCCCCCTACATGCACCCCCCCCCCCAATGCTTGGTGCACAGCAACCCTGCCAGCACTGGGCACACTGTAACGTGCAGCTCAGTGCTTCTGCAGTGCCCCGATCTCCACCAGGGGCCGCTGGAGCACCGAGCATCCCAAAGCCCTCCCCCCAGGACAGGAGAGCAGCCTACCAGGCATTCAATCCGATCCCTCCCTTACCGACTCACAGCGCCCGAGCTTGCTCCCGAACTCGGGTCACCGGCGTGATGCAAGGTGTGGCGTCCAGTGCCTCAACCCTCAGTGCCAGTGGGCCGGACATTTTTTTTTTTTTTTTTGGCGGGGGGGGGAGGTGTTACCAGTAGGACAGGTCAATCCTTTGCTACTGTGGTCTCCTGTGTATGTGTGAAAGGACAGGCCTGGCAGGTACTACATATTTAATTAAATTGTTCTGGCCTTGGTTGCTGTGGGGCGGGGGGATGGGCAGACTGGCACAGAACCATTTTTCCAACATGTATGCTGGGACCATGCCATGCTCCAGTGGCTTGCTGTTGATGGTTAGTGGACTGGTACATGTGCTGGGAAAAATGGTTCTGGCCTCTGGTCATGGAGGAGGGAGGGGTGGACGGGCATACTGGCACAGAACCATTTTTTCAACATGTGTGTGTTTATGCAGTAATTTCATATTATTGTGTGGTTCAACAAGCTGTTTTGTGGTCTGGCCTCTGACCCAACCAGTTCCCCGGGGCAGGGGGAAGGTACATTGTTTGGTGGTCTTGAGGTGGTTCGCTGGGCATATGTCTTCTTAATTGTGAAATGTATTATTTATTTCTACTACTGTGTTGTACTTCTGGGACCTGCTTCACCCTGTCTCTATCCTGAATGTAAATATGAGTTTAAAAAAAATGTCACTTTTGGGTGGTCTGTGTTTGTGTCTGTGTGTAGAAGAATAGAGACACACACTAAAACAAAAACTTTATTAAACCACATCGGTCAACCATGTTTCATCTGTGCCCTTCAAAACTGTCAGATGAGACAATTTTTAAGTAGCTGGTGGTGAGAGGAGCATTCTCAGCAACCTGGGCTACTGCAGCCAGGCCCACCACCCACTGTCACAGGTGATGCTAATAAAAATCACCAACCAAGTACTTACCTTTCAGGTTGGGACCTGCATGGCTGTGCATGGGTATCTGAAGGTGTCGTTCCCTCAAACTTCCTGTGATGTATGTTCTCTTAGGTGGTGTGGAGGGACTGCCTTGGTGCCAGTGCAGTCCCTGTTTGCTTGGGTTGGGGAACTACAGAGATGACAAGCTTTTTTTTTTTTTTTTTTACTTTCTTTATTCACTGGGACCTAGGGCATCTCTCCAAGGTACCACTCGATTTTTCTGTCTCTAATCCCTGCCTGAAACCTCTTCCGCTGGGCTCCTACAGGGCTGACTCCACTCTGCTTCATGGCTTGACCAGCCCCCGATCACCTCCCGAGGCTATCTGTGATTAGAGGGACAGCCGTGGAAGCCAGTAGAGCTGGACCCTGGGAAGCAGGTCAAGCACTGGGATGGGCAGGTCTCAGTCCTCCTTACGCTTCCACTAGCCACAGAGGTTTTTCACTTTGGTTTCCCCAGGCAGAGACATGCAATGCGAACTGTATTTATGTGCAGCCTAGCTGCCGCCACTCCACCCCTGATGTAGCGTCAAGCCCTGCTGCCTGTAGGGCCCATGAGCTCCACCCGGAGCCACTATGGTGCAGGCATACCCCAGAACCAATCTCAGGAGGGGAGAGCAGTCCTCCGGATGCTCACTTCCTTCCCTCCACTGTTGACTCTCCGATGACACAAGTTATTCCCGAACTGGGCATGGTGCGAGGTGAGTCATCCAGCACCTCAACCCTCAGCGCCACCAGGCCAGCCGTGACAACGAGTTCTTAAAAGGAGAACTACCAGCAGAGGTGAAGCCATAACTGCTGTACAGATCGGGGCTTCACCTCTCTGGTCCCCTCTGTAGGCACTAGATTAAATAAATAATCTCTGTACCGGACACTCAAATTGGTAAATTCTCCAGTGCATGCTGCATTTTAATTTTGGCACTCATGAACATCCTGCACTCTCATGAACTGTTGACACGACTGTGCCCCTTCCTCAATAGTGCCCTTATATATGGAGATTGAAGTTTATATCTCCAATGCCCTTTTATAAATCCCATGGGTGTGCCTAGGACACTATTGCTCTGCCTATTGAGGAAGAGGCATGGCAGCAACATCAGCTTGCAGTGCTGTGAGCAAGAGCGCATCATGTTCAATAGTGCCGTAAATTAAAATGCCGGGCACACTGGACTAGTGATCAGGCACAAAGATTCATTTATGTTGACTGAAGGGGGGATAGGAGAAATGAAGCCCTGATCTGTACAGTGGCTCTGGCTTCACCTCTGCCAGTAGAACTCCTTTCATGAATTTGAGCTCCGACATGAAAACAAAGAGGCTTCATTTTCATGAAGACCAAGTCAGAAAGTGCCCAATTTACTGTGGGTGTAATTCTGGATTGGTTTATTACTGGGGAGAGATTGTGTATCACTCCATTAGCATCCTCAATCACTTGGGAATTTTTTTAATTGGATGCACTTTGTTCACAAGTAAACCAATTCAAGCAGCTTAAATGTTAGATAGGGACTGAACCGAAGGAGTCCACCTTGGCATCTGGTGGTTCAGCTTAATTCATGTCTGAGCTCTGACAGACAAGCTTTGGTACATGGATTTGTTGGATGGGTACTGTCATGATGCCTCTGCGGCCATCACATCTGAGGGGTTGGGGTTCAGTGCTTCACTGCCTGCTGTCACACCTGAGGGGTGGGGGCGTCAGTGCTTCACTGCCTGCTGTCACACCTGAGGGTTGGGGGCGTCAGTGCTTCACTGCCTGCTGTCACACCTGAGGGTTGGGGGCTTCAGTGTTGCACCTGCTGCTGTCACACCTGAGGGGTGGGGGCTTCAGTGTTGCACCTGCTGCCATCACACCTGAGGGGTGGGAGCTTCAGTGTTGCACCTGCTGCCATCACATCTGAGGGGTGGGGGCTTCAGTGATGCATCTGCTGCCATCACACCTGAAGGATTGGGGCTGCAGTGATAAGGCTGCTGCCATCACACTTGAGGGATGGGGGCTTCAGTGATGCACCTGCTGCCATCACACCTGAAGGGTTGGGGCTGCAGTGTTGCACCTGCTGCCATCACACCTTGGGGTGGGGCTTCAGTGATGCACCTGCTGCCGATCACACCTGAAGTGTTGGGGGCTTCAGTGATGCAGCTGCTACCCATCATACCTGAGGGGTGAGGGCTTCAAGCTGCAGTGATGCACCTGCAGCCATCACACCTGAAGGGTGGGGGCTGCAATGATGCACCTGCTGCCATCACACCTGAAGGGTGGGGGCTGCAGTGATGCACCTGCTGCCATTACACCTGAAGGGTGGGGACTGCAGTGATGCACCTGCTGCCATTACACCTGAAGGGTGGGGGCTGCAGTGATGCACCCGCTGCCATCACACTTGAGGGGGTGAGGGCTGCACCTGCTGCTGCCACCATTGCACCTGAGGGATTGAAGCTGCTGTGCTGCTGCTGTCAAACTTTCAGAATTGAGGGAATACCGCTGTTGCCACCTTACCTGGAGCTGGAAGTTGAAGTCACTGCACAGTGCTTTCAAGGATGTGTGTGTGAGGGACGGGTGACTGCAGTGCTGCTGCTTCTGTCACACCGGAGGGAAGGGGGGGCCATAGTGCTGTTGCTGCTGCATTCTCACACTTAAGGGATAGGGGCCACACTGCTGTTGCTACTATTGCACCTGAGGGATGGTGGCCATAGTGCTGCTGCTGCCATCACATCTTGTACCTAAAATAACTTTTAATTGGTACTAGGATGGATGGATGTACAATAGTAGATGTCAAAATTGCTAAAATGCATGTTAATGCAGTTAAAAAATGTTAAATGAAGTGCACAAAGCCAAACACTGGTAAAAATGGATTTTGTTTTTGCAGACACTGGTGACAATACTGTTTTTTACAATGTGCAAATGGAATTTGCCCTTTCTCAATCACAGTAAACCAGTATCCCTGCAGATGTAGCCATGACTCTTGATGCCACATCATTGGAGTCTACAGCAGTGTGGAATTGTACTTTGGATGCCTCAATTTCATCAGCAGCCACCTCCTACAGCTGTTTGGCAAGCTGGGGAGAGGTCTGTTTAGCCAGTTCCAGAACCATATCCCACCTGGACTTCTGGTACCTGGTTGTGTAGGCCATATAGTTAGCCTGCCAGAGTCCCAAAGAGGATGCCAAATATTGTTTTTTGGCCATGGCAGCCACTTTCCTGGAGTCTTTGTCTGAGGGGTGTGAAGCCAAAGGAATATTAACCCTGTCACAGGCTGCAGCCTGCACTACCTCAACATGGCTGCAATGACTATATAAAAACTCCATACCTGAGCCTGATAAGAGGACGGACAGGAGGTACATGTTATCTACAGGAGGTAAGGAGTTAGGTGTTTGCAATATCTTTTTTTGTCTGTTTCCCCAAAGATTTATGAAGAGGGACAGACAATCTTTTGGACTCTGGGATGTCCATCATCTCAACAAAATCAGGCTCTTCCTCCTCCTCAGCAGCGTCTACCACTGGGAGCTGGAGGGATTCAGCCACCTTCTTGTAGAACAAGAAGTGGGAAGGGGACTCAGAAAGCCTGGGGGGGGGGGGGAGAGATATTAGAAGGCCTGTCTGGGGAGATGTCCGGTTCAATAGGCACATCCAGGCCTTCAAAATCATTATCATCGTCATCCTCGGGATACTTTTCGTCTCCCTCCCACTCCACATCATAGTATGCATCCAGATCATAATCCAATGGAGTCAGATCCGACCGGACCGACCACCTAACCGGCGGTGCCTGGTTGGACAGAACCGGGCGAAGCGACTGAACTATACTTACCGTTTTGGCTATTGCATCAGTGGTTGGAGTATGCGGTGATGGATCCGAACTGGCTGACTTCCTTTTCCTTTTTGCCAGAACCGACCCCTCGGAGTCAGATCTCCTTTGGCCCGAGGACGTATCGCCCAGGTCAGTGGGTCCTCCCAGGTTCGGCCGAATCGAACTGTTGGCCATCCGGATCAGCGATTCTCTTCACTCCTCCCTTTCCTTCCAGCCTACTCAACCTTTTTCCAGAGTGGTTTTAGGAAAATTCTTGCAAATTTGGCAGTCTGTTTTGAAGTGGTCAAACCCTAGACAATAAACACAGATGAGGTGGGGGTCAACCTTGGCTAAGGCCTCCCCATACTCAGTACAGTGCTGAAACCCAGTGGGACTGTTTTTTTCCTTGGGTTTCTCAGACATGGCCACACTAACAAATTACCCTTTACAGCTTTCAAGTCAGGTAATAATACCCTATCGGTTACCAACCGTGTTATGGGCTGTGGGAAAAAAAAAAACAGAGCAAGTCCATTTTTTTTTAAACTGATAGAAACTGGAACACCAATACTAAATCCCAGAAAACACAAATATAAACAAAAGGTCGGTTTCCAACCGGACCGACCGATTGGAAACAGAGAAAAAACAAAAACAATTTCCACAGAAAATATGTCACTACCTATCTATAACACAACCTGTACCGTAGACAGAGACCTGAAATCCAAAAAATAATAAATCAGTTGAAAAAAACAAACACTTTTTTAAACTTTACCAAACCAAGCAGAGAAGAAATCTCCAGAGCGATTTCATTGTTAGGCGGAGTACAGAATCTGACGGTTACACTGAGAAGTACCAGAGACAGATGTTTGAAAACCGAGCTCAAGCTCAACATTCTATGCTGCTGCACAGAGTTAACTCTTTCCTTTCCAGGGCAGTTCAAGTGCTGGGGCTAACTGCATATTGTCAGAATACAGCAAGACTTCATGTTGTTTGATCAGTATTTTTGCTTGACCTGGAAGTGAACTGGGTCACTCATCCCATTTTCAGACATGCCTGTGGAAACAGCAGGGAAATATTACATGTATGGACCTCCTAAACACATCAAATAAAACCACCATGAGGCCCAGCATGCTGACAAACTGGGTTCGGAAGCAAGCCCTGGAAGTCACATCAGGGGACAGAGCATGGCCAAGACAACTGTTGCTCGGCAGTGCATCTTGGTGGGGGAAGGGTTGGCAACAGACTCCACCACTGCAGTGAACTCTGCAGCTGAGCCTGGGAGCTTCTTCCTGCTGCACGGAGGACAGCTGTAGCTATACAAGGCAACAGGCATGGTTCATGCCAGGGGAGGTGGAAGGAGCAAAAAACTGGGAAAAATGGTGGAACTCGGGCTCCATCAAGTTTTGCCAGCCCTGACCCGATGCTGTTGCCCATACAATCCACACTGATCATCCTCCCGGTGGGAGAATCAGCCCTCCCTTCCTGGCCTGCCATGGTGGGGGACTGTGGGGTCTCTGGATCAGGTCCGGGGGGGGAGAAGCTAGCCGGTCACGGGGGTGGGATGGAATGGAGCTAGCCGCCAGAGTTCGGTCCCAGGGTGAAAAACCAATATGGGGGAAAAAA
The DNA here is from genome assembly GCA_016271365.2 of Neoceratodus forsteri. NCBI lineage: Eukaryota > Metazoa > Chordata > Ceratodontiformes > Ceratodontidae > Neoceratodus > Neoceratodus forsteri. The sequence goes on from CM057452.1 coordinate 1,439,013,818, forward strand.
AAACCATACCAAACGAAACTGAAAACCATACCGCCAAGGTCAAGAGAGTATCAAGAAAACACTACTTACTTGTAATGTTGCTTCTTCTAGTGGTATTCATCTAAATCTTTATAAACAGATGAATCTCAGCTCTAGGAAACAGCATCCAGAACCACACAACAGCACTATCGCTGCATGCCTTACTCATGCCTTGCTTCTGGCTCCCACCATCACAATCTTTCCAGCAGATTAGAAGGGAGGGAACTTCATTCAGATTACTCCACCCCAGCACTACATGGTGAGGACTTGTGTGGCCACTGATGAATACCACTAGAATAAACACCCTTACAAGCAAATAAATCTTTCTTCTAGCAACATGGATTCATCCACAGCTGCACACTAACACAGGCTACAAGCAGTACCATGGATGGCAGCAGAAAATTAAGACTATTGGGGAATGTGCTCCATAGTAAAGCAGATACAGAACACAGTCCCAACAAGAATGGAGATCCCACGCAGTAGTGGAATGTGAAAATGTAGGTAGATTTGCAGGTGGCCTCCATGCAGATTTCTGTAAACAAATCTAGAGGATGAAATGGAAGTGGCAATATAGGCAGTCAAGAATGCATGCAGTCCCTAAGGGACAGGCTGAGAGGTAAAGACATAGACCCAATATCATTGAGGGCAACTGAGGCATCAGTCTCTGTATCACTTCAGAGAACTGGGCCAAAACAGCAAAGTTACCTGGGTCAACGCCAATGGAAGCAGTCATGGCACTTGACACTGATATTGGCTGAGCCTGAACTGGGGTTCATTGATGACAAGTCTTGCATTATGGCAGAGCTCATGGGCTGCTGCTGCTGTGGCACCACTGACTGAACTCGAAGTCAGTGCTGGTTGTCCAGGGTTGATAAGTCTTCCTGCCTAGGCACTGGGGAACTGTGAGTGGAGTTTCAGCAAAGTATGACGCCAATCAGTAAATGAGAACCTCAGTCAGAAAGCAGACCATCCCAAGTCATTCTTTCTGGTGTACCACAACTTGGCAAAAGTCGATTTCCTCGATGTTGATTTTTCAGTACCGATTTTTTTACCTGAAGTCAATGGAAGAGATGAGGGTTTACTGGGGAATGCACAGTTCTTCTCCATACTTTCATGCTTCTGGAGAAATGACTTTAATGACTTACACCTGCGTCTCCTCATGGCCTTGTTGAACATCTCGCAAATGGGTCAATGGTGGATGTCATGGCCAACACTGAGGAAGGCAATGCAGCAGTCATTTTTCCTTGCTGTAGATTTGTGTTTCTGCAGCAAAAGTGACACCTTAGATGACAATGCTGGAATCAACGGCATACAACTCCAAGAAAATGGTCAACGGCGATCCAGCAGGACAGCGTCACTGAAAGGTAGATGGAAAACATACTTCGAATTGATGTGGAAAAACAAAAAGAATTTGTATTTATATCGCAGTTTTCATACACAGAGTACCAAAACGCTTTACAAGCAATTATAGACTGCCAAGTTAGATGACTGTAAATGTGAAGTGATAGCCATTTCGCATATGAACACACACACAGCCTGGGAAAGTTGCTTGAACCAGATTTATGGGAAGGGGACGTGGCCAGGATACCAGAGACAATCCAATATTCTTGTGAAAACTGCCTAGGATTCTTTTACGTCTACCGGGAAAGCCACAAGGATAGCACCAGAGATTGCCAGACTGGATTTCAATGAAATGGCTCCTCTGAAGGACGGCACACACCGACAGTATGGCATCCCCCTAGTACTGCACTCAGTTGGGGGTGTTAAACAGCTAGTGTCCTGCCTAAATTAATATTAGTTTTTGTTCATTGTTTTTTTAATTCAGTATGCTTTTTGGGTGCCAGTCCTCGGAGAGCTCACAGTCAACCATTACCTTTTATATCAGAGATACTTTTTCTTTTACCTTTAGTTAATTAGAATATTTTTTTACCTGATGTTTGCAGGTGTGATGTGTATGGAACAGCACTTTGCCTAGCAGCTGACACATCTAGCTCCATTCCTCCCAATACATCATCAATACTGTGACCTCAGCGACTGTGACTTCACAGATGTTCAGAAGAGCCACTCAGTAGTTGCTAGGCCATTCACCTGCGATGTCACAGTCAGTGAGGTCACAGTGTCGACGGTGCAGTGGAAGGAACAAAACAAGATATGTCAGCTGCCATGTAGAGCACAGTTTCACACATCCTGCATAATACTATAATGCAGAAACATAGAATTTGATGGCAGACTGACAACTTGGCCCACCTAGTCTGCCCATTTGTCCCTGCCTATACTGACACCGAAGACCCTCCCTGAACACAGAAAATGTTTTAATGAGCAAAAGGAAAAAGCAAACTACTTCAGAATAAAAAGATACAACTGCCTACTTCTTAAAATGTTTTACATTCTCCTGTCTGCTATTATTGGTTCTACCGGCTCTTTAACTGCATGAGACAAAGTCCTGGTGAGAGACAAGAACCCATAACCACCTGACCCAAAGGGAGACGTGCTACTAACTGAACCACGGGCACAGCTCCGACGATAAAGCATAGTTAATAAAAAAAAAAATATAGAACTTTGATAACAACTGAACAACGATGAAGAGAAGTCTTCATTGATCTGATGTGCACTTTATGGTGGGCAAAAAAAGAACCCAAGTATATGGGGACTGCCCACGTTATATAGGCGACAAGCAAAGCATCTGTGGATTACACGAAGGCAACAAAGAGGCAGCCCCAGCAATGAAAATATTAGCGAGTCTTGACACTATTCATTTATAGTACAATGTGCCTAGCTCTATGGAGGCGATATCTTCAAAGAAGGTCCACTAAATCTGGCGCAAAAAGCTTAACCTGTAACCCACTTCATGAAAGTCATCAAAAGCAAACTGGGTTACATTTCTGGCCTATAGATGGCCCTCCTTGGATTGGTCATTACCTATATGTAGACTCAGACACACACACATACACTGGTTTTAGACATGGATTTAAAACTAAACACATTCAAATCCTCTAATGCTCAAAAGAATTTCTTGAAAGAATACAATTATGCCAGAAAAACCCTGAACTACCCATACCTCGAAACTGGGCCTGTCACGGACACGCTCCCATCGTGGTTTAACGGGTACAGTCTTGACAAATGGAGCCATACCCTGAGAATAGAGCTTGCTCTGTTTATTCAGATTCATGATGTTGATTTTTATCAGCTTCCCTGGAGCAGCACCTCGAACACTGAAATAAAACCAAGACCTAGAAAGAAAGCAGACTAGTTAGTATTAGCAAATTGATAGCATCATTAAATGCAAGAGTTAACGTCTCTTTAACAAGTTAAATTTAAGTCAAAATCTTTTAGTGAGGGGAAAAAAAAAGAACAGATGCAAGGGTTACCCTGAAAGGATACTGGCAACAGAGCAATTTCAAAGCAATGTAAAATTATACACATTTCACTGATGCAAGGCATCATGGGTAGTATATGCAACTCACCATAAAGGAATTAAAGGGGACAGAAACTGATTCCTTACGTGCAGCTGTTTGAAATGTCTCTATTTTTAATAAATTATATTCATACCTCTAAAGGGTTCCTATTCAACTGTGGCTGAATAAAAGCTGAACCTGTTAGTTGTATTTTGTAATGTTTTCTTTGTATGGACAACATTCTGTGCAGTTCCTTTCATGGAACCAAGAATTTGGAGTTTTGACTATGTCACAGAAACACAGACACAGAAACATAGACTTTGACGACAGATAAGGACCACTTGGCCCACCCAGTCTGCCCATTTCCCTACCTATTGGATAAGCTGCAGATTCTAGTTAACCAACAGCCTACTTCCTGCAACCCCCCACTACAATTCCCTTATGTCTGTCCCATGCATGTTTGAATTCCCTCACTGTTTTAGACCCAACAACCTCCCCAGGAAGGCGGTTCCATGCTTCCACCACTCTCACCGTGAAAAAAAAATACTCACACTACCCCTGAGCCGTCCCCCCTCTATCTTTAAATTGTACCCCCTTGTTCTTACACCTTTTTCTGAAAGATGCTACCCTCCTGGACTTTGGTGATTCCCCTGAGGTACTTGAAAGTTTCTATCATGTCCCCCCGTCCCTCCTTTCATCAAGGGTATGCATATTAAACTCTCTCAGTCTCTCCTCACATTGTTTCTGATGCAGACCCTGCACCATTTTAGTTGCCCTCCTCTGGACTGCTTCCATCCTGTCTATGTCCTTGCGTAGATGAGGTCTCCAAAACTGCACAGTATTCCAGATGGGGTCTCACCAACTGTCTGTACAGAGGGATAACTACTTTAATTTTTCTACTTGTGATGTCCCTTCCTATGCATCCCAGTATCCCCCTGGCTCTCCTTACTGACTTCTCACATTGCTTACCCACCTTTAGGTCATCTGATATGACTATCCCCAAGTCCCTTTCCATTTTTGTTGTTGTTTAGTACCTCCCCTGCTACTGTGTACTCTTCTCCTGGGTTTTTGTTTCCCAGGTGCATTACTTTGCATTTCTTTGCACTTCATGGTTTCAGAAATGTGAGCATGAACTTATCGGTACAGTGACCACGGTTCTGGAACCATGAAGTGATATAGTAAAAACTCCAAATTCTTGGTTTCAGGAAGGGAACTACACAGAATGTTATCCGTACAAAGAAAACAACACAAAACACAGCTGACAGCTTCAGCTTTTATTCAGGCACAGTTAAATAGGGATCCTTTAGAGATATGAATATAATTTATGAAAATAGAAACAGTTCAGCTGCATGTAAGTAAGTAATCAATTCCTGTTCCCTTTAAGGCTGTCAATACTTCAAAACAGCAAAGCATATGTTACAGTACAAAAAACTCTGACCTACACCTTTTTATTCTGTTTTAAAGTACCCCTGTTCTCCTTTCCTATAGGACACTCTTTTCCCTATACAGAGTCAGCTTTTAGCATTCTGCTGACATTTGAGATGGTTAAAAGGAATGCTCCTTTTAATATTGTCACCCACCAGGTTTTCACCATTATTCTCAGACATTTCTGAACACCTGTTGTCTAACATCACCTTTAATGACTGAGACATGCAAGTTCTTCCAGAGCATCAAGAGAGGCACCACTAGGGTCTTGTTCACTTTAAAAGTAGCACTTCCACCAGAGGTAACACCATGAAACTGGGGGGAGGGAGGGTTAAAGTGATGTTCCAATCTATGTATCTAAGGTATTGGGCTTAGCTGGCCCTGTGGCAAAGAGGGCTAAGGCGCTGGACACCACACCTCGTGCCACGCTGATAACCCCGGTTCAGAAACTGATTCGGGTTGGCGGGAGGGGAGGGAGAGGGCACCGAGTAGCTGCCGGCTGGCAGCTCTCCACCTTGGGAGGGTTCAGGAGGGCTTCTCAGTGCTTGGCTGCCCCCCAGTTGAGGCTAGGTGGCAGTGCTGCCTCTGAGAGCCTGGGCGCAAGGCAAGGGGAGGGCAGAAGGGGCTGCAGACTGGAGCTGCGGCATGCATGCATGTCTCCATGCACATGCATCGCCGCTTCCGGGGTCCCAAGTAGCTAGGGCTAGAGAAAAATGGTGGAAATATTGGGGGTCACAGCACAATGAAGTCTCTGGGCTGGCTCGGGAGCTCCGCCGGGATGCGCATAGTGCAGGTAAGTTCCCAAAAGACCCCGAGTCCAGTAAAGGTAGCAGAGGACAGCAGTGACCTACCGCGGCACATAAAGAAATTTACAAAAAAAAAAAAAAAAGGTATTGGGCTTCATAGCCCAAATACCTTATGGCAGCATTACCTGACTGCTGCCAAAAGTAAAACGTGTAAGTGTGTGTGTCCTGTTAATTAGGGAAAGGATCTTGGGTACTGCCAGCTGATCCCTTCCAACTTCCCGGTCCAGCAGCTCCGACCCTGTGCTCAGACTTTTTGTGACGTCAAAGCAGGGAGAGCGCAGGAGTGCACCCCATGCAAGTCTATGGGGGCATTTTTTCAATAGTTTTTACATAAGTTTAAGCAATCTTAGCTTACCTCAACTAACAGGACCCCTCTGCGAAGATGAGTACATTTTTCATACACAAGCGTGTGGTGTGCTCATATATGGAACCCAAACAAACAGAAGAGAGAAAGAAATACGTGCCTTAGCTAGGATTTGAACCCAGGCTGCCTGGAACACCATTCCAGCTGCGCCACACCAAGGCAAATGGAAACCTGGGACTTCTAGAAGCACCTTACTCTTTCTCTAATGCACAGCCTGGTACTAACTACACAGATAATTACACTTTTTCACACATAAAGCTGCAGTGTACACATATAAAAAAGAAAACAAAACAGAAGTGAGAAAGAAATGCGTGCCTTTGCTAGGATTTGAACCCATGCTGCCTGGAACACCATTCTGGTTGCATTACCAGCTGTGCCACCAAGGCAACTGGAAACCTGAGACTCCCAGAGGCACCTTACTCTTTCTTTTATGCACAACCTGGTGCTGCACAGATAAGAAAAAAATACTCACCATAGTAATAATGTTTCTTCCAAAGGGATCCCTCACTGTGCTTAACAACTGCAATCATTCACCCAGAATTAAGCTGCCTCAGAGCTTAGAATGTTATGCTGATTAAATAATCTTAGAATGAAATTCCAAAATCTGCTGTGTGGTCACACTCACCCCTGCATTCTAATGGTAGATTTATTTCTATAGCTAGGATAAGCAGTGACCACCAAACTAGCTAAACAGCTAGCAAAAAATACATCAAAAACCAATTTGAAAGTTTTCAAAAATGTTTTCAACATAGCAGAAGCATTTTTAAAATGAAATGAAAAATTTAAAAAGCTTAGATTACAAAGTGTCAGTTGTAAGGCACTGCAACAAGTAATGCTCTAGCAAACAAAAATAACTGATTCTTGTGGGAACCTTTTCCAGGTTCTGGAAGGGGAGGTAGTGACTGGTATTGTTGAGCACAGTAAGGGATCCCTTTGGAAGAAACATTACTATGGTGAGTATTTTTTTCTTCAGATCCCAGGAATCCCTCACAGGTTTAGAGACTCCATAGCAGTACCTTGGGAGGCCAAGTACAGAACCTATTTAGGGAAAAGGTTCTGCAAAACATCAGTGCCAAAACTGGCATTTCTTCTGGACTGTATGTCCAGCCAGTAGTGCTTTGTGAATGTATGTACCGTTTTCCAGGTAGCTGCTTTACAGATTTCCTGCAGGGAAACACCTCTTGATGCTACCAGAGAGGTAGAGGTGCCCCTTGTGAAGTGAGCCCTAAGGCCTTCAGGTGGCAGCTTGCCAGCCATGCCACAATGGAACTTCCCCTTACCCACTTCATCACAGGTGACAAATAACTGAGTGCTAGTAGACTTTATACTAAGGTATTTGAGGAGAAAGGAGGCGTAGTAACCCACGAGCGCTCCTATACTAGTCACAAAGTATAACAGGAAAGATTGTATCCAGAGGTTATTAGGTTATCAAGGCGGTATTTAAATGCACTTTGAGTTTCACTGATGACTACCTCAAGAGGTAGACTAATTGACAGTCCTGAGTGTGAATAAGAATTTCCTATTTATGTAGCTGAATGGTTTTCCAACCAGTTGAAGAGTGTGACCTCTTGTATTAAAGGTATTATTTTTGAACTCAATACAAAGTTCTGTCATCAGATAAGGGTCTTGGATTATATCAAATAAAAATAGAAGAACCCCTCTGAGATGACAGGCAGCTAGTGACATGAGGTTAAGGGACTGGAGTCTGGTTTCATAGGTCTCATGTTGCAACCCATGAATGTGCTTAGTGAATTTTTGCTGCACTTTCTCCAATAAAGCACATTCCGTTTTTCTATATGGGCATCAGACCTGGGATACACACTCTAAATGTGGCCTAGCAAAAGCCCTGAAGGGAGGCAACAAGACTTTCGGACCTCTAGATTTAATATTCCGCTTAATAGACCAGACTGCGATTAGTTTTGTTTACTGTATCTTGTATATGTTTTGAGTGAGTTAGGTCACGTTAGATTACAATACCGAGATCTTTTTCATCAGTGGTAGTATTCAATATAACTCCCCCAAGAGTATATGTAAGTAAGTAAAGATTTATTAGTCGACTTAAATACACAGGACTGTTTAGTCCAGATAACCCACCCTCCCCCCACCCTTCCTCCAACACCACCATCCCCCTCCACCTCCCGACCCCACCCTCTCCCTGCCCCTAATATTCCCACCCCAATTCCTCTCCTGCACAACCCCTCCATTACCACACCACCTACCTCCCTTGCTGTTTATATCCCAACCTCCTTTCACACCTCTCCCCCACTCCAGTACCCCTCCCCTTAGTTTTCTCCCTCGCCTGTTCCCCTCTCACTTGCCTCCTACTGAGCTCCAGCTTGCATCCCCCACGCTGCTGGAATCACTGCAGCAACTCCCCCTCCCCATCACTCACCCTCCCACAAGCGACAACAAGCCCTTAGGCTGCTCCCCCACCCATTCCCCTCTGTATAGCTAGTCCCCATCTGTATGGCCAGTACTCCCAGGGGCCTGATGACCCTAAATTGACAGACTAAAGCACTTCCTTTGAAACTGTTTCCTTTGTTTGAGCCTTATCCTGAATGTTCCCTCACTGAAATGCTTTATCCCCTTGAAACCATGTTCCTCATATTTTATTTATAACCTGATTGAAACACACTGTTCCTTCAATGTATTCTAACTCATATCATTCAAATGTATGCAACCGATATGCTTTGTCTAACTTTTTTTGTAATCTCTGCAACCTGTATGTTTGACAAATTGTTTTGTGTGTGACCTGGAACCTTTGTAATCGAGTCCCAGGACTCAAATGTATTAATCCTAAACTGCAATCAATAAATAAATAAATAAACAAGTCATTATAGTCACAATTACAATACACACAGATTTAAAATATGATAAAACTTACGTAACATATACACATCTCATATCAATTATTAATAGTATTACAACAGACATATTTCACGTCTTGAATGTCAATTTGTATTTTCTAGTCATCCAGAGTTACCAAATATACAATGATCATGTGCAACTGAATCATTACTTATACTGATACAGAAAAAAGTGAACCCTAATGTTGGACTTGACAATATATCTAACGCACATATCCAGTTTAACTATTGGATCATTTATTAATTCTCATGTGCAACTTTTTCTCTTCAATAATTTTAAGGAAGGAGGCCACAGCTTTTAGTGTCTCTATGCAATGGGATTTCAGAAGATGTACCACTAAGGTTTCAGGTTCAAGCTCCAAAGAGCCCAGAATGTTCCCCAATAGTTGTTGCCTTTCTTGATCATATAATGGGCATAATATTATCAGTTGTTTAAGGTGATCTATATCTTCGCCACACTTGCATAACATTTCCCTTTCATGTCTATTTTTACTATAAAGATTTGATTTCCAATTGCTCGTTATGCATTCAAATCTATATCTGGTTAATAACTTCCTATATTCCGGGTTATTCACAATTTGTAAATATAGTTCCAACTTGTGCGATCTTTTATTTTTTGACATCCAGCTACATACCTTTTACTGTTTACAAAGGGTCAAATCTTTTTGCATGTAAATATCACTAATTCTTTCTCTAATATTTAATTTAATTTGCTGAAACGGAAGTCTCAAAGAATCTGGGATAATCTCCAACAAACCAGAAAGTTTTATTACCTTTTCTACTATTAGCATACATGGAAATGTTATGTTTTGTTTTTGGTATACTATTGCCTCCTCTATACACAATCTTGGGAGGTGTATAATGCTCATCTTATATGCCTTAATCCAATAGTTTATTTGTGTCTGCTTAATTTGGCAAACTATTGGGAGTTGTCCCAGTTCTGCTTTCACCATAGTGGATGGAGCGCCACTGAGCAAACTTAGAATAGTTTTAAAGGGTATATGAGTAATTGGGACTCTGGGGTCCAAGGTGCATAACCTTGCATTTTGTAGTGTTGCGCTTCATACCCCACGTATTTACCCAGATGGTGATTCTATCTAGATCCTATTGTATGTTTTTTTTTTTTTTTTTTAAACTCAGCTTTATTAAAAGTTCAATGTTCTCGGAGACACATTTGTTACCTGGGAATGATTTCATATCAATGACAGAGAAGTACATGGAGAAACAGTATACAGCTTAGCGACAAATTACACTTCACCAGCTTTCCAGTCATTGGTGTGCTGCATATGCTATAATATGGATACATATTTTAAGAATATCATGCAACCCAGTCTCAGCAATCATTCATTTCGAACAGAAACTGATCCCTGAGCATGTAACCAAACTATTAATGGTAATACATAAAGAAGAAAGAGGAAAAAGAATGAATAAAACATCAAAAGCCTCAAAAACAGCCTTTAACCATTAGGTTGTGTGCCAGATACCATCCCACTGATTTTTGACAAAGCTCATTTATGCAGTCTTACCAGAATGTCCAGATGTATTTAATGTCTGTTTGATTCACTTTTCAGCTACCTCAAGAGGAGCAAAAGACCCCGCTCTCACTCTCCCTGCTGCAATACAGAGTATTCCCATTGTTGCCAACGTTGCTGGTGTTGCTCTTGTCGTAATCTCAGTCTGACTGTAAGGGATTCCATCAACACCACTCTCTTAACTCTTTTTATCCACTCACCCAGAGTGGGGGGGTTCCATCTTCAACCAGTTGGATGTGATGCATTTTAACCCCACTGCCAACAGTACCAATGCCACTTTTCAGGTGTCCCCTTTAAACCGTACAACTGTGAGGGTTCCCAGAACCCAATCCTCAAATATATGGGGGACTGCTACTCCCAGGATCTGTCTTACTGCGGCTTCCAGATGATTCCCGAAATCCATCAGTTCCGGGCACGCCCAGAAAATGTGCCAATGGCTCCCCTCTCCCCCACATCCTCTCCAGCACAAGGAGTTTCCCCCTGTATAGTGTTGGGTAATCAAAGGCACTCTGAAAAAATGAATGAGGCACTTCCAGTAAAACTCACGCCATGTCGGTGAAGAGGTTAACTTCCAACCCACTTTTAATCTCTGGGTCCAGTCTACTTCCCTAAGTGTAATGCCTGATTCCCTCTCCCAAAGTCCCTTATGTTGTAACAGCGAGTCCCCTCTTCCCTCCAGGAGCATCCTATATAGATAGGTCACTGGCTTGATTTTGGCCGATATAGTTACCACCCCAAATAAAAATTGCTCCCAGGGGGACTATGGTCTGGTAAGCATTAAAAGATGATCTGAAGCATTTATAAAGTGTCTGACCTGAATATACCTGAAGAATTCTCTACTGTCCCACTTAAATTTATCTTTTGCTCTCTGAAACGTGATGCAGTGGTTGCTTTCAATTAGTTGTGTGAATCAAGTAATCCCCCCTTCTGGCCCATCTCGCATACCCCAGGTCTAACATGGGTGGGAAAAAATCTGGTTCATGCCTGATTAGAGATAGGGGGCCCAATCCATCAGGGGTACTGGAGAGTCTTCCAAGCTTTCCCAAAATAAACAGGCCTTGTTTTACCCATCTATTCTGGAGTTGCCGGACATATGCCAGGGACACTGGGGCCAGTGCCAAGGTATAAAGTGGTCTCCCATCTGGCAAGTCGTCCTCCAACTCATACCATCGGGACTCATGCTGTTGCTTAGCCCTACTGTATGGTTAAAGCTTGGTCAGGATTAGTACGAGGACCAGCAATTTTGATATCAGCATATTTAACGGAAGGTGATTAACAGTTCGTAGTCATATCTGAAAAAAGAAAAAAAAAAAAATGCCTGGAATAGACATGGGCCCAGGACAGATCCCTGTGGGACACTGCTAGTGACACTGCCCCAGTCTGACAGAATTCCATTAATTAGAACTCTTTGTGTTCTGTTATGAAGCCAGTTACTAATCCAATTAATTAAATTAATATTGAGCTTGAATAATTTTGTTATGAGTGCCCAATGTCTTGCTAAAATCAATAAATATGACACCACATGATGTCCGATTATCAAGGTGATAACTATTATGTTCATAGAAACACATTAGATTAGTGAGGCAGCTTCTGCCTTTTTTGAATCCATGTTGTTCGGGGTCTTGACTGTTAAGTGCAGGAGTAATTATATCCATAATAAGGCTTTCGAGAATCTTACATATTGATAACTTCAGGCTTACAGGCCTATAATTTTCCCAGTTGTTTTTTGGGCCTTTTTCATGAATAAGGACACTTGCTTTTTTCCAATCGTTGGGGACAAAGTTTTTAGATATACAACCCTCAAAAAGCAGTTTCAGGGGATGTGTTAGGCAATCAGCCAGTAAATAAAGTAAATGGCCAGCTATGTTATCTGGTCCAGGACAGTATTTACCTTTTGGTTTTTTTTGCATGCTATGTTTATACCGCCTATCCCATGCCACACTGGCCCCCACTCCTTCGGGCTCCACAAGCTCCTCGACCCCACTGACCTTTATCCAGCCCTCCTGAGGTCCTCATATCGCAGCCGATCCCCCAGGATATCCTGGTGTATCCCTGTCACCGGGCGGGTCCCCCTCCTCCGAGAGGGAAGGGCACCGGGGCGGAAGGGAAGACCCCTGGCACACACAACATTAGGGCCCGGGGGATGCTGCTGAGGAGCAGGAGGCCCTGGACAGGCACTGGAGGTGCTCGAGAGAGCAGGGATCAGTCATCTAGGCGGCCAGTGAGTGGTTTTCTGAAAGGGGGCAGCGTGGTGACGTCAAGGCATACGCGGACGCCCGCTCCTCCCTCAGGTAACTGGGCCGTAAAGCCTGCCATGCTCCCAGCCTCCGCTAGGAGCCAGCAGGCACCGGACCTGTCCCCTGCCCTCCCCCCAGAAAAGGAGAGCTGTCGCAGGATGCTCGATCCTTCCCTTCCCCAGCCGGCCCTCCAGTGACCGGGTCCATTCCCGAACCCGGGTTGCTGGTGTCGCAAGCGGGAATCCAACCACTGCGCCGGCAGGCCAGCCTATTTACCTTTTTGGATTAATAATTAGGTCTTCAGTGAACCCGATACTATAATCATTAGTATTAGTATGGTTTACTTAGAGTTATTTTTTTTGTCATATTAAAGATATTACAGAATTTTTTATTAAATATATCCACCTTGATTTTAGAATTATGGCTCAACTGATCGTCTAGTAGCAATGGGCCCACCTGACAAACTGTCTTTTAGGGAATTTATATATAAGAAAAATAATTTACGACTTCCGGTGACGTCACTGCCTGCAAAGCAAGCCTAAACAATAGCTCAGATCATCCTAGGCAAAAAAAACAGACTCTTCCAGCTAATAAAACAAAGCAATACATCTACTAAGTCTAAAAGAAGGGTCCCACAACTGAATGGGAGGTAAACAGAAAGAGCAGCTAAAACCCTCCTGCCGCGGATTCAATAAGATCAGCAGCCAGACAGCTGAACGGCGCTGCGAGCACTCCAGACATGGCAGGTTCGCCGGCCTGCACAGACCCTCAACCCAGCAATGCTACCATACTCTCTGAGCTAATGGATTTTCGTACAGAAGTTAAGAATTTCAGATCGGAACTAACCTCGGAGTTGGGTAAATTAGCAGCCAAGGTAACAGAAGTAGAAGCTTGCACCACGGACCTCAATGGCAGAACTGAGAGGCTGGAGCGCATAGTCATAGTCAGCAATAATCATTTCACAACTGCTGGCCTTGCCTTTCACACCTCTCCAGCTAATCTACTGCGTGCACAACTAAACTCCCAGTATACTGAAGCTCAGAGGGCTGATTCTTCCTTCTCCTTCAAACCGGTACTGCTGAAGCAAGTAGAGGATCTAATGCTGCAATTGGATACTAAAAAAAGCGCAGGTGCAGACTCTCTTGACCCCTATTTTCTAAAATTGCAATTCATGCGCTTGCAGTTCCCTTAACACATCTTTTAATCTATCATTAACCTCTGGCTCTATTCCTACTATGTGGAAAACAGCTCAGTGTTTCCTTCTGAAATCAGGGGACCCCATGGACCTCAACAACTACAGGCCCATATCCATTCTTCCAGTGCTATCCAAGATGCTAGAGAAATTAGTGAGCATCCAGTTAAGAGATTACCTTGAAGATACTAATCTCTTAAATCCAGCTCAATCTGGGTTTAGGGCCAGACACAGCACTATCTCTGCACTGGCCAAAGTCACAAATGACTGGCAAACCGAATTAGACAAAAAGAACAGTGTCTGTGCTGTATTCCTTGATCTAAGCAAGGGATTCAACACAGTGGACCATGAGCTGCTACTCTCTTCATTGCACGCCACAGGCTTAGACCCACCCTCTCTTAAGTGGTTCAGGTGTTACCTTACTGATAGGTCACAGCAGGTGAAAGCTGAAGGTGACCTAGCCTCACTAAAACCACTTCTAAGAGGAGTTCCGCAAGGATCTATCCTGGGCCCTATCCTTTTTACCATTTACATGAACAATATTGATTCAAATCTCACCGAAGCCAATGTTCACCTCTTTGCAGATGACACTGTTTTGTATGTCAGTAACCCATCGCCTGCAATGGCCTGTGAAATTTTACAAGCAGAATTCTCCCTTTTGCAACATCAACTACTTGAGAAAAAGCTTCTCTTAAATGCAAAGAAAACAAAAGCAATGTTCTTCTCCAGTCATACCCATACTAACATCTCCTCACTAAGCAATCTTCCCTAGCTATCCACTATCCTTGGAGAAAGCCTGGACTATGTAGAAAAATTCAAATACTTAGGGGTGTGGATTGATAGCAGGCTTGACTACACACATCATATTGAAGAACTACATGAAAAAACTTAGCGAGGCTTCGGCTATTCTTCAGAATAAAACACTTCCTAGCCAGAGACTCAAGGATGAGGCTAATCCAGGCCTCATTTCTTTCACTTATTGATTATGCAGACTTCCTTTATGGTCATTGTCCTATCTCCTATTTAAGCAAATTGGATACCCTGTACCACAGAGCACTAAGGTTTATTACAGATCTTCCATTCAACACTCATCATTGCTCTCTCTATGCTGCAGTTGCATGGGCATCCCTACACCTCAGAAGGAACAGAAATGCTGCACTATGGATTTATAGAACATTGTCTAATAAACTTCCAACTTATATTTTAGACTGCTTTACACTGGCCACAGCTAGTTCCTATGCCTTAAGAAGCAACAACTTCATCATGCTCAAGATACCCAAAGTCTACACCCGGCATGGGAGGTCTGCAATCAGCTACTCTCTAGCTATGGCATGGAATGGAATACTCTACAGAAGACCCTAAAGTTGACCAATCTTATACCTCTAGCATCCTTTAAAAAGCTCTGCATAAGTCTCTTCGCAGAGAAATGCAATTGCTATCACAAGACCTAGTCTAGTCACATTCACAACCCTCCCCCTTCCAGTCAGCAACCATAACTGGCAGCTCTCCCATAAATTATCCCCATAGTTTTCCCTCCCACGCAGCCCCCTTATTATGGTATCTCAGCCCCCTATAATACCATTTATACAGTTTTGCTTCCCCTGACTATGATCTTCCCACTAACTCCTGGCACTTACCTCAACCCTAATTATTCCCCCATACCTCCTACTATTAGCCCTAGCCCCTGTCTGAGTCCCCCACCAGCACTTCCATGTCATTTGTCAAAGGCTGTAATCACCACTTTTTTGCAGTCAGTCAAACACTATATCTGTTTGTCTGCTTTAGCTTGCCCTGGAGCCTGTAATTCTGGGTACCTTATGTTGCGTGCTTGCATTGACTCCTCTACTGGGATTTGTACATACTGGATTTTTCTAGTGTAATTTTCTTATATCCTACCTTGTCCTGTTATGTTTTAATCAACCTCTGTCCTTGGATTTTTGTATGTATGTTTATCTTACTGTATCTGTTTATGCAGTTACAAGTGTTTTTGTATATATCTGCTTATGTACCAACCATTGAACCTTGACCTTATCAGGTCCATCTTGTAAATGAGCTTTGCTCAATGATGTCCGCCTGAATAAAGATTTGATTGATTGATTGATAGTGGTGCACTTAACAGACGAACAGCAGATCCTGAGAAATAAATGTGAGGATCTTGAAAATCGTTTGCGTAGGAACAATATGAGAATCCACGGCATCCCAGAAGTCGAAGAAAGTAGAGATATGTGTGTATTCGTAGAGGATTTGCTCCGCAATTCTTTGCAGCTAGATCCAGGTTATAAATTAGACATTGAAAGGGTGCACAGAGCCGTGGCGCCAAAACCAGTTCATCCAGACCAAAGACCTCGCTCCATCATTTTAAAATTTCTAAACTACGCAGTAAAACAGTATATCCTCACCAGAGCTTGGAGAATAAGAGATACTAAATATAAAGAAAAAAGAATATATTTTGATAATGACTATTCCCCACTGATTTCTGCAAAACGAAGAGCTTATGCACCACTCCTCTTGTTTTTAAAGCAACAGCAGCTTCGTTTCACCACTCCTTAACCAGCGAGACTTACAGTCATGTTTGCAGAGAGTCCTCAAACTTTTGACTTACCAGAAGAAGCCATCACAACGCTGCAAGCTAAAGGGCTATTTCTCCCACAAACTGAAGGTACCATGATCCGAAAATCCCTAACAGAACTGCGAGATGAAACCTGGGATACAGTGAAAGGCTCACAATCAAGAAAGGGACAGGGACAGGCCGCTCTACAAGAAGTGAATAAACTACTGCACTGCTTTCAAAGAAATGAACCTGAGTGAGGGGTGAGAGAAACCCAAAATAAGGCTTAAATTATGTTAAAAATCTGCTTAACGGTTTATCCGTGTTATGGGGATTTGGCTGCAATTTAAGGGGGCAGTTCTAGGGGGGAACAGGGACAGAATAATGTTAAAACAATGGATGCTATAAAGTATAATATAAAAAATGTAAAACTGAATGTTTCAAAGCCCCCAAGGGGATACTTTGACACCCCGTTAACCCCCGACATCAAATGTCTAGAAACCTCCTATGCTTTGTAAAAACAGTTCCTTATAAAGCAATAGCCCGGGAATAGTGGTGAAGTCAATAATATTATCGGTTCTAGCTTGTTGTATGACTGATACTGGGTTTATTGCCTAGAGAAGGCACAACTTGCAACTAAAGCGGCTGACCGTTTAGAATGACGGTGCAGGAACAGGGAGAACTACTTATGCTGCTCCTCTGGCTGCTGGTTTCCCTCGGTGTGGCAATCTGTAGCACTAGATCTTACTCTGGTGGGGTCCCCTGGTATCACTAGGATATACCCCCCTCCTTTAACAGTCTCGACAGAGGAGGGAAAGCTTTCCCTCCCTCCCTTAGGAGTCACTCAGTTATGTACATAGTTTCAGGATAGTTTTAAATCCTGCTGGTTCTAACACGTTAACACCTTGTTGGCGGGTCAATTATAAATCTATTGACATTGTGACTTTACTAAACTTGGGATATGATTTAGTCATTACCAAATTCAGACCTGCACAAGTTAACATATTTGGTGGTTAGTTTTTGTTAATTGACTTATGTGGTTTTTATAGTGAATGTTTGAATTTCTTGATACAGACTCACTCAGTAACTTATATAATTTTTAAGATGAAGCTCAGGGCCATAGAAATAGAGTTTATTAGATGCTTTTTGGCTTACTGTGGTGAAGATGATCATAAAACTATCAATCATAGGGAGATGATGGCTAACAAACAGGATACCCCTCTTCTTCAATTGTGGCTAAGCAATCCTTAGTGGTATCTTTAAATATAAATGGTATTGGTAACTCAATTAAAAGATCCCATCTCCTGCAGTTTTTTAAAAAAGATAGTCCAAAAATTATCTTTCTTCAGGAGACTCACATGAATTCAGAAGAACATATGAAATTTCAAAGATCTGACTTTATTTAGCAGCTGAATCTGCTTACAAAAAAGGGAAAAGAAAGGGAGTAATGATCCTGATGCAACAAGGGGTTCCATTTGAAAAAAAGAAGGAGATAATCGCTAGAGAAGGCAGATATGCTATAGTTACTGGCCTACTTTATTCAAAGCCAGTTACGCTGGCCTCTGTTTATTTCCCCCCAGGCTTCCCCAAAACATTAGCAGTACAGTTTTTTAATAATCTGCTATCAGTTCTGGCGGAACAACTCCTTATGGGAGGGGACTTAAATGTCACTATAGATCCTAACCAGGATGTCTCTACAGCACATCCACATAGAGTGACAGCACTTCAAAAATACATGAAGTACACCATCCCTTCGCTAGGTATCGTGGATACCTGGTGGCACTGCTTCCCCAAGAAAAGGGAATACACTCATATAGCCCCACATACTGGGGTTGCAGCTCATCTAGACTATTTTTTTACTACAATAGAACATCAGATAACTTATGTGATGTGGGGCATGGGATCAGATTCCTATTGGATCATGCGCCAATATATTTGAAAATTAACCTAGGGGCTACATACAAACAAACGCAATGGCGTTTGGCACTCACACATTTAAGAGATCCGGAGTTTATAGATATGGTTAAAGAGGTCATTCCTAAAATCCTTCAGGAAAATTAATTGCCCGAGGTAACTCCTACCATCTTGTGGGATACGCTAAAAGTAGTCATAAGGGGAGACATAATTAAATTTCTCAATTAAAAAAAAGAAAGACAGTGGTCTGGTGGCGCCGAGGCACTGGACGCCTTACCTTGCATCGCGCGGCGACCCGTGTTCGGGAGCAGGCAGGTCGCCAGGAGGATTAACGGGAGGAGAAGGACTAGCGTCCCCAGGACTGCTCTCCTTCTCGAGAGAGGTTAGTAGGGTTAGTAGGGCCCGGCACTGCCTGCCCTAGCGGAGGCTGGGAGGTGGTACGCCAGTTCTAAAGAACGTGGGGAGGGGACTGAGGCAGGAGCTTGGGGAGGGTGCGACGGAAGAGTGCGCGCTAACAGCTGGCACCACTGCACGCCACAGTCCCTCAGGGAAAGAGCCAGAAAACAGAAAATGGGAGTTCTCTGCAGGATGATTATAGTCCCCACCAAGAACGTCTGGAAGGCACCTCCCGAATACTCATCCGGTCTGTTTGGTTGAGCGCCCCCACCCCTGCCACTAAGGGTAAGTCATGGGGTTCAGAGGAGGGGGCCTCATACCCAGTGTCTCTGTGGTGGGGGGACGTCAGAGGGCAGCAGAGGACTCAGAGGGGGAGAAAAATAGTAACTAGAAAAAAAAAAAAAAAAAGAAATACAGACACCTTAAAATTCAGGAACTACAGGACAAACTATTGCATTGGCAACAATGGCCTGAGCAGGGGAGCCCAGTACTGAATTCAAACTTAAGAATACTTAGATAAAGACTACAGAAATTAATAGACCAAACAACTGAACAGCAATTATATTACCTCAAATTAAGATATTATGAAGGTGGCCCTAGTGGTGCTAGAACCTTAGCCAGAAAGCTCCAGGAACTTAAAGCTAAAGCATACATCACCAGCATGTGGGATCCTAAACATGGGAAGCTAGCTACGAGACCATCTGAGGTCAGAAATATCTTAAAACAATATTACCAAGATTTATATATGGAAGATTGAACAGCATCTCCAACCAGGATTGAGGCCTACTTGATAGCCTTATTACTCCCACACATTCCCACAGAACAAGCAAATAAGTTGTTGGCACCAATTTCTGTGGCAGAAATCACTCACAAGTTAAAGTATGCCAAAACGCTTAAAGCTCCGGGCCCAGATGGCTACCCATCGGAATTTTACAAAAAAAAAAAATGTAAAGAATTACTTATTCCATCCCTCCTCCCCACTCTACACAGTATCCAGCATGGCGAACCCCCCCCCCATGGCAATATGCTGTAATAGCTGGTGTACCCAAACCTCAAAAAGACCTAAAACGGTGGACTTCCGGTGGAGCTGGCACCCTAATGGCGGCTTAATTGCACAACTCCAACTGCCTCCCAACAACATCTAATAACATCTGCCAAATATAAAATGCAATCACCAGCTAAGAGTACCAGATCCAAGGCTAATGGTACCAAGATATCAGGGACCCCAGTTTCACAACTTAAGGAACTGATTCAGAATGGAAAACAAAGTTCTTTTACTTCAGCCATGGATGCCTCTGAAGACGTAGTGGGGACTCAACTGACAGATACAGAAGAGGTGGACCTGATAGCTACGATACCGCAAACGGCCAAGACAGTCAATAAAATCGATCAATCCATCACAGACCTGAAAGCAAATATTAATAATATTGAACACAGAACCAATCAGGTGGAACTGGGCCTATCGGCGGTGACCGAGCAAACAGATCGCCACGACCGACTGCTGTTGTATTTATTGGCCCGAGAGCGAGAGCTAACTTGCCGTCTGGATGATCAGGAGGGCTGTAGCCGAAGACAAACTTAAGGCTTTATGGCATTCCGGAAGGACTAGAGGATAAAGCTACAAGTACAATCTCTTTTATACAAGAGCTCCTCAAGGAAGCACTGGATTTACCCCCCAGTTTTGACCTCAGCATGGACCGGGCGCATAGGTCCCTGGCCCCGAAGCCTAGCCAACCGGGCGCCCGACCCAGATCATTTGTCTTCAAAATGTCGTCTTACTCTGTTAAGGAGGATGTGCTATC
The DNA here is from genome assembly GCA_016271365.2 of Neoceratodus forsteri. NCBI lineage: Eukaryota > Metazoa > Chordata > Ceratodontiformes > Ceratodontidae > Neoceratodus > Neoceratodus forsteri. The sequence continues at coordinate 1,439,034,314 of CM057452.1, forward strand.
CAGGGCATGGAAAAGAAAAGACCTCTGTTACAAGCAACACAAGCTTGCTCTAGACAATGATTACACATCAGCGGTACAGGAAAGCCGCAAGCAAGTCTGGCCGATCATTAAGCAACTCAGGGCTAGAAACATACGGGCACAAATTCTATTCCCTGCCAGAATTGAAGTGGATACTGACAAAGGAACGAAAATCTTCCCCGATTTACTGGCTGCATCCACCTACCTCGAGAGCACTGGGACACTGGCACCTCCTCTGCAAAAGGAAAGGCTAGAAAGAGAACTGTTGAAGACCGCGTGGTCGGTAGCGCAAAAAGGACGCTCCTGGGCCGCAGACAGGCAAGAGGCTCGGCAAACAACACTACAAGTTGACGTTGCGGGTTTCCTGAAGCCCTATTCCTCCCCACTGCTACTGCGAGGGCTGATGCAGGAAGATCGCTCGAGACTGAATCCATGCGAACAGCGAAATTAGGCTCCAGAAACTGAGGGGCAGACCTGAGGGAACCCAACTGGGCTTGCTGCTGACAGTTACTGCAAATGCCTCTTCTGAAAACACCCTAACTTGAACCGGAGAGGCCTCAGCGTTAACGGATGACAGAACAGTACCTGTAAGCTAACTAGATCGAGACTTTTGATTTCCGTACTAAAGTTCTGCTTGTTTTCACTCGGCCCAGGATTAATATATCTTATATGCAGCCATTATTCAAGTTCCCGAACTCTGCAAGATTTGAAAGGGGTGGAGGTTAGGAAATAGGCTGCTCCAGAATCGTTTCTAGGATCAGGCTTATATAGTACAAATGCCCCCAGCTAGCTTCTTCATTGCACTTCTGCTTACGATCAGAAGGCAACAGAGGCGGCGACGAAGTTTTTGACTGCCCACCTATATTAATAGATAGAATATCTAGTAGAAGGGACCTTTGGCTTTTCTCTCCGTCGGGGGGGGCAGGGAGAATAAGGGGAGAGTCTGTTATAAGATGTTTTGGACGCAAGCTCTTAGTTCTTTTAATATGTTGAACATATCAGGCAGAATCAAATTACCTAATTAACACAGAGTCGGGAGGGCACCGATGAGCCGGTGGGGAAAACAGGGAGACTTATACCTCACTGTTCTGTGACACAGCGCTGGATAGGCTGAGGCCTTAACACACCCACCATTCACTCCTACTTTGGAGGGATCAAGCGTTTTAGGTTTTGATGCAACCCAGGCGGGGTTTTTCTATCCCCGTTTGACCTAGGAAGTATATAGACTTATGTTTATATCTACAACCTTTAGATTATAAGAAAAAATTACTCACCTTAGTAATGTTGTTTCTTCTAATGGAGTCTTGCTATATTATGACTATTGCAGTTTGTCCCACCATTAGAACTGCTCCGGAGGTGAAAGAGTTAACTCCATTCTAAGAATGGAACTTAGAACTCGAGCTCTATTAGAGAAGCTCTGTCTTGGTTATTTCAAACTCAAACTGTCAGATCTTTATGAGCAAAAACTCACTAAGGTCTGTGTGGAAGCTGTAACCTACACTAGCCAACTGGCTACCTAAATATTAACACCCAATGCTGGTCCCAACACAAAGACTCAAGTCAAGGGACCAAAAGTAATAATATAATATAATATAATAATATGAGAAGTAATATAAGATAAAATAAAAACACCACATCCCAAAACCCCAAGAAGGGGTGGAAAATATATAATGGGCATAACTAGTGCCCACACTAGGCTGCCCACCCCATACCCAAGTAGAAGTTCTGAGAGGGGCAGGTGGGGAAGGTCATAATATAGCAAGACTCCATTAGAAGAAACATTACTAAGGTGAGTAATTTTTCTTCAAACAACATGAAGTCTTGCTATATTATGACTATTGCAGACTACACAGCAGTACCTCCATGGAGGAGGGACAGAACCTACTTAGGAATAGGCTCTGAAGCACAGCTGTGTTAAACCGAGCATTTCTCCTGGCCTGGACATCCAGGGAGTAATGCTTGTGAAAGTGTGTACCGCTTTCCAGGTAGCTGCTTGACATATTTCAAAAAGGGATGTCTCTAGCAGCAGCTATAGATGCCTTCATACCTCTGGTAGAGCGAGCCCTCAGGCCTGAAGGGGGAACCTTCCCCAGTTTTTGCTAACAAAACTGGATACAAGAGACAATCCACCTGGCAATTGATCTCTTAGTGGCAGGTCTCCCTTTCCCGACCTCACCATAAGTGAGAAAAAGTTGGAAGGATTCGAACCTGTGACCCTTGGTACGTTCTATATAGTAACTTAGGGCCCTCTTAACATCTAAACTGTGCAATCTCCTCTCACCAGAGGAGAAATGATCAGTGAAAAACACTGGAAGGGAGATAAGATTGGTTAAGATGGAAATCTGAAACCACCTTAGGCAAAAACTTCCTGTTAGTCCTGAGGACTACCTTATCCTTGTGGAAAGAAATAAAGTCAGTTTCTACTGACAGGCTTGTAACTCACTTATCGCCTGGCAGAAGTGATAGCCACTAGGAAAACAGTTTTCCAAGTTAAGTACTTAAGCTCTGCAGAAGACAGAGGTTCAAAAGGGGTTGCATTAACTGAGCAATGCAAACATTAAGATTCAGGCAGGGGCCGGATCCTAAAAGGTGGATTAGTATGAAGTAATCCTTTAAAAAACTTGGAAAATACAGGGTGAGTGGAAAGAGAGGAGGGCTTTCCTGCTGAAACAAAAGCAGAGACAGCTGCCAAATGTACTTTCAGGATAGCTGGTCTCAGGCCCAAAGAATTAAGATGGACCATATAGTCCAAAACAATGGGCAAATCAGCAGATTCCGGGGAAATATGTTTCCCAGAACACCAGACGGAAAAACTTTTCCACTTAGAATTATAAGTAGCCCTAGTGGAAGGCTTCCTAGAAGCCTTTAGGATTTCAAGAACACCTTGAAAAGGTGTAGGTCAGCAAATTCTAGCTCCTCAAGAGCCAGGCCTTGAGGTTGAGGGATTTGAGGTTCGGATACCAAACTCTCCCCTGGGCACAGGTTAACAGGTTGTGATTCCTGGGGAGACACAGGGGAAGATGGACTGCTAGGGACAGAAGGAGTGGGTACCAGGGCTGCCTGGCCCAATCTGGGGCAATCAGAATCACCCTGCAAGGCTGGGATCTGATTTTGACTAGCACCTTGAATAGAGAGGGAGGGGAGGCGAAAGAAACTTCCTTCCCAATCTAGAGAAAGGCATCCAGGGGACTAAGCCCAACATTGGGGCCTGCAACAGAACAGTGGAAGTTGGTGATTGTCTGGGGCTGCAAAAGATCTATCTGAGGGTGCCCATCTGGCAGAAACTATCCCCAGTATTTGAGGATCCAGAGACCATTCTGTGATGGCCCTGGGAAATCCTGCTGAGAGCATCTGCCAGGACATTGTCCTTTCCTGGAAGGTGAACTGCTATCGGGAAGTGTTCAGGAATAGGCCAGAGACCACAACTTCAGTGCCTCGGTGCACAAAGGCAAGACCAAGTGCCCCTTGCTTGTTGATGTACCACATTGTTGTGGTGTTGTCTGTTCTGACTTGTACCACTTTGTTCTGAACAGACACAGAAAACACTTGAAGTGCTAGAAAGACAGCTCTGAGCTCCAGCAAATTGATGTGGAGCAGAGATTCCTGAGGGACCACACTCCCTGAGTGGAGAGTCGCCCATGTGGGCTCCCACCCAGGAGGAATGCATCCGTAGTGAGGGTCAAGGAGTGAGACAGAGGAATGAAAGGGACCCCCAGCCTTAAATTGCTCTGATCCTGCCACCACTGGAGGGCCTGGGTCAGGGTTCGGGTCACTGGGACCAACTTGGAAAGGGGGGTCTCTTCTCTGAGACCAAAAGGCTCTCAAGTGAAACTGAATGTCCCTCATCTGAAATCTTGCTCCTTGCACTACAGCTGTGGACGCAGCCATGTGCCCCAGGAGCTGCAAGAAGTATCTTGCTGGTCGAGAGACCTGCAGAGTGAAGGAGGAGGCCAGAGCCACCAGGTTCCTTACCTCTCTAAGGGTAGGAAGGCTCTGGCCTGCTTTGTGTCAATTCTGCACCTATGAAGGTGAGCACCTGAACAGGTTCCAGAACTGACTTTGGAAGATTGAGCAATAAGCCCAGAGAGGTGAGCAGCTGCTGGGTAACTTGCAGGTGAGATTTGACCTGTTCTGGGGACTGGCCTACAATGAGCCAGCCGTCCAGGTAGGGAAAGACAGCAATCCTTTGCCTTCTTAAATAAGCAACTGCTACTGCCAGACATTTTGTGAATACCCTTGAGGCAGACGAGAGGCCGAAGGGCATTGCTCTGAACTGGTAGTGACCTGAGGGCAGTTCGAATCTGAGGTACTTTCGGTGGGAGCTTCTGATTAGGACATGAAAATAGGCATCCTTGAGGTCCAGGGAGGCTAGCCAGTCCCTGGCCTAGAAAGGTAAAATCATTGCCAGAGTTACCATTTTGAACTTTGGTTTCAAAAGGTGCTTGTTCAGATATCTCAGGCCTAAAATGGGCCGCCATTCTCCTGTCTTTTGGGGTAAGGAAATATCTGAGTACAGACCCTTGCCCTGATGTAGGGAGAAACCCTTTCTACAGCTCTGAGAGCCAGGAGCGATGAGACTTCTGTTTCTAAAGAAAAGGTCTCTAAAGGGTTTGCAGGTGGGAAAGATCTGATTCTCATCTTTGAAATTTTTGAAGCTGAGAACCAGACCTGACCTACTACTTCCAGGACCCACTTGTCTGAAGTTAGAGACTCCCAGTTCCGAATGAAGTAAGCCAACCTGCCCTCTACAGGTAAAGGAGAATCGGCCCTGGGCACCCCAACAGGGTGCCTGTTTGGCAGGTGCTTTAGGCTGAGGGGTGGGAGCAGGCCTGCTCACACCCAGTCTGCCTCTCCCTCTGAAGAACCCCCTCTGAACATAAGCAGAGGAGGCCTGGGTTTGGTAAAAAGGCCTGTGAAAAGGCCTACCCCTACCCCTGGGGGTCTGCCTCTGAGGAGTGGCTTGCCGCTCCTTGGCCCGGGCACTCTTATAGGTAGTCCTATATTCACCCATTTCCTTCATATAATTCTCTGTCTGCTCCCCAAACAGAGAATTCCCTACCACAGGAAAATCCATAGCCTTAGTCTGGGTATCCTGTGACAAGCTAGTACACCTGAGCCAGGCCAACCTGCGAAAAGCTACAGATGTAGCCATGACTCTAGAGGATACATCATTAAAATCCACAGCAGCATTGGATGCCTCAATGCCATCAGCAGCCACCTGCTCCAGCTCATTAGCAAGCTGGCCAGAGGCCTGTTTGGCCAAAGCCATGACAGTGTCCCATCTAGATTTTTGAAACCTTGCTACATAAGCCATGTAATTTGCTTGCCTGAGTCCCAAGGACGCTGCCATGTATTTTTTTTTTTTTTGCCATGGCATCAATCCTCCTGGAATCCTTGTCAGGAGGATGTGAAGCCAAGGGAATATTAGCTTTATCACAGGCTGCAGCCTGAACCACACCAACATGACTGCAATGCTGTGAAAGGAATTCTGTATCAGGACCTGACAGAGTGTACCTCCTGTCCATCTTTTTGTCCACAGGAGGCACAGAATTAGGAGCTTTTAAATTTTTTATTGTTTGTTTCCTAAATGAATTATGCAAGGGAATAGACAATCTCCTAGACTCTGGAATATCCATCCATTCTACAAAATCAGGTTCCTCTTGCTCATCCACAGCTTCCTCCAATGGGAGCTGGAGGGATTTAGCAACCTTTTTATAAAACAAAAAATGAGAAGGGGACTCAGAAAGCATAGGGGGAGATTCTAAGGGTCAGTCTGGGGAGATGTCCGGTTCAATGGGCACATCCAGACTCTCAAAGTCACATTCACACTGTTCATAATCCTCCTCCCCCTCCTCTGGTTCATAAAAATCTCCAATATCATATTCTTGAACCGGTGGAACCGGCCAAACCAACCTTTTACCAGACAGAGGCGGTTCGGACGGAACCGGAGAAAGTGACTGTACAATTTGTATAGCTTTTGCTTATTTCTGCAGCAGTTGGGGAAGGAATTTTGGACTCCTACCTGCTGATTTTTAGTTTTCTTAGCTGGAACTGGCTCCTCAGAGCCAGCTTTAAGCCTGCCGAGGAAGTCTGCGCCCTGGTCAGAGGCACTCCCTCCCGTTGGTTGGCACCGAACCGGGCTGGCTCATCGGGTCAGCGTACTTTTTGGCCTCTCGTTCCCTGAGCCTGCCCACTCTCTTATCCAGGGTGGCTGCAGGGAAATTTTTACAAATCTGGCAGTCTGAATTGAGGTGGTCAACCCCAGACAAAAAACACATGTAGTGTGTGGGTCAGCCTTGGCAAAGGCTTCCCCACAGACACTACAGTGTTGAACCCCAGTGGGCCCGTTTTTTCTTTTGGGTTTCTCAGACATGATGCCAGCCTAACCAAGAAACTTGCCTTTTTAACGGCAGTGCCAGGCAAGACACCCTTATCGGTTCCCAACCGTGTCACGGGTCATGGAAAAAACCGTAATGAAATCCGTTTTTTTTAGAACCGATAAGAACCGGGAACCGCACTCTAAAAGCTTTAAAATGCTTACTCTTTAAAGTTTTAACCAACCTGATCGGTTCGAACCGAACCGATAAACATTTACAAGTTCCACACAGAAATAAAACCTGTCTATTACTTACAATACCACAGACAGAGCTTGAACCGATCGGTTTGCGGTTAAAATAATAATACTCGCGGTTGAATTTAACCGAGAAAATACTGTTTAAACCGAGAAATGAACCGAGCAGTAGGAGAAATCTCCGGAGCGACTGTTCAGTGAGGCGGAGTAAAGAATCTGACAGTTTGAGTTTGAAATAACCAAGACAGAGCTTCTCTAATAGAGCTCGAGTTCTAAGTTCCATTCTTAGAATGGAGTTAACTCTTTCACCTCCGGAGCAGTTCTAATGGTGGGACAAACTGCAATAGTCATAATATAGCAAGACTTCATGTTGTTTGAACATCTTATTTGGGGTTTGTAGATCCGAGCAATCCCAGCCAGCCCCCCAGTTCTTGGTCACAGGGTTGGGGACAGGGCTCTCGCTTTTTCTTAACCAAGCAAAGTTTATCTCTCTTTTGTTATTGCTAGTTGGATTTTATGATGTCTGTAAAATGGGACCCTGTTAGATCACATACTGTTAATCCAAAAGATGATGTATTTTTTGAACAGTTAATTAATTTTGTGCTATTGTTTAGACTATATTCAGGTACCGAGACTTTAAATATAATTTGGTTGCAGCGAAGACTTTTATGGTGGGGGGATGGCATTGGAGGTCGAGAGCAAAGGATGTACCTCATAAATAGTAATAATGGTTAATATGAACACAAAAGTTATGTCCTATAATCTGAATGGGATAAATAACCCGATAAAAAGGAGGAAGATCCAAAAGCTTCTCAGGGAACAGAGATGTGACATAAAATTCCTACAGAAAACGCATCTTTCTCCTTCTGAAGCAGAAAAATTAAAGACTAGGGCTTTCCCAAGTCTCTACCAGGCCTCATTGGAGGAGGGGAGAAAAAGAGGAGTTGCCATCGTGCTCTCTGCCTCCCTGCCCTTTGAGGAGCAGGAGGTGATCTCGGACCCAGGGGCCAGATATATAAAAAAATACTCACCTTAGTAATTGCTTTTCTTCTCATGGAGTCTTGCTATATTATAACAATAGCAGTCAGCCACTGCAGCTGAACTGCCCCGGAGAGGAAGGAGTTAACTCCAGAAGATCTGGAGTTCTACAGCGCGAGGGCGCTGTGCCCAAAGCTCTATCTGGCAGTTTCAAATGAAACTGTCAGATCTTTACTAAGCCAACATCAAAGGACGGAAAAAGTCTGTGTGGAAAACTACACTAGCCTATGGCTACCTACTAGTAGTAATAACAACAATATAAACAACAAAGAAACACCCAGAACCATAATAACAAAGATTGATGGTATTATGGTTCGTTTTACCACCCTTGACAAGCACATATGAACCCCCCTTCCCCCCAAGACTCAAGTCCAACAAGAGGGCAATAAAAAATAACCTAAATGAACAATCTAGATCCCTAACCCAAAGGAAAACAGGGTTAGGGGAAAACTAAAATGGCATGACACAGTGCTTGCACCAATTTGCCACCTCTACCCAAGTAGGAGTTCTGAGAGGGGCAGGAGGGAGGTGGTATAATATAGCAAGACTCCATGAGAAGAAAAGCAATTACTAAGGTGAGTAATTTTTCTTCAAACACCATGAAGTCTTGCTATATTATAACAATAGCAGATTACACAGCAGTACCTCCATGGAGGAGGGTCAGAACCTACTTAGGAAATAGGCTCTGAAGCACAGCTGTGCCAAACAAGCATCTCTCCTGGACTGGACATCCAGGGAATAATGCTTGGTAAAGGTGTGAACTGTCTTCCAGGTAGCAGCTTGACAAATCTCCAGAATAGGAATGTCTCCAGCCGCTAGAGAGCGAGCTGTACCCCTGGTGGAGGGGCCCTCAATCCTGAGGGGGGTACTCTACCCAGTTTCTGATAACAAAATTGGATACAAGAGACAATCCACCTTGCAATTGTTCTCTTAGTGGCAGGTTTCCCTTTGCCAACCTCGCCATAGGTAAGAAACAGTTGGAGGGATTCGAACCTATGACCTCTGGTGCGCTCTAGATAGTAACTTAATGCCCTTTTGACATCCAAGCTGTGCAGTCTCCTCTCACCTGAGGAAGAATGCTCAGTGAAAAATACTGGGAGGGAGATAGATTGATTCAGGTGGAAATCAGAAACCACCTTAGGCAAAAACTTTCTATTAGTCCTAAGGACTACCTTATCTCTGTGGAAAGAGATAAAATCTTCTTCCACTGACAGGGCCTGTAACTCACTTATCGTCTGGCAGAGGTGATAGCTACTAGAAAACAGTTTCCAAGTTAAATACTTGAGTTCTGCAGAAGACAGAGGCTCAAAGGGGTTGCATTAACTGAGCAATGCAAATATTCAGGTCCCAGGCGGGAGCTGGTTCCTAAAAGGAGGGTTAGTAGAAGTAACCCTTTAAAAACTTGGAGAACACAGGGTGAGAAGAAAGGGAGGCAGGCTTCCCTGCTGACACAAAAGCAGAGACAGCTGCCAGATGAACCTTCAGGGTAGCTGGTCTAAGGCCTAGGGAATTCAGATGGACCAAATATTCCAGAAGAATGGGAAGATCAGCAGATTCTGGGATAATCTGCCTCTCAGAGCACCAGATGGAAAACCTCTTCCACTTAGAATTATAAGTGGCCCTAGTGGAAGGCTTCCTAGAAGCCTTTAAAATATCCATGACACCTTGAGAAAGGTGTAAGTCAGCAAATTCTAGCTCCTCAAGAGCCAAGCCTTGAGGTGGAGGGACTTGAGGTCCGGATACCACACTCTCCCCTGTGCACAGGCCAGTAAGTTGTGAACTCTGGGCAGGCTCAGGGCAGGGTGGACTGCCAGGGACAGGAGCAGAGGGTACCAGGGCTGTCTGGCCCAATCTGGGGCAATCAGAATCACTCTGCAAGGTTGAGATCTGATTTTCACTAGTACCCTGAAAAGGAGAGAAAGGGGAAAGGCATACAGGAACTTCCCTTTCCAATCCAACAGAAAGGCATCCAGAGGGACTGAGCCCAGTACTGGAGGCCTGCAGCAAAAAAGAGGAAGTTGGTGGTTGTCTGGGGCAGCGAAAAGATCTATCTGAGGAGTGCCCCAACTGGCAAAGACAGACCCCAGTACTTGTGGATTCAGAGCCCATTCGTGATGGCCCTGAGAAATTCTGCTGAGGGTGTCCGCCAGCACATTGTCCTTCCCTGGGAGATGAACCGCTATCAGGGAGGTGTTCAGGGAATAAGCCAGAGACCACAACTTCATTGCTTCGGTGCACAAGGCTGAAGACCGAGTGCCCCCTTGCTTGTTGATGTACCACATTGTGGTGGTATTGTCTGTCCTGACTTGAACCACTTTGTTCTGGACAGAATCTGAAAAGACCCGAAGAGCTAAAAAGACAGCTCTGAGTTCCAGAAGATTGATGTGGAGCAGAGATTCCTGAGGAGACCACACTCCCTGAGTGGTAAGGTCGCCAGGTAAGCCCCCACCCTAACAGGGAGGCATCCGTGGTGAGGGTGGAGGGAGAGAAATGGGAATGAAGGGAACCCCTTGTTTCAGATTGCTTTGATCCTGCCACCAGTGTAAGGCCAGGATCAGGGTTTGAGTAACTGGGACCAATTTGGTAAGGGGGTCCTTCCTCTGAGACCAATAGGCCCTCAAATGGAACTGAATGTCCCTCATCTGGAATCTTGCTCCCTGCACAACAGCTGTGGAAGCAGCCATGTGCCCGAGGAGTTGCAGAAAATGCCTTGCTGGTCGAGAGACCCGCAGGGTAAAGGAGGATGCCAGAGGCTGGAGTCTGTCCACCCTTTCCAGGGAAGAAAGGCCCTGGCTAACCTCGTGTTCAATTCTGCGCCTATGAAAGTTAGGGCCTGAACTGGTTCCAGAACTGACTTTGGTAAGTTTAGCAGGAATCCCAGAGAAGTGAGAAGCTGCTGGGTGACTTGCAAGTGGGATTTACCTGACCTGGAGACTGACCCACAATGAGCCAGTCGTCCAGGTAGGAAACACAGCAACCCTTGCCTTCTTAAATGAGCCACTACTACAGCGAGACATTTTGTGAATACCCTTGGCGAGAGTTAAGGCGAAGGGCATTGCCCTGAACTGGTAGTGGCCTGAGGGCAGTTCGAACCTGAGGTACTTTCGGTGGGAAGCCTGATCAGAACATGAAAATAGGCATCCTTGAGGTCCAGGGAAGCTAGCCAGTCCCTGGCCTTAGGGAAGGCAATATCATTGCCAGAGTTAACATTTTGAACTTTGGTTTCAACAGATGCTTGTTCAAGTATCTTAAATCCAGAATGGGCGCCATTCTCCTGTCTTTTGGGGTAAGAAAGTATCTTGAATAAAGCCCTTGCCCTGATGGAGGAGGAACCCTTTCCACTGCTTTGCAGACCAGAAGAGAAGAAACCTCTGCTTCCAAAGCAAGGGCTTCTGAAGGATTTGCAGGTGGAAATGCCTGGCTCTCATCTTTGGAAAATATTTGAAGCTGAGAACCAGACCCTGGCCTATTACCTCCAGAACCCATCTGTCCGAAGTTAGGGACAGCCAGCTCTGGCTGAAATAGGCCAACCTGCCCCCCACTGGTACAGGAGAATCGGCCCTGGGCACCCCATCAGGGTGCCTGCTTAGCAACAGCCTTAGGCTGAGGAGGAGGCAGTCTACTTGCGCACGTCTACCCCTGCCTCTGAAGAAACCTCTGCGAGACAGCAGAGGAGGCTTGAAATTGGTAAAAGGCCTGGAAAGGGTCTGCCCCTACCCTCTGGGAGCATGCCTTTGTGGCATGGCATGCTTCTCCTTAGCCTGGGCACTTTTGTAGGTAGTTCTGTATTCATCCATCTTTTCTATATAATTTTCTGTTTGCTCCCCAAACAGAGAATTTCCACTACAGGAAAATCCATAGCCTTTGACTGAGTATCTTGGGACAGATTAGTGCATCTGAGCCATGCCAACCTCACGGAAAGCTACAGAAGTGGCCATGACCCTGGAGGAAACATCATTAACATCAACAGCAGTATGAAATTGAACTTTAGAGGCTTCAATGCCATCAGCAGCCACCTGTTCCAACTCACTAGCCAGCTGGCCATGGGCCTGCTTGGCTAACTGCAATACTGTGTCCCACCTAGATTTCTGATATCTAGCCACATAAGCCATATAATTTGCCTGCCTGAGTCCCAAAGCTGCCATATACTGTTTCTTCCATGGCATCAATCTTCCTAGAATCCTTGTCAGGAGAATGTGAGGCCAGAGGAATATTAGCCTTGTCACAGGCTGCAGCTTGTACCACACCTACATGACTACACTGCTCAATAAGGAAGTCTGTATCCGAGCCTGACAAAGTATACCTTCTGTCCATTTTTATCTACAGGAGGGACAGAATGAGATTTTTAAAATCTTTGTTGTTTGCTTCTAAATGACTTATGCAAAGGAATAGACAACCTCCTAGACTCTGGAATATCCATCATTTCCACATAATCAGGCTCCTCTTGCTCATCCACAGCCTCCTCTAAAGGAAGCTGGAGGGTTTCTGCAACCTTTTGTAAAATAAAGAAAGAAGGGGACTCAGACAGAATAGGGGAGATTCTAAAGGTCTGTCTGGAGAAATGCCGTTCAATGGGCACGCCCAGACCCTCCCAGCCACACATATATTGATCAAATTCCTCCTCCCTCCTGTGGTTCATAAAACCTCAACTTCAAAATCCTGAACCACTGGGACTGAACGTAACCAACCTTTTACAACTGTTGGTGGTTCTACAGATCCCTGAGACAGTGACTGACAATCTGAATGGCTTTAGCTATTCTGCAGCAGTTGGACACAATTCTGGACTCCAAACCTCCTGATTTCTTTGTCTTTTTACTTGGGACTGGTTCCTCTGAACCAGTCTTCCTTTTGCCCGAGGAAGTCTCGCCCTGGTCAGAGGGCACTCCCTCTGGTCCAGTGGGTACTGAACCGGGCTGGCCATCCGGGTCAGCGGACTTTTTGGCCTCTCGTTCCCTGAGCCGGCCCAATCTCTTCTCCAGGGTGGCTGCAGGGAAATTTTTACACACCTGGCAGTCTGACAGGAGGTGGTCAGCCCCCAGACAATAGACACAAGTGGTGTGTGGGTCAGCCTTGGCAAAGGCTTCCCCACAGACATCACAGTGTTGAAACCCAGTGGGCCGGTTTTTCTTTTGGGTTTCTCAGACATAATGCCAGCCTCAACCAAAAACTTGCCCTTTGATGGCAGTGCCAGGCAAGACACTTATCCGGTTCCTAACCGTGTCACGGGTATTTGAAAAACGTAATAATTTCGGTTTTTAGAACCGATAAGAACTGGAACCGCACTCTAAACCCACAGTACAGTTTTAAAAGGCAGAAACCAAGCGATCGGTTCAAAACCGAACCGATAATTAATTTTCCACACAGACTTGAATATTTGTACTTACGGTTACCAGATAGAGCTTTAGAACCGAAATGCGGTAAAATAATGACTTTGCCGTTCAAATGAACCGAAAACTACTCTCTTGAACCGAGAATGAACCGAGCTGAAGGAGCTGATCTCCGGAGCGACTGTTCAGTGAAGCGGAGTAAAGAATCTGACAGTTTCATTTGAAACTGCCAGATAGAGCTTTGGGCACAGCGCCTTCGCGCTGTAGAACTCCAGATCTTCTGGAGTTAACTCCTTCCTCTCCGGGGCAGTTCAGCTGCAGTGGCTGACTGCTATTGTTATAATATAGCAAGACTTCATGGTGTTTGAAAATGGTGGTTGGGAGAGTACAGGACATCTCCTTAACCCTGCTAAACATCTATGCTCCTCTGGGTTCAAATATCTCCTTCTATTCTGGGCTACTAAAACTGGTTGCTGAGAGGGCTAGGGGAGTCCCGGTCTTGGGTGGAGACTGCAACTTAGTTTTGAACAGAGGCTTGGATACTACTTCCCAGATTCCCACCCCTAGAAACACAATGGCCAGGCAATTTAAGAAGCTAATGGCGGATGTGGGGATTGTAGAAGCCTGGAGAGAAAAATACCCCTCAGCAAAAGAATATACTTGCTACTCTCCTAGATTTAAAACCTTCTCGAGATTGGACATGTTCCTTACAAATTCAAAAGACCTCTCCACTTTTAAACACATATGGACTGGTGTGGCGATCCACTCAGACCACCAGCCTACACTCCTTGAACTGGAACTAGCCCTCCCTAAGAGGAGGACTCTGTGGCGGCTAAACACGTCTTTACTGAGGGACAAAGAGGTGCTTAAAACTCTACAAACGATTATAAAGCAAACCCAGGAGACGTGCTCGGGCCCAGAGACTTCTCCCCAAATGTTGTGAGGCACTGCTCAGAGGGAAACTCATTTCCATTGCCTCATACAAGCAGAGAGAGAGGAATGGACTCCTGGACCAGACCCTACAACGTTTGAGAAAACCGGAAGCACAGCAAAAAATTAGATGGACTAGGCTCACTGATCTGGATATTAAAGAAAGTAGATCAAAGATAAATAAAATTGAAAACACAGAGACCGAGAAAGCGTTACTATACTTAAAGCAGTCATACTTTGAGGGGGGCCCTAGGGCCACTAAATTCCTGGCCTACAGGCTAAAACAGCGAGTAGCTAAGGCTATTATCCCTAAAATAAAACACCCAAGATCTAAATTAATGCTCTATAAGGGAGAACAAATTTTGAATGCCTTTGTAGACTACTATAAATACTTATATACCCCCCAAATGGAATCGTCCCCAAATGGTACGAGGCAGTTTCTAGAGAAGCTGAGCCTACCCACACTCAGTATAAAACAAAAAAAATGAATTAACAGCCCCAGTGATGTGCTCTGAGATCTTAGCAGCCATACAAAAAGCAAAGCCTGAGAAATGCCCAGGCCCAGACGGATTTGGCGCAGAACTATGTAAGGTCTTGTCCAAAGACATTGTCCCAATACTGCATCCTACATTTAACGCCATGTGGCTTGAAGGTGATCCCCCACCTCCATCGTGGGACTATACCACCATAACAGTGATACATAAGGAAGGTAAAGATCCGGTAGAATGCGGATCTTATAGACCCATCTCGCTACTAAACACAGACTATAAACTCTGTAAGTCAAGTATTGCTACCCGTTTAAACAAAATGATTCCAGACTTGGTGAACCCTGACCAAACTGGGTTTGTTGTAAATCGACAAGCACCAGACAGTGTCAGAAGAATGATTAATCTCATTGACTTAACACACCAGGAACGTACACCAACCTGTATGAGGAGCTTAGATGGTGAAAAAGCGTTTGATAAAGTCTCCTGGCCCTTCCTTTGTATGGTCCTACGGCAGTGTGACTTTCTGCAAACATTCATAAATGCATTGCTGGCCCTCTACAAAGCCCCGCAGGCTTATGTTAGGGTTAATGGGGGAATCTCGGATAGATTCCCATTGGGAAGAGGCACCCAGCAGGGTTGCCCCCTGTCCCCACTTCTCTTTGCCCTGTATATTGAACCTTTGGCCCAGGCCAATCGAGAACACCCTAATATTAAAGGGATTAGGGTAGGAGATACCGATCATAAGCTTTCACTTTATGCAGATGATATCCTACTCTATTTGACTGACCCAGATAATTCGATTCCAGAAGTTTGGTCGCTGTTAGAGGAGTTTGGCCTACATGCAGGAGATTCACTCAACAAAACCAAGACAAACGCTCTTAAATTCTACTATAGGCCGTCTCTGGAGGTCCTCGAACTGTGCCCCATAAACTGGAGCAAGACCCAAATCACCTATCTAGGTATCCAGATACATAAATATACCGGTGGGTTGCGTCAAGCCAATCTGGAACCGCTAACTATTCGGCTATAGGCGGACACGGCAGGATGGTCTCTCTTAAAACTCCCTTGGTACTCGAGAATACAATCCATTACAATGACGGTCCTCCCTAAATTTCTATATGTTTTCCAATGTCTCTCCCTAAGAATACCGTCCAAAACATTCCAACTTTGGCAAAAAATCATAAATAGGTACATCTGGGCCCCAGGGAGACCGAGAATGAGACCACTCTTACTACATGCAAATGAGGATCAGGGAGGCAGAGCCCTCCCAAATCTGGAGGATTATTTTCTAGCAGCCCAGTTTAGGAGTGCCTTACTCTGGGACACAAAAAGCCTACAGCGCCCACTGGAAGAGCACTGAGGAGATCCTGACTGAGGGGGCCCCTTTGGGAGCACGAGTGTTCGACCCTAGTCTGCAACAAGATAAACAAAAGATAACACTACCAAGTGTGGCAAATACCTTGTGAACTGTGCATAAACTCTGGAACAAATATAAACTAAAGAAAAAGATCTGGACCCTGCAATACTTTGCATGGGACAGAACATTTCAACCAGGCCACTTAGATCAAACCTTCAAAAGGTGGGGAAGACTGGGCCTCACAAGGTATGGACAAGTCCTGGAGGACGGGAGGGTAGTGGATTTTCAAACACTGAAAAATACCTACCAGTTATGAAACTCAGACTTCTTTCGCTTTCTCCAATTATGGGCACACATAACAGCTGGGGAGGGAGTGGGAGCAATGGATCTCCAGCCTTCTCCCAAACATCTGTGGGAGACTATGCACTCCATTATTCGAGGGCAAGTAGATAGAGGACTGCTGTCTCTCCTGTACAAAGCTATCAGACATCTATTCGACGATGCCGTCGCCCAAATTAAGCTAAAATGGGAGGAAGAGATGGGTTTGGAAGTGGAAGAAAGGGACTGGAGTAAAATATATGCTCAGGCTAATAAAACCACACATTCTCCAGCATGGCAGGACTTTGAATAGAAAGACAGGGTTAGATTCTTCTACACCCCAGCGACCAAGGCTGGGGGGGTCACATCCCACTGTTGGAGGGGCTGTGGTCAATCCCTGGCCCACCATTCCCAAATATTCAGTCAGTGTCCTGCACTCAGGGAATTTTGGTCCCAAGTAGAACAAACACTCACCGAGGTGTTTTCCTTGTTGGCCCCACTGTCCCAGGTTAACAGGATTCTTGGCCTCCCACCTGCTGAAAACAAGGGCTCCGACGCAATATATTTGTGAAATATCCTCATAGCTGCAGCTCACAAAGCCATTACCCCTAAATGGTTGGCGAAGGATCCTCCCACTAACTCACAATGCTACTGGATTATACAAGAGATAAAAGACATGGAGGAACTGACTTGTAAAATTAATCAGGGAGTGTCGATCTTTACACGTAAGTGGTCCAGGTGGCTCCTTCGAACAAGGAAGGGCGGTATGGCTGAGGCTGAGAGCCCACCATAGACCCGAAGTCTGGGGGAGATGCTGTGTTCCTTAATACCCCAAGGGAAATAATAGCTATGATGACACTGGTTCATTTAAGTATGAATGGAAGCTTTGTGTAATATCAATGGTGGTCTGCTGTAACAACCTAGAGAAAGAAATGTTGTAAAGATAATTGCTACTGATAAAGTCTATGTACCCGATTTTTAAAATAAACTTGAATTAAAAGAAAAAAAAGACCTAAAACAACCATCCTCTTACTGCCCCTATATCCATGTTAAATTATGATTATAAATTATTTATGTCAATTTTAGCCTCAAGAATTGAACATCTACTCCCCTCCGTAACTGACAGTGATTAAGTAGGATTTATTAAAGGTAGACAGGCACATGATGCCATTAGGTGCACTCACTTGCTAGTTGACTGAGCATTATCCAGACAGGTCACCCTAGTCTTATTAGGACTTGATGCTGACAATGTTTTTGATAGGGTGTCCTGGCCCTTTTTGTGCCAAACCTTGTCTCATTTTGGTTTTGCAGCTGAATTTATACAACAGATTCAAAACATATATGCCTCTTCAAAAGCAAATGTTAGGGTGGATGGAGCTCTCTCTCTCACTATTTTGAACTGACCAAAGGCACCAGGCAGGGAAGCCCCCTCTCCCCCACTATTATTCATACTCTACCTTGAGCCTTTGGCAATAGCTATAAGGACAGTGCAGGGAATAGAGGGATACCCTTGGGGGGATGTCAGCATAAGATTTCACTTTTTGCCGATGACATTCTTTTAACTGTACTGCAACCCGAAACATCTATTCCAGAGATATGGAAACAACTCCAGATCTTTGAGGGTCTGTCTGGATACAGAATAAATGGTCAGAAAACTGAGGTGCTGACCTATAACTATGTGATTTCTACTAATTTAAAACAAAGTTATCCTTTTAAATGGTCTGGCCAAGCGTTGCGATACCTGGGGATAAAACTGACCAAGAATCCAATTCACTCAGAATTATTGAAGTTAGAACCTCTAACAATAATCCTGACGTGGGACCTCTCCAGTTGGACACACCTTCCTTTGAGTTTCCTTAATAGAACTGATGCAGTTAAACAGAATGTCTTTCCACATATCCTATTTTTTCTACAGACCTTGCCATTTACCCCCTCTAATTTCTATTTCCAAGCATGGGACAGACTTATTTATCAATTTGTTTGGCGTGGTAAATCCCCAAGAATTCGATACTCCATTTTACAAGCACCCAGAGAGAAAGGTGGACTAAACCTTCCGGGCCTTACAAAATATGCCCTGGCAACACAGCTACAGGTGGTGTTGAACTGGATGAACCCAGCATACACTGCACATTGGAAAAAATTAGAGCAGAACTGGGGAGACCTTTTTGAAATGCAAAAGCATTTCTTCAGTCGCCCTTCCAAATGTAATACACTGGGGCTTTACCCGACATATACTAGAAAAGCACTCCAAGCTTGGCTTAAGCTGAGAAATAAATACCTTTCCAGCAAGGAGACACTTTATTTCGCAGCTCTGGCCTATGATGACGAAATTAACAGAGGACAAAATGCCTCGACCTTTATGGAATAAAAGAAAAAATTACTCACCTTAGTAATTATATTTCTTCTAATGGAGTCATGCTGTATTCTGACAATTGCAGTGATTCCCAGCCTCTGAACTGCCCCGGAGAACAAAGAGTTAACTTTCTATACAGGGCATAGAATACTGAGCTCGAGCTCGGTTGAAGTCTCTGTCTGGAGTATTTTGAACTTAAACCGTCAGATTCTTACGAGCCCAACTAAACTAAAAATTCTATGTGGGAATTGTAAAAATTCTACTAGCCAACTGGCTGAAAAATGTTTTGGATTCCCAAGGAAGACTCAAGTCAGGAAACCCCAAAACAAAACCCAATGTACTAAAAATAATAATAATAAATAAGCACCCAAACAAAAAGGAGGAGGGTGCAAGCAAAAAACACCCCTGGGGTGCAACACTGCACCTGCCCACCCACTTCCCAAAAACAGGTTCTAAGAGGGGAGGCAGGGAGGAAGGGTCAGAATACAGCAAGACTCCATTAGAAGAAATATAATTACTAAGGTGAGGAATTTTTTCTTCAAACAACATGAAGTCTTGCTGTATTCTGACAATTGCAGACTACCAAGCAGTACCTCCAAGGAGGAGGGACTGAACCTACTTTGGGAATAGACTCTGAAGTACTGCTATGCCAAACCGAGCATCACTCCTAGCCTGGATATCCAGAGAGTAATGTTTGTTAAAGGTATGGACTGTTTTCCAGGTGGCTGCTTGACAAATTTCTAAGAGAGGGATATCCCTGGCAGCAGCCAGGGAAGCAGCTGTACCTCTTGTGGAATGAGCCCTCAGGCCTGAGGGTGGAGTTTTTCCCAGTTTTTCATAGCAGAATTGTATACAAGACACAATCCACCTAGCAATAGATCTTTTGGTGGCAGGTTTGCCCTTTCCCACTTCTCCATAAGTGAGGAACTGGAGGGAGTCAAACTTGTGACCCTTGGTACGCTCTATGTAGTAACTAAGGGCTCTTTTGACATCAAAACTGTGCAGCCTCCTCTCTCCTGAGGAAGAATGATCAGTGAAGAAAACAGGGAGAGACACAGACTGGTGTAAATGAAAGTCTGAAACCACTTTGGGCAAGAACCTTCTATTGGTTCTATGGACCACTTTATCCCTGTGAAAGGAGATAAAATCAGGTTCCACTGATAGGGCTTGCAATTCACTGATATGCCTGGCAGAGGTAATGGCTACCAGGAACACAGTTTTCCAAGTCAAGTACTTAAGCTCTGCTGAAGACACAGGCTCAAAGGGGGGTTGCATAAGTTGAGCAATGCAAACATTCAAATCCCAGGCAGGGGCAGGCTCTCTAAAAGGAGGACTGGTGTGAAGCAATCCTTTAAAAAATTTACAGAACACAGGATAGGAAGATAGTGAGGAAGGCTTCCCCACAGACAAAAACGCAGAAACAGCTGACAAGTGTACCTTGAGAGTAGCTGGTCTGAGGCCTAGGCCATTAAGATCGACCATATAATCCAGAACCGTAGGCAATTCAGCAGTGTCTGGAGAAATATGCTTCTTAGAACATCAAATGCTGAATCTTTTCCATTTGGAGCTGTAAGGCTTTCTGGTGGAGGGCTTTAGAGAAGCCTTGAGGATATCCAGAACCCCTTGGGAAAGATGCAGATCTGCAAACTCTAACTCTTCAAGAGCCATGCTTTGAGATTGAGAGACTGAAGATTGGGGTACCAAATCCTTCCCTGAGAGGATGTTAACAGGTTGTAATTCCTGGGAAGAGACAGGGGAAGATGGACTGCTAGGGACAGCAACAGGGGGTACCAGGGCTGTCTGGCCCAATCTAGAGCAATCAGAATCACCTTGCATGGCTAAGACCTTATTTTTACCAAAACTTTGAACAGGAGTGGGAAGGGGGGAAAGGCATACAGAAACTTCCCCTCCCAATTCAGGATCAGGGCGTCCAGAGGGAGTGAGCCCAGGACTGGAGGTCTGCAACAAAAGAGAGGGAGTTGGTGATTGCCTGGGGCTGCAAAGAGATCTATCTCTGGAGTGCCCCACCTTGAAAAAATCACTTTCAAAACCTGAGGGTCCAGGGACCATTCGTGATGGCCCTGAGAAATCCTGCTCAGTGCATCTGCTAGCACATTGTCCTTGCCTGGAAGGTGAACTGCTATAAGAGAGGTTTGCAGGGAATAAGCCAGGGACCACAACTTCATGGCTTCTGTGTACAAGGCCGTGGACCGAGTGCCTCCCTGCTTGTTCATGTACCACATGGTGGTGGTGTTGTCTGTTATGACTTGAACCACCTTGTTCTGTACTGACTGTGAAAACGCTTTTATAGCCAGAAAAACTGCCTTGAGCTCTAGAAGATTGATGTGGAGAAGGGATTCTTGGGGGGACCACAGCCCCTGGGTAGTAAGGGACCCCAGGTGGGCTCCCCAGCCCAGGAGAGAAGCATCCATGGTAAGAACCACTGAACAAGGCTGAGCAACAAAAGGAACACCTTGCCTTATATTGTCCTGATCCTGCCACCACTGGAGGGCTTGGATCAAGGTCAGAGTCACTGGGATCAGTTTGGTAAGGGAGTCCTTTCTCTGAGACCAGAAAGCTCTCAGGTGGAACTGAATATCCCTCATCTGGAATCTTGCCCCTTGGGCCACTGCTGTTTAAGCTGCCATGTGGCCCAAGAGCTGGAGGAAATGCCTTGCTGGTCGAGATACCCGAAGGCTGAAGGAAGAAGCTAGTTCCATAAGAACCCTTGCTCTTTTTAGAGGAAGAAAGACTCTTGCTCTGAGTGTGTCCAGTTCTGCCCCTATAAAGGTAAGAAGCTGGACTGGTTCGAGAACTGACTTGGGAAGGTTGAGAAGAAATCCTAGAGAAGTGAGCACTTGCTGGGTCACTTGCAGGTGAGACTTGACTTGGTCTGGAGACTGACCCACTATTGTGTCGTCCAGATATGGAAAAATGAAATCTTTGCCTTCTTAGAAAGGCAACTACTACTGCCAGGCACGTTGTGAAAACCCTTGGGGATGAGGTTAGGCCAAAGGGCATCGCTCTGAACTGATAATGGCCTGAGGGCAACTCGAACCTGAGGTACTTTCTGTGGGAGCACCTGATGGGAATGTGAAAGTAGGCATCTTTGAGGTCCAGGGAGGCTAGCCAGTCCCCTGGCCTTAGAGAGGGAAGGATTATTCCCAGAGTTATCATCTTGAACTTTGGTTTTAAAAGATGTTTGTTTAGATATTTTAGGTCTAGGACGGGTCGCCACTCCCCTGTCTTTTTGGGGGTCAGGAAGTACCTGGAGTACAGTCCTTTGCCCCAGTGTAGGGCAGGTACTCTCTCTATAGCTCTTAAAGCTAGGAGAGAAGAAACCTCTGCCTCTAGGGCAAGGGTTTCCGAGAGATTTGCAGGTGGAAAAGATCTGGCTCTCATCTTTGGAAATTTTTTGAAGCTGAGAACCAGTCCCTGGCTTACTACTTCCAGGACCCACTTGTCTGATGTAATAGACATCCAGTCCTGGACAAAGTAAGCCAGCCTGCCCCCTACTGGAATAGGAGAGTCGACCCAAGCAGGCCCTTCAGGGTGTCTGCTTGGCAGGGGCTTTAGGCTGAGGAGTGGATGCAGCCCTGCTCATCCCCCTTCTGCCTCTCCCTCTGAAGAACCCCCTCTGAGAAAAGGAAGAAGAGTCCTGTGCTTGGTAAAAAGGCCTTTGAAAAGGCCTGCCCCCTGCCCCCTAGACTGCTGCCTTTGAGGAGTTGCCTGCCTTTCCTTGGCCTGAGCACTCCTGTAAGTGGTCCTGTACTCATCCATTTTCTTCATGCAATTCTCTATCTGCTGCCCGAACAAAGAATTACCCACTACAGGAAAATCCATGGCCTTAGCCTAGGGGTCCTGCGAGGGGCTAGTATATCTGAGCCAAGCCATCCTCCGAAGAGCCACAGATGTAGCCATGACTCTTGATGACACATCATTAGAGTCCACGGCAGCATGAAACTGAACCTTAGATGCCTCCTTGGCTAGCTGGGGAGGCCTGTTTAGCCAGTGCCAGTACAGTGTCCCACCTGGACTTCTGGTACCTGGCTGTATAGGCCATGTAATTCACCTGCCCGAGTCCCAAAGAAGATGCCATGTACTGCTTCTTTGCCACGGCATCAAGCTTCCCAGAGTCCTTGTCACGGAGGTGTGGAGCCAAGGGAATATTTGCCTTGTCACAGGCAGCAGCCTGCACTACCCCAACATGGCTGCACTGTTGATATAAGAACTCCATGTCTGAGCCTGAAAGTGTATACCTCTTGTCCATTCTTCTATCCACAGGAGGTATAGTGTTAGGAGACTAAGATTTTTAGTGTCTGTTTCCCAAAAGATTTATGGAGGGGAACAGACAGTCTCCTGGACTCTGGGATATCCATCATCTCTACATAATCAGGCTCCTCTTGATCTTCCACAGCCTCCTCCATAGGAAGCTGGAGGGTTTCAGCCACCTTTCTGTAAAACATAAAGTGAGAAGGGGACTCAGAAAGCCTAGGAGGGGAAACACCTGAAGGTCTGTCTGGGGAGATATCCGGTTCCACAGGCACATCCAGACCTTGACTTACATCATCATCCTCAAATTCCCCTTCCTCTTCAAATTCCGGTTCATAAAAATCTTCAAGGGTATACTCTTGAACCAGGGGAACCAACCGAACCGAACCCCTGCTAGAAAGAGCCGGATCGGTCGGAACTGGACGGAGCGATTCCACAATCTGAATCGTCCTGGCTATCTCTTCGGCGGTCGGAACATGAACCTCTGGATCCGAACCAGTCGATTTATCTTTGCGCTTTCTTTTTGTCGGAACTGATCCCTCGGAATCGACTCTCCTTTTGCCCGAAGAAGTATCGTCCTGGTCAGAGGACATCTTCTAGTTCGGTCGAACCGAACTGGGCTGGCCATCCGGGTCAGCAGACTTCTCAGCCTCCTTTTCCCTCAGTCTACCTAATCTCTTCTCAAGGGTAGATTTTGGAAAGTTTTTACATATTTGGCAGTCTGAATCGAGGTGGTCAAACCCCAGACAATAAACAGAGGTGGTGTGGGGGATCGGCCTTAGCAAAGACCTCCCCACACTCACTGCAGTGTTGAAACCCAGTGGGCCCGTTTTTTTTTCTTGGGTTTCTCAGACATGGCCAGCCTAACCAAACTTACCATTTTTTCGGCAACCGCCAGGCAAGACTCCCTTATTGGTTCCTAACTGTGTCACGGGTATTGGAAAAAAAACGTTTAAAAACACTTTTTTTTAGAACCGATAACCACACACTAAGTAAACAAACAAAATTCACAATCAAATGGCCGATTCAGCCGAACGGACCGCACTTTTACAAGTTCCACAGAGAAAAACAAAACAATTCCCATCTAGTACTCACGGCACCATGGACACAGACTGAACCGACTATGCGGATACTTTTTTCGGTTTAAAAACAAACAAAAAACTGAAAACATTAACCGACTTTCGAACCGAGCTGAAGGAGAAATCTCCAGAGCGATCGTTCAGTGAGGCGGACTAAAGAATCTGACGGTTTAAATTCAAAACACTCCAGACAGAGACTTCAACCGAGCTCGAGCTCAGCATTCTATGCCCTGCAAAGAAAGTTAACTCTTTGTTCTCCGGGGCAGTTCAAAGGTTGGGAATCACTGCAATTGTCAGAATACATCAAGACTTCATGTTGTTTGAATATGTCTTCCAGATTATAGGTCAAATGGTCTTCTCCCATTTGTATCCTTACAAGCAAAATATCAGATACTCCATAAGTATTTAATTTCCCATTTACATTTTAAGTCATATCTCAGTGGCCACAAGGTGGCTCTTTCAGATATATCCTCAGATCCTTCTCCGTTGGTCACTCTGATTCATACCCACATCCTGGTCTCTCTTACAGAACATTTAATTATTTAATAAGTCATAGCTACTTGGCTTTGCATTTGAGGCAAAGTGATTCTATGGAATCTGCCAGGCTTCGATGGTCAGAGGAGCTAGACGGAGAGGTTACGGGCATAGGGTGGTTTAGCTCTGCGCTCCAGGTTTTGAAAATCTCCACCTCTCCTTACTGGAAGGAATATGCCTGGAAACTCAGGACTAGATTTTTCAGAACTCCGGCAATTCTGGTAAAATTTGGGGAAATTACCAGAGGAGAATGTTGAAGGGGATGCAATTCTGCTAATGCAGACCAGAGTCATATTTTATGATGTTGCTCTAAACTAACTCAATACTGGCAACAGATATTAAAGGAACTGACTGATATTTACGGCTGTCCATATCTCCTTACAGCTACCTATGTACTCACTTTTGTTAAATCAGAAGCAACTCGAATAGACAGGACAGTATTAAAGCAAACTGCCTTCCTGATTTTGGCAGCTCACAAAGCTATTACTAGATTATGGTATACAGATAGAATACAGACTAAACAAATGTGTCAGACACATATATTCATTAGAACACCTTTCTGCCAGTCTCTCAGAGTTGCAAAATTTGAGATCAGATGGAGAAAATGGGTGATGTACCAGTTAGAACATTATAAAGATTTTGTCCCCTGAACAACTAGTGAAATGAGGAGAAACGGAGATGGCAAAATTGGGGAAGGGACAGAAAGGAAAAACAAAAAGGAAACAAAGAGTAAGTCTTTGGCAATGTAACCCCCTGTTTTGGACATCATCTCCCTTCATGTTTATCTATCTATACAGAAACAATATCTGTCTCAATAAAAGTAAAAGATATGTGCTTAATAAATAAGGTGAAATAAAATACACAGGATGCCATATTATCAAAATATATCAATTTATTGTGATCACATTAGAAAAACAAGACATTTATTTTAAATACATAAAGCTTTTCAGGATGTAATTACTATGTCAATTAATCTTTACTGTCTTTTAAGCCACTGTGTCTATATATAGAAATATCTTAACCAGAGATGTAATTAATTATTTTGCCTAGAACTAAGAAGTTAAGAGCTATATTAACTGAGTATTGATGTCTGTTATAAAATTGCTGAAAAAATAAGTAAAACTTGAATTATAAAAAAAAAAAAAGAAAGAATTTACTGTTAGTTTTGTTGGTTCGGTCGAAACCGAACTGGGCTGGCCATCCGGGTAGCCACCCTAGAGGCAGTGTCATGGGGTCTATAGAAGCTTTTAGCTGATTATTGGGCTATATGCCTCTATCAATGGAGCGGTAAAGCCCAAAAGGCTCTTGACCACTGAATTTAGTGTGTTCCACAAGGTGTACTTGTACTGAAGACTGAAGGAACTCCAGATGTAGAAGTCTGCTTCAGTCCACAGATGAAGTCTGAAATGTTATGGTGGACCCCAAATCCCTGAGGTAAAACTGAAAAGAAGATCTTCCATCATAGGCTCTGCTGATACAGAAGGCTTGCCTTCCAGCCTCTAAAATGAGTCATCCACTACGACTCTGACAAAGTAGGACAGAGAAAGAGACTCATCCAGATCCACTTCTACCCCAGAAGAACCTCCAAAAGGCAGGTCCAGGCTAGAATTGCAAGAGACTCTGCCACCCAGAACGGTGTTGAAGAGTTTGGTGCCATTCACGGAGCCAGCACTAGTGCTACGTGGAATGCGGAATTCCGCCAGTGGAATCAGTGCGGAATAACAATTCCACCAGCGGAATCTCCGCTGGAATTTCACTGGTTATTGATCAACTCCCACGGGTGACCTCTCATTGCCAAGTCACGCTTTATACAGATGACCTTGTGCTAGTGGCCCATGCTCGTAATGCTGCTGACCTTAACCAGTGCCTATCTGAAGACTTCAGCAGAGTCTCGGCCTGGATTACCAACCATAGACTGGTATTGAATCCTAACAAAACTCTGGCCATGCTCTTTGGTTCCACGGCCAAGTTAAAAGCCCCATCAGCTATGCTCAAAATAGCTTGTGATGGAGGCCCCCTGTTGCCAACAGCGAGCTCAATTAAATATCTTGGGGTCACCCTTGACCCACAACTTGACATGGGAAGCCATATCCAAACATCTGCAGAGCCACCAGGTGTAAGCTTGGCCTTGCCTACAGGGCCAAATACAACCTGACTCCGGGAGCGAGGCTGGCACTTGCGAGGGGAGTGCTTCTCCCTTCCCTTAGTTATGGATACTACCTATTTGCCAGGTCACCCCAAATCCATCTTAATTGGTGGAACACGGCATATAATATCTGTCGGTTTGCACTTGCTGCTCCCAAACTCACCCACCGATGTGAGCTCTATGACAAACTCAACTGGCTCCCCCCTGCGGAATTCCTGATCCTTGGTGTAGGAAACTTCACCAGGAAAGTGCTTGCCACGGGCATCCCGTCGGGACTGGCGCATCTCCTCCCAAAACTGGACGCCATTCCCTACCAGCTCAGGTCACAGACCGCCGAGTTGCTTAAAGTTCCCCCTACTCGGACCCTTATGGGGGATCGTGACTTTGCCGCTTTTGTGCCTAGGCTCTGGAACTCCATTCCGACTCTGTTCGCTCTGCCCCTTCCCATGGGACCTTTCGCTCCTCCCTGTGGTCCCAATTTAAAACAAACGACAAGATGTGACTGCTCCTAGTCTCTGTAATGTAATACTCTGCAGTCCACTATTGTCCACTCTGAGTCCATGATGGTCTATGAAATATGTATTCAGTGATTCTAATGTCTATCTATGTCCTGTAACAATTTGTACTATGTGTGGCAGTATCTCTGCCCTTATACAAGCGTTGTTATAGCTGTTTTTTACTGTATCATGCTGTTTCTCCAATGTTGCCATGTATGTATACTGTATGTTTTGTGCTCTCCCGGGTCGTTCCTGAAAATAGGCATACTACTTGTCTAGCGTACTTACCCGGTAAACAAAAGCTAAATAAATAAATAAATAAGATCCATGGAACGAACAGCATTTTATTCCGCAGTACCATTTCTTCTTCCAGCGACAGGAGGAAGAAGAGCTCGTGGTCAAGTGGAGCCGGGTCCTCGATCAAGGTCGGAACAGGCCCGCTGCTTCTGTGATTTGGGCGGGCTGTCTCCCCCCCTCCCCCCAAGCAACAGACTGCCCATGGTCAGACCCCCCTCCGCAAAGGACGGCGGACCAGACACAGCCCCACTGCCATCACAGCTTTCAAATAATGTCTCCCTACTGTCACCACTACCATCTAAGGTCAACTCAGTTGATGGCAGGCTGAGAATTTCTTCCTCTTCTTGTTCATCATCTTCTTTTTTAAATAAGAAAAGAACACTAGAGTAGTAAATTAATCACATACTGAATGGCTATAGCTGCTGTGGTATAAACGAAGACTTGACTGCCAGCAGGCAAACGACATCGAAGTGCACTCGACAGCAGGAGAAAAGGAACTGAGGTGGCTGGAGGGTCGACACCGAGATAGCCTATACGTGTGAGCTAGTCTCACGGCACTGCGCATGCGCCGTCCTATCCCAGTACCTGCCCTCCTGTTCTATCCACACTTTCTGGCAGAGTCCTAGCAGTTCTACGGGAGGAGGGAGGCAAGCCGCACACCCCCCTACCTAGGAAATAAGCATTGGAGAACTGAGACCCCCAAATCAGCATCCCGGCGTGCCTCTAAGTCAATGTGGTAATGGGAAATGAAGGTGTGTGTCAACTTCCAGGTAGCAGCCCTGCAGATTTCCTGGATAGGGACGTCACTAGAAGCAGCCACCGATGCAGCGGTATGGCATGTGGAATGAGCCCTAAGCCCTCTGGGAGGCTCCCTACCCACCAACCTATAGCAGAGATCAATGCAGGAAGTGATCCGAGGTGCGGCTTCAGCACAGGTGACAAATAGCTGGCGAACCTCTCCCCGAACTCCAGCCGTGCGCTCCTTGTAGTAAGCGAGTGCCCATCTCAGGTCCAGAGTATGGAGCCTGTGTTCAGCCTCCGAGGTGTGATTTGGAAAGAATACCGGAAGAGTCATCACCTGGTTCAAATGAAACTCTGACACGACCTTTGGCAGGAACTTAGGGTTGGAGTGCAGGACAACCTTGTCCCTGTGGAAGACCAGTTAAGGAGATGCCACCGAGAGCGCCTGGAGCTCACCAATAATTCTGGCTGATGTGATAGCCACCAGTAAAGCGGTCTTCCACGACAGGTGAGACATGTCACACCTGTGCATCGGTTTGAATGGCTTGCCCATGAGCTTTGCCAAAACCAGCAACAAGTCCCACAGTGGTGGTGGCTCACGCACTGGAGGAAAAATGTGATCTAGGCCTTTGAAAAAGCACCAGACCACCTTCTCCTGTGCCACCAACTGCTGACCAGCCTGTGCCCGGTAAGCAGAAATGGCTGCCAGGTGCACTTTAAGGGTCATCGACCAAATTCCCCCCTTGGGGGAGAGAGAGACCACAGTTAGTCCAAAATGCTACCCACTGGAGAGGTCAAAGGGTCCAACCCTTTGCCCTGACACCAAATGGAGAACCTCTTCCATTTGAAGGCATAGCATTTTCTGGTCGATTCCTTTCTAGATGCCTCCACGACTCTGAGGATGTCTTCAGAGAGACCCAAAGCCTGGAACTCTAGTCACTCAGGAACCAGGCTGTCAGGTGAAGGGATTGAAGGTCTGGGTAGAGTATCTTCCCCTGATCGACTGAGAGCAGGTCCGGGTGTATGGGGAGATGCCCCGAGAGCCTGCTGCTAAGGCTGAGGAGATCGGGGTACCAAAACTGGCGGGGCCAGTCTGGAGCCACCAGGATCACACGTCTTGTCCCTCCTGACCTTGAGCAGCACCTTGTGGATCAGGGTAAGTGGAGGGAAGGCACAGACGAGGCCTGGGGTCCAAGGCCTCAATAAGGCATCCCCTGCAGCAAGCCCTGCTGAGAGAGGCGGGCACAATACAGCCTCAGCTTTGCATTCTCCCTGAAGGCGAACAGATCCACCTGAGGGGCACCCTACTGGGAGAACAGACTGTGAACTTCCTCAGGATGGAGAGACCACTTATGAGACACCTCACCCACATGGCTGAAGGTGTCCGCCAGCTGACTGGAGGCTCCTGCCACATGGATGGCTAGGAGATCCACCTCCAGGCTGCGCATGAGAGTCCAAATGTGGAGGGCTTCCTTGCACAGGGGCAGGGAGTGCGTTCCGCCTTGTTTGTTGAGGTAGTACATGGTCGTGGTGTTGTCTGTCTGGACGTGGACCACTTCACCCCGAACAAACGGAGAGAAAGCAGTCAGCGCCAGCTGGGCTGCACGGAACTCCAGCAGGCTGATGTGGCCTTGGGACTCCTCGGGGGTCCAGAGCCCGTGGACTCCGTGTTCCCCCAGATGGGCACCCCAGCCCATAAGAGAGGTGTCGGTCAACAGGATGACAATCGGCTCGGGGTGAAAAAACGGGATCCCTTCCTGCAGACGCTCTGGGACAAACCACCACTGGAGGGCATCCCACATTCTCTGGGTCACAGTGACCAGCTGGTCAAAGTGACCTTTGCGTTGAGACTACTGTCTGGCCAGCTCCCATTGCAGGCCACTGCAGGGAGCACATATGCCAACGGGCCCATCAGACCACGCTGGTGTAGGCCGCCATGTAACCCAGAAGGCGCAGGAAGTCCCGGGCAGGGCGCAAGTGCCCAACCAAAAATGATCAGGCAAAGGAGAAGAGAACCTCTGCCCTGTCTGACGGAAGCCAAGCTCTGGATCGGCAAGAGTCGAGCTCTGCTCCGATGAAGCTGTTCACCTGCAAGGACACGTGTTCTGACTTGGCCTCATTGACTAGGCAGCCAAGGTTGATGCAGGTTTGGAGGGCCAGGTCCCTGGACCGCTCCACCTCCTGCCTGGAGGGACCTGCTATCAGCCAGTCGTCCAGGCAGCGGTACACCCAGACACCTCGGCACCTCAGGTAAGCTGCCACCACTGCTATGCATTTGTTGAAGACCCTGGGTGCCGAAGAGAGGCCGAAAGGCATGGCCTGGAACTCATAGAAGGTTCCCTCGACTCAGAAACGGAGGACCATTCGGTGGGACAGACGGATCGGGACGTGAAAGAATGCGTCCTGGGGATCCAGCGAGTAAAACCACATGTCTTGCTCCAGAAATGGTATGATCTGGGATAGAGTTACATACATGTGATATGTCCAATTTGTTTATGAGGCAGATTTGGGTCTAATTAGTAGGGAGACTGGCATGCTAGTAGGGAGATGCCGTAACGTCATGAGTTTGTCTTTAAATGGCATCAAAAAATAAGGAAAAAGCTTTTAAAAACATTTAATATATTTCATTTTGTCAAGAATGAGCACTAAAAATAATCAACAACTAGTCGTACAAAGTTATCACTTACATTGTTCATCACTAATTTACGTTTTATGTGTCTTTATTTGCAAAAAAAACAAAAAAAACATGAATGGATATTTTGGATAGAATTTTACTTAAGCAGGATATTTGGTTTCCCAGAAGGGAGGGAGGGAGTTCAGTCACAAAAACAAGCGTCTCCTGTGAAAAGAGGGCAATATCACATGTATGGAGTTACCATCTTGAAGGTGCAGGATCTGAGGAATTTGTTCAAGTCATGTAGCTCTAGAATTGGACACCAGCCCCCCACCCACTTCGGCACCAGGAAGTACCCGGAGACAAACCCTGGGTGTTCCAGAGAATCCACAACTCTGACCATAACCTCCTTGCAGAGAAGTTGGGCTATGTCGTCTCGGAGAGCCGATCGAGTGTCTAAGGATACCAAGTCCTCCCATGGGGCACACGCTCGGCTGGGAGGGTACTGCTTGAACTCTAGAGGCAGACCTTGACTGACCACTTTCGGAACCCACCTGTCCGTGATGACAGCACACCAGGTGGAAAGAAAGTGGCGGAGCTGGACCCCCACAGGAGGACCCAGGTGAGGCGTGATGGGCGTAAGGATGGCAACCCCTATCCCGTCACTGAGCAGGCTTGTAGGAGGAGGATCCAGCTGAGGAGCCACAGAGTCCCTTGCTTCCGGGCTTTCGGGCCACTGATTTGGGCCTTGGTTGCCAGGTTTGAGCCTGCTGGCCAGACTGATGCTGGGCTGGTTTTGCCGCAGGAGTGGAGGGCCGAAAGGGTTTATGCTTCTGCTGCCTGGAGCCCTTGGGATCCGTTTTTTTTTTTTTTTTGTATTATCTATTTTTCTGCCCCCTTGCTCGCTGGTCCTCCACTCCTTCAGGCTCTGACAAGTTCCCTTGACCTCTTCTGTCCTTGCCCGGCACTCTAGTCCCCAGATTGCAGCCGACCCCCGGGATATCCCGGTGTATCCTTCACCGGGCGGGTCTCTCTCCTCCGAGGGGGAAGGCACCGGGGGGGGGGATAGCCCCAGCACATCCTTCTAGGGCCCGGGGGTGCTGCTGGGGAACAGGAGGCACCGGGAAGGCGCTGGAGGCCCCTAGGAACAGACAGCCATCATCCAGAGGGCCAGCGAGCAATTTTCCTGGCTTTCTGTTGGGGGTAGCGTAGTGACGTCACGGTTTACGCCGACGTCCGCTCCTCCTCCAGTTAGTATTGGGCTGTGCGTCATGTGATACTCCCAGCCTCCGCTAGGAGCCAGCAGGCGCCAGACCAGTCCCCTACCCTCCTCCTGGAGAAGGAGAGCTGTCCCTGGGACGCTCAATCCTTCTCCCCCCGGCTGGCCCTCCAGTGACCCGGGCTCGTTTCCGAACCTGGATCACTGGCATCGCAAGCAGAAATCCAACCCCTGCGCCAGCGGGCCGGTGGAATCCTTCTGAGTGGACGTCATGGAGTCCAAAGAGGCATTGGACTTCTCAATACGCTATCAGTGACCCTCCACACTAGACCCAAACAGGTTGGTGCCCAAAAATGGGACGTCCGCCAGCTTGTGCTGAGTGTCTGCCGTAAAGGTCGAGATCCTCAGCCAAGCCCTATGGCACACGGCAACTGCAGCCGCCATCGGGTGGGCACAGGAATCCCAAATATTCAGAGCCGTCTGAAGTTGCTGTTCAGCCACAGCATGACCCTGGTCCCAGACTTGCTTGACCGTAGTCTGGAGGTCCACAGGAAGATGAAGAATCACCTCATCCACAGAGTCCAAAAGGGCATGGGAGAAGTGTACCATCATGATGGCCAAGCTTGCCTGGCAGAGGCCTAGCGAGGAGGCAGCATAGACCTTTTTAGTTGAGTGGTCCAATTTCTTGGACTCCTTATCTGGCGGTCTATCGACCTCCCCTGAATTGCTTGCACACTGAAACACAGAGTTGGCAACCAACCCTTCAGATGAAGGGCGCTCCATGAACCCCAAGAGAGTACCGGTGGGTACCGCATATTTGTGGGCCATCAGGGCAGAGGGCGAGCCCACTTCTGGATGGGCCCCAATTTCATCCCAGTGGACTCACAGATGAGACGGAGGATGCACATGAAGGAAGTGAGTCCTTCCTCCATCTAAAGATCCCCTACCAACTCCATGTCTATTGGACAGCAGTGCAGTGAGGAATCCTCAGACTCCGAGGAGCCCACATAGAGTGGCATACCACCCGAGTCACTTCAGACCAGTCGCAAGAGGTCAGGTGTAAGAGTGACGGACAGACGATGGGGAACTTCCTGAGCCGGATGAGACTCATTGGTCAGAGCTCCGGTCGGTGGCTGTTGGGGCGGCGGCTGCTCCCACCACGATCGGTGGAGAGGCCAACTTCCGGGCTGAACTGAAGTGGTCTGTACCGGCTCCGCACGCAGAGAAGTGGTGTCGACCGGCCCCGCTGGGGTTGGTGTCGCCGCTGTGCTACGCGACAGCCAAGTGATGGCTGGTGTGGGAACTGGGGTCGGCTTCGGACCAGACTACACCAACTGTTGCAACATCAAGTCTTTGTAGCGTCGACATAGTCTGCGCTGAAGCCTCTCCTCACCAGAGGATGACGAATATGAGTAGCGGCAGAGCCGCTTCCCATGGTGTCAAGAGCAAGACCACCGATGCTGGCGGGACCTGCTCGAACCGGAGGATGAGGATGACCTAGACCTCGGCCACCAGGGATGCCGAAGGGGATCTCTGAGGAAGCCGGGGAGTGCCGCAGCTCCTCCTAGTCTAGGTCAGTGACCGAAGGGTCTGGCTCAGCGGGCTGAGCTGACTCTTCGGTGGTCACCAGCATGACCGAAGTCCTGAACAAGGAGTTGTCCTATTCGGATGACAACTGGTTGACTGAGTCGAGAAAAATCTCAGCAGCATTGTCGGTTGGCATCTCGACCAGCTGGCCTGATGGGGGCACCGTTAAGCCTGCAGCCAAGGCCACGGTTTCGACTGTGGTCAAAACCTGGGATTCCTGAGACCAAGAACATTACCAGTCCCAAGAATGTCAATGGTGAGTGTTCTCCATTTCTTTCCTGGACTCCTCCTTGTAAGATTGAGAGCTGCGTGAACCCGAAGGGCCCTTTTCTTTGGTCAGGAGAGACTGGCACAGCTCTTTGAAGGAGCCCGAATAAGTGGAGCCCAACTTGAGTGGAACAAAAACCGAAGTCGAGGAGGGCTGCATGATGGCCTGAGTTGCTCCTCCTCCTCCTCCTCGAAGACCTTAAGCTACTCCAGCTGCTCGGCACACCCCACAGCCATGGAGACCACCCAGTGGGTGTCCTTAGATTTGACCGTCAGATGTCGTTTTTCTGAGCGGCCCAACTTCAAGCGGGCAAGGCGGTCCTTGATGATCAACGCATGAAATGACCAGCAGATTTCACAAACCTGAGGATCGTGCTCATGCCTCAGGCGGTAAACGCACATGGCGTGGTCGGTCTATACGCGACACCTTCTGCCCGCATGAGCACCAGCGAAATCCGGGTGAGGACAGGTCCTCCATCGTGGTAGCGACTGAAGATTGTGCTGATGAGAAAATTGTTATGAGTTTAAGTTTTGGATGTAAATCTGAAGGTTTGAGCACCAGGGCAAACTTAATGCGGAGCAGTAAGGAGGGAACCTGCTTCTTCCAGCAGAAAGGAAGATGTGGCATCATGGGGCAGAGCTGAGGACTATACCATCTGGGTGGGTGGGAAGAGCCAGCTTGAAGACTTGTGGTAAGATTTAAAAGACAATGTCAGAAAGTGTGGATAGAACATCATATCCACGTTCATGACTGGGATGTCAACATACCGGGGTACAAAGTCTACAGAAGGGACAGGGAGGGTAAAAGAGGGGGTGGAGTAGCTCTATACGTAAGGGAAAGGATCAAAGCTACAGAACTAAAAAGTAAAGGGGGAGGACAAGAGGCACTCTGGGTCACCTTGGAGACAGGGAATGGCATCACAATCCGCACAGGGGTTGTATACAGACCCCTGTCTCAAGGGGAGGAAACGGACAAGAAAACGATGGAGGACATTCTCAAAATGGCTGAAAAGGGGGAGATACTGTTGATGGGGGACCTGAATATGCCAGATGTTAACTGGATGACATGTACTGCAGCCACATCCAAGAGCAGGGTCATTCTCGATGCCCTGCAGGGGGCAGACCTTAGACAGCTAGTGTTGAAACCCACTCGGGAGGGAGCAACACTAGACCTGGTACTCTCAAATGAAGAGAGGATCACAAATTTAGAAGTCAGTAGACATCTGGGAACAAGTGACCACTGCACAGTATGCTTCACAATAAGCACAACCACGGAGACAAGCCATAGAAAAACAAGGATACTGGACTTTAGAAGGGCCGACTTTGGAAAAATGGGTGAATACCTGAGGAATGCACTAGTGAATGGCCAAAAAGGAGGGGTGGAAGAACAACGGAGAAAAATAAAAACTGCTATCATAGAGGCAACAAGCCTTTGTGTGAAACAAATAAAGAAAACAAAGCGGAGTAAAACAACACTATGGTTCTCAAAAGAGGTGGCAGGGAAGGTTAAGGACAAAAATGCTGCATTCAAAAAGTATAAGGAATCACAGAAGGAGCATGACAAGGAACTGTATCAATTAAAGCAGAAAGATGTGGGGAAGGCAGTAAGAATAGCAAAGGCCCAAACCGAGGAAAAAATAGCCAACTCAGTTAAGAAGGGGGATAAAACCTTCTTTAGGTACATTAGGGAGCATAGCAAGGTTAAGGGAGGAATAGTGAAGATTAATAAAGGAGAGGGGAGGTGGGCAGAGGGAGACAGTGAAAAGGCAGAGATACTGAATGAATACTTTTGCCCAGTATTCACAAAAGAAGATGAGGAGGAGTTACCTAAACCAGACAACAGAAGCACTCTGGGTAGGGGGGTTGACACCAGTCCATTTACAGATGAAAGAGTCCTGAAAGAACTCCTAAAACTCAAGGTCGACAAAGCAATGGGGCCTGACGGGATTCACCCCAGAATCCTAAAAGAACTAAGGGATGACCTAGTGACACCACTGACCACACTTTTTAACAAATCATGGGATGATGGGGTGGTACCTGAGGACTGGAGGAGGGCAGATGTGATTCCCCTTCACAAAAGTGGAAGCAAGGCAGAAGCAGAAAACTACAGACCTGTAAGTTTGGCCTCAGTGGTAGGGAAAATGATGGAATCACTTCTGAAAGAAAGAACTGTTGAGTACCTAGAGGCCAGTGTGGCACAGGACCCAAAGCAGCATGGATTTACAGCAGGAAGGTCATGTCAGATGAATCTAATTGATTTCTTTGACTGGGTGACTAAAGTAATAGACCAGGGAGGGGCTGTGGATATGGCCTACCTAGACTTTAGCAAGGCATCTGACACAGTCCCGCACAAAAGACTAATAATCAAGTTAGCCAGCCTGGGAGTGGGTTCCATGGTGGTAGCCTGGGTAACAAACTGGCTGCACAACAGGACACAGAAGGTAACAGCGAATGGAACACATTACAAAGAAAGGGGTTAGTGGAGTACCTCAGGGCTCAGTACTGGGTCCAGTCCTCTTTAACATCTTTATAGGTGACATTGCAGAGGGTCTGGAGGGAAAGGTATGCCTCTTTGCAGATGACACAAAGATCTGTAACAGAGTTGATACACAAGGGGGTAGAAAGGATGAGAAGGGACTTGGCAAGGTTGGAGGAATGGTCAGACATATGGCAATTTAGATTCAATGCAAAGAAGTGCAAAGTAATGCACCTGGGAAACAAAAACCCAGGAGAAGAGTATACAATAGCAGGGGAGGTACTAACAACAACAAAAATGGAAAGGGACTTGGGGGTAGTCATATCAGATGACCTAAAGGTGGGTAAGCAATGTGAGAAGTTAGTAAGGAGAGCCAGGGGGATACTGGGATGCATAGGACGGGGCATCACAAGTAGAAAAAGGGAAGTGGTTATCCCTCTGTACAGACAGTTGGTGAGACCCCATCTGGAATACTGTGTGCAGTTTTGGAGACCCCATCTACGCAAGGACATAGACAGGATGGAAGCAGTCCAGAGGAGGGCAACTAAAATGGTGCAGGGTCTGCATCAGAAAGAAAAAATTACTCACCTTAGTAATGTTGTTTCTTCTAATGGAGTCTTGCTATATTATGACAATTGCAGTGAGTCCCCATCTTCGAACTGTCCCGGAGGTGAAATAGTTAACTTTCCATGCAAGCATGGAACTCTGAGCGCGAGCTCAGTTAGAAGGCTCTGTCTGCTGATCTTCAAACTTAAACTGTCAGATCTTTACGAGCTAAAACTCAC
Organism: Neoceratodus forsteri; assembly: GCA_016271365.2. Taxonomy (NCBI): domain Eukaryota; kingdom Metazoa; phylum Chordata; order Ceratodontiformes; family Ceratodontidae; genus Neoceratodus; species Neoceratodus forsteri. The sequence continues at coordinate 1,439,071,228 of CM057452.1, forward strand.
TAAGGCTCTGTGTGGAAGCTGTAAACCTACACTAGCCAACTGGCTACTAACATAAACACACACTTCTTGGTCTCCAACAAAGACTCAAGTCATGAGACACAAAAGAAATGAAAAATACAACACCAATTCACCCCAAGGAAGGGTGAAACAACAAAGTGGCATAAAGAAAGTGCCAACACTGTAATGCCCACCCACATCCCCAGAACAGAGGTTCTGAGAGGGGCAGGCAGGGAGGGAGGTCATAATATAGCAAGACTTCATTAGAAGAAACAACATTATTAAGGTGAGTCATTTTTCTTCAAACAACATGAAGTCTTGCTATATTATGACAATCTGCAGACTACACAGCAGTATCCCATGGAGGAGGGACAGAACCTACTTAGGGAATAGGCTCTGAAGGACAGCTGTGCCAAACCGAGCATCACTCCAAGCCTGGATGTCCAGGGAGTAATGCTTGGTAAAAGTGTGAACTGTTTTCCAGGTAGCTGCTTGACATACCTCTAGAATAGGGATGTCTCTGGCAGCAGCCAGAGAAGCAGCTGTACCTCTGATAGAGTGAGCCCTCAGGCCTGCGGGAGGAACCTTACCCCGTTTTTCGTAACAAAATTGGATACAAGAGACAATCCACCTGGCAATGGATCTTTTAGTGGCGGGCTTCCCTTTACCAACCTCACCATAAGTGAGGAACAGTTGGAGGAGTCAAACCTGTGACTCTTGGTACGCCTATGTAGTAACTAAGGGCTCTCTTCACATCTAGGCTGTGCAGCTTCCTCTCACCAGAGGAGGAATGGTCAGTGAAGTACACTGGAAGAGAAATAGATTGATTAAGGTGGAAATCTGAAACCACCTTAGGCAGGAACTTTCTATTAGTCCGGAGGACTACCTTATCTCTGTGAAAGGAGATAAAATCCGGTTCCACTGACAACGCTTGTAATTCACTTATACATCTGGCAGAGTGATGGCTACCAGAAACACAGTTTTCCAAGTCAAGTACTTAAGCTCAGCTGAAGACAAAGGCTCAAAGAGGGGTTGCATAAGCTGAGCAATGCAAACATTAAGATCCCAGGCAGGGGCAGGATCCCTGAATGGAGGGTTGGTGTGAAGCAACCCCTTAAAAAACTTGGAAAATACAGGATGAGCTGAAAGAGGAGAGGGTTTACCTGCTGAAATAAAAACAGACAGCTGCCAAATGCACCTTCAGGGTAGCTGGTCTCAGCCCCAAAGTGTTCAGATGGACCAAATAATCCAGGACTGTGGGTAAATTAGCAGAGTCTGGGGAAATATGCTTTTCTGAGCACCATATGGAAAACCTTTTCCATTTGGAGTTGTAAGTAGCCTTGGTGGAAGGCTTCCTAGAAGCCTTCAATATATCCATTACGCCTTGTGAGAGGTGTAAGTCAGCAAACTCTAACTCTTCAAGAACCAGGCCTTGAGATTGAGAGATTTGAGATTCGGGTACCAAACCCTTCCCTGGGCACAGGTTAACAGATTGTGATTCCTGGGAAGGCACAGGGGAGGATGGACTGCTAAGGACAGTAGGAGTGGATACCAGGGTTGACTGGCCCAATCCGGGGCAATCAGAATGACCGTGCAGGATTGGGATCTGATTTTGACTAGCACTTTGAATAGGAGAAGAAAGGGAGGGAAGGCATAGAGAAACTTCCCTTCCCAACTGAGGACTAAGGCATCCAGAGGGACTGAGCCCAAGACTTGGGGCCTGCAGCAAAAGAGGGGAAGTTGGTGATTGTCTGGGGCTGCAAAACGATCTATCTGCGGGGTGCCCCATCTGGCAAATACCACTCCCAGAACCAGGGGATCCAGGGACCACCATGATGGCCCTGAGAAATTCTGCTGAGAGCATCTGCCAGGACATTGTCCTTGCCTGGAAGGTGAACTGCCGTAAGGGAGGTGTTCAGGGAATAAGCCAGAGACCACAACTTCATGGCTTCGGTGCACAAGGCCGTAGACCGGGCCCCTTGCTTGTTGATGTACCACACCGTAGTGGTGTTGTCTGTTCTGATCTGCACAATTTTGTTCTGAACAGATTTGGAGAAAGCTTGAAGTGCTAGAAAAACTGCTCTGAGCTCCAACAGGTTGATGTGGAGCAGAGTTTCTTGGGGGGACCACAGTCCCTGGGCAGTGAGGTCGCCCATGTGAGCCCCCCACCCCAAGAGGGATGCATCCGTAGTAAGGATTAAGGAGTGAGACTAAGTGACAAAAGGAACTCCTTGTCTCAGGTTGCTCTGATCCTGCCACCACTGTAGGGCTTGGATCAGGGTTCGAGTTACTGGGATCAACTTGGTAAGAGGATCCTTTCTTTGAGACCAAAAAGCTCTCAAATGGAACTGAATGTCCCTCGTCTGAAATCTTGCTCCTTGCACTACTGCTGTGGAAGCAGCATGTGTCCTAGGAGCTGCAGAAAATGCCTTGCTGGTCGAGAGACCTGCAGGGTGAATGAGGAAGCCAGGAGACTAAGGTCTTTGCCTGCCCAGAGGAAGGAAGGCCCTGGCTTCCTGTGTGTTCAGTTCTGCGCCTATGAAGGTTAGGAGCTAGACAGGCTCTAGAACCGACTTTGAGAGATTCAGAAGGAAACCTAGGGAGGTAAGCAGTTGCTAAGTTACCTGAAGGTGTAAGCTGACCTGTTCTGGGGATTGGCCTATTATGAGCCAATCGTCCAGGTAAGGAAAGATGGTAATTTTTTTGCCTTCTTAGGCATGCAACTGCTACTGTCAGGCATTTGGTGAATACCCTTGGAGCAGAGGTGAGGCCAAAGGGCATTGCTCTGAACTGGTAATGGCCTGAGGGCAGCTCGAATCTGAGGTACTTTCGATGGGAGCTTCTGATGAGAATATGGAAGTAGGCATCCTTGAGGTCCAGGGACAGCCAGTCCCCTGGCCTTAGAGAAGGTAAAATAATTCCCAGGGTCACCATTTTGAACTTTGGTTTTAAAAGGTGCTTGTTTAAGTATCTGAGATCCAGGATGGGCCGCCATTCTCCTGTCTTTTTTGGGATAAGGAAGTACCTGGAGTAGGGGTGGAACCCTTTCCATGGCTCTGAGCGTGAGGAGGGTAGAGACCTCTGCCTTTAGGGCAAGTGCCTCTGATGGAGATGCAGGTGGAAAAGATCTGGTTCTCATCTTTGGAAATTTTTTGAAGCTGAGAACCAGTCCCTGGCTTACTACTTCCAGGACCCACTTGTCTGACGTTAGAGACCTCCAGTCCTGGACAAAGTAAGCCAGCCTGCCCCCTACAGGTAGAGAAGAATCGGCCCTGGCTACCCCATCAGGGTGCCTGCTTGGCAGGGGCTTTAGGTTGAGGGGGTGGAAGCAGGCCTGCTTGAACCCCATCTGCCTCTCCCTCTAAAGAACCCCCTCTGGGCATAAGCAGAAGAGAAGGCTTGGGATTGGTAAAAGGGCCTATGAAAAGGCCTGCCCCTGTCCTTGGGAAGCTGCTTCTGAGGAGTGACCTGACTTTCCTTGGCCTGTGCACTCCTACAGGTGGTCCTGTATTCATCCATTTTCTTCATGTAATTCTCTGTTTGCTCTCCAAACAGAGAGTTGCCCACAACAAGAAAATCCATGGCCTTAGACTGGGTATCCTGTGACAGGGTAGTACATCTGAGCCAAGCCATTCTGCGAAGTGCCACAGATGTAGCCATGACTCTTGATGACACATCATTAGAGTCCACTGCAGCATGAAATTGCACCTTTGATGCCTCAATACCATCTCTAGCCACCTGTTCCAGCTCTCTGGCCAGCTGGTCAGGGACTTGTTTTGCTAGAGCCAGCACAGTATCCCATCTGGATTTCTGGTATCTAGCAGCATAAGCCATATAATTTGCCTGTCTGAGTCCCAAGGATGCTGCCATGTACTGTTTCTTTGCCATAGCATCAATCTTCCTGGAGTCCTTCTCAGGAGGGTGTGAAGCTAGGGAAATATTCGCCTTGTTACAGGCTGCAGCCTGCACTACTCCCGCATGGCTGCATTGCTGTGTGAGGAACTCCGTATCAGAGCCTGATAAAGTATACCTCTTGTCCATCCTTTTATCTACAGGAGGTATAGTGTGAGGAGTTTTTAAAACTTTTACTGTCTGCTTCCGAAAAGATTTATGCAGAGGAATAGACAGTCTCTTAGATTCTGGAATATCCATCATTTCTACATAATCAGGCTCCTCTTGGTCATCAACAGCTTCCTCAACAGGGAGCTGGAGAGATTCAGCAACCTTCTTATAAAACATAAAATAAGAAGGGGACTCAGAGAGCCTTGGAGGAGAAACCCTAAGGGTCTGTCTGGAGAGGTGTCGGTTCAATGGGCACATCCAGGTCTTCAAAACCATATTCACTCTCTCCTGCTCCTCTTCCCCTCCCAGTTGCATAAAATTCCTCAAAATCATAATCTTGAACCGGTGGAACACAGCCAGACAGCGCCTCCCTGATGGTGCAGTTCAGTCAGAACGAGGAAAAGAGACTGGACAATTTGGATTGCTTTAGCTATTTCTTCAGCGGTTGGAGAGAACTTTGGCTCCACACCAGCTGACTTTCTAGTCCTTTTGCAGGAACTGGCTCCTCAGAGCCAGCTCTTCGCTTGCCGAGGAAGTATCGCCTGGTCAGAGGGCACTCCCTCTGGTTCAGTTGGAACCAAACCGGGCCGGCCATCTGGGTCAGCGGACTTTTAGGCCCCCCTTTCCCTGAGCCTACCAACTCTCTTTTCTATGGTGGCAGCAGGGAAATTCTTACAAATCTGGCAGTCTGCATTGAGGTGGTCAAACCCCAGACAACAGACACAGGTGGTGTGAGGGTCAGCTTTAGCAAAGGCTTCCCCATAGACACTACAGTGTTGAAACCCAGTGGGCCCGGTTTTTCTTTTGGGTTTCTCAGACATGATGTCAGCCTAACCAAACTTGCCCGTTTATGGCAATCTGCCAAGCAAGACTCTCTTATCGGTTCCCAACCGTGTCACGGGTCGTGGAAAAAACCGTAATGAAATCCATTTTTTTTAGAACCGATAAGAACCGGGAACCGCACTCTAAAAAAGGACTAGCAATTTTACAACACAATCTGATCGGTTCAACCGAACCGATAAATGTTTACAAGTGCCACACAGACAAAACGAATGTAAAACCTATCTATTACTTACATTACCACAGACAGAGCTTGAACCGACCGGTTGCGGTATAATTTCGGTTGAAAAACAATAAAATAATACTTTTAAGCCAAAAAAATGAACCGAGCAGCAGGAGAAATCTCCAGAGCGACTGTTCAGTGAGGCGGAGTAAAGAATCTGACAGTTTATGTTTGAAGACCAGCAGACAGAGCCTTCTAACCGAGCTCGCGCTCAGAGTTCCATGCTTGCATGGAAAGTTAACTATTTCACTTCCGGGGCAGTTCGAAGATGGGGACTCACTGCAATTGTCATAATATAGCAAGACTTCATGTTGTTTGAACCATATGAAGAGAGACAGAGAACTTAATATGTATATCCTTGATGAAAGGAGGGACAGGGGGGACATGATAGAAACTTTTAAGTACCTCAAGGGAATCAACAAAGTCCAGGAGGGCAGCATCTTTCAGAAAAAGAGATGTGTAAGAACAAGGGGGCACAATTTAAAGATAGAGGGGGGACGGTTCAGGGGTAATGTGAGGACATTTTTTTTCACGGAGAGAGTGGTGGATGCATGGAACCGCCTTCCTGGGGAGGTTGTTGGGTCTAAAACAGTGGGGGAATTCAAACATGCATGGGACAGACATAAGGCAATTGTAGTGGGGGGTTGCAGGAAGTAGGCTGTTGGTTAATTAGAATCTGCAGCTTATCCAATAAGAAGGGAAATGGGCAGACTGGATGGGCCAAGTGGTCCTTATCTGCCGTCAAAGTCTATGTTTCTATGTTAGAACTTATTTAGAGAAAAGGTTCTGCAAGACAGCAGTGCCAAAGCTGGCATTCCATTTGGACTGTATGTCCAGACAGTAGTGCCTTGTGAAAGTGTGTACCGTTTTCTAGGTAGCCGCTTTACAGATTTCCTGCAGTGAAACACCTCTTGATGCTGCGACAGAGGCAGAGCTGCCCCTTGTGGTGTGAGCCCTAAGACCTTCAGTGAGCAGCTTGCCAGCTTTTCCATAACAGAACTGTATGCAGGAAACTAATGAGAATTGGTTCTCTTGGATGCTGGTTTCCCCCTTCCCCACTTCACCACAGGTGACATATAAGAAAAAATTACTCACCGCAGTAATCTTCTTTCTTCCAAGGGGTCCTTTAGCATCAGTAACTATAGCAGTTAGCTGGCTAGGTGCAACTGTCCCAGAGGTATGCCAAGAGAATTTAAATGAGCTTGGGCATTAGCCAATCAAAAAAGCAGGAGGGGAGTGAGTTGAGTGGAGAGCAGCCTTAAGGGCTTCAGAATTTTTCCGAAGAAAATGGACACATGCCCCGAAAAGTGAATCAACAGGATTCAAAAAACATGTAAATGTCAGAAAAATGAAAACAGATAACAACCTGAGTATGAAAACTCACTAATAAAAAAAACAAATTTGGTAAGAGAACTGAGAGCAGAGCCCTTCTCCTGACAGGTGAACCGGGGAGGAAGGGTGGGAGCTTACTGATGCTAAAGGACCACTTGGAAGAAAGATTACTGTGATGAGTAACTTTTTCTTCTTACCCCAGGAGTCCTTTAGCATCAGTAATTATAGCAGACTACCGAGCAGTACCGAGTGGGAGGCAGGCAGAGAACCTACTTAGGAAAGAGGCTCTGCAGAACTGCCCTGCCAAATTTGGCGTCAGATCTGGTCTGCACATCCAAACTGTAGTGTTTCACAAAGGTGTGCACAGATGTCCAGGCAGCTGCTTTGCAGACATCCAGAAGAGTTATGTCCAGGGTGCGAAATTCCTATACTTTAGGTGCCCATGGGCAGGCACTTTTGCTTCAGGACACCTACAGCTGCTTAGTGCCTGCCCCTTTGGGCACCTAAGGTATTTCAGCAGAGTTCCGTTTTGTTCCGTTTTTGTTTCTCTCCCCAGACCTTGCCGTCTTGCCTCCCCCCCCCCCCAGTCCTCTCACTTTCCTTGGGGCCGGGGAGTCGTCAGAGTAGCGAAGACGCAGAGCTGACATCTCTAGAGCCGATCACGAGTCTGCTCGTCTGAATGTCAGCTGACTGCTTGTCTGCAACACACCCGGAGGAAAGAAGTTGGGGGAGTACGCTCAGAGCAGGCTGATGTGCCCCATTACAATTGACTGGCACACAGATCAGCCAGTCAAGTCTTCATGTGTCCCTCAGTCACTGCTGGAGGTGGGCTACAGCAGCATATGCACCAATAGGTGCCCTTATATGAAGTATTTGCCGGCCCCCTCCAGATAGCATGACGTGAGGACCCAGCTAAGCGCACCATTCCTTAGCTTGCATTTGTGGAGACAGGTCGTGCTGAGCAGCTGCCTGCCAGCCTGAACGTCGATCGCGATCAGCAAAATTAATAACCAGAAGCTCTTTTAAGAGCTAAATTTCTCTTTAACCACTCCCCCAGAAAAACGGGACTGCAAAGGAGGGGGTCGGGGGATTATAAGTAAATCGGAGCAGCGGGGAGGAGAGGAATGTGTCTGTGTGTGTGAGACTACGTGGGTCTCTCTCCAGTCAGGACTGAAGGAAATCGGCATAACAGAAAGGAAATCTGCGGGGGGGGGGGGCTTAAACTGCAGAAAGAAGGGAATGGAAGGAATATTAAGTTAGGGAGAGGTACAGAGGAGAGGAGTGTCATGATGTAGTGTGAGACAACTCAGCAGAAGAAAAGTTTATTGTGAAAGAAAGCAAACCAAGCAGTAAACAGAAAATAAAAGCAAAGCAAACAAATCTATTCAAATTAATCAGTCTGCTCAATTGCTCTGCTATTTCTGTTAGTTTTCTAGGCGAGCCGATAAAAACCACTGGCGGCAGCAGTCCGTAATATCAGGGAGGAGGGGACACTGAATGCAGGCTTGTGGTGAAGCACTGCAGAGACTAAACTTAAAAACTCAGACTAGTCTAAATGCAGTATAACCAGCAAAGTAATTAAAAAGTAATCTGTACTGGGCTGGCCTTTGGATTTGTAATAGAGACAGATATTTCAGACTAGTACTGCCTGCAGTCTCTTCGAAATAAAGGAGCTCAATGCTGCTCAGTCAGCTCACCCAGTCTGTATAGAAAGCTGCATTCATTTACAAGCTTCTCTGCACTAACTTAACTATATATTCTGTATCCATGGATGATGGATCAATTATAACTTAATAAATCTACTGTTGACATATTTTCTACTAGCTAGCTACTGTGTGTGTGGACTAACTAAAATCTGGACTAAATACAGAAACAGCCAGGATCAGTTTGTTACAAAAAATAAAATCTATTAAAAGTTTTTTTTTTTACAAGCTACTTACTGAGTGTGGACTAAACTAAATGTAAATCCAGGGATCAGTTATAAAAAAAAAATCTATTAAAGCTTTCTTTACAAGCTGCTTTCTGAGTGTGGAGTAAACTAAATGTAAATCCAGTGATCAGCTATATAAAAAAAAATATATATTAAAGCTTTTTTTACAAGCTACTGTGTTTTACTAACAAATACAGGGATCCTGAGTGACTGACTGTGGAGTCTGCAGGACTAACTAAATGTAAATCTAGGGACCAGTTATAAACAAATCTATTAAAGCTCTTTAGCTACTGTGTGGACTGCAACTAAAATCTAAATACAACAAGGAGCAGTTGTTTTTTTTTTACAAGCTGAGCAACTAGGAGTGGACTTCCCTTAACTTCTAACTCAAAAATATACAGACAATAGGCAGGGATCTGCATTTTACAAAGACCGTCTACGAGCTACTCTGTGGTCGGACTACTCCAACCCTACTGTTTAGTACTCTGCCTATCTAATTATAGGGTCCAACACAACAGGGATCTGATCAGAGTTATTATATGTTGTTAAAAGTACAGTAGAAACTAAGCTCATTGAAGTTAAAAGCGTTGTTGTAAGCTAGCTACTGTGGACGTCACATCACATGTCACACCATATCTAAAAATAAAAGTTTTAAAAGCTACTTGGAAGGAATTGGACCACCTAAATTCTCAAAGGTGACAATTAAATCTGTTTGAAGTCATAAAGGGCTGGGCAACTGTCCGTCTGTGAGCAAAAAAACACCTGTCATCACCTGCACAGTTAATAAATCGGACAATACACACTTTTTCTTGTTGCATTTATTTATTATTGTCAAAGTAAAGAGACATCACACAACAACAGACACGGGTATTTTTTCTTGTTGTGGTGTTTATTATTAACAAATTTACAGACAAGTTGAAGTGTTCAACAACATCAACACATTAAAAAACAAACATTCTCCTAGCTTGGACAGTTAGATACTAGTAGTCTGTGAAGTGTGCAAGCCACACAGTGCCACCAGTCTGCTCTACACAACTGTCTGGTGCCATAGTCACAAGCAGCCAGTCAGACACCATGAGTCTTTTTAAATTTGGACTTAAGAGAAAGCATATTGATGAGTCAGTGGGGAGCTGAGGATTCCCCGCAGCAAGCACTAGCAGTACCACCACAAGCACTTCAGCTACTGTTAACACCACCACCTCCTTGCCCAGACAGTCAAACTGCTATGACCACTGATGTTTCCTCAAGTGCTACTGCTTGTAGAGAAAACCCAGTTAAGGCCCAAAAAGTTAGAAAATTTCAGGAATCATGGAAAAAGGGCAGGCAGTGGCTTACGTATGACACAGGTAAATGTGTCATGTTCTGTACATGGTGTCAGAATTATGATAAAAGCCAAAGCAAAAATAATTTTAGAACTGGATGCAGTACTTACAGACTACACAATCGTCTCAGCACATGACGTGTCAGTAGCGCACAAAAATGCTGAGAGGGCATACATAGTAAACAAAACAAAAGTTGGAGAAAGACCAGTAGAGAAGTCCATACAATTAATGGAACAAAAAGAAATGGACCAAATTACTAAACTGTTCTGTACTGCATATTGTGTTGATAGGACTGAAAGGCCGTTCAAGGATTTTCCTGGGTTAGTAGATTTACAAAAAAGAAATCACAGAGATGATGTTATGGGTCAAAGTTACAGTAGTGACAAGCAATGTCGTGTCTTTATTCACTACATTGCTCAAGATATTCAAAATACTACTGCTCGTCTTTTAGAAGACAATGATTACTTTTCTTTTCTTCTAGATTTATGCACAGATAAAAGTGTGACAGAGGAGGGCATTTACGTGCGTGTTTTTGACAATGGCCTGCCAGTTACAAGGTTTCTTGCACTGAAACCAGTTAGTGTTCCTGCTGAAAGCATTTTAAATGTCGTCATTGATGCATTAGAGAGTGAGGGTGGTCTAAAGGATGGTGGTTGGAAACAAAAGCTGATCAGTGCAGCATCCAATGGTGCTGCTGTCATGTTCAGATCCACCTCGGGTGTCCTTACTCGAATAAAACAAGAGTGCCCCACACCTCATTGACATACACTGCTGTGCACATCGTTAGAGCTTGCTGTAAAGGATTCTTCCAAAGACTGTCCCTTTTACAAGTCGGTAGAACAATTTCTGCTGAACATTTACTCATTTTACTATAGGTCACCAAAAAGTTGGAAAAGCCTACAGGAAACAGGAGCCCTTTTAAATATTAATGTGGTCCGACCAGTTAACACTGGTGGCACTAGGTGGCTTGCACACAGAGAACAGGCCATTTCTGCCCTTGAAAGGAACTGGGCTGCATTAGTGCCTCATCTCGAACATGTATCACTGACAAACAAGCAAGATCCTGGCCAGAAAGCACTGGCAATACTTAAAGTGCTTAAGACTTTAAAATGTGTCATGTACATGAACTTTCTGAAAGTGTTTTTAGGTTATTTATCTGCTCTTAGTCTCTGCTTTCAGCAAGAGGATGCCACTGTGGAAAAAGTTCACAGCAGAATAGAAAGCACAATTCAGAAACTAAACGGTCTCTCGAATCACGAAACTCTTGACCGCACAACACTTACGTCTGTAAATGAAAATCTAACTCAGTACAACAGTGCTGACTTAACTAATGAAACTATCAGACACAGATCCGGTTCTCAGTCAGACATTGTAAAAGTCACAATTTCAGAGATTAAAAACATTCTTCAGAAAACATCATAGCACACTGCATCTCACTTTCAGTCTTTCACAACCAATGAAGTGCTACTAGCTGCAAGAACTTTAAATTTTCAGTCCTGGCCAACATCCACAGAGGCACTTGAAACGTATGGAGATCAGGCAATTCAAACAATTGTTGATCACTATAAAGTGGTCCTAGAGTCACGAGGAGTTGATGCAACTTTGGTACTGCTGGAGTGGCTAGACTTAAAGCATGTATGCCACTTGCTGTCTGTTGAAAATTGTAAGTCTCTGAAATTGTGGCAGAAAGTGATTCTTGCAGATATACAGGATCAACAATTTCGAAATGCGCTGGCTGTTGTTAAGATCATTCTCCTGATTCCTGTTCACACTGCTGCTGCAGAACGAGGCTTCTCTCTAATGGGAAGAATAAAAAATGACTGGAGGGTTGGATTACGTCCAGATACCCTAGACGACCTCATGTCTACAAGTCTCAAAGGACCTCCCCAGCTCAGTGAATATAACCCTGAAGGTGCCATATCACTATGGTGGGAAAATGGTAAAATAAGGCCCACTACCAAAGCTTAGGGCTCCAGAACACAGTTACGGCATGCTGCTTCAGTCAGCACTAGTGAATGTGATGAAAACGAAAGTGCTTGGTCCAGTGAAGATGACAGTTAAAATAACATAAACTAAGGGGCGGCATGTAAATAGTTGCTTGGGCATGTACATTTTGTAATCACATGCCTAAGTGGGCATGTACTTTTTTTCACGAATTTCATACCCTGGTTATGTCCCTTGCTGCTGCCACTGAGGCTGCAGTGTTCCTAGTGGAGTGGGCCCTAAGCCCTACAAGAGGTTGATGACCACCATTTTCATAGCAGAATCTAATACAAGAGACCAACCAACTGGAAATAGTTCTCCTGGTAGCTGGTCTTCCTCTGCCTACATCCCCGTAGGTGAGGAACAACGGAGTGTGTAGTATATGGTAACTTACCCTAGTAACAGTGTAGAATGGTTTAGTCCACATCCCCCTGCAGTTTTGGGCCAATGGTATGTCTGGGGTGGAACTGGGTTTTAGAAACTGCACGAGCAGATTGTAGTAGTAGTTCTGCTGAGGCCTGCTGATCTATCTAATGTATGTTTGTTGAATAAACCTCAGAGCTGTTAGAAGTTACTTATGGTGTCCAGTCATTCCTAAAATCAGCAATCCTGTAAGAAGCAACTAAAGTGAAATATGATATGGTGTCAGAAGTGAACTTGCAGTGCTGCAGTTGCAAGAAAGAAGAAAAGTTTGTGCTGCCAAGAAAAGAAACAAAAAGACAGTATTTGTGAGTACCTAAAGCTTACTAACAGACTGTATAACAAAGTATTTTTGGCAGTATGGAGCAATTTAAGCCACCTCCACCACTATTGTTGACTGGAAACCTTGCAGAAAACTGGAAAAGGTGGGCACAGAGATTAAGTCTGTACTTCACAGCCACGGGATTAGATAAGTCAGAGGAAATGAAAATTGCAGTCCTGCTATACACGATCGGGGATGAGGCCCTCGAGGTGTACAATACCCTCAATATAATGTATGCTGACCCACAAGCTAAAAAAGCAGCTGAGGTTATGGAAGCATTTAAGAATTATTGTTCAAGGCAGGACGGTAATATAGGCCGAAAACCAGACCGCCAGCTACCAACACGTGAGACGCGTGCACAAAAATCAAACACGTGTGGAAGGTGTGGCAAGGGACATGTGCCAAAGGCTTGTCCAGTGTATGGACAAGAATGTCATAAATGTGGTGGCCTCAATCATTATGCAAAAATGTGCAGGTCCAAAAAGTCCAATAAACCTCATGAGAAAATGACCAAAGGGGTAGAAGCACTAGTTGTGGGTGCTGTAAAAAGAAAACAAGAAATGGTGCACACGCAAATACCAGATGAAGGGTGGTACACTACCTTGAAGATAATGGGACAGCCAGTTAAGTTCAAGTTGGACACTGGGGCTGAAGCCAATATACTTACTAAAGAAGTGACTGCGCAGTTTCCATGCAAGGTACAAATCAAGCCGACCAGTACTATCCTAATGGCATATGGAGGAGCACAAATTAATCCAGAAGGGGAAGTGACGCTACAATGTAAGAGACAAGACAGAGAGGCCAATCTGCAGTTTTATGTCACTAATACATCAGGAGCTTCCCTACTGGGTCAACAGGCATGTGTCATCCTGGATCTGATTCGCAAAGTAAAGGTGCTTAAAACCAAGCCACCAAGCACAAAAGAGGAACTTCTTGCACAATATAAAACAGTGTTTGAAGGTATAGGAGAATTCCCAGGAGTTTACCACATACATACTGACCCAAATGTTACTCCTGTGATACATGGGTGCAGGAAAATCCCATATGCAATCACGGACAGACTAAAACAGACACTGGAACAGCTGGAGCAAATTGGGGTGATTAGCAAGGTAAGAAAACTTACAACATGGGTAAACAGCCTTGTAATTACTGAAAAGAAAAAATGGTGAGATCAGGGTGTGTTTGGACCCTAGAGACTTAAATAAAGCTATCAGAAGACATCATTTCTCCATCCCCACATTGGAGGATATTCAGAGTAAACTTGCAGGTAAAAAGTTTTTTACAATTCTAGATGAAAAAGATGGGTATGGGCACATCAAATTAGATGACGAATCTGCAGACCTGTGTACATTCAACAGTCCATGGGGAAGGTACAAATTTCACAGACTTCCTTTTGGTATACGGTCTGCAAGTGAAGTATTCCAGCAGAGAAATGCTGAACACTTCGGGGACATACCAGGTGTTTTTGTAATAGCTGATGAAATGCTTATAGCTGCAGGTACCAAGGAAGAGCATGACAATACTTTGAAAAAAGTAATGGACAGAGCAGTGGAACTCAATGTAAAGTTCAATAGTGACAAAATACAGTATTTGGTGAGTGAGGTGAAATACATGGGGCACATCATAACGAAAATGAGCTACGGCCTGATGAAGCCAAAGTAGAAGCAATAGCTGAGATGCCCCTCGAAGATAAAAAGCACTACAGAGGCTGTTAGGAATGACTCGATGCTTGGCGCAGTACATTCAGATAAAGCAACCCTCACTGCACCACTAAGGCAGCTACTCAAAAGATGTCATGTAGCAGTGGCAGCCAACATGGGAAGAAGGCCTTACAAAAGCTGAAAGAGACTATTTCTTGTGCACCAGTATTAAAATTCTTTGATCCAAAAGAGGACACTGAAATCAAGCAGATGCATCTGGACTGGACTAGGTGCTTGTCTACTACAAAGAAACAGACCAGTAGCTTATGCATCTAGGTCATTGTCCAGTGCTGAAAGAAACTATGCACAGATAGAAAAGAGTTGCTAGCAATTGTGTTCTCTATAGAAATTTCATCAGTATGTTTATGGAAGATCAGGTGGAAGTACAATCAGATCACAAGCCACTACAGTCCATACTGAACAAACCAATTGGAAGGCTCCAGCAAGATTGCAGCGGATGCTGTTACAGATACAGAAATATGACATAGAGGTAATATATACTCCAGGCAAAGATATTCTGATTGCAGACACTCTATCCAGGGCAGTACCAAGAAAACCAGCAGAGGGAGACATTGATCTAAGTAGTGAAAAGGTCATATACTCAATCCAAGCAACAGAAACATTGCCTGATAGCATGTTAGAGGGGCTAAAACAGGCCACACAGAGGGACAGTGATTTACAGTTGCTTAAAGAAATGCACCTCAAAGGATGGCCTAACAGGAAAAAACAAGTCAGCATCAAACTTCAGCACTATTGGCCCATGAGACACAATATATACATAGAAAATGATCTCATAATGGTGGGTAAAAGAATCATCATACCCAAAGAGCTGAGAAAGGAAAATTACGTACCTACCGTAATTCTTGATCTTCTTGGACGAGTCTCCACCACTCATTCACACTAGTGGGATTAGCGCCGGAGGCACTAAGACCCATCGGGAGCAAACTTTTTGCTGGAGGGTCGGCAGAGAGCAGGCGCCAGCAGCGGCTCGGCGGTAATGACCATCTCGGCGGCGACCCTCCAACCGCCTCAGTACCTTTACCAAGGAGGTGCAGCGCAAGTAGCGTAAAGTGAGTAACAACATTAAAAAGCGGACATAAGATAGTCCGTATGACCCGTGTAAGAAGGGTCAGCAAAGAAGTCCTCACGGCCTAAAGATTTGAGGGGTGAAGACCAATACAGCGGTGAGCTCGGGGATGGAGGGTGGGCGTGTGAATGAGTGGTGGAGACTGGAGTCAAGAAGATCAAGAATTACGGTAGGTACGTAATTTTCCTATCTTCCTGGACATAAGTCTCACCACTCATTCACACTAGTGGGAGTACCAAGCTGATAATCCCCAAAAGGGCGGCGGAGAGCCAGAGCTCAATGCTGCCTAAGATAGAAGCCCATTAAGGATAGTTCTGCCGAATGCGGAATGTCGCTTAGCATGAACATCCAGTGCATAGTGCTTAGAAGATGCACTGAGCTCCAGGTAGCGGCGTTGCATATATCTGCAATTGGAACATTAGAATTTCCGCTAGGGATGCCGCGACCGCCCTAGTAGAGTGGCGTAACTCTACCTTCTAATTTAACTTGAGCCATGGAATAGCAATGGCGAAGGCATGCCACTAACCATGAAGAGATGCATCTAATAGCGACAGGTTGACTAGCGGGTGTCGCTGAAAGAACACGAACAGTTGCTGAGTCTTGCAGAACATCCTTGGTTCTATCTAAATAGAACCATAGAAGGCTCTCTTAACATCAAGGAATGAAGAGCTTCGTTCCCTTCATTTTGGAAATTAGCTAAGTAAGCGGAAGTACCAGAGGTTGGTTTAGATGGAATTCTGACACAACCTTGGGAAGAAATTTAGGATGAGTCACGGAGAACTACCTTGTCTTTATGGAATACAGTATACTGGAGGGTCCGTAACCAGGGCATGTATCTCCAGAGACCCTGCGGGCTGAGGTAATGGCCACCAGGAAACAGTCTTCAGGTAGAAATTTTAGCTCACAGGTAGCTAAGGGTTGAAAGGCTTCCGGTGAGCATGTCCAACACCAGGTTAATGTCCCAGGCTGCAACTGGACGGCTTAACAGGGGTCTGGTATGGAGAATCCCTAGAAATCTCTTCACCAGAGGCAACAGAGCCAGAGTTAAGGAAGAAACCGGCTCATGGAGCGCTGAGATAGCACTAAGGTGAACTTTAACTGTGGAGTACTGAAGACCTGAGTTTGACAGGTCAAAAGATACTCAGAACCTTGCCAGGAGGACAGGAAAGGATTCCAAGAGTTTTGCACACCAGAGAAAACGTTTCCATTTGGCGTCGTTTTGGTGGCTGGCTTCGAGCAGCCAGAAGGATGTCAGAGACTCTACGAGGCGTTAGACACGTTACTTCTATCTCTTCAGGAGCCAAGCATGAAGGTGAAGTGATTTCAGGTTGGATGGACCAACGAACCCTGAGTCAAAAGACTGATTTGAAGGAAGTGGTCTCGGAGGAGCTGCAACATACTGTTGAGTAGAAACCATAGTTGCGAGGCCAGGAAGGAGCAATGAGAATCATCTTGGTCCCCTGAGACTCGGAACTTGAGAGTACTCTCTGGATTAGAGGAAGCGGTGGAAAGGCGTAAAGCGTTTGTCCACGCAGCCTGAGCGCATCCTGACAGAAAATGCCAGGCCTAGTTTCTGGAGCAGAAGAGGCAGTTTTGCGTTGAGTGGGGATGCAAAAGGTCCAGGTCTGGAGTCCCCACTCTTTGAACAGAGACCGAGCTACGGCTGGATGCGAGACCACTCGCGGTCTGCCTCCGTTCTGCTGAGGTGATCTGCTAGGTCGTTTTGTATACCTGGCAGATAAAACACGCTTGAATCAGAGACTTGCTCTCAAGCACCACTCCCACACCCTCATTGCTTCCTGCAAGGAGATAAGAATAAACACCGCTACTTGTTGATGTAATACATCACTGCTTTGTTGTCCGTTTGAAGGAGAATGTTCTTGTGACAAAGGACATCCTACAGGCTCGGATTGCATGAGGACGCTCTCATCTCCAGGACATTTATGTGGAGATGAGTTTCAAACTGAGTCCATACACCTTGAGTGTGGAGGGAGAACAGTGAGCTCCCATCCCATGCTTGATCGTCTGTGGTGATGGAGATCTGATGATCCGGGGAAGCAAAGGGGAATCCTTCCAGGAGATTGCTCTCTTGAGACCACCAGGTGAGAGACCTTCGAAGGGGCTCCGTCACCTTGATGAGATAAGACTGGGGGTGAGAGGTCGGGGACCACTGAGTGGAGAGCATCCATTGGGTGGTTCTCATGTGCAGTCAGGCGAGAGGGACAGTGAAGACCGAGGACGCCATGAGACCCAACATGCGTTGCATCGAGAGAGCTGTAACCGATTGGTTCTCCCTGATGTAGCGAACCATTCGAGGATGTCGAGTCTTCTGTCCTCTGGAAGGAAAGCCTTCGCTGAAGAGGTGTCTAGAGCGTCCCTATGAAAGGAGCCTCTGGGAGGGTTGCAGTTGAGATTTTTCAAATTCAGCAGAACTCCATGGGCGTGAGAAGGCAGAGTCGTTTGCCACGGCTTCCAAAGTCCCTTAGCCGGAAGGGCTTGCTAAATGCAATCGTCCAGGTAGGGAAACACTGAGTCGACTTTCCTGAGATGCTTGCGAGAGAACTGCACAACACTTTGTAAAAACTCGTAGGCGCCGAGGATAGCCCAAGGCAGGACTCTGAACTGATAATGCTGACCCAAAGCTACAAACCTGAGGAACTTGCAGTGGGTCGGGTGGGCCGGGCTGGTAAGCATCCTGCATATCCAGAGGGCCAGCCAGTCGTGCTGATGCAGCAAGGGTAACAGGGTACCTAGGGAAATCATCTTGAATTTCTCCTGGGAGAATTTGTTTAACTCTGAGGTCTAGAATGGGCGCATCCCCAGATTTCTTTGGAACCAGAAGTAATGGGAGTAGAACCCTGTGTTTACGCAGATGCGGGGCACCAGTTCTATTGCCCTGTTGTTCAGAAGGCCCTGGATCTCCAGCGGTGAGGAGGTCTGACTGAAGGCCGACAACCTGGGTTGTCGTCTGGAGGAACAATCCGAGGGGTTTCAAGAAGTTGAGAGAATAACCCTGCGAATTATCCGAAGGACCCATTTGTCGAAGTTATGGACTTCCACTGGTTGTAGTAAGTACATCAGGCGACCTCCCACGGAGGAGAAAGTTCCACCTCAGGCAGAGTGGATGGAACTTGGGCCAGCGACTCATAAGAGTAGCTGGGAGCTTTGGGCCCTAGAGCTTTCTGCGTCTTCTTTGAGGTTGGGCAGGGTTGGCTTTCATGGAAGCTTCCCTGCCTCTGCCTCGAGAAGGACTGGCGACTATGAGACAGGCGTCTGTTCACATGCCCCAGGAGGGCAGTGATCTGGCCAACAATGGCCAATCTGGTCTTCTGAGTGGCCTCTAAGGCTTGTGTCCAACTGAGGGCCAAAGAAAGGAGCCATCAAAGGCAGCGCCATCACCTGCTGCTGAGCATCATTCGTGAAGCGCAAATGCAAGACCAGGAATGGCGCAGAGTACAAATCAGCGACTGCTGAGCGAGAAGCAGTGTCGAGCGTCCATGGCGGCTTTGACCTGTTGGTTATTAGACTCAATACCTCTAATAACGGTCAGAAGAAGCTCTGACTTGGAATCGAATCTGGAAGAGCTTCAACCATTCTTTTCATAGAGTGCCACAGGATATACTCATACTGTAGAAAATAGCCTTGATAACTGTGTCACATACTTAGAGTGGAGGCAGAAAGACTCTCTTACCTAATGTATCAATCTTACGAGACTCTTTGTTAATGAGGTGAGCTGTAGTAGTTGAGGAAGAACGACCTTGTCATTCTCTGCCAGGACTACAATAGGATCCGAAAAGGCTTGGGATGCCAAAATGGGACGATCCTTGGGAGCTGAATACTTCTTATCAATGGATTTAGCCACTGAGGAATAAGAGCAGGATTATTCCATACCATTTGAGACAGCGTCTCGAAGGAAAGCTGGATCGGAGGAGTCAAATCCGTAGGGATCTCCGAAGCATGAAGATACTGGAGTCTTAATATCTTCCCAGGATCGATGTCTGTAGTCTGGAGAGAAAGAGTGGATCCCAGGTTCTTCAACAGAGACTTAAAGGACAGGTCCTCGAGCACAGGCTCTGTAGCAAGAAAGATCCTGTTTCCTCCACTTCATCACCAAGCCGAGGTCTGGGTCCAGGCTCAACATCATCTCCTGATGGTCCAGAAAGGACTGTTTGGACAGGAAAGGAGTGAAAATTAGGAGGAAATAGCAGAAAAAGAAGGAGAGTCCCCAAGGGCTGCAGCCGAGGCGGCAAAAGCAGGCCTGAAGCCCGGCACCGAGGCGCCTGGCGCGCCGAAGAAGCCTTGGCCCCATGGCGCCCTCAGCGGCGCCGTGGAGCGCACCATGGCGCGCGTAGCGGCAACGCGCCGTGCATGGCGCGCGGGCGACTCGCGTTGGCGCCGCTGACGACGCCCTGTCCAACAGACCACGGCGGCGCTGCGAAGACCCAGGCGCCGCGAGCAGCGCCGCAAGACCAGCGGCACAGCAGCGCCAGACAAGCCAGCAGACCCTGCGGAAGGCGCGGGAAGAACCCCAGGAACCTGGAAAGCTAGAAAAGGAAAAAACAGGAGATAAGGGCATCGGTGAGGCCCCTGCGCCACAACCATGTGAGGGGAAACACCTAAGCGCAAGTCGCTGGCACCGAAGGCGCCACGCGACTAGGAAGGTCCAACCGCCCTACCTGATCGCCGAGAGGGCCCGAGGGCTCCGAGGCAACCGAGCCAGGCAGAAGAACCAACCTCCGAGCCCATTGCTCCATAAGAGCGCCCACTGATGAAACTGCTCATCTGGAGTCCTACCTATGGGGGAGGGGCTCCGATGTCGAGGCAGCGATTACCGGAAGTTGGCGACTCGAAGGAGGAGACGACAGCTGTAACGATAACCCGGCGTCGGCGGCGCAGACATACCAGAGGCGACCTCGGTGATGCCTTCTCTTTTTGACCTGTGGGCGAAGAAGAGCTCGAGGCCGAGCGGTGCGAGAATGCGACCGCTTATTTTATACCGGCGGGGACCGCCCATCCCCAGGCATCGGACTGACCGTTTGGAACCCCGCTGAGGAGAAGGAGGCTGACCGGACCCAGCCGGCTGACTGAACAGCTTTCATACGAAGTCTCCCTACCACACCTGACCTGCTCATGGTCGACTCCGTCCAGTAGGCGAGACTTCTTCAAGTAAAATTTAAATATTAGAAAATTTAACGAAAATAGAATAAAATTAGCGATACTACTTATCGTGATAAAGTTACAAAACAAACTGAAAACTATCGCTAGTTTGAAGTTTGACTCGACTGAAATGACGGCGTCGTCACTGAAGCGCCTCGGCGGGGAAAAAAGAACTATGGTCGGTTGGAGGGTGCGTCGCCGAGATGGTCGTACCGCTCGAACCGCTGCTCGCTGGCGCCTGTCTCTCAGCGCCGACCCTCCAGCAAAAAGTTTGCTCCCGATGGGTCTTAGTGCCTCCGGCACTAATCCCACTAGTGTGAATGAGTGGTGGAGACTTATGTCCAGGAAGATCAGATATGCTACGAAGACTTCACACAGCACATCAAGGAATACAAAGGTCGAAGGCGCAAGCCAGAGCTGTGATGTATTGGCCAGGCATGAATCGAGAAGTAGAAATGATGGTTGAAGCATGTGGACCTTGTCAGGAACTCTTACCCAGCAACCATAAAGAGCCGATGTGTCCACATGAAATACCTGACCTGCCATGGTTAAAGCTCGGTGCAGACATTTTTGACTTTAGGGGACACTCCTACTTAATAGTAGTGGACTATTTTTCAAAATACCCTGAGGTTCTCAGAATGCCTGACAAGACAGCAGCTACAGTTATTGCAAAATTGAAAGCTGTATTTGTAAGACATGGAATTCCAAAAGAACTGTTAGTGGATCATGTACCATTTGCAAGTCATGAAATGAAGCAATTTGCAAAGTTGTGGGAGTTCAAAATAACTCATTCCAGCCCAGGATACCCACAATCTAATGGTTTAGCTGAAAGAATGATCCAGACAGTAAAAAGAATCTTTCTGAAGTCTATGCAAGGTCAGACCGGTCCACATCTCGCATTGCTCAGTCTTAGAAATACACCAGTCACAGGACTGAACTTTACACCTTCTCAGTTGTTAATGGGCAGAATGTTGAGGACAACATTACCAGCAAGTGCAAGGGCACTGCGACCTGAATTACCAAAGGATGCACATAAATGTCTGAAAAGACTACAGAAAAGACAGAAACAGTATTATGACAGGAATGCAGCGCCACTTACTCCATTCAGAGAAGGGGAAAGGGTATGCATAGAGACTTCTAGTGGGTGGCAACCTGCTACAGTGGAAAGAATCCGTGATGAGCCAAGATCCTATAGTGTGATTACTCCTGCAGGAGAGCGATACCGCAGGAACAGGAGACACCTGAGGAGAGACCGAACAGTTGCTTTGGAGGCTGAAGAGCAACAGGCAGATGAGTCAACTGAATCATGATTGTCACAAACAGTGCAATCCAGGGACAACAGCCAGGAACAGGACACTTGTCAAGATATGAGCAACCTGAGATGGAACCTGTTGTTTTCAATGACACTTTGCCAGAAAGTCCTGAGGCTGTACCCAGTGTGCAGTCTACTCGAATGACCAGAAGAGGGAGTCTGCTTAAAGTTCCTGGGAGGTTCAGAGATTTTGTTATGACTTAAGTCAGTGGTAAAGACTTATTTCAACAAAGCTTAGTACCAGTGACTTTAGACCCCAACTCATCACAAAGTAAGACTCAACCATTATGTTAATATTGCTTGGTAATTATTTGTCATTGATATGCAAACCGAAATCAAGGTAATTGCTTTCTTTTACTAGAAGGGGAAATGTAGTATATGGTAACTTACCCTAGTAACAGTGTAGAATGGTTTAGTCCACATCCCCCTGCAGTTTTGGGCCAATGGTATGTCTGGGGTGGAACTGGGTTTTAGAAACTGCACGAGTAGATTGTAGTAGTAGTTCTGCTGAGGCCTGCTGATCTATCCAATGTATGTTTGTTGAATAAACCTCAGAGCTGTTAGAAGTTACTTATGGTGTCCAGTCATTCCTAAAACCAGCAATCCTGTAAGAAGCAACTAAAGTGAAATATTATAGAGTGGAAGAGCCTCTGGACTGTCTAGTATGCTCTATGTAGTAAGAGAGAGCTCTTTTGACATCCAAGCTGTGGAGAATTTGCTCACTAGGAGTGGATTTCTCATTAAAGAAGACAGGCAGAGTAATGGACTGGTTTAGATGGAACTCTGAAACCACCTTTGGCAGAAATTTCTTATTTGTCCTGAGCTCAACTTTATCGTTGTGAGGAATGATGTAATTTGGCTCAGTACACAGGGCCTGTAGCTCTGAAATTCTCCTGGCAGAGGTAATAGCCACCAGGAAGACTGTCTTCCAAGTCACAAACTTGATATGTGCAGTGGCCACAGACTCGGAGGGTGGTTGCATGAGCCTGACTATGCAGAGGTTCAGGCTCCAAGGTGGAATTGGCTCCCTGACTGGAGGCAGAAGGTGCGATAGGCCTTTGAAAAACTGTTCGAATATGGTGTGGGGAAAAAATGACTTTTTCCCCCCACTGAAAGGTAGGCCGAAACTGCAGCCAGGTGCAGTTTGGGGGAAGATGGTTTCAAGCCTGACGCCGGCAAGTGCACCAGGTAATCCAGCAGCTGAGGGTCTGAAGCTGTAAGAGGATCAACCTTTCTGCTCCTGCACCAGAGGGCGAACCTTTTCCATTTGGCTGCACAAGTCTTCTTTGTGTTCATTTTTTTAGCCATTCTCAGGATCCTAAGGACCTGTTCAAAGTACTGAGATGGAAACTCTTTAACTCCTCAAGAACCAGGCCTTGAGGTGAAGAGAGTGTATGTCTGGGTAATGCACTCCTGTCTGAGGAAGGGTCAGAAGGGAGTGAGTTGGCAGCAGGCAAATTGGCCTGCTGCAGGGCAGTGAAATAAGGAAAGGGCACCAGGCTTGCCTGGGCCAATCCAGAGCCACCAGGATCATCAATGCAGGCTGATGTCTGGTTTCAGCAATACCCTGAGTATCAGGGGAAAAGGAGGGAATGCGTAAAGGAACTTCCCTGACCAGTCCAGGATCAAGGCATCCAGAGGAAGTGTCCGGGACTGGGGGCCTGCAACAGTACTGAGGAAGCTGAAAGTTGAGGAAGGAGGCAAACCGATCCACTTCTGGTGTGCCCCACTGCCTGAACACTGTGGCTAGTACTTGCTTGTTCAGAGTCTATTCGCCCTGGCCTTGACTGATGCGACTTAGAGCATCTGCCAGGGTACTGTGCTTGCCTGGGAGGTGAATACTTGAAAGGCTGACTCCCATGAGAGAAGGCCAGAGACCAGAGCTTCAGAGCTTAAGAACAGAGTATTCCTGATCTGGTACCACCCTGCTTGTTCATTGCAGTGGTGCTGTCTGTTCAAATTTGTACAGCCTGTCCTTTTATGATGGGAGCAAATGCTTTGACGGCTAGAAAGATTGCTCTGAGCTCCAAAAGGTTTATGTGTAACTGTGACTCAAGAGTCCAGGTGCCACTTACTGAGGCACTGTCCAGATGTGCTCCCCACCCCAGGAGGAAGGCGTCTCTGGTGATCACCTTTGTGGGTAGCAGAGTCTGGAAGGGTACCCCTGCTGCCAAATTTGTAGGGTTCTTCCACTGAAGCAGAATCTGGAAGAACTGCTTCATCACAGGTATCAGCTTTGAAAACCTGTTGCTTTTCTGAGACCAGCGAGCTCTGAGGTAGGCTTGCACGTGTCGCATCCTGTACCCGAGTCCTTGAACCACTGCAGTCATTCAAGCCATGTGTCCCTGGAGTCTGAGGAAATGTCTGGTAGGTCTTGGCTGTCCAGGGATGAAAGAATCTGCCACTGAAAGGAAACACTGAATTCTTTCCTGTGGGTGAAGGCATATCCTTTCTGAGTGTCCAGCTGAGCTCCTATGAAGGTGAGCAGCTGGTTGGGTTCTGGGTGAGACTTCTTTAGATTTACCAGGAATCCCAGA
Source organism: Neoceratodus forsteri (assembly GCA_016271365.2). NCBI lineage: Eukaryota > Metazoa > Chordata > Ceratodontiformes > Ceratodontidae > Neoceratodus > Neoceratodus forsteri. Next base: position 1,439,095,452 of record CM057452.1, read on the forward strand.
GACTCCAAAGTGCACTCTGTAAAGGAAAGGGACTCTGTGACCTGACATGGAGCCTTTGCGACTATAAGCCAATCATCTAAATAGGGATAGAGAGCAACACCCAGTTTCCTGAGGTGTGCTGCTACCACTGCAAGGCACTTGGTAAAGACTCTTGGGGCCGAGGACAAGCCTAAGGGCATTGCAGCGAACTGATAGTGGCCTGAAGGGAGTTTGAATCTGAGAAACTTCCTGTGAGACCTCCTTATCGGTATTCAGAAGTAAACGTCCTTTAGTCCAGGAAGGCTAGCCAGTCTCCCTGCTGTAAGGACTGTATGACTAGTGACAGAGTGACCATCCTGAATTTGGATTTTAGCAGATGTTTGTTTAAATATCTGAGATAGGTCGCCACTCCAGTTTTCTTTTGTGTCAGAAAGTACCTGAAGTAGAGGCCCTTGCCCTTTTCGTTGGCCGGGACCCTCTCAACCGTGCATTGCTAGAAGGTTTTTTTTACCTCCAATTCCAACAGTAGCACCTGTGTTGGGGTTAGAGGTTATGACAGCTGGGTGCGCTTGAGATCTGCCATCTGGCATCTTCTTGAACTGTAGTGGCAGACCCTTCTCCACTATCTCCAGAACCCACCTGTCCAATGTAATGAGGGACCAGTTCTGAAGACAGTGGGAGAGTCTGCCTCCCACTGGCAGAGGGGAGGCGACCTGGACCGTCACCTCAGGGCTTAGACTGCGAGGTTGCCGGCTGGGTAGAGGTGGCCCTTCTTTGGCCCCTTCTGCCCTTTCCCCTGAAAGACCCTCTGTTCTGAAAGAAGTCAGACTTGGGATAAGGGGAGTAAGGCCTGGGAAAAAAAAAACTTCTGCTCCTACTGCTCCTGGGGCAGGATTTCTGCAGGGCTGTAGGCTTAGGTTTAGAGGAGTGACTCTGCCAGGAGGCCTTGTACTCGTCGACCTTTTTCATGTAGTCAGTCGTCCTGGAATCAAACATGTTTTAATCACAGGGAAAGTCCATTGCCTTAGACTGAGTGTCTGGGGTCAGACTGGTAGTTCTAAGCCAGGCAAAGCTCCTCAGACATATGGCATGGGCCACTACCCTGGAGGCAGCATCACTGTTGTCATCTGCCATGTGGAACTGGTATTTGGTAGCTTCCAAGGCAGTTTTTGCCTTATCCACCAGTTCCTGTACCACTGTATCTGACCCATTGTGGGTAATGGCCAGGACAGACTTCCACAGAGCTTTCTGATATTTGGCTGTGAAAGCCATAGATGAAGAAAGTCTGACCAGCAGAGAGGCTGTGGTATACATTTTCTTTGCTATGAAATCTATTTTCTTGGGAGTCCTTGTCCGGGGGTAATGGGGACAAGGAGACCCCAGCTTTGTCACAAGCTGCCTGCTGTACTATACTCTCGTGGCTAGGATGTACAGACAGGAACTCAGTACCTGTTCTAGACAATTTGTATTTTCTCTCAATCCACTTGTCAACCCCTGCCACAGAAGTGGGGGTTTGAAGCAGTTTCATGATATTTTTTCTGAAAGCGCTATAGATAGGCACAACCAGTGTCTTAGGGGTTGAGAGATCTCTCATCTCCCTATAATCTTCATCCTCATCGACGTCCTGGATGGGCTCCCGAGTAGGGAGGTCCAGGGTGTCTAGCATATTTTGTATAAATGTAAACATAGAAGAGGAATCCTCCTGGTCAGCAGGGGGAGCTTCGAAGGGAGGATCTGGGGACTCATGGGGTTCAAGGCCCTCCACATCCATGTCGGAGGCATCATAAAAATGTTCTTCATCATCTGCATCACTCTCACAGTCTCCAGAAGAGGGAACTGTGGAAGAGTGCTTGCCAGCCACAGTAAATATAGATCCACATCTTTTGTAGGGTCTGAAAGATGTGCCATGCCTTTGCCATGTCTTGCACAGATGGGAGTTCCTGCGCAGACTGTGATTGTACATGCTTTGTTTTTTCTTTATGCTTTAAGCTACCTGTTGCCTCACTAATGGCTTTCACCAGAGGAACAGGAGCATTTTTTTTCTTGACAGAGTTTCTTTTTAGCCACTTCATCAACAGCTTGATCAAGCTTCCTTTTTTCATCACTTTTATTATTTTTTAATTTGTGAGGAACTTCATCAGCTCCTTTGGAAGCTTTATTTTTTGGCTGGGATTTAGAGGCTTCATCAGCACCCCTGCTTACATTTTTATTATTACTTTTAGATGGCCCTTCATCGGTGGCCGCCAGACGTCAGACAGCATGACGTCATAAGAGACACAGGCAGAGTTACATAGGCTATGCAGTGCTAACTAGTTCCTGTAACTTCTATTATATTTCATATTTTTTGCAGCAAATTAATCAAAATCATGACTTCACATGTGTATTATTTGTAGCAATACATACGTAAAGCCATGATTTTTTTTTTTTAAAGAAGCAGCCAAAAACGGAGTTATCTTGCATTGCTTTGAACTAGAATGACACTAAACAGTACCATCTGAACGCACATACCTGGTGGTCTAGTGGTTCCGTTGAAGTACAGCACGTCAGACCAGTGCAAAGTCTGGAAGGCTTGCAGTTTTAATAAAAATATCCTCCTGATTGACTGCCAGCTTGTATATGCCGATGCAGCACTGAGGATAACACCTGACATCCCCCCCCCCACCTGCTCACTGCCAGTCACCTGCCGTATGCACTTGACTCAGTAGCACCCTCCGTTCAAATAACATCCTGCTGGTGTTTGCTTCACATCAAACAATCGGTCACCGTACCGCCTCTCACTTGGAATTACACCTGCTTACTTTTTAATAATATACCCAGTGGTAGTCTCAGTGCACGCAATGTGAACTGGGTGCTACCTTCTCGACTGACACTTGTTGAATGATATGAAGTATGCGTTATTTACTAGTGCCAGCAAAGAAGCAAGTAGCCAGTTCAGATGGATCACATGTACCGAGACTATCACTGGGTATATACTTAAATGTAAGCAGGTGTAATTCCAAGTGAGAGGGGGGTACAGTGACCGATTGATGTGAAGCAAGCACCAGCAAGATGATATTCGAACAGAGGGTGCTACTGAGTCAAGTGCATACGGCAAGTGGGGGGAGGGTCGGGTCGGGTGTTATCCTCAGCACGGCATCGGCATATAGAAGCTGGCAATCGATTAGGAGGATATGTTTATTAAAACTGCAAGATTTTTGGACTGTGCAATGAACAGGTCCCGAGTGCATACGGCGGGTGACCGGCAAGCGAACGGGGGAAGAGGGTGGTGTTACCGGGCCGGATCTGTAGGTAGAAGCTGGCAATCAATCAGAATATTTTGATTAAAACTGCAAGCCAGCTGGCCCGGTGGCATAGAGGGCTGAGGCGCTGGCGCCTTACCTCGAACCATGCCGGCAACCCGGGTTTGGGAATGGACTTGGGACGCTGGGGGCTGGCAGGGGAAGGAGAGGATTGAGCATCCATAGGACAGCTCTCCTCTCCTGGGGTGGGTAGCGGGATGGCGTCGCTCTGCAGCGGCCTCTGGTGGAGACCAGGAGCACTGCAGTAGCAATGCAGGAGGGAACAACACAGAAAACTGGAAACCGCTCCACGATCGACCAGATGACTGCTACCGGTCCACCGATGCCACCAATGCCCTGAAGGAGCCATTCCACCTCAGTAGCACCCCAGGGCCAAGTAGTTGTACTGGTCCCCCCCCGGTGCCTTCCCCCTCAGAGGAGGGGGACCCACCTGGCGAAGGGTTATGTCTGGGTTACCCTGGGGATGGCTGCCATATGAGGTTGGAGGCTCAGGAAGGGACAGAGTGGATCGGAAGGGACCTAGGTAAGCCTGAAGGAGTGGTGGGTTGTGGAGCACGAGGCGGGGGGAGACTGCAAGCCTTTCAGACTTTGCACTGGTCCGATGTGCTGTACTTCAAGGGAACCACTAGACCACCAGGTATGTGCTTTCGGATGGTACTGTTTAGTGTCATTCGAGTTTGAGTCAATGCAAGATTAACTGTCCATTTCTAGCTGCTTCTTTAAAAAAACAAAATAAAATCATGGCTTTACATGTGTATTGCTACAAATAATACACGTTAAGTCATGATTTTGATTATTTTGCTGCAAGAAGTATGCACTATAACAGAAGTTACAGGAACTAGTTAGCACTGCATAGTCTGTGTAGCTCTGCCTGTGGCTCCTACGACGTCATTCTGTCTGATGGCCATTTTGTAGAGCTGGCAGAGTGGGATTTTCAAATGAGAAGGCTGTTTATATTTTTTAAATGCTACGAAACTGCATTTATCTTAAATTTATAAATGCAGGGGGCGTGGCCAGCAGCCGAAAGGAACAGACGCTAGCAGCTATCCACTCAAATTATTTTAAACAGCTAAATACCATATTTTATGTACTTATTGAAGCTCCCTGCTCATTTCTATCGAAAGCAGAGACTACCTGGCTGTAAGTGACGAACTTTAGTAAAAATTACAATATGGAGAAAAATGACAGTTACATAAGAACCTACCGTAACAGTAGATCTTCGAGAGAGGTTCCTGCAGTAGGTCTTCACATACAGGACTAAGCGCTTCGAGACGCGCAAGCAACAAATTTCTAGCTGGGCAACTTAGCAGGGGCTGCCCCTCAGCATCACCCGGATCAAGGCCAGCATGACAGTATGGGGGCGGTCCTATGCCCGCTCTCCAGTTCTCCCACCATAAACCTCCGAAGAGAAAACAGGAGAAAGGAGTAAAACCAACTCCTTAGGCCCTATACTCCAGAAGCGAAGCCTCGGGAAAGGGGAAAGAAAATAAACCTAACAGGAGTTGGGGGAAGGTGGGTGGGAAATCTAGACCTACTTCAGCAATCTCTCTCGAAGAACTACTGTTACTGTAAGTTCTTACGTAACTGTCATGTATTACTTCGAGAGGATTCCTGCAGTAGGTCTTCACATACAGGACTAAGTACCAAGCAGTCAAAATAAGGAGGAGTCAGAGACTTAGTTCTGGGAGGAAGGAGTGCCTGCCAACTAGAGGCCTACTTAGGGAAGAAGGCCTTGCAGAACCGCGAGGCCAAAACTGGCTCTAAGCCTAGAGGCAATGTCCAGACTGTAATGCTTGGTGAACGTATGGACAGAAGACCAGGTGGCCACTGCATAAATATCTGCAGTTGACACATTTCTGAGGAAGGCCATCGAAGCAGCCATGCCTCGAGTAGAATGGTCTTTCACTTCCCCTGGAAGGGGCTTCTCTTATTTGTTGTATATGTACGAGATGCAGTTAGCCAACCATTTTGACAAACTTTGTTTGTAAATTTATTTATTTATTAAACTCTAGGATTATAAGTACCTTTCAGCAGGAACTGCTCGTTTACAAAGGTTCCACGTCAGAGGATGGGGGGGGGTAACATACAACAATGGTAAACAATGGTAACAGTCATAACATACAGATTACTTGTACATAAATAGTTCAGTCAATATGTTGAAGTAGAACAACACTAGCTAGCATCTATCAGAATTCATGGTGAAACGGTATACTTGGTAGGAAGAAGTCAGGAAGAAGCTGGCTGGAAGGTGCCATTGTCAGACAGGGATGAAAAGAGCGAGGGGGACAGGGGCCAGTGACCAGAGGTATGTGTGAGTCCATAGAGGGGGGATGGGTGGGTGAGGGGGAGGGGGCTGGTGTCACAAATGCAAGGCTGTGATGGCTGATAAAAGTTCCAACTAGGGTAGAGGGTGATGACCATCGCTTAGGGGAGGCAGTCACAATGTGAGGTAGAGAGGAGGAATAGACGCAGTTGCCTTTTAAAGGGGCTTAGCGTTGCAGCTGCAAGAGTTTCTTTGTTAAGGATATCGAACCACTGAGGAGCCCTGGGCATGAAGGATCTCTAACCCTGCAAGGTCCTGCGCCTGGGGACCTGGAACATCTGGAATTGAGAACTGTGTGTTGGCTGGGTGCTGCTGTTGGTAGTAAGGAACCTCACCACACCTGGAGGCATGAGTCCGAGAAGAACTTTTTTGGCAGACAGACAGGTCTGGTATTGTATTCTACTAATCAGAGGTAGCCATCCAGCCTTGGCGTAAAGGTCACAGGTGTGCGTTAGGCATTCAGCCCCCGTAAGAAGTCTACAGGCCTGTTAAGTGTCACAGATATCCTCCTAAGGGCAGTAGCAGAGGCAGAGCCATAGATGACTAGACCGTAGTCGACAATGGAGGTAACAGAGCTGTGGATAGCCAGTCTAAGGGCTTCAGAAGTCATACAGTGTTTGTATTTGTGGAGCAGGCCAAGGCGTATGTTGGCAGATTTTGCAACCTTCCCAATGTGCTGGGAGTAAGAGAGTGAGCTGTCCAGGGTGATGCCGCGGTATTTGAACTCATGAACCTGATCAAGTGAGGTCTCGTCTTGATTCTTGATGGTGAGGGGTAGGTGTTTATACTTGCTAGGTGCATTGCAGAAAGACATGACCTTAGTTTTACTATAATTCATGACAAGTTTGTAAGAGTCAAACCATTTTTCCACCAGGCTGAAATCATGTTGCAGTTGACTCTCAAGTAGGTTAAAGTCCCGGCTGCTAGAGAAGAGGACCGCATCATCTGCGTAGAGTAGTATCCTCTGTTGGCAGATGCCAGGGAGGTTGTTAAAGAAGAGAGAAAAGAGTAATGGGCCCAGTATTGACCCCTGAGGGACACCCGAAAGGACTGGCTTTTCAACTGAGGAGACTCCAGCAATTTCAACACTTTGAACTCTCTCCCCAAGGTAGCTAGCAAACCAGGGCAGTGCATCCTTGGAGAGCCCAAGAGCAGTCAGTTGTCTGAGTAGTAGGGGGTGGTTAACTGTATCAAAGGCCTTTGTCAGGTCAATGAATATGGCCCCCCAATAAAGTCCTTGGTCCAAGGCATCATGGATACAACCGGTGAATTCCAACAATGCCGTGGTGGTAATGTGCCCTTTACGGAAGCCATGCTGCTTGGGGCACTGAATATTATGTTTTTCCAGGAACTCTATAAGCTGGTCAGAATCTATACGTTCAAGTGCTTTGGATAATGGGGGGAGGATGGAGATGGGCCTATAATTGGTGTGCAGTGACTTGTCTCCACTCTTATGCACTGGTGTGATGGTAGCCTTTTTCCAGAGTGATGGGAACTGGCCATACCTTAGGGAGAGGTTGAAGATCATTGTCAGGGGTTCAAGGATCTTGTCTAGGACTAGTGTGAGCAGCTTCAAGTCGAGTGAGTCACCACTATAGCCAGTTTTACTGATAGCCTTACAAATATAGGTTCTGGCTGAGTGCATTGGGATCCTTTTGAAGAAGAACTGTGGAGCTGAGTGTGCTTGGGATGCTGTGGCAGTGGTGGAGTTGGTGGTGGGAGTATCGAAGAAGTCAGGTGGGAGGACACTGCTCAGGTTGGAGAATGCATTGATGAACGTATTGGTGATGGTATCTACGGCCAACGTAGGAGTGCCATCAGTGTTGAACATGGTGGGTGGAGACTTGGTGTATTTGCCAGAGAGGTCCTTAAGGTTGTTCCAGAATTTTTTCCCATCCCCCCACGAGTTGAAGAGTGCTTCTCTAAAGTATTTGCTTTTAGCCATCCGTATAGCACGGGTGCAGCTATTTCTTGCTTGTTTGTATTTCTGAATGTCTGCTTGGGCAGCTGTGGCTCAAGCACAGTGCCAGAGGTGGTCCCTTTGTTTGAGCTGCGTGATAAGCTCAGTGTTTATCCAAGGGTTAGATCCACCTTTAACCTTCATTTTTTTTAGCGGTGCATGGATATCACAAGCCTCAGTGAATCAGCTGATAAACAGATCTAGCGCTTTGTTTCCGTCCTTGAATGAGTCTATTTCTGACCAATCTAGGCTGCTTAGATGGGATTTTATTAGTTGTAGGTGTCCCGTCTTGAGTACCCAGGTGTGTATTATTTTGTGGGAGGGGCTTGATGCAAGTATTAGCCCAAGTGCAGATGATGGGCGAATGGTCACTTAAGGAGTCAGGGAGAACCGATACCATAGAGATTCTTTCAGGGTGGTTGGACAGAATCCAGTCAATAAGGGTGTAGGTCCCTGTCCTGTAGTTACACCTGGTAGGAGAGAGGACTAGCTATGTGAGATGTTGTGCTGTAACTGCATCCTTGTAGGTGCAAGCCAGTTGATATTAAAATCTCCCATGATGATGGACTCTGAGTTATGGCGTAGACCCTTACGACATTCCATGACATTATAGAAGCCAGTAGCCAGGTCCTTTAGGGGGATGTAAATGGAGACTATAGTGAGGTTTTTGTTGTGGGCCCCGAGGAGAACTTTGATAGTGAGGACCTGAGATGTTGATCCTGGGTTAGAAAGAGGGATGGCATGTCCCATGAGAGTATCCCTCAGGTAGATGGCACAGCCACCACCCCGCTTAGAGCTCCTATCCTGCCTGAATATCATGTATCTGGGAATAGTGACTGCGCTATCAGGGATCTTTGGATTTAGCCATGTTTCAATGACAAAGAGGATGTCAGAATTGTATTGCCGAATCCAGGTTTGGAAGTTATCAGGTTTACTGAGGAGGCTGCAGATATTGATGGACGCCAAGGCAGGAGACCCTGACTTCCGGTTCTGGCAGTAAGCAGATGGTCCTGGGTTAGGGTGAATGTTTCCGGAGAGGAGCAGTAGTAGTAGGAGAAATCTCAGAACCGAGGTTTGAAGTATTTTGAGGGCTTGTTTGCTGGAAATCCTTCTGCGCGCCTGTGTGCTGAGGCAATGGTGTGAGCCTGGCTTATTAGAGAGAGCTGCTAGTACATATATGTTCCCTTGGGGGCTATACCCTTGGTGCTTCAGAATGAAGCTAGTGTGCCAGATTGGGGAGCTGAAACGCACAAAGTTATTAAACTGGATCCCAGTGGTCATACCTAATGTGTAGTGCAGAGCTGGGGTTGGTATGAGCTGGCCTTGGGAATGGGGGGTGGTAGTCACTTGATGGGTGGGGTAGTGCAGCACAGTCATCATAAAAAATAGCAGTGTTGGATGCAGGTTAAAAGCAGCCATGTCAAGGGGAATGTGGGAGACACAGCTTGACTGAGAGAGGGCACTGTTTGGGAAGAAAATAGGGAATTGCAGAATGTTAGGGAATCAGCAGAGACCAGTAGGATGGGTGAGTTAGAGAGTGCTGCTTCTGATAGGTGAAGCAGCCTAGGTGGGAGGGGCATCAGTGTATTTAAAGGAGGCCTGGGAGGGGGTGCTGGGGGTGGGAGAAAAAACAAGTCCAAAAGGAGACCCGGAGTAGCACAAGTAGTACGAGAGACAGACTTAGGCAGCAGTCTGTGGGCATACCAATCTCTGAGGAGCAAGAGCTGTTCCGACCAATCACGGACCACTGGCAGTAATGCCGCACCAACTGCAAAGCAGCCGCAGAGTGTGGAGTTCCAGGGAGGTGGGCAGAGTCTGGAGAAGGAGTCGGCGCAGCCTTGCCCTGACAATTGGGAGTGAAGTGTCATCGAGGCACAGGTCAGGAAGCATAGGAAAACCAGGAGCAGTTGTAGAATACACTGAAAATGATTTATTTACACTAGCAACACCATAAAATAATGTTCAGTATAACTATTTACAAAGGCAAAATAAAATAAAGTTTTCTTTGTCTCTGTGTCCCTTGTTCTCCTAATCTTTCTTGCAGTTGCAGCTTAGCTCCTTTGTAAGTCCTTTCAACAACCCCCACTCTTAGCAAGCATCCTGTTTTTGTAAATATCAGGCAGGACTGCTAGAACACAGTGTTCTTCAGCTGAGAGGCCCCAATTCCACAGCTTTTGCAAAAGGCTGGAAGATTTGCACTCAGGTAACCTCTTGAGTTTATGGTAGCTGTCTGCAATCATCTCAAATATAATTATATATATATATTTTAACAGTAACACTATACATTTTCCAAACAAAAGGATCCCAACATCAGTTACATTTCCACATATTGATTTGCATATATTTTTATATCAATGAATATGCAAGGGAGGAAAAGACAGACAGCAAGGGAAAACTGAGACAGTGAGAGGCAAAGAATTGCGAGATTGTCGGGGTAATCAAGTCCGAGGTCTCACAGGAAAATCTGGTTGCGCAACCAGACAAAGAAGAGACAGGAAAGGACAGATCCTTGCATTTGAAACACTTTCTGTAATAACTGGGACAGAGTCCTATTCCACCCTGTCACATGAAGGTCACAAACAACTGGTCAGACTTTCGAGCCTCTTTGGTCCTTGAGATGTAATATCTCAGAGTCCTGTGCACATCTAAAGTGTGCAGAAGATATCCCCCCCCCCCTCGCTGGAATACTGCGAATAAAAAAACGGCACCTCAACATTCTGATTTGAAGTAAATTCCGAAACAACTTTCAGAAGAAAGGAAGGGTTAGTCCTCAGAGCCACCCTAGCTCTGTGGAAAATCAAGTAAGGCTCCTTACAAAAGAGGGCCTTAAACTCAGAAATCCTTTGAGCTGAGGCTATAGCGACCAAACATAGCATTTTCCAGATCAAGTAACACATGTTGCAATTTGCTGCCGGCCCAAAAGGGGACAAATTAAGTTTTTCAAAAATAAAATTTAGATCCGGGGGAGGGGGGGACTGGATTCGGACCAGAGGCTTAAGGTGGAGGATCTCTTTCAGAAAGGTTCTAGAGACCTCCAACTGAGCAAGGGTGTTGCCCCCCACCAGAAGGTGGTAGGCTGAAACCACAGATAGGTGGACCTGAACAACCGAGGCCCGAATCAGAGAGATGCAAGAGGCACTCAAGGACCTGGGGAGCCAAGCAAGAAAACTGGTCTAGGTCTTTGGCTGTGGCCCAAATAGAGAATCTTTTCCACTTCATGGCATACGTGAATCTGGTAGAGGGTTTCCTGGCCCCTACTAGAGCCTGAGTGACTCTAGAAGAGACACTGTAACGAGAGACAGCTAGGTCCATAGGTGCCACGCATGCAGGTGAAGAGACTTGAGGCTCGGGTGCACCAGGCTGCCCTGCTCTTGAGACAGAAGAAGATCATGGGAGAGAGGAAGAGGTGATTGGGGGTTCTGATGTCAGCTGTTATAGCAGAGGGAACCAGATCTGCCAAGGCCAAAGAGGGGCTATTAGAATCATGCGAGTCCCCTCTGCCTGGAGTTTCAGCAGAACCTTCTGCAGAATAGGAAAGGGAGGAAAACGTACAGAAATCTCCTTGTCCAGGATGGAGACAGCATGTCTCACCAAAAAACACCACGCCTGGGAACAAGTGAGCAAAAGCTGGGTAGTTCTGCGTTGGATGGGGAGGTGAATAGATCCATTTCTGGCTCACCCCATTGAAGAAAGAGGTCTTCCACTACTTCCTGCTTCAGCGCCCACTTGTGAGCCTGTGCGACAGTGTGGCTGAGACTGTCCGCCAGGATGTTGTGAACTCCTGGAACATGGACTGCTATCAATGACAGGCCGTGCTGGACTGCCCAGTACCACCCGCATCGCTTCCCTGCAAAGAGGGTACGATCGGGTGCCTCCCTGCATGTTTATGAATCAGACTGTAGCTCTGTTGTCGGTCTGGACCAGTAGTGTTCCCGGTATCAAGAGGGACTGGGACGTCTGGAGAGCACAGAGCACCGCACTCATCACCAGAATATTGATATGTAGATGTTCCTCTAGTGGGGACCATGTACCCTGCGTTCGATGATCTCCTAGGTGAGCACCCCATCCTTGACCTGATGCATCCATCGTCAGGGTCATGGAGGGGGACGGGAGGTGGAAGGGGACTCCCAATGAAAGGTTGGAAGGATCCTACCACCACAGGAGATCCCTCTTTAGGCTGCTGGAGACTAGAGCCATGTGGTCCATATCATCCAGATGTTGATCCCACTGGACCCGGAGGGACCATTAGGTCACCCTCATGTGCAGTCTGGCCAAGGGGACTGTGAGTACGGCTGCTGCCATTAGACCCAACAGGCAGAGAACAGAGTGTGCCTTGGTCCATATGGAGGAGGACACCAATGCCACCTGTTGCATCAAAGTTTCCACCCTGTCCACAGGCAAGAAGGCCCTGCCCTGAACCATATCCAACACTGCACCTATGAACTGGAGCCATTGGGAGGGTGAAAATTGAGACCTGGGAACAGTCACAGTGATGCAAAGTCTGGAGAAAAGGTCCTGGGTGGAGTACAGGGAAGCCCTCATACTGTCCTGTGACAGTGCTGACAGAAGCCAGTCATCCAGGTAATGGAACACATAAATCCCCTCATGGTGTAAGGCCGCAGACACCACCGCTAGGCACTTGGTAAAAACCTGAGGTGTCGAAGAAAGGCCAGAAGGGAGGGCATTGAACTGATAATGATTCTCCGGAAAGGAAAATCTCAGGAAGCAGTGGTGGACCTGGAGGATAGGGATATGTAGGTAAGCATCCTGCATATCCATGGAGCATAGCCACTGGTTCTGTTGGAGCAGGGATAAGAGTCCCTGGAGTGTCAACATATGGAATTTCTTGTATTCTACAAAGAGATTGAGTAGGCTGAGGTCTAGGACAGGCCTCAGATCTCCTGTCTTTTTTGGGGACTAGGAAGAAATGGGAATAGTATCCCCTTCCTATCTGCCCTGGTGGAACTGGCTCCATGACAGATTTCTGAAGTACAGCCTGGATTTCCTGATGGACCAGATTTAGATGGCTTGACGGGTAGTGAGACCTGCCCGGAGGGTTGTTCGAGGGTCTGTCCAGGAACTTGATGGAGTGCCCTCTTGCTAAGAGCTTAAGAACCCAAGCATCTTCAGTTACAGTCCTCCATACTTCCAGGTGGAGGGCGAACCTCCCCCCCACTGGTTCCTCAGGAGATACGGGAGAGGAGTGGGACCCCTCGCATCAGGACACAGTGGGGAGGGCCACCTTACTGCCCTCGGCAGTCTTTTGGAATCTGACCCGAGGAGTCTGGGGGCCTGAAACAGTAGTGCACCATTTAACCCTGTTGCCTACCTTGGTTCTGCCTGTTCCACCTCTTCTGGGGGTGTCGAAAGGACTGCTTGGGCTTCTGTCCCAAGCAGTACATGGAGCGGACATCCTTAAGTGACCTACCACTCTGCTCTAACTCTGTTATAATGTCCTTTGCATCTCTCTCAAACAGGACAGGACCCATGAAGGGTGCATCCAGTAGGGTGCTCTGGATGTCTTGTGCCAGTCCCACAAGACGGAGACAGGCCAGGCACCTCAAGCAAACTACCGTTGCAGTGCACTGGGCCACTGAGTCAACAATGTCATAAGTGGCCCTTAAAGCATGATGGCAAGAACACTTAGTCAGACTTTGTCTAAGAGCAGATTCCTAAGGTCCTCGTCCAGAATTTCCTGCAGGTCCTTTTCCAAATTGGACAAGGTCGATTTCTGAAAGAAGACCATATGGGCTACATAATTCAACAACCTGATGGCACAGGTCGATGAAGAATAGACTTTTCGTCCATACTGATCCATTTGTTTGGATTCTTTATTCGGAGAAGAAGCACTCAGCTACTTCGACTGTGCTGACCTGTCATGGGCCACGGTGATGACCATGGAGTTGGCCTTTGGTTGGCCGGTCAGATGACCATTCCCTTCTGGGGAGTGATAAGTCTGATCTGCCTTTTTGGAGACAGCTGGAATGGAAGACGGCTGTTGCCAAATAGTAGAGGTAAGGTCCTTGTGTGGTCCCATCCATGGAGAAATAGGGAGGGGATCCGCACTAGTGAGGTCTAGGTGTTCTGCCAAACATTTCTTCTTTGGATCGAACTCCTGAGACGCCCAGCCACAAGCTTACCTGATGGACCTACGAGCTCTACGAAGGAAGGGTCCTCCAGAGGGGACTCTTTAGGCTGGGGCTCAATAGAGGAGTGAGGTTCCGAATGGCCAACAGACTCTGGTTCTGAGTCATCAGAGGACTCCGGCCTGCTGGGGAGAGGGGTAATGTCTGGGACTGCCTCAGTCACCCGTGCGCCTGGTGGGGGCTCCAAAGAATGCCCACCTAAGCACCTGTCTGAAGCCCTGTCCAAAGGAGAAGGGCTCCTGGTGATGGTCCTATGAGTGGGTGTGGGGACCACGACCATGTGGGGTTGTCTCAGTTCCTGCAGGAGCTGGGATTTAGCATCCTGCCACCATGTCGGAATGGAAGTAGGTGGCTCTGGCTGGGGTGGGGGTGGAGGAGGTGGCAGAGGTTGGTGTCCTGTGGCATATGAAGGGTAGCCAGGAGGTTGGTACCAATAGTGGTATGGTTGATGACCCTGGTAATAGTGCCCCGGGGTCGGGTGCCCTGCATTGGAGCTGATGGCGGGTACCCCGGTGACAGCCCTCCTGGTGCTGGGTAGTAGGAATACTGCATTGGCGGGTAGCCTGGAAAGTGACCCGTAGGACCCGACAGAGGAGAGGCAGAAGGTCCAGGGATAGGCGGTCACGAGGGACCACCTGGGGGGATAGGATCCGTCGGCAGGCCTGGGGTATCAACTGGGACCCCTGAAGGTCCAGAAGGGTCTAGCATTGGAGCAGGAAAACCCTGGTCCATGTCAGTAATAACACTATGGATCAGGGAATGGCCCGGTATCATGACAGGCAGATGACCAGACGTCTGGTCTGTGAGATGCGAGGGAGACAAAGGGAAAGAGAGCCCCGTCACTGGGTCCGCCCACAAGGCTGGAGTCTCAGAGTGGGTGCCCAATGCAGGAGATGCTTCCTGGACAGCCACGCTTGGTTCCCCAGCTGGGGTGAATGAGACATCGAGCAGGGTCAGTAGATCCCATGGAGGAGAACCCTCGTGGAATGGAGAAGCTGGAGGCTCACCCTGCATGACATCGGAAACCACTGGGTGTCAGACGGGAGGGCACTTGCCAGGCGGTCGACGGAGGACGCAACAACCTACTTATTGGCAGAGACCTGCCGGGTGTCGGAGGAGCACACGACCGATGTACAGGGGGTGGTCGGGGCCACAACTGCCCGGGGGCTGGAGTGGGGTGGATCACCTGAGGCCGAGCTCCCGACAGAAGAACCGGTGGGAGACTTAGCAGCCAAGCCTACGACAGGACCTGTGTCCTCCGGAAAGGAGTCCCCCGACTGCCCACTGACCAAGGGTGGCGGAGAGGCATCCAATCCGCCAGAGTGGATGGAGACCCTTGAGGCAAGGTACTCACCGAGGTAGAGGTTTCACTTGTTGTGGCTCCAGCGCTTCTCCTTCTTCTTTCTCTGGAGTTGGTGAAGAAGCATGTTCCCCCAGCTCATGGAGCTCTTTTTCCATAGATGTGAGGTGAGCGTCAAGGGCCTTCTGGCGATGGGTGCAAGTGGCCTGGTTAAACGATTGGCAGATTTCACAATCCACCACCCAGTGTTCTGGGCCCAGGTAAAACACGCAGTGGGGGTGGTCGTCCCCATGCGGGATCTGTGTGCCGCACTGCGTGCATTTTTTTTTTATTTAATTTTTATTGAGTTTATTACACACATTTCTTTTGTGCTGGATATCTTGAGGTATTACATTGTTTCTCATAAAAAAACAGAATTAAGATATTGATTGTACAGCAAAGAGTAGCACTTACTACTACATAGTTATTATATACCAGGGTAAACCATATAACAAATGCATTCAGACTTTATTATTTGTAGTCTATAGTCTTCTGTTCATCTACCCATCCAAGGGACCACAACTCCCGAATTCCAAGGTCCAGATAAAAATCCCAGTCAGTATGCGCTATCCCATCTATCTCCTCTCCTCCCTCCCGCACCTCCCCTTTGATGGTGATTTCACCCATTATCTCAATTTCCTGGTTAAGGAGAGAAATCAGGGTCTACTGATGCTTGGTAAAGAGACCATTTCTGCCACCTCCGCATATAATTTGGCCCTTTATGTTGAATTCTGGAGTAGAGGCCCTCAGTATAATATATCTGTTTCATAACAGATCTCCAGTCAGCAACTGTAGGCATCTTTTCAGATATCCACCATCTAGTCAAAGCTTTCTTAGCTGCTAGTAAGAAGACTGGGAGTGTTTTCCCCATGGGGGATACTGATCGGGGTAAATGGTCAATAAGACCAGTTTGGCTGTCAATTCAACCGGCTCCTCTAGGCATTTGAGATTTCTGCTTGAAGTGATACCCAAAATGGCATCAGGTATGGGCATAACCAAAAGATATGGCCTAGTGAGGCACGTTGACAGCCACAGTTGCGCCAACACCAAACACACCTCTCGGGTAAGTAGTTGCTAAGAATCACTGGACAGCGAAAATATTTCGTCCTGTACTTCCAAGCGAAATCACACCATGTGGGAGAGGAGGTTATCTTAACAGCCGTGATGGTAGCTTCTAACTAAACTTCCCAGGGGATTTCTAGATCTAAGTCTTTGTTCCATTCCATTAATGTGGCAAATGTATTTACTGCTGAGCCCTCCCACAGAGCCTTGTACAGATTTCCAATGAGGTGACTGTCCAAACTTCCCTGTATGGCCCTCTCAAAAATTTTTAGCAAACCAGTAACTGAGGTTGGTAAGATAGGCCGGATATGTGGGTTTCTTAAAATGTGGTTACGGATCTGAAAATAACGGAACTAGTCAGACTGACGTAGGCTGAATTGAGATTTTATTGATTCAAAAGGTTTTATACCCTGGGGGTACAAAAACTGGTAGAAGTGAGAGTCTCCTAACCGCCTTCATCTTTTGAAAGAAAGGTCGGTTGTATTTGGAAGAAATGATTCGTCTTCTGAAATTAATTTACAATTTTCATAGGTAGGGCGAATAGGTTTAATCTGTCTCAATGTTTTCCATATTTGGTATGTATAAGCTGTTATTTTAGTGAATGCTCCTGGAAGCAGGGATCGACTCTCTGAGGAGAAAAGTATTTTAAATATATCAAATAGGTCATTAATTTGAAATTCAAGAGTTTTCCAGGGAGTTAGTGTCTCCCGCCAACCACACCAGTATCGTTCAAAGAAATGCCGCTTTGGGATACAATGTGAAGTCTGGAAGGCCCCCCCGGCCAGGGAAAGTTTGAGGACCGCTAGTTTAATTCTTGGATGTCCCTGCCCCCAGATAAAAGGGGAAATCAACCTATCCCACGATTTCAAATAAAAGGACGATGGTAAGCTGGGAAGATTCTGTATAAGAAACAACAGGCGCGGTAAAATATTCATTTTGATGGTAGCTATTCTCTGTTGGAAAGAAAAAATGGAGGGTGCCCATCTGATCAGGTCAGATTGAATGTTAAGTGTTAAAGGTTCGTAGTTCAGTAGCTCAAGAACTTCCGGGTAAGTTAATTCCTAAATATTTTATTTTTGTGGCAAGCCATCTGAAGGGATATGCCCATTTCAAACGTGCTGGGGGGGGGTGAAATTATATATCAATATTTCGGTTTTTGAATAATTTAATTTAAAGCCTGTAAGTTCCTCGAATCTTTTTAAAATATTCCAAGCATAGGGAATTGAGGTTCCCAAAGAGGTCAAGGACAGCAGGATATCCTCAGCGAATAAGCTAATGTTATATTCCTGTTGAGCAATGGGTATGCCCTCTGTCTCCATTGCTTCTCTTAATGGCTTGAGCCATGGGCTCCATGTAAATAGCAAATAAAGCTGGGGAAAGGGGGCAACCCTGGTGTGCACCATGACTGATTTGAATTGGATTGGTAATGCCGCCATTTATTCTAAGATAGGCCCTAGGAGAGGCGTATAGGTTTTGTAGGCAGGCTATAAAAGGGGCCGGAAAATGAAAGTTCCGCAGGGTGTCCCATAAATGGGTCCAGGACACACTGTCAAACGCCTTCTCGGCATCAAGACTGATGAAGGCAGTGGGGATCTGTCTTTTGATAAAACATTCTTGCAAAATCAGGATTTTACGGATATTATCTGATGTGGTCCTACCTTTAATAAATCCTGATTGGTCCGAGTTAATAATGTGTGGAAGGAGTTTTTCTATTCTATTAGCCCAAATGGCAGTAAATATCTTGTAGTCAAGATTTAGAATCGAAATTGGGCGGTATGCCGTGGGGTTAGTTGGATCTTTGTCAGGTTTCAATATTGGGACCAGAGTGGTATAGCTCCATGAGGGTGGGGGTGGTGAGTCACCCTTAGCTATTTCATTATATAAGAGGTGTAAATGGGGAAGAAGAACTGTTGAGAATTTCTATACCACTCCGATATAAACCCATCAGGACCCGGACAGTGTGCAGGTTTAAGTTTCTTAATGGTCTCTAGGATCTCTGATTGGGAAATCCGAGTCCCTAGGGTCTTGGCTTGTGACTCGTCTAAGGTAGGTAAGCTAAGCCGTGCGAGGAAGGAGATTCTTTCCTCAATAGAAGCCACCACCCCCTCAGAGTACAGTTTCATAAAAAACTCCGAAAAAGTCCAAGTTATATGTGACTCAGCATGACCCATCTGTCTGGTGGATATGTTTTTGATTTTTAAAATTGTAGAGATTCTTTTCCTAGAGTATAACTTATAAGCTGATTTATTAGCGCCTTGGGGGCCCCCTCGTGTGGGGTATGGCAGAGGTATATCAATATTTGCTGGGTTTTATTGTTCATGATTTTCTGTAAATCCCTTTTGGTGTCCCTTATTTTAGTAAGGAGTTCTTGGTCCCTACCTCTATACAATAATTGGTAATTAAACAGTTCTTCTGAGAGTTGCTGATATTTTGCCTCCCTTTCCCTATTTTTTTTGGCAGTATAGGCTATTATTTCCCCTCCGGATAGTAGCTTTTAATGCGTCCCATAAAATTGCTTCAGTTGGGGTGGAGTGGGCATTCTCAGTTAAAAATTGGGGAATTCTTTTTTTTTAATCATATCTTGGAATTCTCTGTCTTGTAATAATAAGGGATTCGTTTTCCATCCGTTTTTTTCCGGGGGTCTGCCTATATCTAATTTTAAGATTAAGGGGTGGTGATCGGAGATCAATTTTGGACCTATAGATATACTCTCTATTTTACAATAATGTTCACAGGTTGTGAAAAAGTAATCAAGGCGGGAATAGGAATTAAATCTGGGAGAATAATGTGTGTAGCCAGGAGAAGACTGGAAAGTATGACGCCAAACGTCAATTATTCCAAGATAATCTAGGGTATGTCTGAATTGTTCAGCTGCTTATTCAACCTATGTTTATGGGGGTGGGAGCAGGTAATATTAAAGTCTCCTCCCAAAATTAGTTGTCCTTGCAAGTGAATAAGGAGGAGAGAAAGAAATCTGTGAAATTCCTTAAAATGAGGTTTGGGGGGATGGGTAGAGAAATAAACTTTTCTGATAGTAACCTGTTGGCCATATAAAAAGCCTTGTAATAGGACATATCTACCCTGGCTATCTATGCAGGTTTTAGTTTACTTTTTCTTTGTTGTCAAAGACACGCACCAAAAGGAAAAAGGGACAGAAAAACTATTACTATACTGAGATAAATGATGGACGACTGAGCTAGTTCAACCACAAGGATCCGATGAGTTCAGGTCAATGGCAGAAAAGAACTGGTGGGCAGGCGTGAAGACCACCCCCTATATACTATCATGCTGACGCATGATCAGGTGACGCCAAGGGTGGTTCCACGCTCATGATTGCTAGCTAGAAATTTGCCACATGGTCCTGATGCCAGGCAGTGCAGTCCTATATGTGAAGACCTACTACAGGAACCCTCTCGAAGTAAGATTGAAACATGATCCCCCGAAAGAGCCGGGGAAAGGCAAGAGCACTGCACCCAATCTCAAGAATCCAGCACCACCCACCATGAAAGAACCAACAAGTGTAGAAAAATCCACAGCATTTATTAATGGCAAAATATGTAAAAGGCAATAATGGAGTACAAACCTTATAAAAGTGCAAAAGCACCAAGCTCAGGCAGCACAGGCAGAGTCCCCACACAAACTTCAACCGGTTTTGCCCAAAGGCTTCCTCAGGAAGGGAGGGAGGGAGGGAAGGGGGGCCATCCTCCTCAACCCCGAGACCATATCAGGAGTGGGCTATTGCGGGCGGTCCCAAGGAGTCAGCACCAGCTTGTTGGAAGGGACTTTACTGAGCCTGTAACCCTTTTTTTCTTCTTCCTGGTCCCTCCTCCATGGCCATGAAAGCACGTGCGTCACGATGCCATGTTCTTGCGTCTCCCGGAGTCCAGTGCTGCCTCCATCCTCCACCAGGAGGCAGCCATAGGACAGAACACCATGTCCACCCATCCCCGGGAGAGGAGAGCTGTTGTGGGACACTCTAGCCTCTCCTTCCCCCTAACAACCCCCGATGACCTGAGTTCGCTCCCGAACCCAGGTCACCAGTGTGGCGCCCAGCGCCACCGAGCCAGCTCAAAAACTTGATTCTAAGGTGAATTCATTCAATAATCGACTAACTCAAGTTGAAACAAAGGTTGCTGCAATAGATGCCAACCATTCAGCACTGGCCGATACAGTGACCAAATTGGCTACAGTGGTAAACAGTATCTTGAGGGGAAAATAAGCTGCTGCACACCAGATTTGAATACCTGAAGAATGGGGCTTGTGCATCTAATTTATGTTTTCTGGTGATACCTGAAAGCCTTGACGGATCCGATCCACTTCGGTATAGAACGAATTTAATATCCGAGCTACCTGAATTGCAGGCAGATTCCTTTATCCAACGAGCCTACAGGATTACACCTCGTTGCAAGCCCAGCAACCCGGACTTACCATGAACTTTCCTAGTTTCCACTTCAGGGGTCCATATTCGAGATCCGATTCTTCAGAAAGCCAAAAACGCTGCTCTTTTGTCTTTATCAGACGGATCTCCAATACACTGCTTTGCAGACCTAAGTTATATCACGAGGATGAGGTGCCGTGGTTTCGATGTCGTCCATGCTAGGCTCCGTGAGTCGAGCATAAATCATGCACTCCAGCTCCCAGTGCGCCTAAAAATCCTATATGCTGGTAAAGTGTTTTTGTATAACGACCCGGCGGATGCAGGTCAGAAGCTGGAAGCCATCCGAACAACTTTGCATCCCAGTCACATGGACTAGACCCCGAAGAAGATGCCTCCGATACCTGAAATATTACAGGTTTTGACTCTCTGATTTTCCATTTCCTGTGTTTCGGGGAATGCTGCTCTTGAGCTTCATAAAAATTTTCAAAATGGTTAATATCTGGCATATTTTCTACCTAAGGTCTTCAGCTTTGATGGTTTGGGTTATCATCTTGCCAGGGTAAGTTTCAATGTAACCCCTCTGCAAATGGGGGTTCCCAAAAGACTTCCAGGAGCTTGCTTGAATGCTCCAAGCCTGAATGGTGTTTGGCATTTAAGCCATTTATCAGTGAGTGTTTTTAGAGCCTCTGGTACTGTCTCTTTAAGAGCTGTCTGCTTGCAGACATAATTAGTTTGTATGGGGACTGTGTGCTTCTCTGAGTACCACTCGAGCTGCTGCCAATTCACTTCATTTTGCAGTCACTAGGAGTGCAAGGAACCTATCTGAAAGATGTAACTGTTTGCCAGAAATGATTTAGAGTAATAATGAAATTACAGTTTGTCTAACCTGCTTTCTTTGCAGTCAGAACTGTGTCTGCTAGTTCCCATTCTAGTTTTGAACTGCTGAACTGGACCAATCAGTGTGGGGTAAGCCAGCTCTAAAATGGTGCCTTGACGAATCAGAACTTGGACTCATAATCTGAGCCAGCCACAAGAGGATTGTATGGGCAGTGACTCTGGGAGATGTAGTTTAGACTTCAGTGCCTTTTGGACCAACAGCAGCAGTCTGTGTGTGACAGCCAATCCAGTCAAAACTGGGAGGAACTCAAAGGAAGTGCCAGTTTTGTCGGTTGGAGTTTGAGTTGAGCTTTGGCAGTGAAGAAGGAAGGAGCCCTGTGCTTTTCAGTGTGCAGTTTTAGTCAAAAGCGTGTATAAGGCCAGAGTTCGGTCTGCAGCTTGTGTAACAGCTTGTTAGGACTGAATCCGTCCTGTAGAAAAGAATCAAAGGATTTCTGAAGAGTAGAAACCAGGCTCACCCTGTAGAAGACTTGAGGAATTGCTGAAAATTACTCGGTCTGTCAGGAACTGAATCTGCTGTGTTCTCCGGGTGTTGTGCAGTAATTGCGATCGGGATACAGATGCAGCCTGCCTGGTATAGTGCTTTCTTTTATATGGATGTGTGAAGAGGTTTGTGTACCTCAAGTAAGCCTCTTGACATTGAAGGACCCTATATCTTATTTGGAGGTCGTGGTACTAATTCAGGGGTAAGCTCCCTGTTGAATTGCACATTAAATCCAAATGGAATTACTGTACTGCTGACTGTTTAATTCCTCCTTTTCTCAGGTGAAAGGGCCCTCACCAGCTGCCACGGTTTGACTAGCCACTAGGCTTGGGTACCCAGGGACAGTAACTGATAGGGATAGGCCTGTGCACAGAGCCATAGGTGAATTATTAGAGTGATAAGCTAATTAACCTGATTTCCCCTGTCCTTGTTATATCCCCTAAATAAATCAGAGCTGCTTGTTTCAGCAAAGTTATACTGCCTGAGGTATTTGTCTATGTTAAAGTACTGTACTGTGATTGTTGCACTGTATCTCATTTCACAGGAGGGTCCCAGTGCGGAACCAGACCTGGGGTAAGTGTATACTGTGAAGGTAATTCTGATATATTGTGTGGGCCACTAGTGGGAAGAAAGGGGGGTTGCAGTGTCCCAGAGGGCTGTGACCAAGTTAGTTTAACTATAGTAAACCCTGACCTCTGGGTGGAGGCACCCGCCATTGGATCCAGGCCCCTCAACCTGTTAGTGGCAAATCAGGCAGGGGTAGTAGCCCCTGGGATAGCGCCATCTAGGGGTTACATCAATATAGTTTGCTGTATAAATAAAAAGAAGAAATGTTTGTTTTACATGGTTTGGGCATGAGTGGGACTGGTATAGGTTGCTTCTATAAAGTTTCAGAGGGCTTGATTCTCTGCCTATAATAATTTTACATGGACTCCAGGGCCACAATTTGTTTAAGGCCCATCTTAATGAAAGGGATCCACTTGGACTGCATCTATGAACATTTGCGCTAGGTTGTCCATGGTCATGCTGCTAATGGCTATTCTAATGATCATGATTGTATGGATTTTTTTTTTTTTTTACTTTCTATTCTCCTCCACTTACCCGCCCAGACTATGCTTCTTGGAACTTCTATATTGCCCCCACTAAGCCTACCTGAATCCCGGGGTTCCCCCATGGAGCCGTGGCTATACCCCCCAGGTGGGTACAGGGTGGGGCCCGAACACCCCAATACCTTCTTGTCTCGTCGGGTCCCCCAGTGGTCAGGCAGGCAGTCGCAATCAGGGCTGGCACTGGAGCTCCATCTACCCATGCTCTGGTGGCGCTTTTTCAGTTTTTCTCTCTGTGTGGTGTAAGCCCTGACGTCAAGGCGTGACGCCGACATGCACCATACAGCTCCCCATTGGTCTGGTCTGCCCTACCAGCTTGCTGTACTCCGGGCCTCTGCCCGGGGTCAGACAAACCGCGGTTCCTGTCCCTCCCTCCCCCCTGGAGAAGGCAAGCAGTCCCTGGGGCGGCAGGCCTTCTCTCTGGCGCCCTCCAGCGACCAGAGTCTGCTGCAACCCGGGTTGCCAGCGCCATGCGCGAAATCCAATCGGCCATCCGGCTGTGACTGTATGGCTATTTTGCTGGCGTAAAGTCCCTTTCCCAACTCTGAGGGAGGTACTTTTTTCCACTGCATTTCCCTGCAGCAATTTTTCACCTCCATTACCTACAGGATTCTTTCTGTCGGGGTGTGAAGACGGAATCCCTTCTGTTCTGCAGTTCTGGTAATTTTCTGATCTGCAGGGACAAACTTTGTCTCGCTATTTCCAGGACCCACTTGTCTGTGGTTATTTCTGTCCATTCCTGGAAAAAGTGAGTCAGCCTTCCTCCCACTGGCAATGGATGGGCGACCTGTGCAGATCTGTCAGGGTTTTGGTTTTTTTTAATACTTTATTTTAATTTCAGTTATAGGTTTTTTTTTTTTATATTATATTTTTATTATGATTTTCATGTGCCATACAAGTACACACATATAAAGTAAGATAGCAATGGTAGTTTACAATCTTCCCCCTTTCAGTGTGGGGCTTCATGAACTGATTTACAAAAAAAGTCATAAGTGCCATTGCTTAATTAGTATCTCTCTAGCACATTAATATTTAATAAGAGGATATAAAAAAAACACAGACTATATCTTCTAAGGCAAATGAAGAACTAGCTAATACATCTAACTATAACAGTCAGTATAAACTGTATAAAAAATAAAGAGAAAAAGTGCTTTGCCTTCCTTCTAAATACATTCATAAGTCTATTTGTAACCAATATATCATTGTGTTACCGTGCAGCATGAAGATTTCACATTTTGCTATGACTAGTTTATGTTGTTTGTAATCTCTTTTCTTATTTTGTTTATCAAGATCAAGTGGACACCTTTAAGATGTCCATCCTTCTCGTAAGAGTGTGGCTTCCCCTGGAGTTCATGTGGTCAAGAGTATTGCCCAAACATTCAGAAATCTCCCTTCGTGCCCCCTTAGTACATATGTTAGCCTATCCACTGAAAGTGCTCGTATGGTCAGCGTTTTCCATTGTTCCACCGTGGGGACATTCTTAGTTATCCATAGGTTTTGTATTGCCTGCCTAGCCACCACCAAGAGGATCCTAAGCTGTCTGGGATGTACAGTAGTTCCCATTCACCACTGTCCTGTCCGGCAAGCCCTAGCAGAAGTGATCTTGGCAACACTTCTAGAGAGTATCCTGCTATCTTATCCAATTCCTTAGCCACTCCTCTCTAGTATGTTTGTATTCCTGGGCATTCCCAGTAACAGTGCATCCAAGTACCTCTGGCTCCTCCGCATTTCCCACACATGGATTACACTTCTGGACAGAACTGATGGACACAGGATGGAGGATAATATAGTCCGTGTAGGAACTTATATTGCAACTCTTCATATCTGTTGCACATTAGTAAACCCATATGGGAGGTCAGTAATAATTCCCCGTTATTGTCCTCAATTATTATATTGAGGTATTTTTCCCCATTTCTGTTTCACCCTCTGAGTATCCCCTTGGAAATGCACTCTGTCTAGTTTGGCTGCCCTTCCAATCAATCCCTTCTCCTGCATCTGTGCCCACAAAAAATCTCTCTTTCCATCTCAACTAAGGCAGATTCTGCAATAGCATTCCTGTTAAGACTCTGCCAGTATTTCCTTACCTGGAAGAATCTGAAGAGGTGCGAAGATGGTATTCCTAACCCCAGCAGCAGGTTCTGAAAGGAGTGCACCCCCGCTCTGGTGGTCAAGTCCCCTATACACCTAATGCCTTTGTCCTGCCATGTTTTAAATCCTTTGTCCCCCATTCCTGGTAGGAAACCTGGGTCGTCTGCTATGGGAATCAGAACTGTATGCTCATGTATAGCCCCCCTTCTTTTCCTGATGCATACCCATGCATCCAAAAAGGCTATAATCAGTGGGTTTGGTTTTTTTTGTCTTTTATAGGATTTCAGCCCATCCTCTCCTAGGTAAGCAGTAAATTGTCCCGAGCATCCATTCTCTTCTAGTGTCACCTAGGTAGCAGCCTTCCCTCTATTGAGCCAATTGTGTATATACCTGTACTGGGTGGCTAAGTAGTACCCCTTTATGTCTGGGAGGTTGAGGCCACCTTTCTCTTGTGGGGCCTTCAGCCTTGTCATTTTGACTGTTTTTTTGCCCTTGCCAAATAAAGTTGCTAAACTCTCTTTCTAGAGCCTGAATGTCCTTATTCCTAAGACCCATCGGCATCACTTGTAGGATATATAATATCTTGGATAGCAAGTTCATCTTCAATATGTTTATTCTACCAGTCCAATATATTGGTAGTGTTCTCCATCTCTGGAGGTTTTTCAAGACCATTTCAACCAGCGGTTTATAATTAAAATCATACACCTTCCCCAGTTCCGTTCCTACCTTAATGCCTAAATATGTAAAAGCTCGCTGCTCCAATTTTAGTCCCCAAGTATTCAATCCTTCTCTGTCCCCATCATCATTTAGGTACATAATTTCTGATTTATTCAGGTTCAACTTGTAGCCTGAGAATTTAGCAAAGGCATTTACTATACCCAGGAGAGCAGGAATGGACCGGTCAGGCTATGTCAGGAAGAGCAAAATGTCCGCGTATAGGGTGATGATATGCTGTCCTCCCTGCCTGTTTAGTATTCCTTGGATCTGGGGGTACTCCCTAATCCTGATCACCAGTGACTCTACAGCCATTGCAAACAAGAGGCGGGAGAGGGCACATCCCTGTCACGTGCCCCTCCCAAGCCAAAACTCCTCTGAGGGTGAGCCATTAATAAGTATCCTTGCTGTGGGGGCCACATAAAATGCTTGTACCAATTGTATTTATCTCTTCCCCAACCCAAATTTCCCCAGGACCTTAATCAAATATTCCCATTCTATTCTGTCAAAGGCCTTTTCTGCATCCATCAACAGAACACAGGCCTTTCCCAGGTGTTTATTTCCCCACCATATGACATTCAGCAACCACCTCATATTGTGATACGACATTCTACCTTGTATGAAACCGGTTTGCTCTGGATTAATTATCAGGGGCAAAAGTGTGTCCAATCTGAGTTCTAATACCTCTGTCATGATCTTGCAATCATAATTTAAAAGCGAGATAGGTCCATTTGAAGAGCAATCTGTGGAATCTTTGTTCGGCTTGGGAAGGACACAGATATTGGCTTCACAGCATGACTTGGGTAGGCACCTCGCCTCTTCCATCACATTCCTGATGGGTTCTGCTAGTTTTCCTTTAAGTTCCTTAAAGTATTTGGCACTAAACCCATCTGGCCCAGCAGCCTTGCCCCTTTTAAGCGTTCCTATAGCCTGCATTACTTCCTTAGTTGTTATCGTGCTATGCAGAAAGGACCTATGTGCCTCTGTGATTGCTGGAATGGGGAGGCCATTCGGGAATTCTTCAGCCAGTTGGTCTGTCCCTACATACTCCGGAGTATAAAGGGTTTTGTAAAACTACTGAAAGTGTTGATTAATTTGTGTATCTCGTTTTTCGAGCTTGCTGGCTCTGTTTTTAATGGCAATGATTCTTTTAGCTGTCTTCCCCCTCGGATTAAATTCACTAAAAGTGGCCCTGGTTTGTTACCCCATTCGTATAGTTTCTGTCTTGCAAACATTTGTTTAGCTCGGGCCTCCTCAGTTAGGCATGTATTTAATGCTTCCCTGGCTGCCTGAAGTTCCTTCAGACTGTTTGTCATTAGTTTCAACTACTTTGTTTTCTGTCGTATTGTCTCCTCTAATTTTTCCTGTTTTTGCTTTTTCTTTTTTGAGCCTCACTTCGTATCTGATAATTAACCCCCACATATATGCTTTACTGGCCTCCCAGTATGTCCCCTCTCTCTCTACCATTCCCTTATTACTATTTTCATAAGTAGTCCACTGATCCTTCAAGAATTGTCTAAATTCGGTTTTTGACAGTAAGTAATTAGGAAATCTCCAACCACCTCTATACCCCTCCCCATTCCCCAGAGTCAGCTCAAGTTGGACCATGGCATGGTCAGACAAAATAATAGGGCTATGTTCCACTTTGGAGATACATGAGTACAGTTCCCTTTGCACATATATATAATCCAGTCTGGACCATGTGGTGTGTGGGTGGAAGCAAAAAGTGTACTCACAGGTCCCCAGGTTAAACGTCCTCCAGGTGTCCACCAGTCCCAATTCTGTTAGACCCAGCTCCCACTGCTGCACCGCTGGGACCTCCCTGAGTCTGGTGCCTGAGCAGTCCAGCCCTGGGTTTGCAATGCAATTGAAGCCCCCCCCCCCCAATTATGAGATTGGGAAATTGATCCTTCACTAGTATGTCTATCATCTTTTGATAATAAGCTGGCTCTAGGACAGATGGGGCATAGATACTGCCAAGTGTGATTGGTTTCTCTTCTACCTTGCCCACCACAAAGATGTATCTTCCTTCTTTAGGATCTTTAACCATACGGTGGTACAAGAAGGGGAAGCCTTTACTGATCAGGATTGCTATGCCCCTTTTACGGGAGCTGTAAGAAGATGCATGGCAGGCCCAGCCCATCCTCCCACCAATTTGTTGTGTTCCCTGGGTGTCAAATGGATCTCCTGAAGGAGCGCTACATCTATGCATTTCCTTTTTAAAGCTGTCAATACCTTTGTCTTTTTAGTCATCGAGGAGAACCCCTTCACATTCCAGGAGACTACAAGACCTTGCTGGGGCCTAGCCATGATCCCCCCCCCCCCATGCACCTTTTTTCCACTTTCCTTTCTCTTCTGAATTCTTCCTCTGCACATGATTGTTTGCGTGACTTAAACATTAGCAAAGCAGCTAAAACAAAGAACACAAAAACATCTATAGTAACCATGAAAAGAATCGTACACCAACATGAATACAAAACAGTCACAGTTTTGATAACTCTTGTGATCTAGCCAATTTACCAATTCTCCTTTCCTGTGTCCCATTTTGTCTAAAAGTTTATCTATCACCCTTCTATAAGAAATTATTCTCATTCTGTTTACTTTTCCGTTAATCATTCTATCCCAGCTCTACGCCCCCCCCTCCCTTCACACCACCATTTTAAACTTATTTATTATAATTTTGCCTTTATTTCTTACTTTAACTTGTCCCTACTTTCTTCCCTGGTGATTATGCCCTTATAGAGACTAGTGGAATCAACCTTATTAGGAACTTAGATCCCTTCCCATTGTGGATCCCAATGCTATTTCCCTTTATGTTCACTCTGTATCATGTAGATTTTGCTCTTCTATACAATGAGTAATCCCACCACCCGCCTCCACTCTCTCTCAGTTGAGGTAAAGGCACGCTGCAAGGCCATGAAGCTGTTGGGCCTTGCACAGATGCAACCGCCCATTTTCCCAAGGACTCTTGTTTGTGCTACAATAACTCCCCACGCTGTCCTGAAAGCCCTTCTCCCTTGTCTCCTTCCTCTGTATTTTAGTACAAGTTGTCTTCCTCCCACTTCCCAGACCCCCTGAGCACTCTGTTGTTAAACCAATTATTGTGAGCAGGTGAAACTTTCCCTTTCAATAATTTATAATGCTCCCTATGTTCTCCTCAAATCAAGCAGTATTAGGTTACGTTTCATTAAGAATGTGAGTCCACCTTTTAAAGAATGTCCCATTTCAGCATTATTCCTCATAAGTAATTCAGCTCTGCAGCCATTTGGTAGCTGTTGTGAGGTGCCTGGATGACCATGCGCACTGCGCCATGAGACATGCTCCACAGATGTTCCTGGAAGCTTAGTCACTGTTTAGCATAACTTGCAGTTTTAATTATCTGACCATCACTGTTTCAGTGGGCCCCATCGGATCATCAAGGGTAGGAAAGCAGTATCAGGCTGAGCACAGCATTAAATGTTCTCCCACACAGTGCCAGTCCTCACCCCCAATGTCTCTTGTCCTTAGCTAAAGAGCCACGAAACCATTAGTTCTTTTTGGGATTGTTTGGAGAGTCTAAAACCCCACAGTACTTACGATTTTGTTCACTCATTCTTTTTGTTCCATTCCTCAATGTAAGACTGCAGTTTAGCAGGCTCTCAGAATGAGTATGTGGCACCTTCCCACCGGACCTACATGACTGCAGGGTATGCCATGAAGAAATCCAATCCGCATTCCCTCAGTTGGTCCATTTGGTTGTTGAACTACTGCCTTTTTTTTCTGGATTCTTGCTGAAAGATCCTGATGTAAAGTTTGTTTGTGCCCCTCGAATACAAGATCTTTTTGGTTCTGTAGGCCGCCAGTAATGCCTGCCTATTTGGGTACTGGTGCATCCAGAAAATTACTTGGCGGTCGATCCCCAGGAGGCCTCGGGGCTACTGCTCTGTGCGCCCTTTCTACTTTTATGTTGCCCGCTTTAGTTTGGATGTTTAGGAGTTTAGGCAGGGTGGAGGCACAAAAGTCTGTCAGGCTGCCTCGTTCCGCTCCCTTCGGGAGCACTCTGATGCGCAGGTTGTTTTGGCGACTGTAGTTCTCCTGACAGTCTAAAGCGTCCTCTAGTTCCTCCACCTCCCGTTCAAATTTAGCCAGTTTATCAGGTACTCCTCTTGTGGCATCCTCGATATCAGAGATTCTTTGCTCTGCCTCTTGAAACCTCCCGGATTGTTGTTTAACTTCTGAAGTCAAACCGTCGAGGGATCTCTCCACCTTATCCCATTTTGGTGTCAGATCTGCCAGGACTTGTTCCAAGACGGTTTTGCTAATAACTGAGAGCTCCGTAGCCGAAAACGATATTGGGCCTGGTCCACATGGAGCAGCAGTCTCAAACGCAGCTGATTACTTTGTGTTTCTGCCACCATGCCGCGACGATTTCCCCGATGCCAGGTACTCGTCCACTGCAGAAGCCTTTTAGATAGCTTTTTAATGTAAAAATAGATGATTTTTCGATTTTTGGGCAGATTTTTGTTTCTTGTGGTGTGGAGCTCTGAAGAGTTGCGACCGTTCAATTTAGCTGCTCATTAGAGCCCCCCCCCAGTTATAGTTTTAAAAGAGGTACAGTACATTTCAGTCATAGTACAGCTTGCAGAATTATACAGCCATAATTTCATGTCAGTCAATTCGTGGCAATACAATTGTAGAAGGGAAGATACAATCAAATTGTTATACATCTGTGATCCACATTCTGCCAGAGACTCAGATTCATGGAACCCCCTTACCCCACTCCCACCCCTTTCATCAAGCAGGCCCCATACTGACACCTTAACAATTCCTCTTCTGTCCCCCCCTCTCGGACCATCTTCTTTGAAGGCATGGAAACATCATCATGGGACAAATGTAGGGTCACGTGCTGAATTAGAGCACCCAAGCCCTCCATCTGATTTCAAACTGCTCCCTCTGGCCTAAGGTCCCGGCTGTCACTCTCTCTAAAAGATAATGCTCCACCAGCAAGTTTGCAAGCCATTTGTCTGCTGCGGAGGCTCCAACTTGTTTCCACATTTTAGTAATCACTTTCTTGGCTAAAAGAATAAAGGTATAAGTAAGATCTCCTTCATATCTTAAGACCTTCTAGAAGAACTGACAACAGTGCGAACTGTGGCGTAAGTACCAGATCTGGTGAAAAGATTTCCTTTAAGGCCTGCTCAATCTGTTGCTAATAAATGTGCAGTTTGCAACACCCCCAAAAGATATGTACCTGGTCTGCAAATCCTTCCCCGCACTGTCTCCAACGCTCTGCCCCCAGTGTGGGAAAAATTTTTGCCAACTTTGCTGGTGTATTAAAGTACCTATTACGGGACTTCCACGCAAACTCCCACCAGTATGGAGCCAAGGAGGTCCCTGAGGAGGGATGGGTGTATTTTACCCATAACTGACAGGACACCTGGGAGGGTAGTTCTTTATTCCATGCCTCTAGCATTGTCTCAGAGGTGTCAGATACAAATTCTCGTATTTCTTTATACAGTAACCCTATCATATGAAACTGATCAGACCCTCTAATTGCATTAATAGCCAACTTCAAAAACAAAGGAGGAGGCTCAGGCAGGCAGCTTCTCAGAGGACCTTTATGTAACAGAAAAGTCCATACCTGCAGGTACCTATAATAGTCTCGGTTCCCCAGATCATAGTCCTTTTGGAGCTGTACAAATGGAACTACCCCTGTGGGCCTAAAAACTGAAAGATAAATGAGAAACCTTTCCTATGCCAAATTCTAAATGTTAAATCAAATTTAGTCAGGAGAAAACCAGTTTCTGCGGATAATAGTCTCAAATAGTAAAATACAGATTCCACAGCTGGCAAGGCTCTGATTCTATACCAGTTTTGTAATACCTACATAGTGCTAGTTTCAAAATCTGTTAAATTTGGTAGGTTAGTCAGGGGAGCAAAAACTATCTTCTCGGAATCATGTAAGTCATTAAGAAAGCATTCTGTTTTCTTCTAAGGAGGTTGGATACCCAGGTTCACCCATGTCAAAATGCGGGTTATTCCTACTGCTACTGCATATTGAGTCAGATCCAGAAGATTTATACCTCCCTTATCTTTTGGTAGCTGTAACAAGGACCACCAAATACGCGGCCTATGGCAGTCTCAGAGAAATCTGGATAAAATTTTATTCCAGGAATTAAAGTAAATCTTTGGAGGGATAAAGGGGATTGTTTGGAATATATATATATATATATATATGTTGGGGGGAGAATATTAGATTGTATAGTCGCTATTAAGTAAAAAGAAAGCTTCAGCTGGGACCATTTACGTATATTAGCTTCTAGAGCTTGTGTTAGCAGTTCATAATTTACCAAAATCACATTAGATATCTGTAGGGATAATTAAATACCCAGGTACTTAAATTTCGTAGTTCGCCATTTAAGTGGCAACGTTTGTTTTAGATGAGGAGAGGGTTGGAAATTAAGAGCTAAAACCTCAAGGAATTAGTTACATATCCAGAGAACGAGGCAAAATCTTCCAGACTCTGCCAGGCCCCCTTCAATGATAGTTCAGGATCTGTTAGTGTTAATAACACATCATCTGTGTATAGTGACATATAGTATGACTCCCCACCCCCCATACCTCTCTAGAGGCTCTCATGGCCATTGCCAGAGGCTCTATATAAAGAGCAAACCGCAATGGTGACAAGGGACAACCCTGTCTAGTCCCCCGTTCCAGATTCATGGGAGCAAAGAACCATTTACTTTCACGAAGTCTGTCAGGGGTTTTGTTAAGCTTGGGCTTTGGGGGCTGGTGGTGCAGCTGCATGCCTGGTGCCCCTGCTACCTCCACCCCTAAATTAACCCCTCTGTGGGGAGTAGTCACAGGAAATATAAGCACAGAGAAAGCATCCCCTCCCTCTACCTCCCCTTTCATAAAGCCTGTAGGAAGTGGAGGCCTTTTCCTTCTCAGTGCTGCTCTAGAAAGTAGTTTTGTATACATCCGCCCTTTTTCATGCAAGTCTTTGTCTTGTCATCAGTTAATTTTCTTCACAGGGAAAATCCATTGCTTTTGTTTGGGTGTCCTGGGACAGACTGGTAGTTATAGACAAGGCAAATCTTCTGAAAGACACTTCATGGGTCATGACCCTAGATGCAGTGTCGTTTGTGTCCACTGCCATATGGAACTGGTACTTTGTGGCATCTATGGCAGATCAGACATTTGATTGAATCGCTATGTACTAGCACCTTATTAGAATGGTCATTAAATGTTTGGATGTACCAGGAATTTACTGATATACCGAACTGTTATTCACTGTCTCTCCTGGTTGCCCTATTTGTACTACCACTGTACTCATACACTGTACCTAATTGTTTGTTGTATAGCATTATTTTGCTTTGTTACTGGAATGTATCATTCCCTGGGTCGCCCCTGAAAAAGGGACTTCTTGTCCCAGTGGGCCCACCCAGTGATCAAAAATCAAATAAATAAATAAATCTTGCTGCTTTAGTCATATCCTGTGCCAAGCCTCCAGCAGCCTTTTCGCTCAGTGGCAGTATGGATTTCCAAAGGGCTTTCTGGTACTGTGCTGTGTAGGCCATGTAAGCTGCATGCCTTAGGAGCAGGGAATCTGACATATAAACTTTTTTGCCCATGCTGTCCAGTTTCCTAGAATCCTTCTCAAGAGGCTGAGATGAAAAGAGTACCATGGGCTCGTCACAGGCAGCAGCCTGGACCACACCCTCATGATCAGGGTGGGAATACAGGTACTCAGATTCCTGTTTGTCCACCTGATACTTTTTCTCAATTTTCTTATCTATGCCAGCAGCTGAGGTGGGTGCCGACTTGATTTTACAAGTGGCTTTCTTAAGGGATTTTCGAGGGGCAGCATTAACCTCTTTTTGGGAGCTAAGCCCATCATATCCATAAATTCTACCTCATCCTCATTCTCCTCAGTTTCCTGTGAGGTTATGCTGAGGGTGTTTACTATATGCTTCACAAATGTATAGTGAGAGGTATAAATCACCTGAGGGCCAGGAGGAGAGCTGAATTCTTGTTCTGGCGAACCATCTGGTTCTATGGGCTCTCCTTCATCCTCCCTCTCCTCATAGTACAATTCAGCCTCTTCTTCCACATGTATTGGGAATGGTACTGGAGCCCGGGGGGGGAGGGGGGCGGACACATTCATGAAATTCCCCATGACCTGGAATACCTGGAGGTATTGGCATGCCTTTGTCATGTCCTCTACTGAGGGCATTTTATCTGTGTCCACTGGCGGTCCCTTTCCTTCTTCAGGAGAAGGGACAGCAACATGTTTTTCTTTTCTTTTTTTTTTTCTTTGAAGGCACCGTCTCCAGTGTCTGCTCTAAGGCTCTTATTTTTGCTGGAATCACAGTTCTGCCTTTCAGACATCCTGATTTCTGAACCATCTTTGCAACCTCATCTTTCTTTTCTGTCCCCTTTTTATAATTTATGTTTATTATTAATTTTCTCATAAAACAGATAATTAATATCCACATTCTCATACAGGGAATAGGAGGCACACATAATAAGAATGCATTGTTACTTCATGTGTGTGTGTTTATGTATATATATATATATATATATATATATATATATATATACATATACACACACACACACACACACACATATACATACACACACACTTTTTTTTTTGAAATTGTAATGTTATTAATTTTTCCTTTTTTGTTTTTCCAAACCAACATACATCAAAAATAAAAAGAATTATAACAGTTAAGATATCATGCACATGCTCTTGTAATTGATTAAACAATAACAGTGTAGCTTTCAACATTTTGCAAAGCTGAACGGGAGCTAATTGCTTCTTTAAAGTAATACATCTCCAATCGCTCCACTGCTATCAGAACACAAATAAGCCTAACAATCAATCAACTTTAGACAGACCTACACATACAAAAACTTACACATACCAAAACAACCCCACACCCACCCTGTTCACCCCCCCACCCCCGACAGCAGTATCATCCTCTTACAAATGGGCGAGGATGGTTAATAACTAATGTAATTAGAAACAAGCAATCTCCGGGTAGAAACTAAAGATAAGGACTTATCTTCCCAGGGAGTCTCTGGCCAATATCTCTATTATTGAAACCCCCTCCTGTTTACTTATGAACTCAAGGTAGGGCAGCCATCTTGTTTTGTGTAGTTCCTGCTGAAAGCGCAGGTTAGCACTAAGTTGTTCCATACCCTTGATTTGCTTACAGCTCGCCAGCCATTGGTCTTCTGTTGGAGATTTGTCAGTCAGCCATAACTTGGTTATGGGCTTTTGGGCTGCCACGATCAGAATAGAGAACAAGTACTTTGCTTTAGAGCCCTTCAACCCTGGTGGAGGTTCCCCCAGTAACAGGCAACGGGGGTCTCCTGGCACCTGAACCTGTAAAATGGAGGTCATACGTTGGGCTACTAAACTCCAGAAACCTCTTAGTTTTGGGTAGCTCCAAAAAATATGCTTGAGTGTCCCCCTCTGGCCGCAGTCTCTCCTGCAGCTCTCTGAGGTTATCCCCCAAAGTGCTTCATGATCACCGGGGTTCTGAAATACCTTGTCAACATCTGCCACCGAAATTCCCTCCACAAAGGGAAGGCAATGGTCATCTGCGCCAGACTCCAAACCATCTCCCAGTTTATCTCATTCTCCGTCAGATTTAATTATTTTTCCCACCCTTGTTGAATAGGTTCCCAATGGTGATTTTGATTGCCTCTGCACATCTTATAAGTTGTTGATATTAGGTGGGATTTCAAGATTGAGCCTCTGGCAATATTAAGAAGGAATTCCACCACCTGAGGGTTGGGGTATGGGGGAAAGCAAGTCCCCCTGAAAGCGGTTTGCAGACAGTGTCTTAACTGTAGGTAGGCATAGAAGTCTGCCTGTGGTAGGTTGCACTCCTGTCTCATTTGAGTGCAACTCTTCAGTGTGTCTCTTTCGTACATCTGTGAGAAAAATTTTAGACCCAGACCAGCCCACCTCCTGGAGATCGGGTTCTCTCTCCCCGGGACAAAATCTATGGAGTGAACAATCTGCCCATGTAGAGGTATCACCTCATGGAGCTTTAATTCCTTCAGTGTCAAATACCATACTTTCACTGCATTTTTAAACCAGGGTGTGGGAAGGGCCTTCAGCAGCCTCAAGGTCTGCCTACTAAACATGACTGGACCCTTTATATCTTGTTGGGAGGCTTCCAACTCCATGGTAGCCCAGCTAGGTCTGTTCTGAGTGGTCTGATAGGTTGCCAAGTGTTGCAGCTATGTTGCTTTATAATAACCCTTTAAGTCCGGCACTCCCAATCCTCCTTTGCCTTTATCCAGTTTAAGTAACGCCCACCTCAACCTGGGCTTTCTCCCAGTCCATATGAACCTCTGGAGAATTTTATGGCTTGCGTCCCAGAATTCTTTTGGTGGACTTAGGGGGATGGAATCAAATTGAAATAACATTCTGGGCAGATATTCATTCTAACTGTCTCGACGCTGCCAGAGATAGAGAGCAGGAGCACTGCCCATCTCTCGCTCTCTCTCTCTCTCCACACACACACATACACATACACACACACACACACACACTTTATTTTCTCATTTCATCCCTAGCAGCCCCCATCTAACCGACCCCCCCAGCCCCGTGACCTGGCTCCTCCGGGACTTAGCTGCATCTTTGGTCCTTTGCCACAGGACCCTCGGTTATGCCCAGTCACCAATGTGGAACCTGCGGAGAGTCAGTCGTCATTCTACTGCCTTCAGGGGAGTTCCTCCTGTTTTCTCCCCAGTTCCATGGACGTGCAATGGATGCAATGTTTAAGCTCTGCCTCCACAGAGATGGCCCTAGTGTCCTGAACATAGGGTCCCTTCTCGTACGTGGTGGCGTGCATGTGCTGGCACCCAGCCACCACTGGGTGTCAGGCAAGCAGTCCCCCTTCCCGAGGAAAGAGAGCTGTCTGTGGACACTCTATCCTTCCCCACCCTGCCAGCCCCCCGAGTGATCCAGGTCCGTTCCCGATCCTGGGTCGCCAGTATTGCAGGAGGTGAGGCATCAAGCGTCTCAGCCCTCTATGCCACTGGGCCAGCTATGCATTGCTACTTAAGGAAGAGGTGATGATACAATAATAATATCCCATGTATCATTCCGCTACACTGGGAATATGAGGGAATCCTAAAATAAAGCATTCAAATGAAAAAGTTTCCACTAACTTGCTAGCCTCTACAATGGCAGTAGGTGTATCCTGTAGGGAGACTAAACAGTACGAAAAAACACCACAATCAATAAGATTGCTATTTAAACCATTATACAAATAGGTAGATGAAAAGGCAAGTTGGTCCCCACACAGAGACTAATCCTCAGCGAGTACAAAAAGGCATAAAAGCCCACAACCAAAAACGTAGTATTTAAACAGCTAGTGGAGCCAAAACAAGCAGACCGGAAAATAATACAAATTTTTAGTTGTAGTTAATTGCAACTTTTTATTTCTGAAGTATTTTTATTTTCCCTTTTGCTCATCAGAAAGTTTTCTATGTGATAATATTGAACTGGATGTGTGGAACAGTTCTTAGCCTGGCAGCTGACATATCCAACTCTACTGCCCCACACCACATCATTAGCATTATGATCTCTCTGACAGTGACATCACAGGTGAATGACCTGACAGTCACTCACCTGCTGTTCCTAAGCAGCAGTAATGTGCAAGTCAAGGTCAAATGCTGATGAGGCAAGAATAAGATATATCGGATGCCAGCAAAATATTCAGCACATCACACTACAACATCAATAAACAATCTTTTAAACAAACGGAAAAGAAAAAGTACCTCAGATATAAAAGGTAATGGTTGGCTGCTTTTAAAATCTAATATTAGTTTTAGGCAGTACACTAGCTCTTTAAACATTTGGAAAAACTGCAACAAACAAAGCCCAATAAACAGTAAACTGTTAAATGTAATACTGTATACTCATTTTCTGTCCCTTTGAAAGGGACTGCTGCTTACTTGGAAGACTTGACCCTCATCTTAGTCTTTAGGTGATGTAGAGGCAGACTGAGAAGCCATAAGAACTTCTAATTGTTTAGCCCTTTTCTTTTGCGTTTTAGCAAAAAGTAATAAGAGTTCACAACTGAGACAATATCATGGTCTGGATCTAGGCACTTCAAACGCTAATTGTGGCACTCTGCCTTTTCGAGGAGTTGAAAACATACCTTACAATTATTAAAGGTTGTAGATCCCGTCTTCTTTTTGGGCATCTCAGTGATCCCAAACACGGCCGACCTTGGGAAGATGTAGCGGTTCACAACAGAAAAAAGTTTTAAACTATTAAAAACTCAGTAGTGTTGAAAATGGATTTTAAATAGGAGAAAAGTGGTTTGGTTCCTTTTAAAAATAAACTGCAATCAAAAAACACATAAACAATGTTTTGCTAGGTAAAATTAGTCAAATATCTCTGGTCTCAAAAACGAGGAACCAAGAATACTACAAAGAGAAACCGCAAAAACTGTTTAAATTTAAATAATTTAAAACGTATACAATTGAAAAAATAAAGTGGTTCCCTAAAAGTGGGAACTGTGCTGAAAACATCAGTCTCCATTTCCTGGAAACTAATGTGGAACTGGAGAAAAGTAGTAATTTATGCAAAAATCTATCGAAAAAATAACTAAAAAAGTTAAACATGTATACATATCAAACTAATTAACCAGAAACCAACCAGAAGTGAAGATATGACTTTGGCACGACTGTGTTTTTTAGGCAGAAAAACACATTAGAGTGCAGGGGTGAGCATGACCACATAGGGCAGAGTTTGAATTTAGTTCCAAATTCCATAATTTGCATAAATTCTAAAGCTCCAGGGCTGCTCATTCCCGGGGAATGATTGCTAGGGATTCCAAGAGTATGAATATGTAGAATTTTGAGAAACGATAGTTCTGGACAAAAAAAAAGGCTATGATGGGAAGCGGAGCTGAACAACCCTGTTACACTAAGAGTATGGTGAAAACGTTGGAGAAATGCTATGACGCATAGGGAAGGGAGGGCTTCCCAAGCAGGAGGAAGGAAAGACGTGATCCCTCCACTGTACAGATCATTGGTCAGGCCATATCTGGAGCACTGTGTCAGTGTGTCTAGTTTTGGAACCCGCACCCAGGGAACATTTTATAAAAAAAATGTGTAGCAACTGCAGTGTTACAAAACCTAATCTGAGTAGCAGAAGGAAAAATGTGTGTAGCATTTTACAGGTAACCTTATGTAAAAACAGCCGTACAACCACTTTTGGGTGAACTCAGATGTGCTCAAGTGACTGCTATACATAAACAATTTTGTGTAGCAGTTGTAGAAAATTGTGCATTTTTTTTTTTTTTTTTTTTGCTACACTATACCAGGTAAAATATTCAAGAAGCTAGGGAATGGCTGGAATCGGTTCAAAGAAGAGTGACCTACATGACCAATGGTGAGCAGGGGAGAATTAATGAGGAGAGAATGGAAGACTTAGGAATGGACTCACTGAAGATTAGAAGAGAGAGGGGTGATATGACTGAAATCTTCAAGTACCTGTAGGGCATCGGTAAAGTAGACTATGAAGTACTACTTATCCTCAATGAGGGCAACATCACTAGGGGGCACATCATGAAGCTGGTGGAAGGTAGGTTCAAAAGGGATAACAGAAAGTTCTTCTTTACTGGTGGGGGGTGAGTATCGGATAAGTGGAACCACCTACCACAGGAACTTGTTAATGTTTAGACCGTTACCACATTTAAATGTGGGTGGGACAGATTTAAGGGACTGAGTGGAGAGACTCGGAATAGGGCTTATAGTAGGGGAACATGGAAACAGTGTAAGAAATTACGGTCTCACCATTACTAAACTAGTATTGTGACCGAAGCAGGGTCCAGAAAGACTGGATGAACCAATGGTCTTTTTCTGCCCATAAAAATTCTATGGTTCCACGTTTTAAATTCGATTACAACCTGTAGAGAAGCAAGGAGTAAATATATTGCAACTACATGCATGTACTGATACTTGACAATGCTCCTCTGAAACTGCTTACTTTGTATTTAATTGTCAATCTCTCTGTGTACATCCTTGTCCTTGACATGGCACCTTTGTAAAAGAGCACCTTTGTCAAAGGTTTATTTCCAAATGAATATAAATAAATAAAATATACAGTTCAAGATACTGCATTGGTGGTGCTGCTCATCTGTATTGTTCAAGAAAACAAAATGCACCAACCCATGACAATTACTGGAGAAGAAGGGGTCCTGAGGCAGAGCTTGCTCACGTCTTGTGCACTTGCCCCAAACTCTGCTCTTTTTGGAAAGACATAAGAAAGGTATGTAATGAAGACATAGAAGAAAAACTGGGAGATTCTTCAAACCTATAGACATAAGTGACTGTTCTGCGCTAAAAGGAATTACCGAAGCCCAAAAGAAATGGTGGACAGGGGTCCTTCTCTATACAAAACGTATGATCCTGTCAATGTGAAGACAATCCCTGATCCTATCAGGTCAAGAGTGGGTCCCCAATACGGGCAATCAGGTGATTAATGAGAGGTGTCACTTGGCCATACACTAAATGGATACATTTAATCAGATATGGGAACCATTTTTGGCGCTTCCTCTAGCTGAGATACCAGGCCTTATTAAATGTATCCCAATTCTCCTAATTAACTTGATAAAAGATGGTAGGCTAACTCACAATCCACCTAGTCCTTGCATGAATGCACTTAAATATTCAGGTAGGCAATTCTCCAAAAGGTACTGATCCACAGGTTTTTCACATCTGAAATAACTCCTTAAGTCAATGACAGAACAAACTGCCTTTTATCATGTTGTTCAGTCGATGTATTCGAATGCTGGGTACTAAAATAGGAATTCTCTGTTTAACCTGGTTTTCTACTTTACATTATACCTTTATTTCTTTTAATTTCCCCTTTCTTTTTTTCCTTTCCCACTGGGAGGGTTACAAGAAATTAATTCTGTAGTTAAAATGAATACATACGGGACTTCCGGTGACGTCATGAACGGAGCAGCAGCCTAGAACGCGAGGTTCCCCCTAGGATTTCATTAAAAACCTTGTCTAAAACATCTAAAAGATACAAAAAAAGAACAACAAAACACCCAAGAGGTTACAGGATGCCTAAAAAGAGAGAAGCAGTTAAAACAGGGTCCCCAAGGCGTATGGATGGAGGAAGATCCCAAGATGAAGACTCAGAGAGCGGCGACTCGTGGGCCTCGTCGGCCTCCCTCCACAGTACCTCCCAGGCCGATCTGGTGCCCCACACAATCCTTCAACGCCAAATGTCACGGAAATCCGTGACTTTAGGAAGGAGATGAGATTGACGGCTGCGGCACTCAGGACCGACCTTAGTGAAGTGGAAAAGAAACAAGAAGGCTATGAGGAGCAGCTAACAGCAACCGACAAGAGAGTAGAGAAGGCCGAGAGGGCCATTGTACAAATGCACACACAAATAAAGGCCCTGCAAGAACGTGCTGAGGATGCAGAATGCAGAAGCCGTCGGAACAATA
Source organism: Neoceratodus forsteri (assembly GCA_016271365.2). Classification (NCBI taxonomy): domain Eukaryota; kingdom Metazoa; phylum Chordata; order Ceratodontiformes; family Ceratodontidae; genus Neoceratodus; species Neoceratodus forsteri. Next base: position 1,439,136,715 of record CM057452.1, read on the forward strand.
TCCAACTCTCGGGGCTCCCGGAGGACATAGAGGGCACTGAAGTAATCTCCTTCATACAAAAGCTGTTGAGAGAGGTCCTCACGTTACCTGAAAATATCACACTGGAAATGGAGTGGGTCCACCGTACACTGGGTCCTAGGCCCACAGCGGGTGCTCGCCCCTGCGCCATCCTCATTAAATTCCTCAGGCATCAAGAAAAGGAAACAGTCCTGCACACAGCATGGAAACAAAGCACAGTATATTATAAAAACCACAGGCTATTTCTTGAGAATGATTTCGCTCCTGAAGTGATGACATGCAGGAAGGCATATTTCCCAGTGATGAAAGCTCTTAAAGCGGCAGGCATTCGCTTTCGAACATTGTACCCTGCAAAGCTGATGGTCCAGTTCAAGGATGGTCCCCTCCTGTTTGAAAATGCAGCCGCGGCGATCACAGAGCTCCACCCAGGAAGACTGAGGTCCCACAACAGTGTGCGAATAGTGACATCCCGATCCCAGCAAAGCTGGCTCAGAAAGCCTGGACTGTCGGACAGCATGATGCCAGAAGGTGCCAGGGGATTGAGGCATCCAAGCCATCGTCAACATGTTGAAGTCCAGGTCTCACAGCCCACACGAACACGAACTGATCTCCCAGTAACCTGCAACCTGAACAAACGTAAGTACTTGGTGTGGGCTTTCAGTTAAACTAGAATGTCCCAGGGGACTTCAATTTGTATGAAAGAAGTAAAGGCCTGATAAAAATGAACATATAATGTTTTGTGATTGAGGGAGGGAAGGGGGAGTCGGGGAGGATTTGGGCGGTTGGGGGAGGGATGGGGGAGGAGAGAGGGAGCTCGCATGCTCCAGCAATGCTCGGCAGTGATTCCTTGGGCCTAAAGGCCTGCTGATTAACGAACTGCATCCCTGACCCATAGGAATCGGAAACAACCTGTGTATTTTGGAAGCCAGTGGGAGACTGAGACCTGGGGAGTACTGGAAGGGCTGCTCCGAACCAGCGGGTTGAGGTAAGTTGTTAGATAGGCTCAGGCCCTGCTGGCAGGGGCAGTCTAGCGCTTAAACGTTTTGGCTTGGTGAAATCCATGCTCTCCACTCCCCCGGGCTCGCTGCCGTAGCAAAAGGGAACAATTGAAATAGACCAGTTACACCTACTCCATGGCTGCAGCATGTTTTGGAGGAAGGAAGGGGGTGAGGAAGGGAGTATGAAATAAGTAAAGGCCGATAAAATGAACAAATAATGTTTTGTGATTGGGGGAACGGGGAGGATTTGGGCAGTTGGGGGAGGAGCTCGCATGCTCCAGCGATGCTCGGCAGTGATTCCTTGGGCCTAAAGGCCTGCTGATTAACTGACTGCATCCCTGACCCATAGGAATCGGAAACAACCTGTGTATTTTGGAAGCCAGCGGGAGACTGAGACCTGGGGAGTACTGGAAGGGCCGCTCTGAACTAGCGGGCTGAGGTAAGTTGTTAGATAGGCTCAGGCCCTGCTTGCAGGGGCGGTCTAGCGCTTAAACGTTTTGGCTTGGTGAAATCCACGCTCTCCACTCCCCCGGGCTCGCTGCCGCAGCAAAAGGGAACAGCTGAAATAGACCAGTTACACCTACTCCATGGCTACAGCATGTTTTGGAGGGGGGGGGATGGGGCATAAAGCCAATGAGAGCCCCTGGCAGAGGAGGGAGGGAGGGGGTAACCAGCACAATGGCACTTGAGACAACACTCCGCCGCTCCGGAGCGAGGTGTTTGCCTTCGGGATTACTCTTGGGTTGTAACTTGGGCAACGGATTTCTGCTGATAAAGGCCGGCAGGCCTAGCGCTCGGAGTGCTGCAGTTGCAGCAATGGGAAGTGATACTGCTGCCACACGGGGTGTATGGTTGGAGGCGGGGGGGGACCACCCACTGCCCAGTGGTTCTGTTTAGACAGCTAGAGGTCGGCTATGGGAGGGAGATATGCAAGCAGCACCTTTGTGGACAGGAGGCGATGCCCCAGAGATGTTGGGAGGGGGAAAGGAACTGTATCTGGAGGGGAACTCGGATGGAAGAGCAGAGAGGAGATGAAATGGGAGGCAGATGCACATCTCCAGGACCTTCTAGATGAGTAATGGCTCGTTTACTGGGAATGATCGGGGAGACACTATTAACTTCCCTGGGGGTTAAAGATGAATCTTGGGGGTTGGGGGAATAAAGCTTGGCTCCAAAATCAATCTCTCCATGACTCTCATGCCGGATGTGCCTGAACTCCACAGCTGTTCCCACACTTTGCATGAGCGATGAGGGTTAAGGGGAACTTGAATTAATACAGTCCCGAGTCCCTCGTGAACAAAGGCCCCTCCATATACAGGGATTGGGAGACAAGGAGAATTTAGAGACACGCCCCAACACGTGCAGTCGTGGCCAAAAATATTGGCGCCTTTGCACTTTTTCAAATAACTCACAATGTCCTCTAAACATAAGTTGAAATTAACAGTACAGCATTTGGTCTCCACAATTCTTTATTTCTCTGTTAATATTACACAACCTTTGTTTTTGATTCAGAATTTAATATATTCTTTTAAATCAGAAAATGAAAAGAAATGGCATTGACAAAATTATTGACACCCTGGACTTAATATTTGGTAGCATAGCCTTTGGTCAAAATAACTGCAATCAACAGCTTCCTATAGCCATGGATGAGCTTCCTGCACCTCTCTACTGGCAGTTTGGCCCACTCTTCTTGTGCAAACTGCTCCAGTTCTCCCAGATTTGTAGGGTGCCGTCTCCCAACTGCTGTTTTCAGATCTCTCCACAGGTTTTCAATGGGATTTAGATCTGGACTCATTGCTGGCCACTTCAGAACAGTCCAGCGTCTTGTCTTGAACCATTCCTGGGTGCTTTCTGAAGTGTGTTTGGGGTCACTGTCCTGCTGGAAGACCCGTGACTTTTGACGGAGACCCAGCTTTCTGACACTGGGTTCAACACTGCACTCCAAAATGGCCTGGTAATCTCCAGATTTCATGATGCCATGCACACGTTCAAGGCACCCAGTGCCAAAGGCAGCACAGCAACCCCCAAAAAATTACCCAACCTCCTCCATGTTTGACTGTAGGGAAGGTGTTCTTTTCTTTGAAGGCTTCATTTTGTTTTCTGTAAACATAGAGATGATGTGCTTTACCAAAAAGCTCTAATTTGGTCTCATCTGTCCACAGGACATTCTCCCAGAAGGATTTTGGCTTGTTTAGGTGTGTTTTGGCAAACCCCAGTCGGACTTTCTTATGTCTCGCTCTCTCAGTAGTGGGGTCCTCCTGGGCCTCCTACCATATAACCCCCTTTCATCGAGTTGGTGACGGATGGTGCAAGTTGGAACTATCATACCTTGTGTCTGAAGGTCAGCTTGAATCTGTTTGGCAGTTGATCGAGGTGCTTTCTCCACCATTCGAACAATCCTGCACTGCAATCTTCGATCAAGTTCTCTCTTGCGGCCACGTCCAGGGAGGTTGGCTACAGTGCCATGGGCCTTAAACATCCTGATAACATTACGTACGGTGGAAACAGGAACATCAAGGTCTCTGGAGATTGATTTGTAGCCTTGAGATTGTCCATTCTTGGCTACAATCTTCTGTCTGACCTCCTCAGACAATTCTCTGGCTGTCTTTCTTTTCTCCATGCTCATTGCGGTACACACAGTGACATAAAACAGGAGAATGAGTTCTTTTCTCTATTCAAACTGGTTGAATGAGTGATTTTTATATTGCAGGCACCTACAACTCACCACAGGTGAGTTCAATTCCAAAGTGAAGGAGAATCACCTGCTTGAAATCGAATTATTTCTAACTACTTCTAAAAGGTGCCGATAATTTTGTCTGGGACATTAAAGGATTTCTGTGTGGCATAAACTAAGACTTAGTAAATTTTTCTGCTTTTTGTGTGTTATTCCACTGCAAACCAAAGAAATACATATGTGGATACCAAAATATTTTTTAATTTAAACAATTTTCTGGAAGGAATGGTGCATTATTAGAAAAAACTGCAAGGGCGTCAATATTTTTGGCCACGACTGTACAACCAAACCGGAGAGATCTAAAGGGATACGTCTGGGGGATGACGGCACACGAGAATGAGAGGACAGAGGAAACATAAGGGGAGTGGGAAGTGGAGCTTAAAGCACTTTGGGAAAGGGAAAAACACTGGGAAGGGGGAAGGGGAAGAAAACCAATGGTCCAGCGCCAGACTTGAATTAACTAAAATGAACAGAGAAACGGCTGGGATAGAGAGGGGGGAGAGGAAGGGGGGGGGTCAGGGGAATGGATGGGTATTACTAAACGAATGATGGGCACTATTCACATAACAGAGTCCAGATGGGATGCCGAGGACAGGGTGGGAGTGGTCGCCACCCGTAGTCCTTGATAGGAAGTATCCTCGGAGCACACCGATGACAGCATCTGGCTCTTGGCTTCATGCCAGGGCCACCGGAGACCAGTTGCTGGCAGCGGCCCGGGTGACTGAGTTCAGGGGAGGTTAATGAGAGGCCTGGAGGACATAAGATGGGTGACCCCTGTCTGGGGTACAACGGATGGTACCATGGCTCTCGATGGTCTGGCCGGACCCCGGGGGACGGGGAGCTGCCTGGGAGGGAGGGGTGAGGGAATACACTCCAGGTAAGGGGTGACACCCCCGTATGATCCCCTCAGGTTCCCCCGGTTCACGGGGAGTCAATGGCAGGACAGGGGCAACTACAAGGAGGGAGAACCCTCCGTCCACCACATGGAGGACTAAACCCACCATAATGTTGCCTTAACACCTCTCTTACTGGACAGCTCTCAGGGGAGCCCAACGCTTTGCTGAATACGCCACCTACCCCAACTACCTTTCCCCTATAGGTACCCTTGGTACCTAAGGCCCCCTAGAAAAGAAGGGCTGACAAGGTAGGATTTAAATTCCTGCCTAAGATCAGGGCATTGCCCAGATCAGTGGAAGCACCAATTGTTTAGTTCACGTTCATATGGCCATGTTGGCCCCATGGAGGTGTCAAACACCTATGTTGTATGTTGATAATATATGTTGTTATGTCTGTAATGTTTTGTTTGTAATAAGGTCATCGAACTCACCTTGGTCAATATCACTACAGACCTCACGGGGGCTCGGGGCACCCTGGGGGCGGGTCTAAGCGTCCACAACCATAGGCTGAGATGCATGCACCAAGATTAAAGTTACTTTCCCTAAACATAAATGGCCTAGCTTCCCCCATTAAAAGGTCAAAGGCACTAGCATACATTCGAAGAACCAAATCAGATACAGTTTTCCTCCAGGAAACCCATATGAATCCAGCCGAACATGCCAAACTTGCTAAACTAAGCAGAGGGCAAGTTTTCTACGCCTCTTATAATGCACGCAGAAGCAGAGGCATTGCCATCATTATTCCCCCATATACCCCTTACCTAGTGGACTTCATGTGATCTGATCCGGAGGGCCAACTGGTCACCGCCAGAGGAAAGCTTAATAATGAGGAGATTACTCTTGTCAATGCATATCTCCCACCAGGCATCACTGTCCCACAGTTGTGACCATTGCTAGACAAAATTGTTCAGCTGACTAGAGGTACTCTCCTAATGGCCGAGGACTTTAAGTTAACCGCAGACCCATGGCTGGACTCCTCAAGTAGGAGACCACAGAAACAAACAACCACCCACAAATTTTTTAATAAATTTGTCTCGGAAATGGGATGGTGTGACATATGGCGGAAACTACACCCTCAAGCGAGAAGCTACTCTTATTACTCCCCGGTGCACCGCACTTACTCCCGTATAGACTACGCCTATACCCAAATAGAAAATCTGAATGTTGTGCATGATGCTCAGCTGGGCGACATCTCTATCTTGGATCACGCACCCTTAATTATCCATTGGGACTTGGGCATACAGCCAAGAAGCACGCAATAGAGGCTAAATCCATACCATTTATGATCAAAAGAATTCCGAGAGTTTGTCTCAGAAAAAGTCACCGAAATCCTGGCAGATAACCCAGCCTCGGATTCATCCCCGTCGGTACATTGGGACACGATTAAAGCAGTCCTTAGGGGACATATAATTAAATACACAGTAGAGAAGTTGAGGCAGCGCAAGGCGTATAGGGCCAAGCTAGAGGACACGTTTCATTTTTTACAAATGGCACACCAGCAGGGTGATGAGTCGCTCCTCCCCAAGCTACAACAAACCAAACAGGCACTGGATAGACTAGCACAACAACAGACTGAAACAACACTCATATTTCTGAAGCAACAATACTACGAAGTAGGCCCACGAGCTACGCGTCTGCTTGCATATCAAATACGTAGGCAGAAGAAAGGTGCAACGATCACAACCATAAGACACCCAGAGGGAGGCCAACCGCTCTCCAAAATACAGGAGATTGCTGAGGCCTTCATCACATTCTATAGAACCCAGTATACCCCAGAGATTACCCCACCCCCAGATAGACTGACAGCATATCTAAACGCCGTCACCCTCCCGATGCTCACAGAGGAGCACAGAGGCTCACTGGTGGAACCCATTACAGTGCCAGAGGTGGCGCGGGTCATAGCCAATGCCAAATCTTTAAAAGCACCGGGGCCTGATGGATATGGAGTGGAGTTCTACAAGACTACTAGAACTCAGATCACGCCTACACTCCTTCGAGTGTTTAACTCAGTGTTAGAGGGGGACTCCCCACCTCAGTCATGATCGTACGCGACCACATCGGTGATCCCTAAACCGGTTAAAAACCCTCAGGACTGCGCAACATATAGAGCCATCTCGGTGCTAAATCAGGATTATAAACCGTTTATGACTCCTGCCTAATTGTTCTTGCCGTAAATTCCTAAACTGTTATTTGTTGTTACCTCTGTATCACCCTACAGCGGAGATCTTTGCTCCTGTATGTAAACTCTATTGTATTACCAACTGTTGAAGCATGTGGCTCCTGTATGTAACCAAACTGTTGGAGCACGTGGCTCCTGTACTGTTGGAGCATGTGGCTCCTGTATGTAATTGTTGTCTTATGGATACCCTGTAACTCTCCCGGGTCGCTCCTGAAAATAGGCATGTTGCTGTCTAGTGTGCTTACCTGGTTAACAAAAGCAAATAAATAAATAAATAAATACTAGCGCACCATATGGATCAGGTTCTCCCCTCCCTGATACATAAAGACCAAACCGGGTTTGTAAGAGCGCGCACCACCACAGATAACATCAAGCGCTCTCTCTATTTGGTGAACCAGATGCAGAGAATGGAGGCACCCACGGTATTAATAAGTTTGGACGTGGAAAAGGCCTCTGACAGTGTGGCCTGGCCCTTTCTATACCTAACTCTAAGCAAATTTGGGTTCCTCCCACTATCATCCAAACCCTACAAAATGTATATTCTGCCCCCCAGGGTTGCGTGAAGGTAAACAGGCATCACTCTGATTACTTTCAGCTCCAAAGAGGAACTCGACAGGGTTGCCCACTGTCCCCATTATTGTTTGCCGTGGTTATCGAACCACTGGCACAGCAAATCCGAGAATCCCACCAGGTCGAGGAAGTAAGGATGGGAGACACGGAGCACCGGATAGCCTTATATGCAGAGGACATCCTTTTGTACCTCCAGAACCCCGAACAATCACTACCAGCAGTATGACATTTTAGACGCTTATGGATTTGTGTCAGGATATAAACTTAATTTGACTAAAACGGAAATTCTTACATTTCATTACACCCCTATACAGAATGCCTGGGATATTTTACCAGGCAGATGGAACCTGATAAAACTGAAGTGTCTGGGAATCCACATACCCCAAGATGGGTCAAAATATTATAAATATAATTATATCCCCTTCATTACACAGCTAAAACAAGATCTACAGGCATGGTCTATCCTACCCTTGAGCCTCGCGAGAAGGATAGATCTAATCAGAATGATAACTCTCCCAAGAGCTCTATATTTATTTCAAAATGTCCCTTTATGTATACCACTAAAGACCTTCCAAGAAATAAACCGCCTAATAGGGAAATTCATATGTTCCGTCTGGAAGGCTCGTGTCCGTGGAGGCTTAGCACTTCCAGACCTAAAATTTTATCAACAGGCAACAACCCTGGTCTACATGATGGCCAGACAAAATAAAACCACCAACCCACACTGGCTAGAGATAGAGAGAGTACTGATGAACGACCAGACATACCTACGCACCATGTAACATAGAAACATAGACTTTGACAGCAGATAAGGACCGCTTGGCCCATCTAGTCTGCCAATTTCCCTACCTACAGGATAGGCCGCAGATCCTAGTTAACCAACAGCCTATTTCTTCCTATCCCCCACAAGAATTGCCTTATGTTTGTCCCATGCATTCTTGAATTCTCCCACAGTTTTAGACCCCACAACCTCCTCAGGAAGGCGGTTCCATGCATCCACTACCTCTCTGTGAAATAATACTCACATTGCCCTGAACCGCCCCCTATCTTTAAATTGTGTCCCTCTTGTTCTTGCACGCCTTTTCTGAAAGATGCTACCCTCTTGGACTTTGTTGATTCCACTGAGGTACTAAAGTTTCTATCATGTCCCCTCTCCTTCTTTCCTCAAGGGTATACATATCAAGCTCCTTTAGTCTCTCCTCATCTGGCTTCTCTTGCAGACCCTGCACCATTTTAGTTGCCCTCCTCTGGACTGCCTCTATCCTGTCTATGTCCTTGCGGAGATGGGGTCTCCAGAACTGGACACAGTACTCCAGATGGGGTCTCACCAACTGTCTGTACAGAGGATAACAACTTCCTGTTTTCTGCTGCTAATGCCTCTCCCTATGCATCCAATATAACTAAGCCCTCCCTACTGCCTTCTCCACATTGCTTGCTAACCTTAAGGTCATCAGATATGATTACCCCCAGGTCCCTTTCCTTTTTGTTGTTGTTACTACCTCCCCCATTGTGTATTCTTCCCTGGGTTCTTGTTTCCCAGGTGCATTATTGTCACTTCTTTGCACTGAATCCTAGCTGCCATACTTCTGACCATTCCTCCAACCTTGCCAGTCCCTCCTCATCCTTTCCACGCCTCCTTGTGCATCAACCCTGTTGCAGATCTTTGTGTCATCTGCAAGAGGCATACTCTTCCTTCAGTCCCTCTGCAATGTCAGTTATGAAGACATTAAAAGGACTGGACCAATACTGAACCCTACGGTACCCAACTAGTAACCCCTCTTTCTTCAAGTGGACTCCATTTACAATTACCTTCTGTGTGTCCTGTTGTCCAGCCAATGTTTTACCTAGGCTACCACCCTGGGACCCTCCCAGGCTGGTTAATTGACTATTAATCTTTTGTGTGGGACTGTGTCAAATGCCTTGCTAAAGTCTAGGTAGGCCATGTCACAACCCTCCTGGTCTACTACCTGGTCACCCAGTCAAAAATCTATCAGATTCGTCTGACATGACCTTCCGCTGTGAACCCATGCTGCCTTGGGTCCTGTGCCCCACTGGCCTCTAGGTACTCAACTATTCTTTCCTTCAGAAGTGACTCCATCACTTTCCCTACCACAGAGGTCAGACTGACAGGTCTGTAGTTTCCTGCCTCTGTCTTGGTCCCACTTTTGTGAAGGGGAATCACATCCGCCTTCCTCCAGTCCTCGGGTACCACACCATCCTCCCATGATTTATTAAATAGAGTAGCCAGTGGTTTCATTAGTTCCCCTTAATTCTTTAGAGAATTCTGGCGTGAATTCCATCAGGCCCCATTGCTTTGTCCGCCTTCAGTTTTAGGAGTTCTTGCAGAACCCTTTCTTCTGTGAAAGGACTGGGATGAACCCCCAATCAAGAGTGCTTCTGTTAATTGGATTAGAGCACTTCCCTCCTCTTTTGTGAATACTGAGCAGAAATATTCTTTCAGTATCCCTGCTTTTCACTGTCCCCTCTGCCCACCTACCGTTCATTCTATTCAGCCTCACTATCCCTCCCTTTGTCTTTCCTCGCTGATGTACCTATAAAGGTTTTATCCCTTCTTAACGGGTTGGCTATCTTTTCCTCAGTTTGGGCCTTTGCTATTCTGACTTCCCTCCCTGCTTCCTTCTGCCTTAACTGGTACAGCTCTCTGTCCTGCTCCTTCTGTGTTTCTTATACTTCCGAATGCTATCTTTTCTTCCGACTTTCACAGCCACCTCTTTTGAGAACCATAGTGGCTTTTTCTTTCATTTTGATTTATTTGCTTCACACAAAGGCTTGTTGCCTCTGTGATGGCAGTTTTGATGATTCCCCATTGTTGCTCCACACCTCCTTCTAGCCTGTTTGCTAGTGCTTTTCTGAGGCACTCTCCCATCTTGATAAAAGTCAGCCCTCCTAAAGTCCAGTACCCTCACTTTTGTATGGCTTGACTCTGTAGCTGAGTTTATCGTGAACCACACTGTTTGATGGTCACTTGTTCCCAGATGGCAACCCACTTCTAGATCTGAGATCTTCTCACTGCCCCGTTTGAGAGTATGAGGTCTAAGATTGCTCCCTCCAGAGTGGGTTCCGAAACTAGCTGTCTGAGGCCTGCCACCTGTAGGGCATCAAGAATGGCCCTGCTCTTGGATGTGGCTGCAGCAAATGTGCTCAGTTAACATCTGGCATATTCAGGTCTCCCATCAACAGCATATCCTTTCTCTGCCATTCTAAAGAATGCCTTCTATCATATCCTTGTCCATTTCCCTCCCCTGACATGGAGGTCTGTACACAAAACCCTGTGCGGATTGTGGTGCCCTTTCCAGTCTCCAAGGTGACCCACAGTGCCTCCTCTCCTCCTGTTTACTCTTTTGTTCAGTTGCCTTTATCTCTTCCTTTACATAGAGAGCTACTCCTCCCCTGCCTGTCTCTCTGTAGGTTATGTACAGCTTGTGCGTTAACATCCAGTCATGGTTCTCTGTGTACCATGTTTCTGTGACTCTCGATATCCAGGTATCCTCTTCCATCAAGGCCACCAGCTCAGGAGCTTGCTGCCCAGACTACGGGCACTGGTACTCATTACCCTCCATCTCCTGATGGCCTTACTCCTTTTGCCCCATCCCTGTCCTTCTTGCCTTTGTCATTTCTCCATTTACCCTGCCCTTCTCCCTATCGACACCTCTATGTTGGGTTACACACTTACTACCATGATATTTTTGGGGGGGTCTAGGATTTCCCTGCTCCTTTCCAGTGCCTCCCCCCTTGGCTAGTTTAAATGCTTGCCAATGAAGCATTTAAACCTATCACCTAGGATCCTGGTTCCCTCCTGGACAGATGCAGCCCATCATGCCAATATAGGCTTGCATCACTCCAGGTGGACCTCCAGTCCCCAATGAAGCAAAATCCCTGAGCTCCACACCAGTTTTTCAACACTGACTGAATCGACAGGAACCAGGGGAAAGACCCCACCAGATTACTAACCCTTGGTTAGCAGACCAATTCTGGAATTGGCTCACACTTAAGCACATTAACTACCACTGCATCAAGCGTTGCTCTGTCCAATCCCCGCAGTACCGGACTTCACCCCGAACAACCTAGACGCTGGGTTCACGGAATGGGGAAAACAGGGGCTAAGGTACCTCCCATAAATAATGACCCTGGGGAAAATCTGGGCATACACGGAAATACAAGCAAAATTCCACCTACGACACAAAGACTTCTACCAATATCTACAACTCCGACATTATGTGGAAGGCCTCCCACCGCCTCTACGAAGCCCAGAGGACTACCCGGCACTGCTCCAATGCCAAATTCAATTAAATAACACGGGGAAGCAGGAACACCTGATATCCTCATATTACCAATCCCTTAATTCACAAAGGGATGCTCTCACCGAGAATATCCGCGTGCAATGGTATAGGGAGACGGGGTATCAATTCTCCACAATGGACTGGAGAGTGGCGTGCAGCTATTCAACCTGGGTTACTAGCTCACACCAATGGAGAGAATACGCCTGTAAAGTATTAATCCGTTACATTAGATCCCCAGTAGTCACCAGACACTACTCACCAAACAAATCAGCAGAGTGCTGGAGACGGTGTGGCGAGCCAGAAGCGAACCTGACCCACATTATGTGGGCATGCCCGGCACTCTCCGCCTTCTTAAAATAAGTAGAGGCCCAACTGCGAGAACTCATAGATCCGCATCTCCAATTGACATTGGAGATGTATCTGTTCCTCTTCCTTCCCAGGCCATATAGAGGCCCAAACACCAGATACCTGCTTTTGTTGCTCTTAACAGCAGCTAAAAAAGCAATAACTAGGCAATGTCTAACAACGAAAACCCCATCACTATGTGACTGGTGGGAAATCACAACACAAATTTACAACATGGAAAAAATAACACACAGCCTGAATGAACGAGAGGAGATTTTCTCCATGAGATGGGCACGTTGGCAGATATATTACATGCTAAAAGACCCTACCTTTGTTCCTTAGGGAAAGTACACCTGGGTAGCGGCTGAAAATCATAGGTTCGGGGACTGGATCCCTCTGCCCAGAGGTCCCAGGACTGGTTCCCCCCGCCCCCCCGCGAGGTTGTGGTCCATGTACAAAAAGAGCCTGGAAGTGTGGACCCAGCCAGTATGACACAAGTGGGAGATTGAGAGCCTTGACACTGGAGGCATATGTATATTTATTGCCCAACAGAACTAGATTGTAACCCAATCTGGAAGCTAGAATGACTCTGAAATCATCACTGTATTTTAACGATGATGAAATGTATTGGCCCAACCGTTTGACCGCACAAGGTGACCAGTTGAAAATGTATTAAGCTGTATAAACACTGATGACCTGTATGTATATAAGTTAAAAACTTAGTAATAAAAAGAAAAATTAAAAAAAAAAAAAAAAATGAATACATACTTTCTGGCCAAGTGGCACGGCAAGCTAAGACAGGGGGGCCTCGCTGCTCGCCACACCAGCGACCAGGGTTTGGCAATGAACTGGGGTCAGGGGAAGGATGATCAGGCTTCCTGCGACAGCTCTCCTCCTTCAGGGAGGAGAGACAGCATGCACCACTGCTCGATCACCACCTAGTGGAGGCTAGGTGGTGCAACAGCAGCTGCCCACCTGGCTGACCAGCTGCAGGTGGCTGAGGTATACAATGTGCATGCCATAGCAGGAATGCTAGCCTGGGGAGAAAAGCTGTGGGGGAAAACAGCTTGGGCAAGCAGGACTGGCAGATGTGTACCTTGCAGGCTCTGCACGACTCGACAAAGCACACACACAACCATGGAGACTGACTATTTATTGTCTGGCTTGGTTGCCCTCAAGATAGAACGTAGGAATTTGGGCACTGTGCATTTACACACTGGATTTTTTAATGTAAAGGTTTGTATTTCTTTTACAATCAGTGTTTTAGCTGCTCTTAGTACAAAAACTGTATGAATCTAAGTAAGCATTCATGTTACTAACAGATTTACTAGAAAAAAAAAATCTTACCACCACTTACATTTGCTGTAGGGATCCTCCAAATAAAAACATATGCTACAGAGTTCTTAATGCAATGTACCAGTATTTAATCAATTAACATAATAAACGAAAGATATTAATTCCAATTATTCTGTATCATGTAGCACAAATGCACATCTAACACGTTTTAGTTTCAGTACCCCAAATTATAAAATATTTTAATGTTACCTGTTTCCATTTTCAAATTCTGTATCTGCACAATCAGGTTTGGTCCACACATTGAACTCATAGTCAGGAATGTAGAGCGAGTTCCCAGGCAACCCGGACCCAATACTGCCATTAGAAGCCACATCCCCTTCTCCTTCCGAGCACTCAACTTTCTCCACACGAGCAAGATTACCAGAGTCAAACTTTGAACTGAACAACAACGTGCCACAACGGATTTCCATTTTTATCACACAACACAGTCTTTTTAAACTGAGGTTTCATTCTTTTATCCACATGAGAGATGGTACGTGAATCCGAAGGTCTGTAGAGAAAGATATTTCTTTTCAGAGTGTGTTAAATGAAACATTTACAAAAGATTTAACGGTGGCCAATGCCAACTGTCTGCACCAGTAGCTATGAACTCTAAAATCATAATCACTGCAGTGGTCAACAAATGTCTTCTGTAAGTATGAGCTCCAGAGCAAGTACAGAGTTATAGGCAAACACAAATTTTACTATGTCAACAGGGAAGCAACAGCTGGCCCGGTAGTGCTAAGGGTTAAGGCGCTGGACGCCACACCTCACTTCATGACAGCGACCCAGGTTTGGGAACGGACTCTGGTCATCGGGGGGTCAGCAGGGAAGGGAAGGGATCAAGCATTCAGAGGATTGCTCTCCCTTCCAGGGAGGGTTTCGGGGTATGCGCTGCTCCTGGGCAGCCCCTGACGGTGGTCAGGGGCAGCACAAGGAACTTGCGGCGCAGGCACATGCAGGGCACAGCTGCGGCAGACGTCGGCATATATGTGCCACTGACGTCATTGCATGTCTGAGCTCCAGAGGGCAACGATAAACAAAAAAAAAAAAAAAAAAATTGGTCTAGGGAGGCGACAAGGGGTCCAGTGGACTGCGCCCACATCCCCAACACCGGGCCAATTCCCTAACGGTTGGTTGAGCCCCTTACCGGAGGGACCCTCTAATTACAGATATGCACTACAGTTTTAGGGAAAAAAAGATTTGAAAATTCGGCCAATGAAGCTTGTTATTTTTGAAAATAGAAAATCAATAACCATGTTCAATAACTTCTATGTCCTCATAATGACAACAAAATTGCACCCAATGAAACTGCACTCTGTATACAGGGTTTAAGTTGGAAATTCTAAATATTTGAACACTTCTCACCACAAACTGCAAGAGCTACGAACTTCACACACAGTGCTCTAGTAAACAGAAACTATGCTAAGGCAGAAAGTCCCACCTGCTTGAGTCTTAATTCATTTTGAAATGGCTGAGCAGGGGCGCTGTGGAGCCTGAGCAAGCTGGACGCCCAAGGACAGAGTTCCATAGTTTCAATCCACGAACACTCTTAAAAACTCAAGCAAATCGCAGAGTACTTTGACTTATTTTATCAAACAGTGTGCTAGAAAGGCTGCTGACTAATATGGGCAATCTTGAAAAGGATAAAACACCAGGTGATGTAGCTAAGTCAAAGAACTTTCCCAGAGCGTTGACCATGAGGTCCACCCAGGGCTGCAACTTACAGCGTGCTGATGATGGAGCAAAAGAAACTTTACAGACACTTGGCTCAAAACTCAACCGACTTAATCAAATCGGTGGCTGGTCTATTGGACAAGTTCGATAATTTAACAGAGTGGCTTTTATTGAAACGGTGGTGGAATCAGTTACAGTTGCAGCGGCTGACGCAACACAGTGAGTAGATGCTGCATTGGGAGCCGTCACAGCAGTGATCGAGGAAAACTCCCATTTGAAGTCTAGATTGGAAATGCTGGAGAATCAAGCCCAAGCTCAAAATTTGAGATTCCTAGGGCTTGCGGAGGGATGCGACGGAGATCATCTGCTACTACATGGAAAAGTGGCTGGTGCAGCAACTAGGAGAGGAAGCCACTACCACTGTTCAGAGATTTCAGAAGGCCTATCGGGTCACATCTAGGGGCAGGCCTGATAACCCAGAGGCATCATGAACTGCTGTAATTATCACCGACGGGGTAGGCTCCCGATACTACCTGTTGGCACTGGCGCGGCAAAAGAAAACACTTCTGCAGAATGGCCAAGTGGTTTGAACGTTCCTGTACTTAGGATACGCAACAAGACAAAAATGACAGAAATTCGACGGATCAACAGTGATGCTATGGGAAGAAAAAATTACTTACCAGAGTAATCTTGTTTCTTCCATGGGATTCTCCAATATTCCTAACTCTTATGCAGTATGTCAACTGCCTACATTCTATCCTCCGATTTCGTGGACACCTGACAAATTAGGGCCTGAGAGGAACTTGATGATTATTTATAATAATAATGTTAATAAAACACCCAGAAAAAAAAACCTCTAACTGGAGAGGAAAAACATTAACAAAACACCCCCCCATGTCACACTCACCTGAAGAGGGGAGACACCTTTGAAAACAATTCCAAATATAAAAGCCAGAGTGTGGCACACATACCCGTGGTATTACAGCATGGAATGCAGAGGCCACTGGTTCTAGCAGGGGATGCAGGGTGGGAGAGTTAGGAATACTGGAGTATCCCATGGAAGAAACAAGATTACTGTGGTAAGTAATTTTTTCTTCTCACCCCAGGAAGACTCCAATATTCCTAACTCTTTTATAGACTTAGAAGCAATACCTTTGGAGGTGAGCACAGGACCTATTTTGGAAACAGGCTCTGCAGGACAGCTGTGCCAAACCTGGCATCACCCCTAGCCTGCATATCCAGGCTATAATGCTTGGTAAAGGTGTGCACTGTTCTCCAGGTAGCTGCTTTACAGATGTCCACCAAAGGAACACTCCTGATACCTGCTATGGTAGCAGCTGTACCCCTTGTGGAATGGGCTCTAAGCCCTGCTAGGGCCTCCTTCCCCACTTTTGAATAGCAAAACTGGATACAGTGGACTATGCAGCAAGAAATGGACCTCTTAGATGCTGGATTTCCTTTTCCTACATCCCCAAAGGTCAAGAACAGTCGCTTCCTTTCCTGCTTATGGGACTTTGTGGCAGCTGTCATGTAGTAGCCAAGAGCACTCTTGACATCAAGGCTGTGCAGCCTACACTCACCAGAGCATGAATTGGGGGTGAGATACTAACAACAACAAAAATGGAAAGGGACCTGGGGGTAGTCATATCAGATGACCTAAAGGTGGGCAAGCAATGTGAGAGGGCAGCAAGGAGGGCTGGGGGGGATACTGGGATGCATAGGGAGAGGCATCACCAGTAGAAAACAGGAAGTTATTATCCCTCTGTACAGACAGCTGGTGAGACCCCATCTGGAGTACTGTGTGCAGTTCTGGAGACCCAATCTCCAAAGACATAGACAGGATGGAAGCTGTCCAGAGGAGGGCAACTAAAATGGTGCAGGGTCTGCACCAGAAGACATATGAAGAGAGAGGAAGGGGGGACATGATAGAAACTTTCAAGTACCTCAAGGGAATCAACAAAGTCCAAGAGGGTAGCATCTTTCAAAAAAGAGTTGTGCAAGAACAAGAGGGCACAATTTGAAGATGGGGCTGCTCAGAGGTAATTTAAGGAAGTATTTTCACAGAGAGGGTTGTGGATGCATGGAGCGGCCTTCCGGAGGAAGGTTGTGGAGTCAAAATCAGTGGTGGAATTCAAGCATGCATAGGACAGTCATAAGGCAATTCTAGGGGTTGGGGGTAGCAAGAAGTAGGCTGCTGGTTATCTAGGATCTGCAGCTTATCCAGTAGGTAGGGAAATGGGCAGAATGGGTGGGCCAAGCGGTCCTTATCTGCCGTCAAATTCTATGTTTCTATGTTAAGGAAACAGGTAAGGTGATGGACTGGTTCAAATGAAAGTCAGACACCACCTTTGGAAGACATTTTCTGTTAGTTCAAAGGGCCACTTTGTCCCTGTGGAAATATATGAAGTCCTGCTCAATACAGAGAGCCTGGACCTCACTGATCCTTCTGGCAGAAGTGGCTGCCACTAGGAAAACTGTTTTCCATGTGACATATTTCAAAGGAGTTGAAGACATTGGCTTAATAGGGGGCCCATAAGTTTGGCAATACAGATATTTAGATCCCAGGCTGGCACTGGTTCCCTGTTAGGGGGGTGCAGGAGGGCCATGCCTTTAAAGAACCTTTTAAAGATAGAATTTGATGCCAAAGAGATGCTCTTCCCAGCTAAAGTGTAAGCAGACACTGAAGCCAAATGAACTTTTAGGGTAGAAGGCTGCAGGCCCAATGAATGCAGATGAGTAGGGTAGTCCAGCACAGTTGGAACCCCTGCCTGGGCTGGTACTATATTCCTGGTGGAGCACCAGATAGAAAATCTTTTCTATTTAGAGGTGTAGGTTTTCTTGGTGGAAGGTTTACTGTACCCCCTTAAGATATCCAGGACACTTTCAGAGAGATGCAGATTCGGATACTCTTAAGTCCTCAAGAGCCATGCTTCGAGTCTGAGAGACCTGAGGTTCGGGTACAGGAGTCTTCCCCCGACTGGAGGTTAGCAGGTTGTGCCTCTGGGGAAGGTGTATTGGTTCCTCACAGACATGGAGAGCAGCAGAGAGTACCATGGCTGTCTGGCCCAGTCTGGGGCCATCAGGATCATTGTGGCTGACTGGGGCCTGAGCTTGAGTAGCACCCTGTACACCAGAGGGAATGGAGGGAATGCATACAGGTACTTCCCTGACCAGTCCAGGATCAGAGCATCCAGGGGAACTGTCCCCATAGCTGGCGGTCTGCAACAATACTGTGGCAAGTGGTGACTTTCATGGGATGCAAAGAGATCTATCTCTGGGGTACCCCACCTTCTGAAAATCACTTCCACCACCTGTCTAAGGTCCATTCGTGATAGGCCTGGTTGATTCGACTCATGGCATCTGCTAGGGTATTGTCCTTGCCTGGCAGATGAATGGCCTGAAGAGAGACTCTTTGGGAGTAGGCCACAGTCCAAATTCACATGGCTTCTGTGCAGAGAGGATCAGACATTGCTCCTCCCTGCTTATGTAATACATGGTGGTGGTATTGTCTGTTCTGACCTGTACCTCCTTTCCCTTAATTAGTGGTGTGAAGGCTTGCAGTGCCAGGGACACCTCCCTGAACTCCAGCAGGTTTATATGCTGAAGCAACTCTGCACTTGACCAAGTGCCATGGGTAGTGTGATCCTCTAGGTGAGCACCCCACCCTAGAAGTGATGCATCTGTTGTGAGAATCACTGATGGAGGCTCTTTTTGGAAGGGGACTCCCTCTCAGAGGTTGGCTTCCTCCTTCCACCACTGAAGGGCCAGGAGTAACATTTTTGTTACTGGGACCATCTTTGATAGAGAATCCCTTTTTTGACACCAGTGAGCTCTTAAGTGAAACTGAATGCCTCATCTGGAACCTAGAATTGTGCCAGTGGCAGCTGCCACGTGGCCCAGTAACTGCAGAAACTGTCTTCCAGTTTTTGGTCTGTTGAGGCTGAAGGAGCCTGCCAATTGCAGGATAATTTTTACTCTGTCCAGGGGTAGGTAAGCTCTTCCCTACTGGGTATTTAATTCTGCTCCTATGAACTGCAGCACTCGTGCAGGGATTAGGACTGACTTTTTGAGATTTACCAGAAAACCCAGACTCCAGGAGACCTTGGATGAGCTGTAGATGTTCCTTTACCTGCTGGGGTGACTTTCCCATCACCAACCAGTCGTCCAGAAAGGGGAACACCGTGACATCTTGCCTTCACAGATGTGTCACAACCACTGACGGGCACTTTGTGAACACTCTTGGAGCTGAAGTGAGAACAAATGGCAGGGATGAAAACTGGAAATGGCTTGAAGGGAGTCTGAACCGGAGATATCTTCTGTGAGACTCCCTTATAGGGATGTGGAAATAAGCATCTTTTAGGTCCAGGGATGCCAGCCAGTCTCCTTTTTGGACAGCTGGCAGAATCAGTGACAAGGTTACCATTTTGAATCTTGGTTTTGTTAGGTGCCGGTTTTATTTATCGAGATCTAGGATAACACCTGTGAGCGAGTGCTCTTTAAAAGGTTCCATATCTGTTACATAAGATATCAAGGTACAAAACTGGGGACAATATACACAAATTCAACAAAAGCACAGGGCAAGGTATGCTATGGCATTGTACGATGTATGCCTGTGTCAAGATGAGAAACAAACAGAACAGAAAGTTGTAACATAGGGAAAGGGAGGGCTGCAGGGGTGGTGCAATATAACTGGGTGAGAAAGAGATAAGGAGAGGTGCAAGGGGGCATGGAGGCAGTGCTCAGAAGGATAGGGAGGCGGCAGAAGTGCTGCGGTTGGGCAATCCAGGGTGGACAAAGGTGGGGATAAAGTGCTGGAGGCAGATTACTGTGGAGTGCAGTGGCTTAGCAGGGGCACATACAGCTAATCGAATCAAGGAGATGCTTGCGCAGTCTGTCTTTAAAAGATCCAACCACTGGTGTACCAGAGATGTCTTGAGGCAGAGCGTTTGTCCAGAGGGCTGCACGGTGTGAGAACACACATTGAGCCATGGCAACATGGCATCTGGGCACATGGAAAACTTGAGTGGTGGAGCTTTTGGGATATGTCTGGTCCTCTGATGCAGGGACAGAAGGTTCTGAACCCCAGTTGGAAGCAAATTTAATGCGGCTTTTTTTAGCTATTAGGCAGGTTTGATACCAGATTTGTCATTCGGTTGAAGCCAGCCAGCGTGAGTATAAAGGTAACAGGTGTGGGTGAGTCTTGGTGCACCTGTGAGTAGGTGGCAGGCTTTATTTAGGGCAACTGCAATGCGCTGAAGGGCTGTGTCAGTTGCAGATCCATAGACAGCCAGTCCATAATCTATAAGAGAGACAACAGAGCTGCTGATTGCCAGATTTAGTGCTTCGTGGGTTAGACAGTGCCTATGCCGATAGAGAATCACAATTCTTGTATTAACAGCCACTGCAGTGATATCAATATGCTTAGAGAAGGACAGAGAGGAGTCTATAGTCACCCCTAGGTATTTAAAGTGCGAGACTAGCTCAAGTGTGGAGCCACTATCATTCCTTTTAGCCAGCGGGTGGTTTTTGAACTTGTTTTGTGTTGTAGCATAAAGCATGGTATTAGTCTTTTTATAGTTCACAATCAGCCTATGCTCTTTAAAACACATTTCTGCAGATGCGAAGCCTCTTTGAAGATCTGCCTCAAGAGGTTCAGGACGCAGGTTGCTGGTAAAAATGACCGCGTCGTCGGCATACAGGAGCATACGACAGTAACAGGAGGCAGGAAGACTGTTTAGGAACACACTGAAGAGCAGTGGTCCCAGAATTGACCCTTGTGGTACACCAGATCTGACAGGCCGGCTGTCTGAGAGGACATCCTCAATCCTGACTTGCTGTGAGTGGTGGCTCAAGTAGCTGCTGAACCAGTTCATGGTTTAGCACCCTTAGGTCTAGGATAGGCCACCACTCCCCATTCTTCTTAGTTGTTAGAAAGTATTTTGAATAAAATCCCTTTCCCTTTTGCTGTGGAGGCACAGGTTTACTGCTTTTGACAGCAATTTAGAGTTTGAACCTCCTTTCCCAGCAGCTTTGTTTCCAAAATGGAAGCTGGTTTGAACACTCTAGTTCTTAGGGAGGGAAGGGATTTGAAGCTTAGGGACAATCCCTGACTCTCTACTTCCAGGACCCACTTGTCTGTGGTGATCTGTTTCCAAGCCAGGAAATAGTGAGTTAGTCTGCCCCCTACTGGAAGTGGGGAGGCAGCCCCGGACGACAAGTCAGGGGTCCTGCTTTGCCTGGGGCTGAAACTGGGAACCATGCCTGGAACACCTTCCGCCACTGCCTCTGAAGTACCCTTGCTGAGGGTACTGTTGTACTTGGGGAACGGCCATGGCCTGATAAAAAGGCCTGGAGTGGAACTGTCTGCCCCTGCCTCATAGAAACATAGACTTTGACGGCAGATAAGGACCGCTTGGCTCATCTAGTCTCCCCATTTCCCTACTTACAGGATAGGCCGCAGATCCTAGTTAACCAACAGCCTATTTCTTCCTACCCCCCACAAGAATTGCCTTATGTCTGTCCCATGCATTCTTGAATTCTCCCACAGTTTTAGACCCAACAACCTCTCAGGAAGGCTGTTCCATGCATCCACTACCCTTTCTGTGAAATAATACTTCCTCACATTGCCCCTGAACCGCCCCCATCTTTAAATTGTGTCCCCTTGTTCTTGCACGTCTCTTTTTCTGAAAGATGCTACCCTCTTGGACTTTGTTGATTCCACTGAGGTACTTACAAGTTTCTATCATGTTCCCCTCTCCTTCTTTCCTCAAGGGTATACATATTAAGCTCCTTTAGTCTCTCCTCATACGGCTTCTCTTGCAGACCCTGCACCATTTTAGTTGCCCTCCTCTGGACTGCCTCTATCCTGTCTATGTCCTTGCAGAGATGGGGTCTCCAGAACTGGACACAGTACTCCAGATGGGGTCTCACCAACTGTCTGTACAGAGGGATAACAACTTCCTGTTTTCTGCTGCTGATGACTCTCCCTATGCATCCCAATATACCCCCAGCCCTCCCTACTGCCTTCTCATATTGCTTGCTAACCTTAAGGTCATCTGATATGATTACCCCCAGGTCCCTTTCCTTTTTTGTTGTTGTTACTACCTCCTCCCCATTGTGTATTTTTCCCCTGGGTTCTTGTTTCCCAGGCACACTATTTTGCACTTCTTTGCATTGAATCCTAGCTGCCATACTTCTGACCATTCCTCCAACCTTGCCAAGTCCCTTCTCATCCTTTCCACACCTCCTTGTGTATCAACCCTGTTGCAGATCTTTGTGTCATCTGCAAAGAGGCATACTTTTCTTTCCAGTCCCTCTGCAATGTCACTTATGAAGACATTAAAAAGGACTGGACCCAATAGTGAACCCTGCGGTACCCCACTAGTAACCCCTCTTTCTTCAGAGTGGACTCCATTTACAATTACCTTCTGTGTCCTGTTGTCCAGCCAATGTTTTACCCAGGCTATCACCCTGGGACCCACTCCCAGGCTGGTTAATTTGACTATTAATCTTTTGTGTGGGACTGTGTCAAATGCCTTGCTAAAGTCTAGGTAGGCCATGTCCACAGCCCCTCCCTGGTCTACTACTTTGGTCACCCAGTCAAAGAAATCTATTAGATTAGTCTGACATGACCTTCCTGCTGTGAACCCATGCTGCCTTGGGTCCTGTGCCCCACTGGCCTCTAGGTACTCAACTATTCTTTCCTTCAGAAGTGACTCCATCACTTTCCTTACCACAGATGTCAGACTGACAGGTCTGTAGTTTCCTGCCTCTGTCTTGGTCCCACTTTTGTGACGGGGAATCACATCCGCCTTCTTCCAGTCCTCGGGTACCACACCATCCTCCCATGATTTATTAAAAAGAGTAGCCAGTGGTTTCACTAGTTCCCCCCTTAAGTCTTTTAGAATTCTGGGGTGAATTCCATCAGGCCCCATTGCTTTGTCCACCTTCAGTTTTAGGAGTTCTTGCAGAACCCTAACCCCCGAACTTCTGTGAAAGGACTGGGATCGACCCCCAATCAAGAGTGCTTCTGTTAATTGGATTAGGCACTTCCACCTCCTCTTTTGTGAATACTGAGCAGAAATATTCGTTTACTATCCCTGCTTTTTCACTATCCCCCTCTGCCCACCTACCGTTCATTCTATTCAGCCTCACTATCCCTCCCTTTGTCTTTCTACGCTCGCTGATGTACCTATAAAAGGTTTTATCCCCCTTCTTAACCGAGTTGGCTATCCTTTCCTCAGTTTGGGCCTTTGCTATTCTGACTTCCCTCCCTGCTTACTTCTGCCTTAACTGGTACAGCTCTCTGTCCTGCTCCTTCTGTGTTTCCTTATACTTCGGAATGCTATCTTTTCTTCCTGACTTTCACAGCCACCTCTTTTGAGAACCATAGTGGCTTTTCTTTCATTTGATTTGTTTATTTGCTTCACACAAAGGCTTGTTGCCTCTGTGATGGCAGTTTTGATGATTCCCCATTGTTGCTCCACACCTCCTTCTAGCCTGTTTACTAGTGCTTTTCTGAGGCACTCTCCCATCTTGCCAAAGTCAGCCCTCCTGAAGTCCAGTACCCTCACTTTTGTATGGCTTGACTCTGTAGCCAAGTTTAATGTGAGCCACACTGTTTGATGGTCACTTGTTCCCAGATGGCAACCCACTTCTAGATCTGAGATCCTCTCACTGCCCCCGTTTGAGAGTACGAGGTCTAAGATTGCTCCCTCCAGAGTGGGTTCCGAAACTAGCTGTCTGAGGCCTGCCACCTGTAGGGCATCAAGAATGGCCCTTCTCTTGGATGTGGCTGCAGCAAATGTGCTCCAGTTAACATCTGGCATATTCAGGTCTCCCATCAACAGTATCTCCCCTTTCTCTGCCATTCTAAGAATGCCTTCTATCATATCCTTGTCCATTCCGGCCCCGACTTGGGGGTCTGTACACAACCCCTGTGTGGATTGTGGTGCCATTTCCAGTCTCCAAGGTGACCCACAGTGCCTCCTCTCCTCCCTGTTTACTCTTTTGTTCAGTTGCTTTTATCCCTTCCTTTACATAGACAGCTACTCTTCCCCCTCTTCTCCCCTGCCTGTCTCTCCTGTAGGTTATGTACCCTGGTATGTTAACATCCCAGTCATGGTTCTCTGTGTACCATGTTTCTGTGACTGCTACGATATCCAGGCATCCCTCTTCCATCAAGGCCACCAGCTCAGGGAGCTTGCTGCCCAGACTACAGGCACTGGTACTCATTACCCTCCATTTCCTGATGGCCTTATTCCTTTTTGCCCCATCCCTGTCCTTCTTGCATTTGTCACTTTCTCCATTTACCCCTGCCCTTCTCCCTATCGACATTTCTATGTTGGTGTTTACCGCACTTACTACCATGATTTTTTGGGGGCTAGGATTTCCCTGCTCCTTTCCAGTGCCTCCCCCCTTGGCTAGTTTAAATGCTTGCCAATGAAGCATTTAAACCTATCACCTGGGATCCTGTTTCCCCTCCTGGACAGATGCAGCCCATCACGCCAGTATAGGCTCGCATCACTCCAGGTGGACCCCCAGTCCCCAATGAAGCCAAATCCCTGAGCTCCGCACCAGTTTTTCAACCACTGATTGAATACCATTGTGCGGAACACCCTAGCCTCTCCTATGTCATAGACGGGCAGCACCTCCGAGAAGGTTACCGTGCGTGCTACTTGTCTAAGGCCCCTTCCCAATTCCACAAACTCTTCCTGCCTCCCCTTCCATATGGTCTTGTAGACAGGGAAGCCTTCTCTTTGGCAGAGTTACTTTTTTTTTTTTTTTTGAATCCCCTCCTACGTCCCTCCGGAGTCGCATCCTCAGGATGCGCCAATTAAGCCTGCCCCTACCGCTGCCTTACCCGACTGCTCGGGTCCCCCATCCTGCTGTGGATAGTTCTCCACGTAGGGTCGGGGTGGGGCCATCCTCGAACCTTCAAATCTTGTCGGGCCCCGAGGCAGCTGGGCAGGCGGAGGCAAATCGGGACTCGGCTCAGCGATCCTTCCCCTCAACTCCGGAGGGTGTTTTTCCATTTCTCTTGTAGGGCGTCACTTGCCCAGACATCAAGGCGCAAGCACCGATGTCATGATGTCCTCCCGCATAGTTCATGCACAGGGACTTGCTATGCCCCAGGCCTCCACCTGGGGCCAGTCAAGCTCCGTACTCTGCCCTCCCCTCTCTCCTGGAGAAGGTGAGCTGTCCATAGAATGCTCAACCCTTCTCCCCCTGGCTGGCACTCCAGCTCCCGGGCTCATTCCTGAAACCGGGTCGCTGGCTTCACAAGCAGAAATCCAATCACTGCGCCGGCGGGCCGACTGGCAGAGTTACTCCTATAAGTGGCCTTGTACTCATCTATTTTTTTCATGTAGGCCTCTGTGTGAGTTCCAAAAAGAGACAGTTACCCTCAACTGGGAAATCCAGAGCCTTGTTTTAGGTGTCTTGGGTAAGGTTTGTGGCTCTTAACCAGGCAAACCTCCTCTAAGCAACTGTATTTGCCATCCACTTAGCAGCAGTGTCACTGCTGTCTGCTGTCATCTGGAACTGATATTTGGCAGTTTCCAAGCCAAATCTGGCAGTTTCTTTTTTTTTTTTCTCACTTTATTGCTTCCTTGGACCTTCTGCTCCCCTGTCCATAGCATCCTACCGGGATTCGGATGCCGTCCATCTCTGTGCAGCCTCACGGGCACCCTCTAACTCCTGCACTTTTCCCCACAGTGGGGGCGGAGGCCCCCCAACTCCCACCCTTCACAGATCCAGTTCGGTGCCCATGTAGCCCATGAACACTGTGGACTGCCATCAAGCTGCGTGAAGGTGCCATGCTTTTTCCCCATTTTTCAGCCGAGTCGGTGGGCGCAGTAATGACGCCGGGCGGCCGGGAGTGCGCACACATCAGCACGTGCCCCCGCCCTGGCGTCTTGTTCCCTGACCCCCAACCTCCACCAGGGGGAGGTCAGGCATCGACAGTCTTGGACCCCCCACCCCAGAGAGGGAGAGCAGACATCGGATGCCTGATCCCTCTCTTCCCCTGCCAGCCCCCGGTGACCTGCGCTCGCTCCTGAACCCCGGTCACCGGCATGACGCGAGGTGCGGCGACCAGTGCCTCTCAAATATACAGGTTACTCACCTGTAACAGGAGTTCTAGGAATGGTATATGTTGTTCATCCACACTGTCTGGCAGGTTCCTTGCCGCTTTAAATCTTGCCGGAAGGTCTTCAAGCTGGCTCCTCCCACCCACCTGGGTGGTAAAACTCCCGGCTCCGCCCCATGACGCCAGATCTGGCCCGCTGGAAGCTCAGGTTGTGCATCGAAGCCGGGGAGGTCGGGTGGGTCGTGTGGATGAACAACATATACCATTCCTAGAACTCCTGTTACAGGTGAGTAACCTGTATTTCTAGGGACATGGATATGTTGTTCATCCACACTGTCTGGCAGACTCCTAGCAGTTCTCCGGGAGGAGGGAGGCAAGGCGCACACCCCCTACTTAGGGAATAAAGACTGGAGAACTGAGGCCCCAAAACCAGCATCCGGTGTGACTCAAGGTCGATGTGGTAATGGGTAATGAAGGTGTGTGCTGACTTCCAGGTAGCAGCCCTGCAGATTTCCTGGATAGGGCGTCCTGGAAGCAGCCACCGATGCAGCAGTATGGTGGGTAGAATGAGCTCTTATCCTCTGGGAGGCCCCATGCCCGCCAACTTGTAGCAGAGATCTATGCAGGGGTGACCCACCTGCTTATAATCCCGCTTGGCTGCAGGTCTGCTAAGTGCGGCTTCAGCGTAGGTGACAAACAGCTGGCGAACCTCTCCCCGAATTTCAGCGATGGCTCCTTATAATAAGTGCGCCCTTCTAGGAGTCAAAGTATGGAGCCTGTATTAGGCCTCGAGGTGTGATTGGGGTAGAACACGGCAGAGTCAACACCTGGTTAAGGTGAAACTCCGACACCACCTTCGGAAGGAATTGGTGGGGGCCCAGGACAACCTTGTCCCTGTGGAAGACGGGTAAGGAGACTCGATGCAGAGCGCCTGGAGTTCTCCCATCCTTCTGGCTGGCGTGATAGCCACCAAGGACGGTCTTCCACGACAGGTGAAGAGTTCACACCTGTGCATTGGTTCGAATGGCTTGCCCATAGGCTTTGCCAATACCAGCAGTAAATCCCACAGGGTGGGTTCTCGCACCAGAGGAAATGTGATCAAGGCCTTGAAAAGCGCCAGACCACCTTCTCCTGCGCCACCGACTGCTCCGCCCGCGCCCGTAAGCAGAGATGGCTGCCAGGTGCACCTTAGGTCACAACCCTAAGCCCTTGACTAGAAAGGACCATAAATAGTCCAAGATGCTTGCCAAAGGACAGGAGGAAGGGTCCAAGCCCTTGCCCTGACACCAAATGGAAAATCTCTTCCATTTGAAGGCATAGCATTTCCTGGTCGACTCCTTACAGGACACCTCAACAACATTGAGGACCTCGTTGGAAAGACCCAAGGCCTGGAACTCTAGCCTCTCAGGAACCAGGCCGTCAGGTGCAGGGACTGAAGGTCCGGATGGAACACCTTCCCCTGATTGACTGAGAGCAGGTCGGGCGAGCTGGAAGCTGCCTTGGGAGCCTGGAGCTGAGGCTGAGGAGATCTGGGTACCAGAACTGGCGGGGGCCAGTCTGGGGCTATCAGAATCACCTGCGCCTTGTCCTCCTTGCTTTGAGAAGCACCTTGAATCAAGGAAAATGGGGAAGGCGTAGAGGGCCCGGGGTCCACAGCCTCAGAAGGCATCCCCGCAGCGAGCCCCTCAGTGGGGCGGGCATGAAACAGCCTCAGCTTCGCATTCTCCCTGGAGGCAAACAGGTCCACCTGAGGTGTGCCCCAATGGGAGAACAGATCTTGTACCACCTCCGGCAGGAGAGACCACTCGTGAGATGCAGCACCTATCCGGCTCAGGGCATCGGCCAGGGTGTTGGAGGCTCCTGCCACATGAATGGCTAAGAGATCCGCCTCCAGGCTGCTGCAGTGACCAAATCGGGAGAGCTTCCTTGCATAGAAGCATGGAACGTCCGCCCTGGCGATTTAGGTAGTACATAGTGCGGGTGTTGTCCGCCTGACTCGGACCACTTGACCCGGAGAAACGGAGCAAAGGCGGTGAGACTAGGCGGACCGCCGGAGCTCCAGCAGGTTGATGTGGCATCGGGACTCCCTCGGGGACCAGAGGTCGTGCGCCCGGTGTTCCCCCAGATGGGCACCCCAACCCATCAGAGAGGCATTGGTCCATAGAGAGACCGTCAGCTCGGGGCAGACAAACGGGATGCCCTCCTGCAGATGAGATGGAACGGTCCACCACCGGAGAGCATTCCACATCTCCTGGGTCACCATCACTAGCTGGTCCAATGGATCGCAGCGTTGTGACCACTGGCTGGCCAGTCCCCACTGAAGGGGGCGCATGTGCCAGCGTGCCCAACGGACCACGCTGGTACAGGCCGCCATGAGACCCAGGAGGTGCAGGAAGTCCCGGGCAGGGCGCGATTGCCCAACCAGAAATGATTGGGCAAAGGAGGTAAGAACCTCGGCCCTGTCCGCCGGGAGCCATGCTCTGGCTCGAAGAGAGTCGAGCTCTGCCCCGATAAGCAGAATCACCTGCTTCGGCTCGAGTTCCGACTTGGCCTCGTTGATGAGAAGGCCGATTTGACAGCAAACCTGGAGGGCCAGATCTCTGGACCGCTCCACCTCCTGTATGGAGGGGGCTGCTATCAGCCAATCGTCCAGGTAAGGGTACACCCGGACCCCTCGGTGCCGCAGGAAAGCTGTCACCACTGCTATGCATTTGGTGAAGACCCTGGGAGCTGGAGACAGGCGAAGACATGGCTGGAACTCGAAAGGATCCCTCCGCTCAGCGAAGGAATCTCCGATGTGGCCGGGCGGATAGGGGCGTGGAAGAACGCGTCCTGCAGGTCACAGAGAGCAGAACCACCGCCGTGTTCCAGGGATGGTATTATCTGAGCCAGAGTGACCATCCTGAAGGTTCAAGACCTTAGGAACTTGTTCAGGTCGTGTAGGTGGTGAGAATGGGCGCCAGCCCCGTCCGTTCGAACCAGGAAGTACCTGGACACAAACCCGGGTCTGAGGGAGGGTCCGCACCTCCTGATCACCTCGCTTCGGAGGAGGAGAGCGATGTCGACCCGACGAGCCGACAGTGAAGGCTCGCGGACGAGGCCCCCCAAGGTGCGACGGCTCTGAAGGGCGGGGCCTGCTCAATTCTAGAGGCAGACCTTTTCCCACCACCTCTAGCACCCACCTGTCCGTGGTAATAACGGACCAGGTGAAAAGGAAGTGCGAGCCGTCCCCATGGGGGGAACCTGGGTGGTGTGGCAGGGGTTGGGGCGACACCCCTCAGCCCGTCACTGGGCAGGCTTGGAGGAGGACGGCCGAGGGACCTCCTGGGCCTTTACCTCCCTGCTTCCTGTTGGAGAAGCCCGGGCTGGGTTTGGGATGCCAAGCCCGAGCCTGCTAGCCCTGGCGTTGCTGGGCTGGGCGTGCTGCAGGCGCAGAAGGGCGAGGAGCTAGGCTGTGGTTGCAGCCTTTGTCCTTCTGAGCGGAAGGGCCGAGTCCAAGGTAGCATTGGACTTCTCGATCCTCTGCAGATGGCCTTCCACCCCAGGGCCGAAGAGGTCAGTCCCCAAAAAGGGAACGTCCGCCAACTTGTGCTGGGTATCCGAAGCAAAGGTGGATATCCTCAGCCAAGCCCGACGACACATAGCCACTGCGGCCGCCACAGACCTGGCACATGAGTCCCCAATGTCTAAAGCAGTCTGGAGCTGCTGTTTGGCCACTGCCCTGCCCTGGTCCCGCACCTGCCTGACCGTGGTCTGCAGATCTGCGGGGAGATGAGGGACAACCTCATCCAGGGAGCCCAACAGGGCATGAGAGAAATGTGCCATGAGGACGGCCAAACTGGCCTGGCGAAGGCCGAGGTAGGCCACAGGCTTTCACCCAGCATAGTCCAATTTCTTGGACTCCTTGTCGGGAGGTTTGTCCACATCCTGGGCGTTCCCGGCCGCGGAAAAGCTGTCGGTAACTTAAC
Source organism: Neoceratodus forsteri (assembly GCA_016271365.2). NCBI lineage: Eukaryota > Metazoa > Chordata > Ceratodontiformes > Ceratodontidae > Neoceratodus > Neoceratodus forsteri. Next base: position 1,439,166,825 of record CM057452.1, read on the forward strand.
CCCTCGGCCGGGGTGTTCGAAAAAGGACAGGGAACGGTAGGGACCATACTTCTAGCCATCCTGGCCAGAAGGCGCAGGACAGAGGAAGCAGGGCGCTGCCAGAGCTCAAGGCCGGGCCCACTATGGCCTCGGCCACGGAAAGAGCCTCAGTGGAGATCCTCGTCCAGAATCTCCGTGAGGGGATACCTGGCCCGCTTAGAAGCAGGTTCGAGCTTCATCCCGGTGGACTCGAGAATGAGCCAGAGCAATCCCAGGAAGGACCGAAGGCTATCGTCCACCGACTGTCCTCCTGAGGACTCCAAGTCCATTCGCTTGGAGAAGGGGAGGAATCGTCTTCGGACTCGGAAGAGTCCTCAAAGACTACCTCGGGCTTGAGCCACCTTCCACTTGCGAGGTCGATCGGGAGTGAGGCGACAGACAGCCTATGGGGCAGTCCCTGAGCCAACCGAGAATTTTGGTCGGAGCCCCAACTAATGGCTGTGGGCGGAGGTTCCACGGATCGGTGGGGCAGCTGGTTTTGGCGAACAACCGGCCTGAACAGGCTCCTCCGGATAAAACGAGGGTTGTTTGGCCGCTCGGTGACAGCCACTTAATGGCGGGGAAGGGCGGCGTCGGCTTATTCCGTCAGAAGGCTATTGTTGCCACGAGTTCCTCATATCTTGACGCAACTTGCGCGAAGCCTCGTCCGGGCGGAGGAAGAGGGCAGCGCGGCGCGCTTGCCGCGGTGCGAGACCGAGACTGCCTATGAGGCGGGATCGGCTGGACGCCGAAGAAGTCGAGACCGAGACTGAGAACCTTAGCTTTGCGAGGGCGGTGCGGGAGGTGTCGCGAAACTGGCACTCCCCTCGGTTCAGAAGATTCCACGAAGAGCTCCGGAACGGAGGCACAGATGAGCCGACGGGGTCCTCAACTCCACAGAGGAACGGGGAGAGGATTTCGGCTTCTCAGCCGACAACCCATCAACGGTTGAGTAAAATCTAGACGCGTCGGCGGAGTCTTGGTCAACTGGCCTGACAGGGACACCGTGGAGACCAGTGGCGAGCTTGAAGTCGATGGCCAACAACTCGGGAGAGGATCTTTCCCACTCCCAAGAGCGCCGACGGTGAGACTTACCTTGTCTTCTTTTGGACCGAAACGGTCCAGAAGAGATTGGACCCTCACCTTTAGTCGAGAGGGTCAGACAAAGCTCATAAAAGAAAGCTGAATAAGAGCACCGAGAGAGAGCGGGACAAATGCCGCAGCCGAGGTAGAAGTGGCCCGTGCCGCCTCCTCTTCGAGGGCGATCATCTGCTCGAGCTGATCCGCCGAGCCCGCCACCACGGACCACCGACCGGGCCTCTTTTGACTTTACCAGAGGAAATCGCTTCTCGGGACGCCCCAGTTGTAAACAGGCAGCACGGTCTTCGAGGACATAGGCCGAAAAGGAAGAGCACAGGTCACGGGCCTGCGGTGCGTGCTCAAGGCTCAAGCAGTAGGCATTGCGTGGAGTCGGATCGTCCAAGACATCTTCTGCTCACAAGGGCATCTCCGGAGCAGGGTCAGATTTGTCCATAGCGGCCGCCGAGGAGAAGACCAAAGTCCTTTTAGCAAAACTTTTAATTTGAAAATTCGAAGAATTAGGAACCAGTCTTATACGCAGAGCGTTAAGGAAGGAACCTGAGCTTCCAAGCGGTAAGGAAGATCTGGCGTCATGGGGTGGAGCCGAGAGTTTTACCACCCGGGTGGGTGGGAGGAGCCAGCTTGAAGACCTTCCGGCAAGATTTAAAGCGGCAAGAAACCTGCCAGACAGTGTGGATGAACAACATATCCATGTCCCTAGAACTGGCAGTTTCAGTAAGGTCAGCTGAAAGGTTAGAAGGAGCCTTGTCTGCCACAGCCATGACAGACTGCCAGAGGGATTTTTGGTACTGGGCTGCATAGGCCTGGAAGTTAGCTTGTCTTTTGGCCAAAGAAGCTAATAAATAGCCTTTTTTGGCCATGCTGTCTATTTTCTTTGAATCCTTCTCTGGTGGGTGAGAAGCAAGAGGAACTTTTGCCTTATCACAGGCTGCAGCTAGTACCACTCCCTGGTGGTCAGGGTGGGAAAATAAAAATTCAGCCCCATCCATGAAGCTGGAACTTTTTGTCCAGCCTTTTATCCAAAGGTGGGACAGACCCAGGTGTTTGGAGGAGTTTTACTGCATCCCTTTTGAAAAACTTATTTATTGGGAGTAACAGCTTTCTGGTGGGTGCTAACCCAATCATTTCAAAGTACTCTGCCTCTTCCTCGTCCTCTATCATCTTAGTGGTAAAGATATCCAGTGTATCTACCATTTTTCTGACAAAAAAAAAATGAGATGAGTAATCCTCTGATGATTTGGGAGGAGGGCCAAACTCCTGCTCAGGAGAGACTTCAGGCTCCATAGGCTCTCTCTCCCTCCTCCTCCTCCCCCCATTTCTCATAGTCATCGTGTTCATGCAGAGGACTGGGTAATCTCAGCCAGGGTCTGAACTGCAGACTGCTGTCCAGCAGGCAGCAGACCCTGCAAGGCTTGTAAAACTTTAAATGCCTGTGCAATTTCTAGAGGAGTAGGCATGGTTACAGATGCTGCAGAAGTCCCCACAGGCTGACCAACAGGGGGTTCAGTGTGTTTAGTTTTCATAGTTTTTTTCCTTGGGAACCAGAGAGTTAGCCGGCTCAACAAGCCTTTCTGTACCCGTATCAGGGGTAGAAAGTGTGGCTCCTGTGGTTTCACCCACAGCCACAGAGGGTATCAGCTGGTCAGAGCCAGAGGGTCCCTTAGGTGGAGGTATTTTCTCTTTAAGCCTTTCCAAATGTTTTTCATGCATTTTTTCAGGAAATGTCTTACAGATTTCAAAATCTGTCTTTAAATGATCATAACCAAGGCAAACACAAGAAGTGTGTTTATCTGCCTTGGCAAACATGTCTTCACACACTGTACAATTTTTAAAACCGGGTTCACCGGACTTTTTCTTAGGTTTTTCAGACAAACAAAACAAAAAATTACTCACCTTAGTAATTATATTTCTTCTAATGGAGTCTTGCTGTATTCTGACAATTACAGTGATTCCCAACCTTTGAACTGCCCCGGAGAACTAAGGGTTAACTTTCCATGCAGGGCATGGAACGCTGAGCTCGAGCTCGGTTGAAGTCTCTGTCTGGAGTGTTTTGAACTCAAACTGTCAGATTCTTACGAGCCCAACTAAACTAAAAATTCTATGTGGAAATTGTAAAAATTCTACTAGCCAACTGGCTGAAAAGTTTTGAATTCCCAAGGAAGACTCAAGTCAGGAAACCCAAGACCAAAACCCACTGTATTCAAAATAACAATAATAAATAAGCACCCAAACAAAAAGGGAGGAGGGTGCAAGCAAATACACCCCTGGGGTGCAACACTGCACCTGCCCACCCACTTCCCAAAAACAGGTTCTGAGAGGGGAGGCGAGGAAGGAGGTCAGAATACAGCAAGACTCCATTAGAAGAAATATAATTACTAAGGTGAGTAATTTTTTAGTTGCCCTCCTCTGGACAGCAACTAAAATGGTGCAGGGTCTGCACCGGAAGACATATGAAGAGAGACTTACGAAGCTTAATATGTATAGCCTCGAGGAAAGGAGGAAGAGGGGGGACATGACAGAAACTTTCAAGTACCTCAAGGGAATCAAAAAGGCCAAGAGGGTAGCATCTTTCAAAAAAAGAGGTGTGCATGAACAAGGGCACAATTTGAAGATGGGGGCAGCTCAGAGGTAATTTAAGGAAGTATTTTTTCACAGAGAGGGTTGTGGATGCATGGAACGGCCTTCCGGAGGAGGTTGTGGAGTCAAAAACAGTGGTGGAATTCAAGCATGCATGGGACAGTCATAAGGCAATTTTAGGGGGTGGGGGTAGGAAGAAGTAGGCTACTGGTTAACTAGGATCTGCAGCTTATCCATTAGGTAGGGAAATGGGCAGACTGGGTGGGCCAAGCGGTCCTTATCTGCCGTCAAATTCTATGTTTCTATGTAAACAACATGAAGTCTTGCTGTATTCTGACAATTGCAGACTACCAAGCAGTACCTCCAAGGAGGAGGGACAGAACCTACTTTGGGAATAGGCTCTGAAGTACTGCTGTGCCAAACCGAGCATCACTCCTAGCCTGGATATCCAGAGAGTAATGCTTGCTAAAGGTATGGACTGTTTTCCAGGTGGCTGCTTGACAAATTTCTAGAAGAGGGATATCCCTGGCAGCAGCCAGGGAAGCAGCTGTACCTCTTGTGGAATGAGCCCTCAGGCCCGAGGGTGGAGTTTTTCCCAGTTTTTCATAGCAGAATTGTATACAAGACGCAATCCACCTGACAATAGATCTTTTGGTGGCAGGTTTGCCCTTTCCCACTTCTCCATAAGTGAGGAACAACTGGAGGGAGTCAAACCTGTGACCCTTGGTATGCTCTATGCAGTAACTAAGGGCTCTTTTGACATCTAAACTGTGTAGCCTCCTCTCTCCTGAGGAAGAATGATCAGTGAAGAAAACAGGGAGAGACACAGACTGGTTTAAATGGAAGTCTGAAACCACTTTGGGCAAGAACCTTCTATTGGTTCTAAGGACCACTTTATCCCTATGAAAGGAGATAAAATCAGGTTCCACTAACAGGGCTTGCAATTCACTGATACGCCTGGCAGAGGTAATGGCTACCAAGAACACAGTTTTCCAAGTCAAGTACTTGAGCTCTGCTGAAAACATAAGCTCAAAGGGGGGTTGCATAAGTTGAGCAATGCAAACATTCAAATCCCAGGCAGGGGCTGGGTCTCTAAAAGGGGGATTGGTGTGAAACAATCCTTTAAAAAATTTACAGAACACAGGATGGGAAGATAGTGAGGAAGGCTTCCCCACAGACAAAAATGCAGAAACAGCTGACAAGTGTACCTTGAGAGTAGCTGGACCGAGGCCTAGGCCATTAAGATGGACCATATAATCCAGAACCGTAGGCAATTCAGCAGTGTCTGGAGAAATATGTTTCTTAGAACACCAAATGCTGAATCTTTTCCATTTGGAGTTGTAAGTCTTTCTGGTGGAGGGTTTCCAAGAAGCCTTGAGGATATCCAGAACCCCTTGGGAAAGATGCAGATCTGCAAATTCTAACTCTTCAAGAGCCATGCTTTGAGATTGAGAGACTGAAGATTGGGGTACCAAATCCTTCACTGAGAGGATGTTAACAGGTTGTAATTCCTGGGAGGAGACAGGGGAAGATGGACTGCTAGGGACAGCAACAGGGGGTACCAGGGCTGTTTGGCCCAATCTGGAGCAATCAGAATCACCTTGCATGGCTGAGACCTTACTTTTACCAGAACACTGAACAGGAGTGGGAAGGAGGGAAAGACATACAGAAAATTCCCCTCCCAATTCAGGATCAGGGCGTCCAGAGGGACTGAGCCCAGGACTGGAGGTCTGCAACAAAAAAGAGAGGGAGTTGGTGATTGTCTGGGGCTGCAAAGAGATCTATCTCTGGAGTGCCCCACCTTGAAAAAAATCACTTTCAACACCTGAAGGTCCAGGGACCATTTGTGATGGCCCTGGGAAATCCTGCTCAGTGCATCTGCTAGCACATTGTCCTTGCCTGGAAGGTGAGCTGCTACAAGAGAGGCTTGCAGGGAATAAGCCAGGGACCACAACTTCATGGCTTCTGTGCACGAGGCCATGGACCGAGTGACTCCCTGCTTGTTGATGTACCACATGGTGGTAGTGTTGTCTGTTCTGACTTGAAACACCTTGTTCTGAACTGACTGTGAGAATGCTTTTAGAACCAGAAAAACTGCCCTGAGCTCTAGAAGACTGATGTGGAGAAGGGATTCTTGGGGGGACCACAGGCCCTGGGCAGTAAGGGACCCCAGGTGGGCTCCCCAGCCCAGAAGAGAAGCATCCGTGGTAAGGACCACTGAACAAGGCTGATCAACAAAAGGAACACCTTGCCTTAAATTGTCCTGATCCTGCCACCACTGGAGGGCCTGGATCAAGGTCAGAGTCACTGGAATCAGTTTGGTAAGGGAGTCCTTCTTCTGAGACCAGAAAACTCTCAGGTGGAACTGAATAACCCTCATCTGGAATCTTGCCCTTTGGACCACTGCTGTTGAAGCTGCCATGTGGCCCAAGAGCTGGAGGAAATGCCTTGCTGGTTGAGATACCTGAAGGCTGAAGGAAGAAGCTAGTTCCATAAGAGCCCTTGCCCTTTCTAAAGGGAGTAAGGCTGTTGCTCTGAGTGTATCCAGTTCTGCCCCTATAAAGTTAAGGAGTTGGACTGGCTCGAGAACTGACTTGGGAAGGCTGAGGAGAAATCCTAGGGAAGTGAGCACTTGCTGGTGAGACTTGACTTGGTCTGGAGACTGACCCACTATTAGCCACTCATCCAGATGAGGAAATATGGAAATCTTTTGCCTTCTTAGAAAGGCAACTACTACTGCCAGGCACTTTGTGAAAACCCTTGGGGCTGAGGTAAGGCCAAAGGGCATTGCTCTGAACTGATAGTGGCCTGAGGGCAACTCGATCCTGAGGTACTTTCTATGGGAGCACCTGATGGGAATGTGAAAGTAGGCATCTTTGAGGTCCAGGAAGGCTAGCCAGTCCCCTGGCCTTAGAGAGGGAAGGATTATTCCCAGAGTTATCATCTTGAACTTTGGCTTTTAAAGATTTTTGTTCAGATATCTTAGGTCTAGGACGGGTCGCCACTCCCCTGTCTTTTTTGGGGTCAGGAAGTACCTAGAGTACAGTCCTTTGCCCCAGTGTAGGGTAGGTACTCTCTCTATAGTTCTTAAAGCTAGGAGAGAAGAAACCTCTGCATCTAGGGCAAGGGTTTCCGAAAGATTTGGAGGTGGAAAAGATCTGGCTCTCATCTTTGGAAATTTTTTGAAGCTGAGAACCAATCCCTGCCTTACTACTTCCAGGACCCACTTGTCTGATGTAATAGACATCCAGTCCTGGACAAAGTAAGCCAGCCTGCCCCCTACTGGAATAGGAGAGTCGACCCAGGCAGACCCATCAGGGTGTCTGCTTGGCAGGGGCTTTCGGCGGAGGGGTGGATGCAGGCCTGCTCATCCTCCTTCTGCCTCTCCCTCTGAAGAACCCCCTCTGCGAAAAGGAAGAAGAGGCCTGTGCTTGGTAAAGGCTTTTGAAAAGGCCTGCCCTTGCCCCTAGACTGCTGCCTTGAGGAGTTGCCTGCCTTCCTTGGCCTGAGCACTCTTGTAAATGGTCCTGTACTCATCCATTTTCATGTATTCTCTGCCTGCCTCAAACAGAGAACTGCCCACTACAGGAAAATCCATGGCCTTAGCCTGGGTGTCCTGCGAGAGGCTAGTACATCTGAGCCAAGCCATCCTCCGAAGAGCCACAGATGTAGCCATGACTCTTGATGAAACATCATTAGAGTCCACAGCAGCATGAAACTGAACCTTAGATGCCTCAATCCCATCTGCAGCCACCGCCTCCAGCTCCTTGGCTAGCTGGGGGGAGGCCTGTTTAGCCAGTGTCAGTACAGTGTCCCACCTGGACTTCAGGTACCTGGCTGTATAGGCCATGTAATTCGCCTGCCCGAGTCCCAAAGAAGATGCCATGTACTGCTTCTTTGCCATGGCATAAATCTTCCTGGAGTCCTTGTCAGGGGGGTGTGAAACCAAGGGAATATTTGCCTTGTCACAAGCAGCAGCCTGCACTACCCCAACATGGCTGCATAGCTGATACAAGAACTCCGTGTCTAAGCCTGAAAGTGTATACTTCTTGTCCATTCTTCTATCCACAGGAGGTACAGTGTTAGGAGACTAAGATTTTTTGTGTCCATTTCCCAAAAGATTTATGGAGGAGAATAGACAGTCTCCTGGACTCTGGGATGTCCATCATCTCTATATAATCAGGCTCTTCTTGATCTTCCACAGCCTCCTCCATAGGAAGCTAGAGGGTTTCAGCCACTTTTCTGTAAAACATAAAATGGGAAGGAGACTCAGAAAGCCTAGGAGGGGAAACACCTGATGGTCTGTCTGGGGAGATGTCTGGTTCCACAGGCACATCCAGACCTTCACTTACATCATAATCTTCAAAATCCCCTTCCTCTTCAAACTCCAGTTCATAAAAATCTTCAAGGGTATACTCTTGAACTGGGGGAACCAACTGAACCGAACCCCTGCCAGAAGGAGCCGGATCGGTCGGAACCGGACGGAGCGATTCCACAATCTGAATCGCCCTGGCTATCTCTTCGGTGGTCGGAACATGAACCTTTGGATCCGAACTGGTCCATTTATCTTTGCGCTTTTTGTCAGAACCGATCCTTCGGAATCGTCTCTCCTTTTGCCCAAAGTAGTATCGCCCTGGTCAGAGGGCACTCCTTCTGGTTTGGTAGGAACCGAACCAGGCTGGCCTTCTGGGTCAGCGGATTTCTTGGCCTCCTTATCCCTAAGTCTACCTAACCTTTTATCCAAAGTAGACTTACGGAACTTCTTGCAAATTTGGCAGTCTGAATCGAGATGGTCAAACCCCAGACGGTAAACACAAGTGGTGTGGGGGATCGGACTTAGCAAAGACCTCCCCACATACACACACTGGAGTGTTGAAACCCAGTGGGCCTGGTTTTTTTCTTGCATTTCTCAGACATGGCCAACCTAACAAACTTACCCTTTATTCGGCAACCGCCAGGCAAGACTCCTCTATCGGTTTCTCACCGTGTTATGGGTGTTGGAAAAAAAACGTTCAAATCACTTTTTTCTTTTTTAAACCGATATGGACCGGTAACCACACACTAATTTTTCCACAAAAGATTTTACTAAAGGATCGGTTCAGCCGAACCAACAGAAAAATACAGTTTTTACAATTTCCATAAAATAACTATCCTAAGTACTTACAGTACCACAGACAGAGTCCTGAACCGACAAACGGAACTTATTGTGGAATAAATTGGACTAAAACCAATAACTTTAACCGCCTTTGAACCGAGCAGAAGGAGAAATCTCCGGAGCGACTGTTCAGTGAGGCGGAGTAAAGAATCTGACAGTTGGGTTTCAAAGTACTACAGACAGAGTTTTCAACTGAGCTCGAGCTCAACATTCTATGCCGGGCATAGAATTTTAACCCTTCTCTCCGGGCAGTTCAAGTGCAGGAGCTAACTGCAATAGTCAGAATACAGTAAGGCTTCATGTTGTTTGAATAGCAACTTGCCATCTCTTACTAACCATTTGTTTTTGGTGAATAGCAAGCTGCTATGACCCCTTCTGCCATGTTTATCCAGCTGCATCATGGTACCTGGGATTTGGCACTGTAGCCATTTGTGGATCAGAACTGTGGTTACTCTTTTCACAGACAGGGTGGTCTGGATGAGAGGAACAAACTTCCTGATAACATTATGAGGGCAGACAATAGCAGGACTCAAGAAGTGTGAAACACAGGAGTTCTCAGTCCAAATCAATGTGCAGGGGAAGAAGGGGTAAATGGGAGGGAAGGGGAGGATAGAGACTAGAACGTCTCCAAGCAGGGAGTAATGAGACAGACTGGCTGGACTATTCAGGCCCTTTTCTGTCACTGCTCTATAATACTATCACATGAATTTACAAAGGGGGAGGGATTACATTAATTGATCAAGAAGTTGTTTACTAATTTAAACTTCTCAGCCTCTTGGCCACCCTAGGACTATTTTGAGACAAAAAGTATTGTTTGGGAGACAGTGGTAGGAGATATTGGAACTACATGTCTGACGGAGTTCACAGGTCAGTGAAAAAAGCAATTATTTCACACCACGAAGGTGTAATGCCCTTTTCTCACCATATATGGACTCTGTCACATGATCCCAGGAAGCTCCTACATGTACAAGGTATCCAGACTGAGAGGATGGATACACGAGAGGTTGCATGCTGCTTGTTAACTCATTAACACAGCATCATGTATAGAAACGCCATTCACCAACATGCTAACTAGGCAAGTTTTTTATTGCAAGAGAATGCAATGAGAAACACGCCCACACCGAGGTAGCATGTTGGTGAATGGGGTTTCTAAATGCAGTTACTTCCCAGAGCTGTGAACTCTTACAAGCTCATTTCCTCAAGTTTATTTAATCTCAAGAAGGGAATAAGAAATTAAGCTGCTCTAATTTTTTGAGACTAAAAACAAAAAGTATTTGTAAAGTGTAGTAGCATCTCCCCACAGGAAGCACGAGATCCATTCATGCCCCAGCTCTGACGAAGGAAAGTACAGTTACGTAAGAACTTACCGTAACAGTAGATCTTCAAAAGAGGTTCCTGCAGTAGATCATTACAAGTAGGACCGAATCCCAAGCAGTCCCTCCGAAGGAAGACAGAGAGAAACATGGGAGGAAGAGAATCCAAAAAGAAAGGACAGAACGGGATCAGCCTAGGACAGAAGGCCCTGCAGAACAGCAAGGCCCAAACCCGGCCCTCCCCCTAGAAGCAATGTCCAGACTGTAATGCTTGTGTAACCCCCGATACCCGGGGTTACTAGAATCCCAGTAAGACCTAGTGGTAGGCAGGGAAGGCAGCTTGTGAAACTCCAGTTAAATGGATTTCACACTGTCTCACTCTGTTCTCAGTCTCAGCTGAGACTGAGGGATGACATCATAATAGAACTGTCGCAGCTGCATAAGCCACACTGGAATGTTGCAGTTGGAGGTTAGCGTAGAACATTGGGGAATTTGAAGCCAGTCTGTGTGCAGTCTGAGTGGAGACTGTAGTGCAGCAGTGCATGTGCAGGCTCTCAGAGCTTTAAGCTCTGTTTTAGAGCTACTTTTGCGTATGGTGTGCGTTTCCACCTGAAGAGGAACACAGGAACTGGTAATTGAAGTGGTGGAGACCGCTTTCAATGGTTCAGTAGCCGCATCCCTGATGGGATGGGGGGGAAGGTGTTTGCCTGTTTTCCAGGGGCAACCCCCCTGGGTCCGGCTAAGGGAAAGAAGCTGCCTGTTCAAGTTGTGCTGAGGCACCAGAAGCTCTAAGAGAGAGATTCCTTGTGGAGGAAACGCCTGTGGGGCACCTGCAACCAAAGGGTGAGTTCGCTCTGAAAACGGGCCAAGTGTTTTCACCTGAACAGAAGGAAACTAAAGGGACTGTTTCTGTGGGGTCAGGAAAAGACAGCCAAATACAGTTGGAAAGTGGGGATTGGACTGCTTAATCTGTGGGAGCTCTAGAGTAATGGACAATGCCACTCAATTCAAGTATGTTCAAGTCCAGCACAAAGAGTGAAGGAAACTGGGGACTGGACTGCTTAACTCAGTGGGGGGTCTTGAGTAATGGACAATGCCACTTAAAAGTATGTTCAAGTCCAGGACAAATGGGAAGCAAGACAAGTAGATGGAATGTGAAATATGTTTAGCAAGAATCTACATGGCAAAGCTTTACAGGATGAGGTGTTTACTGTCCAGAGAAATGTCCGGGTATGAATTGTGGGAGCGAGAGGTGGGAGACCCATCAGTAGTAACCAAATCCACCTGTATGGCTTTACTCAGACACCTTTTCCTTTCTCTCAGGTACTTGGCCAGTGTCCGAGGAAAGTACCCAGACGTGGGACTCAGTGGCAGAGCCAGGTTTGGGAGCATTTGGAAGCCGGAGGGGGGGGGTCCTTTCAGTCAATTATGGGCTCCACAATGGGCACTAAACATTGAATAAAGATGGTGGTGGGGTACCACTACTCACACTGGGGAAGCCAGGAGGGGCGACCGCCCCCCCAGCCCCCCTTCTGGCTCCGCAGCTGGTGGGACTGAAAGGAAGATTCCCTGATGGAGCCAAGGTGCTCTTAGGTGGTTTAGGGAGCCACCAGAAAATGTTTCCAGGAAGTATGGAAGGTGTCCAAGTGGCTGGCAAGGGAGACGAGCCAGGGAAAACCCAGAACGCTGTACAAGTTCGGGCTGTGTAACCCAAAGCAGTGTGCAAGTCCAGGCTGTGTGCCCAGTGGGTTCAGAGCCTGAGGGCTAAAGTGTTGAGGAGGTGTTCTGGTCTCTTTTAGTCTGCATTACCAGGAGTGTAGCTCCGTGGGGTCCATCTATGCTTTGTTTATTCTGCTTGGATGTAAATAAAAAGCCACACTTTAGAATCCCACTTCTGGTATTGGACATTACAGTTATTGCTTCCTGTGTTTGGAGTTACTTGGATACCCCTGTGCAGAGTAGCCAAACCTAGCCTTTGTGCTGAGTGACCTATTCCTCCCCGAACCCGGCCCACCTGGTATTGCTGTCAGATACAAACGGTAGACCATGTAGGGGTTACACTTGATAAAGGTATGGACTGAACTCCAAGTTGCTGCTGCACAGATCTCCACTGCAGAAACATTACGAAGAAAAGCTGCAGATGCAGCCATGCCTCTAGTAGAATGACCTCTAACAACTCCCAGCAGAGGTCTGTTGTACTTCTGATAGCAGCAGCGGATGCAGTTAGCTGGCCACTTAGACAGGCACTGTTTGGAAAAAGCCTTCCCCAAGGATTTGGGGTCAAAGGAAACAAAGAGCTGGTAGTCCTTACGGGAATCTTTGGTCCAGTGAATATAGCACCTTAGGATTCGGTGCTATCTGTTGATAGAAAGGCACTAAATTGCAAACTAAGAACTGGCAAACATAAACACTAACAGACTGATCATATTCAAACCCCCCAGGGCTACTGGGAGGAACAAAATATTTTGCCTGAGTGGGTTAAGTCTACTGCCCCACACTAACTGAAAGAACAAGCTATAGAAATGAGTTTCCAGGGACTTGGGGAGGGGATAAACCATACTTAAATGTATGAAAAGGGGCAAAACAATTGTTTTAATATCGCTACCTTCTTATTTTTGGTCCGATTCCACCATTTCCACCTTTGAATCTTTACATTACATAGATTAATTTTCTCAGCTCAATTGTTATAGGCCATGTCCCCAGCCCAAAAGTAACTCACAAGATCTTCAAAGTGGGGGAGGTAACATCAGTCTCCCCAAGAGAAGTCACCCTCCCAACAGGATTGCCAACAATCAAACTCTAGCACTTCTAGGCCAGCCCGGAGGCGCGGAGGGTTGAGGCGCTGGATGCCACAGCTCGTGCCACGCCAGCGACCCGGGTTCGGGAATGAGTACGGGCCACTGGGGTTCGGCAGGGGAGGAGAAGGATTGAGCGCCCGATGGCTGCCCTCCTTTTTCGAGGGGGGGGGACCTGCAGGCCTCGATGAAATACCGCCACCTGGGGGTGCCCAGGTGGTAGGTGCAGGAGGAAGCAGCACTAGAGGCAGGGGGTTGAGTGTCAGCAAAGAGTTGGAGTGCAGGGCACATCAAGCGTACCCCCTACTCACTGGCTCTTACTGCGCTGATGCTCGGGGGCAGGATGAAAAGTGGAAAATGCTCCCCTTGTCAGCGCCGGTAGACGGGATTCGGAGGAGGGCGCTCGAGGATTCCAGGGGTTCCATGCGCAGGCTGCACGCTCCATCAAGTGTCTGAGGGAGTTAAGGGGGGCTCCTTCACCCTGGCCGTGGGGTTATCTGGGAGATTAAGGTTCAGAGCGGGGCACCAATATGTGTGGGTAACTCCTGTAAGGACTCCAAGGCAGATCATCATGAGGCCCCGAAGAGAGGGACCAATGTGGGGAAGGTAGGAGCATAAATAAGGAGTTTAAAAAAAAACTCTTGCCACTTTGGTAGGCTCCTCCCAGAGACAGGAGAAAATGTGGCAAAGAGATCCAGTGCTATACAGCCCGAAGTCTCCTCCCATACAAATATGGTAACTTCATCTACATAGGTGGTGACTATCAACTGTGCATCACCTCCACTATTCTGTATACCTTGTATCTGTGTGAGCTGCTGTAGTTTCCACAATATGGGGTCTATACAACATGTATACAGAAGGGAACTAATGGTGCAGCCTTATCGAACCTCCCAACACAGCGGCATTTGGGTTCCTATATGACCGCTGATGAGCTGTACAATGGAGGCAGAAATGTACAAGGCCCAAAGCCAAGTGCTGAACTGTGCCGAGATGCCATAATGCGTCAGAGTTTCAAACAGGTAGTGGTGCGTGACCCTGTCAAATGCTTTTCTCCTGATCCAATGTCAGGAGGTAGCCTGAGGAATCCCCTCCTCCACTCGAGCCAACAATTTCCCAGATCAGGAGCAAATTATCCACGATGTGTGCCGTCCAGGCACTGCGCATGTCTGAACTGGGGATATAACTACTGAAGCCAATGTAGCCAGATGCCTGGTCAGAATGGTCATTAGGACCTTCAGGTCCAAATTTAAGAGGCACAAGGGTCTCCAATTAGCCAAATCCGTATCCCGTCCCTTCTCATAAAGCAGTATTTGAGAGGCTTCTAGGAAGGATATAGACAGTGGTCCAGCCGAGAGAACCTCATTAAAAAGTATTGTCAGTACATTTTTTTTTTTTTTGAGACATCCTCCTCCCCGACTGCGGGCGAGGGCTCGGTGGCGGCGTATCGACAAGATCCGCTCTACCCTTTGCGGGATCACAGGGCATGGCAGGGGGTGTGGGTTTTCATAGTTACGGGAAGTAGGTACAGGAAGCCCTACCCCCGAGGGCCAAAGCACACAGGGACCAAGGTCCAGGCAGGAAGCTATGCGAGGCATGGCTTTCCTCCTGGCACCGTCCGCTGGCTGTAATGGTGCCCAACCTCCCCAGAAAGGAGAGCTGCCTGACACAGCTCAATCCAGCTCTCCCCCCACTGACCCCCAACGACCTGGGCTCATTCTTGAACTCGGGTCACCGGTGCAGCGTGAGGTGTGATGTCCAGTGCCTCAACACTCAGCACCACTGGGCTGGCTTTACTGTTAGTATTTCTGTCAAGGGGCCATGGAAAGACTTGTAAAATTCAGAAGTGAGACCATCAGGGCCTGGTGCAGTATTTGGGTGCAACTTGGATATCACAAAGTGGACTTTTGCCACTGTGACAGGGCGAGTCAAACCCTGTATCACAGTATGCTGGACAGGAGGAATGTCTACTGATGCAAGAAATGTGTGTGTGGAATCAGCAGCACCCGGGGAACCAAACATGGTGTGTAAATAGTCCTGCGCCTATGTTTGTATGCTGTGCGAGTTAGTGGTAAAAAGGCCGTTGGTAGTGGCTAACTGAAAGATGAGACATCATTTCACCCTAGTTTTATAACTCTTGTAAGGGTCTCCTGTACGATTAGAACCACGTGCACCAGCCTGGTGTTCTATCTGTAAGGAATGGCTGCGGTCGTTCTGGAGCTGCCTTATCCGTGTTTTTTTTTTTTTTTACCCTATTTTTATTCTCCCAACTGCCTCCTCTCTCCACTCTCTCATAGACATCCCCCTTCACTGCACCCCCTCTGGTCATCGCGGTCTGTCCCTAGAGTACCTATGGTTCCACTAGCCTAGGTACCCGG
The DNA here is from genome assembly GCA_016271365.2 of Neoceratodus forsteri. Classification (NCBI taxonomy): domain Eukaryota; kingdom Metazoa; phylum Chordata; order Ceratodontiformes; family Ceratodontidae; genus Neoceratodus; species Neoceratodus forsteri. The sequence continues at coordinate 1,439,182,159 of CM057452.1, forward strand.
ATAACCCCCCCTCCCGGGCAGGGTGAGGTGGGACCCCACTTCTTACCTCCCCAGAACCAGCATATTGTGCCGTGGATCTTGGTACAGTGGGATCTGCCGCTATGAGCCAGAGACGCGCGAGAGAGAGAGAGAGAGCGAGAGGTGTTGTCGCCTAGGAGAAACCGAGGTTTTTTTCCTTGTTCCCCTAGATGTCAGCATGCAATGGGGGCTGATGATCTAGGAGGCGCACTGAGACGTGCCTCCCACTCTGCCCCTGTCAACATATGCCCAATCCCCTAGCTGCTGCTACCCCCAACTATTGCACCTTCCACCCGGACTCCCCTAGATGGCGGTATTGTGGCGGGAGTGTGCAGAAGACCCCCCCGAGAAGGAGAGCAGCCGTCAAGGCCCCATCCTTCTCCTCACCAGTCAACCCTCGGCACCCTGGGCTCGTTCCCATACCCATGTCGTCGGCTTGGTACAAGGCAAGGCATCCAGCGCCTCAGCCCTCAGCACCACCAAGCCGGCCCCTTATCCATGTTTTTAAGTTGGAGATGATCTTGCCATAATTTCCCCGAGTCTCATTCATTAAAAGAGATGGCTTTGGTGAGCTGCATACGTAGGGAGAGGTATTCTAAGTATTGCATCTTCCGTGTCTTGTGAAATAAATCTATCAACGAGGACTTTATGGCCAATTCAGGTCACCCAGATTATCCGACAAGCTCATTAAAGTTTGTCGCGCCCTCATGAGATCTAAGATCTGTTCATTAACATGTGCATCTAACAACAGAGTTTTATTCATCCTCCAAAAACCCCTTCCAGGCCTGGGGGTGGGGGCATCCATAAAGGTGCCTCCCAAAAGCATGTGGTCAGAGGTCTCAATTTGTACAAGAGAGATAAACTTGGCATGCAAGTGAGCAGACATAAGTAACAGTCGATCCTGGTAGCTAGGAAATTGCGGTGGTATGTATTCCCACCCACTGGGCTATGGGAACAAAATACATCAATCAACGAGGCATCTGTAATGATCTAGGATGAGGAGTGTGTGCATCACAATACATTTTAGCATGTGGACACACAGTGTCAATGCTAACATTAACGTCACCGCCAAAAATGACATGGCGGAAGGTAGGAAGATAGGGTTGGATCTCCCAAAAGAGATCCACTCGTAACTTCTTGGTCTGGGGAGCGTATATGTTGATAAGCCAAAGTGGGGAGCCTTGGTACAGCACATTCAAAAAGAGGGCACAACCCAGAGCAATATCAACCAATCTCTGTATGTCATAATCACACCCCGTCACAGGTATCAGTGCCTACTGACCAGTAGACAGGACCCCAACACCAGTGTTTTTTTAGCTTGTGTGATGTCGTGATAACTGATCAGTCTAGTTTCCTGTAAGAATACAACATCCAAAGCCAAAATCGGTAAGCAGCGTGAATAAGAGGGAGCGTCTGGTGCCATTCTTTATACTGTTAACAGTTCACAGTGGCTATGCGAATATTAAGCACCATCAGGATGGTGTATAGGGAGTACATCCAAGACAATCTGCTTGTTAATCACCATCCTCCTTCCTGGGGAGACCACTTCTAGTGGTCATGCGGCTCTTCTTATGTTGCTTGGAGAAGAGGGCAGGCTTGGGCGCATCCATGTCCTCCTCCATATCCGTAGCCACCAAAGACCTCATGGAAGAACAGGAGAAAGCATCTGAGTCTCCTCCAGTTTCCACATCTTGATGAAGTGAGGCAAGTGCATCAAACCTGGTATCCAGGGGGATAGGGTTACCTGTGGAAGGAGGCGTACCTAGGGTTTTGTTCTGACGATGTGATCGAAGACACCTTTTTCTACTCACTACAGGTAGTTCCGGGGGAGGCATAGCAGGAGGAGTGGAACTGGGAGTTTCAGTGTGCGCAGTGGGAGGTGTTGTGGTTTGGGAGGAGGGGTTCCATGTCATAACAGCGATCAAGAAACAGTGATCGCTATTATGGTGAGTGTACATCGCCGAAAATCAATTTTGGCGATGCACACTTGCAGCACAGAAAAAAAGGTGCCCAAAACGTAGAGGTCTCATTTTTAATGCGGGACGCCTGCTTATGGATTCTCAACCCAGGGGAGTGCATGTCGGGGGTGAAAACTTGATTAAAATACATGCTGCCGGTGGCCAAAAAAGAGAAAAGCACCACGCTGGACCAGAACCCTGGTACCCGTGCCTCCCAGCCGAGCACCCTCCCCAAGACGCCAGAAATCCAGCTCGGCACCTGCTCGCCGCAACCCCTCCACATGTCATCCCCCTGCCTCCCCCACCCAGCGGGTGCGCGCGCATATACTCGCTAGTTCCTGTTGCGGTTTTCACCAACCGTAGTATCCGGCCGCCCTCCTCCTTGGGTAGCCATGATCACAGTCGCCGACACTGAGTCGCCGTTTTTCTAGGCACTCAATCCCGGTTGCTATGGTCATGGAGATAACTTCCACCTGCATCGCATCCTGCATCAAAGGCTCTGTGACTAATCGAGAGTCCACTGATGGGAGGAGGTGGTCTGTATTCAGGGCGTGAAGCTGGACAACATCACTGGACGATGGTGGACTATCCTCCTGGTGGGCCATGTCCACTGCAAGGGACTTCCTCTGTCTTTGTTGTACCTGTCGCCTGGCATTATCCAATATAGCCTCCTGCGTGCAATCTGCTTCCTTGTTATGAGTCGCCCACTGACAATGACGATATGAGTATCCTGTTTCCTCACAAAGTTTATATCATAAAACGTTTGAACGCTGCAAACTCACATGTCCCAAAGACAAACAGAAAATACACCAAAGGGTGTCACAGGCATTGCTGAGATGGGAATCTGCTCTGCAACGAAAACATGTCTTTGGTTGGCCTGGATAGAAGCACTACACCCTATCCTGACCTAAGAAAAACACACTTGGAATGCGCTGCAATCCAGATGCTGTATATCGTAGTTTAATCTTGAACCTCCAATGGCCTGTCCAGAAAGACTCTGAGTCCAGGATGGGTTCAGGTTACCCTAGGATATCACATCTCTGCAAGAGCCAGTAACGAATGTCCTGTACCCCTTTGTTTTTCAGCATAACAGTTAATGTCCTCGCAACTGGTTTAGTGAGTGGGAGAGCTTGAAAAGGCAACCATAATGGATGTCTTTCAATGTGTTATACATTGTCCAGAAGCAGTCCAAAAACAAATCAAAATACCCATCAGTGGGGGAGTGTAATAAAGGCATACAATTCGTTTGGGGTAACAAGTAGGGATTCTTTCAGCAGCACCTCTCCCACATAGGCTCTATCCACCGGGGGTTCCTCAAAACCTCCTTTGTACAGGAGACGCACCACATTTCATCTCTGAGCTGGGGCAGTGGCCATTGGGAACGCATCTTTCTGGCAAAAGCTCACCTAATGTTGGGCTGAAGACGGAGGGGCCATTGGAACCGTATTCAAATCTGGAGGAGGAGGGGTGGCCCAGTCAGAGAGCTCAACTCTGTCCACCCATGAGAGGGGTAAGGTAACAGGGGGTCCCGAAGGAGTAGGAGAGGTCAACTTGGGGGGGGTAGTGTACAGACAGTGTGGGTGGTACAGCCGTTTCTTCCAGGGTCCCAGTAGGAGGGGAAGTGGTAGCCCCTTCATTCATTGTACTCTCTCTCTAAGCGGCTTCTGATTCCCAACAGCCATGGACATAGACAGGGGAAGATTAGATTGAGTCTGCAAAGGGGCTGGTGTAGATGCTTGGCCTACAGGAGAGACTACCGATTCTGACTGGAGGCGATCATGTATTTTGAAAGGCAGTTCAACCCCCAGGGTTGGATCTAGAATAAAAATAGGAGCTGTAGATTCAACAGGCAGGGCAGACAGCCAGTGCACTCTATAAGCCAGTGACCAGCCCGGAGCCGCTAAAGCCCTCACAGGCGATCACCCCGTCGAAGGGTATTTCTGTTTATGAGCTTCTGAAGTTGGGAACCAGCGCCTTGAAGGGGACCGCTGTAAGGAAAGGCAATCCACGGATTTCATTCCCATAGCAGACTGCTGCACCGAAGTGTGTCCCTCAGAGGTTACCATAGTTGGGGACGAAGCATGCGTGGAATCAGGGGCCGGACGGGACTCACGGAGCAACATTTCAGTAGTCAGGAGCAGCCCAATGGGCGTAACATCAGTTCTTGGCTCCAAGCCCACTACCAGGCCCTCCGGAGGTAGTGGGGTGAAGATCGGGGGAGAGACTGCCTTATCAGGAGTGGGAGATGTCCCGCAAGAAGAGCTCTGTATCAGTCGATTCTGGCAGGAGACAGCCATCTCCCCTCTGCGTTTCAGAATATGCAATGTGCTGGCGATCAATGGTGTTGCTCCTCAGGCAGAAAGAAAAAATTACTCACCTTAGTAATGTTGTTTCTTCTAATGGAGTCTTGCTGTATTCTGACATATGCAGTGATCACCAACCTTTGAACTGCCCCGGAGAACAAAGAGTTAACTTTCCATGCAGGGCATGGAACGCTGAGCTCAAGCTCAGTTGAAGCCTCTGTCTGCTGTTGTTTAAACCCCAACCGTCAGATCTTTATGAGCTATACTCACTAGGCATTCTGTGTGGAAACTGTAAAACTCACACTAGCCAACTGGCAACTAAATTTGTTAAAAAAGGGTTTTTTGGTTTCAAAGCAAAGACTCAAGTCAAGAAACACAAAACACAACACACACACACAAAATAAAGGAGGGCGAGAAAGGGGCACCTCCAGGTGCCAACACTGCTCCTGCCCACCCACATCCCAAAAACCAGGTTCTGAGAGGGGAGGTCAGAATACAGCAAGACTCCATTAGAAGAAACAACTACTAAGGTGAGTAATTTTTTCTTCAAACAACATGAAGTCTTGCTGTATTCTGACATATGCAGACTACCAAGCAGTACCTCCAAGGAGGAGGGACAGAACCTACTTTGGGAAAAGGCTCTGAAGTACTGCTGTGTCAAACCGAGCATCACTCCTAGCCTGGATATCCAGAGAGTAATGCTTGGTGAATGTTTTCCAGGTGGCTGCTTGACAAATTTCTAAGATAGGAATATCCCTGGCAGCAGCCAGGGAAGCAGCTGTACCTCTAGTAGAGTGAGCCCTCAGGCCTGAGGGTGGGGTTTCACTAATTTCTTATAGCAGAATTGTATACAAGAGACAATTCACCTGGCAATAGATCTTTTAGTGGCAGGTTTGCCCTTACCGACCTCTCCATAAGTGAGGAACAACTGGAGGGACTCAAACCTGTGACCCTTGGTGCGCTCTATGTAGTAGCTAAGGGCTCTTTTTACGTCCAGGCTGTGCAACCTCCTCTCCCCAAAGGAGGAATGGTCAATGAAGAAAACAGGGAGAGACACAGACTAATTAAGGTGGAAATCTGAAACCACCTTAGGCAAAAACTTCCTATTAGTTCTTAGGACCACTTTATCTCTACGGAAAGAGTTGAAATCAGGCTCCACTGGTAGGGCTTGCAATTCACTGATGCACCTGGCAGAGGCAATGGCTACCAAAAACACAGTTTTCCAAGTCAAGTACTTAAGCTCTGCAGAGGACAAAGGCTCAAAAGGGGGGTTGCATAAGCTGAGCAATGCAAACATTAAGGTCCCAAGCAGGAGCAGGGTCCCTAAAGGGAGGATTGGTGTGCAGCAATCCCTTGAAGAGTTTACAAAATACAGGATGGGCTGATAGAGGAGAGGGCTTGCCTACTGACAAAAAAGGCAGAAACAGCTGCCAGATGTACTTTAAGTGTAGCTAGTCTAAGTCCCAAGCCATTGAGATGAACCATATAGTCCACAACCGTAGGCAACCCAGCATATTCTGGAGAAATATGCTTATCACAGCACCACATAGTGAACCTTTTCCATTTGGAGTTGTAAGTCTTTCTGGTGGAAGGCTTTCGAGAAGCCTTAAGAATATCCAGAACACCTTGGGAGAGGTGCAGATCAGCAAACCTCTAACTCTTCAAGAGCCAGGCTCTGAGATTGAGAGATTTGAGATTCGGATACCAAATCCTTCCCTGAGAGGATGTCAACAGGTTGTAATTCCTGGAAGAGACAGGGGAAGGTGGACTGCTAAGGACAGCAACAGTGGATACCAGGGCTGTCTGGCCCAGTCTGGAGCGATCAGAATCACTTTGCATGGTTGAGACCTGATCTTGACTAGCACCTTGAACAGGAGAGGGAAGGGGGGAAAGCATACAGGAACTTCCCTTCCCAATTCAGAACCAGAGCATCCAGGGGGACTGAGCCCAAGACTGGGGGTCTGCAACAAAAGAGAGGAAGTTGGTGATTGTCTGGGGCTGCAAAAAGATCTATCTGTGGAGTGCCCCATCTGAGAAAAATCACTTTCAAAACTAGGGATCTAGGGACCATTCGTGGTGGCCCTGAGATATCCTGCTGAGAGCATCTGCTAGGACATTGTCCTTCCCTGGGAGGTGAACTGCTATCAGAGAGGTTTGCAGGGAATAGGCCAGAGACCACAACTTCATTGCTTCTGTGCACAAGGCCGCAGACCGAGTGCCCCCTTGCTTGTTGATTGTACCACATTGTGGTGGTACTGTCTGTTCTGATTTGGACCACCTTGTTCTGTACAGACTTGGAAAAAACTTGCAGTGCCAGAAACGCTGCTCTGAGTTCCAAGAGACTGATGTGAAGCAGAGATTCTTGAGGTGACCACAGCCCTTGGGTGGTAAGATCCCCCAAGTGGGCTCCCCAGCCCAAGAGGGAGGCATCTGTGGTGAGGATCAGTAAATGAGACAGAGTGACAAAAGGAACTCTGTGTCTTAAATTGTCCTGATCCTGCCACCATTGCAAAGGCTGGATCAGGGTTTGAGTCACTGGGACTAGTTTGGTAACGGAATATTTTCTTTGGGACCAGAAGGCTCTTAAGTGGAACTGAATGTCCCTCATCTGGAATCTTGCACCCTGGACCACTGCTGTAGAGGCTGCCATGTGGCCCAGGAGCTGCAAAAAGTGCCTTGCTGGTCGAGACACCTGAAGGGTGAAAGAAGAGGCCAGTTCTATTAGGGTCCTTGCCCCGTCCAGGGGAAGGAAGGCCTTTGCTCTTATTGTATCCAGCTCTGTCTCCTATAAAGGTGAGGAGCTGTACTGGCTCGAGAACTGACTTTGGAAGGTTTAGGAGGAATCCCAGGAAGTGAGCAGTTGCTGAGTTATCTGAAGATGTGACTTGATTTGGTCTGGAGACTGACCCACTATGAGCCAGTCGTCCAAGTATGGAAAGATGGAGATCTTTTTCTCCTTAGGAAAGCAACCACTACTGCCAGGAACTTTGTGAACACCCTTGGGGCTGATGTTAGGCCAAAGGGCATTGCTCTGAATTGATAGTGGCCTGAGGGCAACTCGAACCTCAGGTACTTTCTGTGGGAGCACCTGATGGGAATGTGAAAATAGGCATCTTTGAGGTCCAGGGAGGCTAGCCACCCAGACACTAAACACAGGTGGTGTGGGGATCAGCCTTAGCAAAGGCTTCCCCACACACACACTAGAGTGTTGAAACCCAGTGGGCCTGGTTTTTTTCTTGGGTTTCTCAGACATGGCCAATCCTAACCACAACTTACCCTTTTTTCGGCAATCCGCCAGGCAAGACACCCCTATCAGTTCCTGACCATGTTACGGGTCTTGGAAAAAACCATAATGAAATCCGTTTTTTTTTTTTTTAGAACCGATACGGACCGGTTACCACACTCTAATAAAGATAGAAGTTTTTTTAACACAAACCTAATTGGTTCAAACCGAACCGATCCAATGTTTACAAGTTCCGCACAGAAACTAATACAAAAACCTATCTAGTTCTCACAGTACCACAGACAGGGACTTAAACCAACAGATTCAGTAGCAGAAATTCGGTCGAAACCGAGCAAAAAAAAAAAAAAAACGACACTTTAACTGACTTTTTTGAACCGAGTGAAGGAGAAATCTCCGGAGCAACAGTTCAGTGAGGCGGAGTAAAGAATCGGACGGTTGGGGTTTAAACAACAGCAGACAGAGGCTTCAACCGAGCTCATGCTCAGCGTTCCATGCCCTGCATAGAAAGTTAACTCTTTGTTCTCCGGGGCAGTTCAAAGGTTGGTGATCACTGCATGTGTAGAATACAGCAAGACTTCATGTTGTTTGAAATAACCATTCCTTTTCCATTCGGTAAGTGTCCTCTTCCTCAGCGAGTAAATCCATAAGGTGAGCCTTCTTTTTATCCATGGCAACCTTGAGTCATAGTTCTTCCTTCAAGAGGGAGTCAGCATCAGCCTCAGTAGATTTTAGTACGGTCCGTCGAGAGTACAGTACAGCCGGACAAAGAACGACTTGGTCTTCAACTCCAGCAACAGTCAGAGGTGGAATAGGGGCCAGGATTCCCTCCTCCTGCATGCTTTACAACTCAGTGACTTGCAACTCTGCCATCTTGGTGACACAGCGCCCTCTACACAGAATAGAGGAATTTCCCCAGTGACCTGGCCAAATTTCCCCCATTCACTAAAAATACCACCAACAGCTTAATCTGGTTCAATTTAAGATGGTTACCATCTGTATCCCCTCCCGGGGTCGCCCATGAAAAAAGGACTTCTAGCACTGCGGGCTGGTCACGGGATTATACAAGGCACTGGCACTCTGCCCCCTAGCTGCTAGAGGTCTGTCTCTGAGCAAGTAAGGAGACTATTGAGGAATACAGGGAACTTCCTGTCCCAGAACAGGAACAGCAGGAGCTGTAAAGGCACAGAGGCAGTAGGAAAGTAGGGAGGGAAAAAAATAAACAGAGAGGAACGAATAAGCATACAAAAACAACAGTCGAGGGACCACAAGTTAAGACATGATGGGAGTTGTGCAGTGCAGAGGCTGTAGAGCAGCAGTCTTCCGGGAGACGTTCTGAAGGATGAGGTGTTGTTCCATCTGCAGGCACCTCTCTGAGCTGAGGGAGGAGGTTGCTCATCTCCAGGCTGAGTTGACCAGGATTTGAGGGACCTCCTCTCCCACCCAGGGACCACCAAGGCCGACGCCGGTGCCTCAGAGGTTGCCAAGAAAGAGGAGCAGTTGGACCACGGTGGGCTCAGGAAGGGGGAGGGTGACAGTGGAGGAACAGAGGCGTGATCCTCCAGTTGCACCTCTCCACAACTGCATGCACCTGGTGCAGAGTCGTGGTTCCCCATGGAGGCACCCATAGTGGGAGACCAAGAGGATGCTGGGAACCACCACAAAGGAGACCCACAGGAGGGTGGCACAGGACCCCACAGGGGAAGGAAACAACTCCTGGTGGGGGGACTCAATTGTTGGGGGGGGTACAAATGGGGGAGTTAGAGGAGAAGGAGGTAAGATGCCTGCCCAGGGCCATGGCTTGGAGGGACAGGGAGCAAATCCTCAGGATCTCAGGAGCAGCTGCATGGGGAAGGGAACTGGACATCATTAGCTACCTGGGGACAAATGACCTGGCTGGGAATGGGATCAGAGCAGTGCAGAAAGAGTTTGTGGAGTTGGGGAGGGGCCTTAGACAAGCAGCATGCAAGGTAACCTTCTCGGACGTGCTGCCTGTCCATGGCATAGGTGAGGCTAGGGTGGCTCCACACCATGGGATTCAATCAATGGTTAAACACCTCATGCCTGGAGGGATACAGGCCTATACTGGCGCGATGGTCTGCATCTGTCCAGGAGGGGAACCAGGATCCTAGGTGATAGGTTTAAATGATTCAATGAATTTAAACTAGTCAAGGGAAGAGACACTGAAAAGGAGCAGGGAAATCCCAGCCCCCAAAAAAAAAAAACAGGGTAGTTAGTCACGTAAACACCAAGATAGGGAGAAGGGCAGGGGTAAATGGAGAAATCGGCAAAGGCAGTAAGTAGAATACTTCTGCTCAGTATTCACAAAAGAAGAGGAGGGGGAGGTACCTAATCCAAATCAATAGAAACACTCTGGATAGGGGGTCGATACCAGTCCATTTACAGAAAAAAGGGGGTTCTGAAAGAACTCCTAAGACTGAAGGTGAACAAGGCAATGGGCCCTGATGTGATTCATCCCAGAATTCTAAAAGAACTAAGGGGAGAACTAGTAACACCACTGACTATCCTTTTTAACAAATCATGGGAGGATGGTGTGGTACCCAAGGACTGGAGGAGGGCGGATGTGATTCCCCTTCACAAAAGTGGGAGCAAAGCAGAGGCAGGAAACTACAGACCAGTCAGTTTGACCTCAGTGGTAGGGAAAATGATGGAATCATTTCTGAAAGAAAGAACTGTTGAGTACCTGGAGGCCAGCGGGGCACAGGACCAAGGCAGTATGGATTCATAACAGGAAGATCATGTCAGATGAATCCAACAGATTTCTTTGACTGGATGACCAAAGTAGTAGACCAGGGAGGGGCTGTGGACATGGCCTACCTAGATTTAGCAAAGCATCTGACACAGTCCCACACAAAAGATTAATAAACAAATTAACCAGCCTGGGAGTGGATCCCAGGGTGGTAGCCTGGGTAACAAATTGGCTGGACAACAGGACACAGTGGGCAATAATAAACAGAGTCCACCCCGAAGAAAGGGGGGGGTTACTAGCAGGGTACCGCAGAGTTCAGTACTGGGTCTGGTCCTTTTTAATGTCTTTATAAGTGACATTGCGGAGGGACTGGAAGGAAAAGTATGCCTCTTTGCAGACTAGACAAAGATCTGCAACAGGGTTCATACACAAGGGGGCGTGGAAAGGATAAGAAGGGACTTGGCAAGGTTGGAGGAATGTTCTAAAGTATGACAGCTTATATTCAATGCAAAGAAGTGCAAAGTACTGCACCTGGGAAACAAAAACCCAAGGGAAAAGCACACAATGGGGAGGGAGGTACTAACAACAATAAGAATTGAAAGGGACCTGAGGGTAAGTCATATCAGATGACCTAACGGTCAGCAAGCAATGTCAGGCGGCAGTAAGGAGGGCTGGGAAGATACTGGGATGTATCAGAAGAGGCATCACCAGTAGAAAACAGGAAGTTATCCCACTGTACAGATAGCTGGTTAGATCCCATCTAGAGTACTGCGTGCAGTTCTGGAGACCTCACCTCCGCAAGGACATAGGATGGAGGCAGTCCAGAGGAGGGCAACTACAATGGTGACAGGTCTGCAACAGAAGCCACACGAAGAAAGACTAAGGAGATTAATATGTTTACCCTCGAGGAAAGGAGGGAGAGGGGGGACATAAAGAAACTTTCAAGTACCTCAAGGGAATCAACAAAGTCCAGGAGGGTAGCATCTTTCAGAAAAAGAGATGTGCAAGAACAAGGGGGCACAATTTGAAGATAGAAGGGGGACGGCTCAATGGCAATGTGAGGAAGTATTTTTTCACAGAGAGGGTGGTGGACACATGGAATGGCCTTCCTGAGGAGGTCATGGGATCAAAAACAGTGGGGGAATTCAAGAATACATGGGACAGACATAAGGCAATTCTGGTGGGGGGTAGGAAGAAGTAGGCTATTGGTTAACTAGGATCTGCAGCTTATCCATTAGGTAGGGAAATGGGAAGACTGGGTGGGCCAAGCAGTCCTTATCTGCCATCAAAGTCTGTTTCTCTGTGGGCCTATCCAGTCAACAAAAATCAATAAAATACACAAATAAAAATAATCATGACAAATATATACTGTCACTATACATAATACACATCCTATATTCTCTTCATGTCAGAAACACTGAAATACTCAAAGCAAGCCCGGTGGTGCTGAGGGTTGAGGCACTTGAGGCCACAGCTCGTGCCATGCCGGCGACCAGGGTTCAGGAATGAGCCTGGATCGTGATTGCCTGGGGTGGGGGAGGTGGGGGCTGGGCTGAGCGGCCGTGAGGCAGCTCTCCTCTGCCTGGCAAGAGATTAGTCACCCCTGCTGCGGACTGCCACTGGGTGCAGGCCTGGGGCAGTGCAGGACAGAGGTGGCATGAAGGGATGGTGTTACAGGGCAGCAGCATCGCGTGCCTCCGTAATAGTACGGCATCCACAGCGAGGGAAGAAAGCGAAATGGAGCTGGCGGCTCCGCGGACAGTCCCAGCTCTCGATGCCGTGATGTGTGGGACACAGGTCGTGGATGGATTCAAGCCCCCGGGGGGGTGGGGGAGAGATGGAGCAGAGCCTGCCTGCCAGCTCCGAGAGAAAAAACACAATATGGAAAAGAAAAAAAAAAAACAAAGAAACAATCAAAATATTAAATTCATAGAACATAAAATTAAACATTAGGGATAATACATACACACATGCATACAAAGTTGCCAGCAGATTAGGTCTTAACGGTCTATCTCGTCTGCCCGAGATGCATCTCACAATTAAGTTTCTGTTCCTCCACCCTTTCTGGACCCCTTGCACCCAGGGACCCCCACCCCACCGAAATCCCCTGCTGTTCACTCCCCCCCCAACCTGTACCTTACCCATGTACCTGTCACATCCCTTCTTGAATCCTCCCACCGATTCTATTGTCATCAGCTCCCTGGAAGCACATTCCAAGGAGCCACCACCCTCTCTGTGAAGTAATGTCTCCTCACCTCCCCCTACTAGTTTTAGGCTATGGCCCCTCGTAGTCCCTTCCCCCTACAATTTGAACAGACCCTTCGTGTTTACCCTATTGATCCCCTTCAAATATCTGAAGGCCTCTATCATGTCCCCCCCAATCCCTTCTGTCTTCCAGGGAGTACATGTTCAGCTCCCTAAGCCTCTCTTCGTAGGACATTCCCCCCAGACCATGGATCATCTTTGTAACTCTTCTCTGGACTCTCTCCAAAAGAGTAACATCCTTCTTTAAGTGAGGGCGCCAGAACTGCATGCAGTACTCCGGGTGTGGCCTCACTAAGAAATTGTACAGGAGCAGTATAACGTCCCTTCTCCCCGATGTTAATCCCCTACCTATACACCCAAACATTTTATTTGCCTTTGCAGCTGCTCTCCTGCACTATTCTGAGTTGGTTGTTCATTGTTGTGCATTCTGGCGTCTATTACTACTCCCAGATCTTTATCCTTGGATATTGTCAGCTGTTTTCCAACCAAATAATAGTTATACCCAGGGTTCCCAACACCCAAATGTAGTATGCTACACTTCCGAGTGTTAAACCCCAGCTGGCGATTGTGTGCCCACCTCTCAAGCCTCACCAAGTCTTCCTAGAGCACCCTCCTCCTTGTCCACCACAACTCCCAGTTTGGAATAATCAGCAAACAGGCTCATTTTGCTCCTAACTTCCTCCCAGATGTCCACTATGACAGCACTGAACAGGATTGGGCCCAACACCAATCCCTGAGGGACCCCACTGATGACCCTTCTGTGAGACAAGGTCCCCCTACCACCACCCTCTGCTGCCGGTTACTAAGCCAGTTTGCAATCCATCCCACAATTCCCACCCCTAGGTTCCTTAGCTTACATATCAGCCTTCCATGTGGGACTGAGTCGAAGGCTTTGCTGAAGTCCAGGTACAGGGCATCAACCGGCCTTCCACCATCCAGGGATCTTGCCACCCAGTCAAAGAATTTGACTAGGCTGGTTTGACGTGATCTCCCCTGGATGAACCCATGTTGGCTTTCATCTTGAAAGCCACTGGCCACCATGAACTCCACCATCCTTTCCTTCAAGATGGTCTCCATCAGTTTCCCCACTATGGACGTCAGGCTGACCGGTCTGTAATTTCTCGGTTCATCCCAAGGTCCGCTCTTGTGGAGTGGCATAACGTGGCCATCCCCCAGTCCAGGGGAACACATCCTGATTGGAGGGAGGAATTGAACAGTTCTGTCACTGGCCCCGCCTGGACATCCGCCAGTTCTTTCAGAACCCTGGGGTGTATTCCATTTGGGCCTGGGGCCTTATCAGTCCTTAAGGACTAGAGAACCTCCCTCACCCTCCCCACCTGGATCTCACCATCTGTTAGTGACCCCCAATCCCAGCCCCTATCATGCCTCCCCCTGTAAAAACAGCCCATCCCTTTCCCCTTGAAAAGACTGAGCAGAAGTACTCATTAAGTAATTCCGCCTGTTCTACCACTGCCTCTGCCCAACCCCCTCCTTTATCAACCTGTTTACCTGCCTCTCCACCCTTCAGTCTCTCCCTGACATATCTATAAAATTCCTTCTTCCTCTCCCTAATCCCTTGCGCTAACCAAAGTTCCTTAGCTGCACTGGCTGCTTTTACCACCCTACTGACTTCCTTGGAGATCTATGGTACTCTTCCCCGTCTGTCTCCCTACGAGCACTTATACCTTCTAAAGGTCATCCTTTTTCCCTCACTTCCTCCTGCACCTCCCTGGTCCACCAACAAGGTTTTCTAGCCCCAGTCTTCTTATGGTGGGATTTTGTGCAGGCTTTCGTAGCCTCTAGAAGGCCCAGCTTCACTATGTCCCACTGAGTATCCGTGCACATCCCCAACCTGATTTTCTCCAAATTTTCCTTGAGGATGGCAGCCATCTCCCCAAAATCTGCCCCCCTAAAGTCCACTACCGTAGTCCTTGTCAGGTTCCACTCCTTCCCCAGGTCTAGGATGAACCATAGTGCAGAGTGGTCACTCCCCGCCAATGGGTCATCCACTACCAAGTTCTTAACCTGGTCTCCATCTGTTAGTACCAAGTCCAGGATGCTACCCTCTCTGGTTGGCTCTTCCACCAGTTGAGTCAGAAATTCATCCTGGAAGGGGTCCACCAACCTTTGCTCTCTAGCAGATGTCGACGCCATAGTACTCCCAATCTGCCCCCCCAGCACCACAGTCCTGCCCCTACTCCTGCTACAATGTTTTCTAAGGTTGTCCACCAGTTCACTGTCAATGTCCTCTGATTGCGTTGGTGGCCTGTAAACAACCCCCAGGTTGATCCTCCTTCTCTTTAGTATCTTTTAAAGTGGCCCATATCGCTTCCACATTCCTGTCCACATCCTCCTCCCTGCTACACTCAATCCCCTCCCTAATGAACAATGCCACCCCCTTCCCTTGCCAATGTCCTATCTCTCCTATAAGTGGTGTAACCCCGGAGCTTCTGGTCCCATTCGTGGTACTGCGTGACCCGAGTGTCTGTGACTGCTGCCACATCAACCCCCCCCCCGACAACACTGCTGTAACACAGGCATCTTATTCCCCAAACTCCTTACATTAATCCAAGACCACCTTCCAACCTGTCCCACTATCCATCTCTACCCTCCCTAACCCCTGGCCCAGTTCGAGTCTAGCTTGTCCTCCATTAATCCTACTGGGGAAGGGGGGGAGAGGCCTTTGCCCTCCCATGCTGTGCTTAACTGTCCACCTCATAATTTCAAGCCCCCCCCCGTTAAAATCTCATCTAGTACCTATAAATTCCCCCAATTTATTCTTCAGGACTCACTTATCCTCCTTACTCAGGTGTAGCCTGTCCCTAGCGAACAACTCTTTATTATCCCAAGTGACTCCCCAGTCCCCCACCAAGCCATACCCATAGCTGGACACCATTCCTTCAACCAATTACTAAATTCATTAATTTTCTGCTTCCTTTCTACTAATAATACTACTACTAAACCAGGGTATTAAATAACTGGTATAGTATAGCAAAATGTTTTTTTTTTGACAACTTTCTTTTCTCACTGGTGCACCCAGGAACTCTCTTGGGCTAACCACACTCACCACCGGTGCTTTACCACCCACCTGAAGAACGCCTCACCAGGAAATCGGGGACAGGCACCCCCACCTACCTCAGACCGACGGATCCCCCAGCTCCGAGCCCCCAGAGGCGGGGCCCCCTTTCACTCCTGGCGCTCTATCTAGAATCAAGTGCATCGGCCACAAGGGAAGGTGGAGGGTTGGAAGAGCTGGCGAGACGAGCCCAGTATTGGGTGTGTGGCGGCAGGGCACTGGAGGCAGCCGTTGCCTACCCCAGGGGTCATGTTTTTTTCATGCACAAGTTTCCCCTGGAGCGCGGACGTGCAATGACATCTGTGCAAGCATCTGCTGACATCCGCCGCCACTCTACCCCTTGTATAGCATCAGCAACTGTAGTGCCCTGATCTCCATCGGAGGTCACTAAGGTGCCAAGCAATCCCGGGAGGGAAGAGCAGTCCTACGGATGCTCAATCTTCTCCTTCCCCTGCTGACCCCCAGCAGCCCAAGTCCATTCCCGAACCCAGGTTGCCGGCGTGGCGCAAGGTGTGGCGTCCAGCACCTTAACCCTCAGCACCACCAGGCCGGCATAGCATGGCAAAATGCTATTCAAAACAAGGAATAATGCTAATCCTTTACAGAAATGCATAGCAGTAACCTGCTATTTGTTCTGAGTCCATGGCACCAGAGACTACAGGAATAAATCTGAATTACCTAGTTAACAAAGAATAAACAAATATATGTTTAAGCAGTAGGGAGAGCAAACAGAATGTTGGGGTGCATAGGGAGGGGCATAACAAGCAAGAGGAAAGAGGAGGTGGTGATGCCACTGTACAGATCACTGGTGAGGCCTCATATGGAGTACTGTGTCCAGTTCTGGAGACCACATCTCCGGACGGACATTGACAAAATAGAGGCAGTCCAAAGAAGGACAAAGAAGATGGTACATGGACTGCACCAGAAGCCCTACGAGGAAAGACTTAAAGATCAATGGCAACCATTTTACACATTGTTAAAAAAAAGCTTGAATTCAAGTCCCTGTGTCATCAGTAGTGTTTCCTGAAAATGTTATGCTATTTGGTTTTGTGGTTTTCTTTAAACCAGCATTTGTTAACTTGTTCTGCACTAAATGGAAACAGTCAGGCTGTTTCTGTCCCTCTGACTGAGCATTGGAGAGTGATGACATCATATTGGACTAAGCTACAGCTTCAGCAGTGTAAGTCCCTGCTTGACTGAAGAACTGAAGAGCTGTTAACTTCCCATTTAGAGTAATCTGTGAGTTAATTGTTTGCTGTCCAGGGTCTTTACTAACTCAGTCTCTGGTATTTGTTCAGATGAATTAGCTGAAAATCCACATTTTGTTCTTCTAAAAAGCTGATCATTTGAATGTCAGTGCTGAACTGAAGTGGTATGTATTTGAGAAATCAGCTAGTCTGCATCACAGTTGCTACCAGTTCTTTCTCATCAAAACTCTGTATTTTTTGTCTAGCTGTATAACACTGGATTGTTTAATAGATAGAAAATAAATCTAAAGTATGTTAATTCATACAAATAGTTTGTCTTTGATGTAGCATCAATAAATAGGTTCATGTAAGAACATTTTTTTCCCTCTCAGATTGATAAACAGGTGCCTGCCACACTCTGCTAGTTCAGGCACATGAACTATATGAACTCACAGATTTCAGTTCTTTGATGGTTTCTGTGTGAAAAAAATATATCATGTATAACTAAAAACACTGTATGGCATCCTGATGCCCCACATACCTCCTGCCTACAGTTGAGGCAGCTGGACTCTGATGCCCACTGTTACCTGCCCCACAAGCCCTCTGTCTCTTGCCCCACATTCGAGGCTGCTGCACCCTGCTGCCCACTCTCTTCTTTCATAGAGTCGGGGTTGCTGTACCCTATTACCCTATTACCCCATCTCCTGCCTGAACAATCACGGCCTCTACACCATGCTGCCCCCTGCCTGAACAGCTGGGGTTGCTGCACTCTGCTGCCACTTTTCCTCCCACCCCCATCAGAGCCACTGCTGTGGCCCCCTGTTCCTGTCACCACAGTGCAGTACTCTGCAATGCTGTAGAATCCTATGTCCCCTGCCTCCACATCTGGGATTGCTGCACCATGATGCACCATTCTGCTCATGCCACCAGAGGTGGGGTTCTTACTGCACCCTGCTACCTACTTCCATTTTCCCACATGGGCAGGGCTGCTGCACCATGCACATCCCATCCCACAGTCAGGTGCTGTACCCTGATGGCACCCCCCATGTCCTGCCCCACAATCAAGGCTTCCGCACCATGCTGCAGTCTAGCTGCTTCACCTTGTTCCTGTCTACGCAGTCAGGGCAGCTGTGCCCTGCTGCACCTACAGCCCCATGCCTCCACAGTCCCATGACTTCACAGTTAGGATTGGTGCACCATGTTGCCCCCTACCTCCAAAGTCAGAATGTGTGCTACACTGTCCAAAAGAAAAAACAGAAAAAATACTTTCATCTTATGTTATGGGGGTGAAGAACAGAGGGCAGTAGGGTGCAGAAGTCCTGACTGTTCGGCCAGGAGTCAAGGGAGATTTTAGGGTACAGCAGCCCAAACTGTGGGACAGAATGCAGCAGCCACACCTGAGTGGAACTGACAACTATGGAGGCAGAGGACAGAGTACAGCAAATGCCCTAATTCTTTTGGCAAGTGACAGCATGGTGCACCAGCCCTAACTGTGGAGGCAAGGGGCTCTAGGGCACAGCAGGCTACAACAGCCCTGCCTGAGTAGGCAGGAGCAGGGTGCAGCAGCCATGGCTGTGGTGGCTGGGGACTGTGGACAGCATGGTGCAAAAGCCTTGACTATGAGGCAGGACACAGGGGGGCATCAGGGTACAGTAGTCCTGACTGTAGAATGGGGTGCACATGGAGCAGCAGCTCCACTCATTTGGGACAATGGATGTGGATAGCAAGGTGCAGCAAAATCCCCACCTCTGGTGGCATGGGGCTGCATGGGGCAGCAACCCCAGCTGTAGAGGCAGGAGACATGGGACTCTATGGTGTAACAGAGCACAGGAGCCCTGACTGTGGAGAGGGAAACAAGGGGCAACAGGGTGCAATGTCCCCAACTATGGGGTTGGGGGATAGAGGACAGCAGGAGGCAACAACCCCAACTGTTCGGGCATGGGGCAGCACGGTGCATCAGCCCTGACTGTTCAGGCAGATGATGAGGGCAACAGGGTGCAGCAACCCCAATTGTGTAGGAGAAGACAGTGGGCAGCAGGGTGCAGCAGCCTTAAATGGGGGGCAAGAGACAGGGGACGGTGCAGCAGAGTGCTGCTGCCTCAACTATGGCACAGGAAACAGGGGGCATCAGGATGCTATATACTGTTCGTAGTTATACATTATGTATTTTCACACAGAAACCATCAAAGAACTGAAATCTGTGAGTTCGTATAATACATGTGCCTGAAATAGTGTGTGGCAGACATTTGTTTGTCAATCTGAGAGGAAAAAATGTTCTTACATGAACCTATTTATTGAGGCTACATCAAAGACAAACTACGTGTATGGATTAACACACTTTAGATTTATTTTATAGTCATTAAATAAACAACTCAGTGTTATACAGCTAGAAAAATACAGAGTTTTGATGAGAAAGAACTGGCAGCAGTTGTGATACAGACTAGCTGATTTCTCAAATGCATACCACTTCAATTTAGTACAGACGTTCAAATGATCAGCTTTTTAGAAGAACAAAATGTGGATTTTCAGCTAATTCACCTGAACAAATACCAGAGACTGAGTTAGTGGACAGCAAACAATTAACTTACAGATTGTTCTAATAGGGAAGTTAACAGCTTTTCAACCACACTGCTGAAGTTGTAGCTTAGTCCAGTATGATGTTATCACTCTCCAAGGCTCAGTCAGAGGGACAGAAACAGCCTATTTTCAATTACTGCAAAACAAGTTAACAAATGCTTATTAAAAAAAAAAAAAAAACACACACACACACACACACACACACAACCAAATAGCATGACCTTTTCAGAAAACACTTCTCATGATACAGGGACTCGAATTCAGGCTTTTTTAAACAATGTGTAAAATGGCTGCCATTAATCTTTAAAGAACCTTAATATCTATTCACTGAAGGAAAGAAGGGAGAGGGGAAATATGATAGAAACTTTCAAGTACCTTAGGGGAATAAACAGGGTATGGGTGGAAAGCATATTTCAGAGAAAACTCTACACAAGAACAAAGTGGCATGCTATGAGGCTGAAGGGTGGAAGACTCAGGGGTAATGTTAGGAAGTACGTTTTCACTGAGAGGGTGGTGGAGGCATGGAACAGCCTTCCAGCAGAAGTGGTGGGTACGAAAACAATACAGGGGTTCAAGAGTGCATGGGATAGACATAAGGGTACCCTGGAGATGTACAGAGCAGGAGAGACGCAGATCACATAGAATCTGGGGCTGCAGCAGTGAGTAGGGAAATGGGCAGACTAAGTGGGCCGTGTGGTCCTTATCTGCCGACAGAGTCCATGTTTCTATATTTTTAATTTTGCTGATTAATGTGTGGCAAGTGCTATGCATTTTCACAGTTGATTAGCACTTCCACACATAAAACTGAATCAATTTTTTCAGTTCAATTAATACCCTGTAGATCATTTCGTAGATAGGAAGTCATACATTGTGTAATTGAAAATGGCTAAATATGCAATGCTGCAGCTGCAGTACGAACATTTAGCTCATTTAATAAAATGACTAATATGCAAAGCTGCAGTATGAACATTCAGTTCATTTAATACAAGAATTATCACTCTTCTAGGCTAGCCAGTTAATCCCAAGTTAGAAGAAACACATTTTTGATTTACGAACAATAGTAGCAGACAACAGTGAAAAAAAAAAACAACTCAGTTTATAAATAAACAGCCCATCCTTTCTACACAAGTAATTACATCTTTATTCAAATTCGCTGGACAGCTGGTAAAAATCATATTCTGAAGTAGTGGAATACTGGGATATGAGGAAGGCAACAACTTGATTGACCAGAGAAACTATGAGTTTTCCCATTCTTAAAGGAAAACAGGACTGAACCAGAAACTAATGTTTCCCAGTCAAAGCTATTTTTTTTTTAAATGTTGGTTCCAATTCTGTTATTGTTCCAGCTATACTTGGTTATCAGTAACCACAGTGGTTGTTTATGAGTTGGACTCTGATCTTAAGCACGGTATTAGAACTCTATGATGTAATTTAAATCCTTCCAAACCACAGAGTTCTATAGTAGAACATGGATGCACTGAACCAACAATAAAAGAGCTTAGCAAGGAACATAAATAACATTGTACCATTCTAAAATGGCATTTACTACCTGTGTGTAAATCAGAAACACCCACCAGGATAACCAAAAAGCCCTTAGAGATGGAACAGTAACAGAACTGGAACCTGTATTTCAAAATCAGTTTTTACAGGGGAAAATTACTTTGCAGGTTCAGCTCAGTTCTCCTTCAACAACTTTTATTGCTAACAGTCGGAGAGAAAACCTTTCCACATGACATTGCATTTATAGTATTATCAAATTCATATGAGAGCCGGCCCGGTGGCACAGAGGGTTGAGGCACTGGACGCCACACCACGCGTGCGACCCGGGTTCGGGAACAAGCATGGGCCACCGGGGGGTCTGTCAGGGAGAAGAAGGATAGAGCGCCCAACGGCTGCTCTCCTTCTCCGGGAGGGGAGGGTTTAACCGCAGGCTCCCACTGCAATACCGCCATCTGGGGAGCCCAGGTGGAAGGTGCGTAGTGGAGAAGCAGTAAAGGCACTGGGCAAGACAACGGCAGAGGGGCGGAATGGGAGGCACATCTCAGCATGCCTCCTAGCTCATAGGCCCTCACTGCACGCAGACGTCTGGGGAACACGGAAAAAACAAGTTGGCTTCTCCTGGGCAACGACACCTCGCTGAGGACTCCGGGCTCATCAGGACAGACTCCGCTGCACTGATTCCGCAATCCGAGTATGCTGGTTTGAGGAGGTAAGCATGGGGGGTCCTTCCTCACCCCTACCTGGGAAGTATACCGGGGTAAGATGGTGCGGAGTCATGTGCTCTAGGGGCAGATTTCAGTGGGAACAAGGCCTACAGTAGGGGATGTCCGAGAGAGTGGTGACAGTCACCATTTGAATGGGGAGGGGCTACTACTGGATGCGAGGGATTACTTAGCTTCTGGCAGGGTGAGGGAGGGCATGCCACTGGATACTAGGAACTGCTTTTGTTGGGGCACGGTGAGGGAGGGAGTGCCACTGGATACCAGGAACTGCATGGGCTATGCCAGTCACCATCTGAACAGGGAGGGGAGTGCTACTGCAAACCAGGGATTACCTGGCTTGGGGCAAGCTGAGGGAGGGGAGTGCCACTGAATGACAGGAACTGCTTGGCTTGGAGCACAGAGAGGGGTGCCACTATATGCCAGGAACTGCATGGGCTGTGCCAGTCACCATCTGCAGTGTTAATGGCTCAGCAGACTGCACACTTGCCTCCTAGGCTGGCGGATCGGAAGATTGTGGGTTCTAGCCCCACACCATGAATTTGGGGTAAATCCTTAAATCCCAATACAGACACTAGTTTAGCATGAAGGGGATGCTACACTCCTGAGGTGTCATCTTTCGGATGAGACATTAAACTGAGGTCCCGTCTGCCTGTTCTGGTGGTTGTTCAGGTGGACATTAAAGATCCCATGGCACTTCTCAAAATGAGTAGGAGAATTTCCTCGGTGTCCCGGCAAAATTCCCTCCATTCACTAGAACTACCACAACAGCTTAATCTGGTTCAATTTCAGTTGGTCTCCATCTGTATCCCCCTACCCCCAATGGGCAAGGCTGAAAATAGGCAGAACTGTCTAGCCCTCCTTTCCCAGACAAAAACTAAACTAAATAAATAATAAAACATCTGAATGGGGAAGGGAGTGCTGCTGGATGTCACAGTCTGTATGACTTGGGGCAGTGAGGGAGGGAAGGGTTACTGGATCACAGGGACTGTATGGATTGGAGCAGGGTAAAGGAAGGGAGTGACACTGGATGGCAGGGACTGCATGGCATGGAGCAGTGCTACTGGATGCCAGGAACTGCGTGGCTTGCAGCAGGGTGAGTGGGATGCCAGTGGTCACAAAGAACTGCTTGGCTTGAGGTGGGGGGGGAGAAGGAGTCACTGGATGCCAAAGAACACAGCAAGGCACATGCACGCAGATGTTGTGGGTGTCACCAAAAAAGCCAAATTGAAGAGCCAACCCCTCTGTGCAGCAGTGGGGCTGCCACTTGTGACACCAGCAACCCAGTTCAGGAAAGAGCCAGGGCCATCGAGGCCAGCCAGGGGAAGGGGACAGAGTGTCCCAGAGGATGCTCTCCTCCTCTTGAGAGGGTGAGTAGCAACCTCCACCATGACACTACCACAGGGGTGACTACAGGTGGTAATACCACTAGAGGAGCCAAGGATGGGATAAGGCCTTTACAGACGTTGGCACGCAAGTATGACTTGCGCGCATGCCCTAAACGTCAACATACATAATGCCTCAGGGGAAAAAAAAAAACAACCAACTGAGAATAACCTTGGTTTCATAACAAAGCCAGGGACCCCGTATATCCAGGCCCCACAATGTCATCAGGCTATCACCTGACATACGTACTAGGGGTACATCCCCCAACCCCACCTGGGGATTATAACCAATGCTCTGTGGAGGCTAGGCATCCAGGTACAGCGGATGCGATACACAGTGGTTGTTCCTAAAGGAGGCCAAAGCCAGAGAAAGAAGGCAGCATTAACAGGATTTAAAAAAGAAACTTGCGGGAAAAAGAAAAAGAAAAAAACAATGGCACACTCAAAGGATGCAATATAAATCTGAAATGTAGTCAAAAGCTGCCCGAGTTATTAACAGCCACACAATAAAACATACAGCATACGAACCCAAGCACTTTGCATCTACATGGTAATGCTTCAGTTGGAGGCCACTAGATGCAAAGAACGATTTGTCATGGAGCAGAATGAGGGAGTGGGTGCCACTGGACACGTGGGACTGCTTGGTATTGATAGGGTGAGGGAAGGGATGGCACTGCACACCAGGGTGTCGAGAAGGAATGGGAAGTCACTGGATGCCAGTGATGGCTAAGCATGGGGCAGAGTGAGGTGGTTTGGGACTGTGTGAGGACAGGGTGAACCATTAGTTACCTGTGACTGTCTAGGACATAGGGCAGGGCTTACCTTGACTTTGGCAAAGCCTTCGACACCATCCCACATAAAAGGCTGGTCAACAAGATGGGTAGTCTGGGCATGGGTCACAAGGTAGTAAACTGGGTTAGAAACTGGCTAACAGACAGAAGGCAGAGAGTCGTGGTAAATGGGATCCAAGCCGGGGAGAGGGGGTAATAAGTGGAGTACCTCAGGGGTCAGTCCTTGGGCCAGTACTGTTCAACGTCTACATTAGTGATATAGCGGATGTGATGGAGGGAAAAGGCTGCCTGTTTGCATATGACACCAAGATCAGCAAAAGGGTACATACTCCGGAAGGTGTGGAGAAAATGAGTAGGGACCTGAGAAAACTGCTGCGAGGTGTGGCAAATGAGGTTCAATTCCAATAGTGTAAAACAATGCACCTGGGATGTAGGAACCCAGGGGAGAGCTACAGGATGTAGGGACATTGCTGACAGTCACCAAGGAAGAAAGATCTGGGGATTATAATTTCTGACAACCTAAAAATATCTAAGCAGAGTACAAAGGCTGCAGCGAAGGCCAGTGGCATGCTGGGGTGCATAGGCAGAGGTATCACCAGCAGGACAGAGGTGGTGATGACACTGTATAAAACACTAGTGAAGCCTCACCTGGAGTACTGTGTACAATTCTGGAGGCCACATCTTTGAAAGGACATAGGGTGGAGGCAGTTCAGACAAGGGAGATTGAAAAGGACCTCAATATGTACTCACTGGAGGAAAGGAAGGAGTGGGGAGACATGATAGTGACCTTCAAGTGCCTTAAAGCTATACACAAGGTTCAGGGGGGCTGTAATGAGATGAATTAGCATACGTGACTTGCATATGCTGCACTACTGCGCATGTGCTAAGCCTTATATAAAAGCCCTTGTTTGGCGGGCAGTAGCACTTTTGCAGTTTTGGTATCTGTGCTAGACCAGTGCTATACAGTACAATAAACTAACGAGAACACTCCACTTACGTGTCTGCGTGATTATTACAGGGGCGACATCTTTCAATATAGGAGAAGAACAAGGGGGCATGATATGAGATTGGAAGGGGGCAGAGTAAAGGAGAATGTGAACATTTTTCTTCACAGAAAGGGTGGTGGACACATGGAACAGTCTGCCACAGAAGGTGGTGGAAGCAAACACAGTGGGAGGATTCAAACATGCATGGGACAGGCATACAGGAACCCTCTGGGTGGGGAGGAAAGAAGAAAGCCGCTGAACGACTAGGGTCAAAGGACGCAAACAAGGACAGGGTTATGGGTAGACTAGATAGGCCTAGCGGTCCTTATCTGCTGACAATTTCTAGGTTTCTATAGCACAAAGTATTTCTCTGGCATTATCAATACAAATGTATGTGCAGCTGTGTTATTAAAAAAAAGAGAATGTAAATCACTTGTGAGAAAACTAGGCATCAGTTAGGCTCCAAGCACAAAGGGTAAGCCACAACAAAGGGAACTGGGACATCAGGGTAAAAACTGCCATGAACCTTGGTGAGTTTGTGGTGTGCAGGGTTTGAAGGATTGCTTGAAAAAGTGTCGGCAAGCACTGCCACCCTACCTTTGGCATCCTCCTAAAAAACCCAGTTGTGCGAGTTAAATTTCTGTACAAAGAAAGACCTATGCGTTAACTCCAATGCTGCTTTAAGCAATCATCCAAACCCGAAGGAAATGAAACACCACACAACATACTCACCAAGACTTGAAGATGCAGGCAATTTTTAACCCTAAAGGTACTTCCTTGCTTTTGTACTTCAACCCTAGCAGCAAATGTGCTAAAGTAGTTTTTGCAATAAATCTACTGCAGTTATCTGACACAAAGGGTCTTTAGAATATACTTTGAGCATTATTGCAGAAAGTGGGCAACGACGATAGTCGAGTCCCTTTTCCAGCTAAGTCCCTGGGCAAGAACACTTTTACTGTAAAGATAACCAACATTTCAAATTAATTTTTAATGGCTGAAACCACAGAAATCTAAGTGCTATGCACAAACACGGATGTGATCATATGTATTGCCATAGTAACAAGCGGAAGCAGGAGCAAAAGGATTCTAAGGCGTTGCTGGGATCTGACTCTCCAATAAACACAGAGCCACAGAATTCAGAAAAGGTCCTCCTATTTCTATGCATACATACGCACAACAGCAATTAGGCCGTGCTGCACATCACAAAATCTACCTAAATATGCAGTATTGCTTACCGACACAGATAACTGTAAGCTCTGCAAAAAAATAAAACGAAAAGAAACGGTCTGCAAACCATACACCAGTACCATACATGCCTGCTCCACTTATATTTTTCAAAGCGTCTCCAATAAACACTCACATAATGGGGTTCCGTTTTACATTATATATATGTATCTCCACTGTTTCAGTCAGCTCCCTTGCAAGTTCGGTTTAAAGCAATCAAGTCTGAGATAGAAAACGCGTTTTCTTTGTTTTAAATAACTGAACTTCAGAAATCTCTATAGTATTCCTGACAAAATCACTACTTGATCAGTCGTTTACAAGATTAAAAAGAAAACACCAACAGGACTGGAGTGGGCCACTGGTGGGTTCCTCCTTACCAAATGCAAATGTTTACATTTAAATTCCAGCAGTTCTTCCTGTCTACATGTTCTCGCATCGGTCGCTGCAAGCGCGACGTGCTAGCTAGGAGACATGGAAAACGTCAGGCAACAGACCGACGACGAAGAACACGAACACCGAACGGCTGCAACTCAGAAATTCTCACGCCAGTGCTCCTTCTCTCTCCAGCTGTCTGCTCGACCAAAACAAACCCACCAAGCTCCCCGTCGCCTCTGGACGACAAGAAGCGGCACTCTCATTGGCTGGCTAGGAAGAACGCAACCTATTCTTTTACGTGGTCAGTAACGAAAAAGTAGATTCGATGGCTTCAGCAAAAAACCGAAAGACAGCTATACATAGATACTTAAGCGTTCAGACCATTATTGAGTGTCTGTTTGTATATCTGTAAGAGTAGCAATAAGCAAGGCAGGCATGTTTACTGTACAATTACCAAAACCATATGCTTTTTTAAGCATTACCTTTTTATCCCATGGGGGAGGTCTCCTCCCAACTTCGACTTGAGTCCCAGCGCATGCCAGGATCCCTGGGGTCACAGGGCTCCTGCAGAGGTGTTTTTCTTTACCCAGCCACCCCCCCATGCATGATCACTGTGGCCGCCTGGGTAGAGACAGTCATGCAGTGACCTCAAGTCACGGTCCGGAGTGTACCTGCCCCCCAGCATGCAGAACTCCGCCAGCTACCGCCCGACGGGCCCCACTTAATGGTCTCAGACTGCCATACCCCTCCCAGCCACCACTAGGGGTCAAAAGGTGCCGGGCACCAGATCCCCTCCCTTCCTGGAGAAGGTGAGCAGTTCCCCGGACATATGCCCCCCGCCAGCCTCAACACCCAAGGTCCTCCTGAACCCCGGTTGTCAGTGTCACAGGTAGTAGAATTATCTGGCGCTGGAAGGCTGGCGTATTATATGTGTTTTTTATCCCTTGGGCGGTGGCGGGGGAGGTCGCCCCAACTTCAGCTTGGGTCCTGGCTCATGCCAGGATTCCTGGCATCACAGGGCTCGCTCTGAGGTGTTTTTTTCTATCCCCCCCTTGTGCATGATCCCTGTGGCCACCAGGACAGAGACGGTCGTGCAGTGACCTCAGTACACGGTCGGGTGCATACCTGACCCCAATGTGCAGAGGTCCGCCGGCTACCACCCAAAAAGTCCCACCGAATGGTCTCAGTCTACCATACCCCTCTAAGCCACCACTAAGGCTCAGAAGGTGCCGGGCACCAAATCCACTCCCTCCCCGGAGAAGGTGATCAGTCCCCAGATGCTCAGCCCGCCTCCCACCCTGGCCGACCTCCAACACCCAAGATCCACTCCCAAACCTCAGTAGTCTGCACCACAGGTGGTAGCATTATCCCTGCGCTGGCAGGCTAGCATGAGCATTATAATCATAAGGGGTAGAACTCGAAAATAATCTGGTGTGGGAGGTGGAATGTCAAAATCCCACATTTGGTATTCTGTCTCATAGTCCGGTGTTCTGCATATCCAAAAGAGCAATGCTATAGGTTAAACTTCAGGGGGAAGGCCTGGAGGAGTGGTATTCCAGTCCGAATAAAATTGTGATAAAAATGGTATTCCACCTTAAAAAAATGGAATGTGGTACTTGGTAAAATCCAGACTTGGACTACACAGAAATGGTGAAAAATGTTTTTTTACCCGGACCAACTAGACCGGGTAAAGCTTGTGCAGTCCGGCTGTTCCAGCCAAACAAGTGGGTCTGGTTTTTACTGCTGTAATCCATCTGGATTTCAGCTAGGTGAGGGTAAGGATGAAATCTGGATTGGACCTCTTACCTTTGGTCTGGTCCAAGCCCGGTGGTCCAGATTTCACCCATACCCCCACCAAGATGAAATCTGGATCAACCAAAACAGATGGAACAAAACAGTAAAAGCCAGACTGACTGGTTTGGCCGGAACAGCTGGACCATGCAAGTTCCAATTTCTGTTTTTTTACCATTTTCATGTAATCTGGATTTTACCCATACCCCTGGCATGCAAACCAGAGCAGAATACCATTAAAGAAGTATTACAGTCAGAATTTGCAAAAATACAAGTTGCGCCGAGTGTTTTGGTTTGTGTGTGTTGTCCTGGGGTGTCCTTCCCTTTGATTGCTGGTAAGAGTTTTTTTCTAAATTATCCTGCTAGTTATACGGCAGTTTTATGGCTCCTGAGGATATCCATCTTAACAAGTTTTATTGTTCTTCTGTTTCCTATGATGTCTCCTGTCCCATGTGACAGTGGTGTGTCCAGGACCACTGATTCAGCAAGTACTAGACATAGGAGCCTGATGTTCTGGCCTACACTAAATAGCTCCAGGTCAGTACTTTTGTTTTCTGTGTGTGTGTCAGGGCTAGCCAGCCAGAAATAAATGTTTTGCATTTAAACTACACACAGCCATAAAAAGCACACAAACCACCCCAGATCATCAATGCTATAATTAGTAAAGACTCTAGCTGTTTTCTCACAGAATAACCCACTCAATTAGCCCTTAAATATTTGCTAAACTGTAAATGTAGCTGTTAGTGCTCACTGCATAAGGAAAGTTATTTAGTATCACAGTTCTGCTGTTGTAAAATTGACTCTAAACCAGTGCTTACAGAATCCATGGTGCTGGGATATGTCCCTGTCACATGGGAGAGGAGGCATGTAGGAACAACAAGAGCTATAAACCATGCTAAGATGGAGATCCCAAGGGGGAATAAAACTACCATAAAACTAGCAGGCTAATTTAGAAAAAACTAATAGGTGACAAAGGGGAGGACACGCTAGGACTACACACACAAACCAAAACTCCCTGCATAACATATGTTTTTGCCAATTCTGACTGTAGTACTCTTTTAATTTCTAGCCCTACATAATCTAGAGTGTTTGTTTAGTGTAGGCCACCGAGTAGTGTCTGCTATTAAACTCCTGTCATAAAATGGGTGGGGAGCATCTTTCTTCCTGATTGGTGGAGAAGATTCCAAACTAGAGAGGTTCTGGAACAGTAACCACACTGCTAAACATATCTTTTTTTTTTTTTAACAGTAGACCCATTTTATAAGCGCAGTAAGACTCCAGGATGTGGGTTACTGTTCCTGAACCACACTTCCAGGTGGTTGAAGGCACTCGGAACAGGCGACTTATGTATCACAACGCACCTGATCGTGCAGTTCAGGAATAGAAACCCACACCCTGTCGTGTCTTTTACTTACTTATTCAGCATGTAGATATTTGTATAACTTGCTTAGGGTAATATTTGACACCTGGGCTGGTAGTCTGATTATTTTATAAGGTTGAGGGCATACCTCTCAGCTGCTATGAATTTTACACTCAAATTACCATTGCTTCTGAAAGCTTTACTGATGTTCCTCATAATGTTAGAGCTATTTCTGGACACGCAAACTATTATAACAATGAACTAAATAGAAACATTCCTTAATGTTAAGCACATGTGGCCTTCTATTCTTAGACATATTATTCTTTAAAATAAAGAAGTGCTACACATGCAGGCCATTTGCTCTGAATTTTGAAGACCACCGCTATGCATTTTATTGCTGAAAGTATGGGGTGGGTGGGCAGCAGTTGGAGAGAGTGTACAAAGCTGAAATTTCTGGCGACCCTCCTGACTGATTTTTAGACATAGAAAAAGAAGAGGCAACTCTTCCATTCTAATTTATCTGCTTGTGTATCCACTATGAACTGGGTATACAATCTACAGGAGGGACAGGGAGGGTAAAAGAGGAGGAAGAGTAGCTCTCTACATAAGGGAAAGGATCAAAGCAACGGAACCAAAGTGTAAATGGGGAGGGGAGGAGAGGAGGCACTGTGGGTCACCTTGGAGACAGGAAATGGCATCACAGTCCGCACAGGTGTTGTGTACAGACCCTGTCTCAGGGTGAGGAAGTGGACAAGGAAATGATAGAAGGCATCCTTAGAATGGCAGAAAAAGGGGCAATATTGTTGATGGGGGACCTGAATATGCCAGATGTTAATTGGAGCACATTTGCTGCAGCCGCACCCAAAAGCGGGGTCATTCTCAATGCCCTGCAAGGGGCATGCCTCAGACAGCTAGTGTTGGAGCCCACTCGGGAGGGAGCAATCTTAGATCTGGTACTCTCAAACGGGGATGGAGACAAGATCACAGATTTAGAAGTGGGTAGCCATCTGGGAACAAGCGACCACCAAACAGTGTGGTTCACAATAAACACAGCCATAGAGTCAAGTCATTCAAAAGCGAGGGTACTGGGCTTTAGGAGAGTTGACTTTGGCAAAATGGGTGAGTGCCTACGGAATGCACTCGCAAATGGGCAGTAAGGAGGGGTGGAATAACAATGGGGAAAAATCAAAACTGCCATCACAGAGACAACACGCCTTTGTGTGACGCAAATAAACAAAACAAAGTAAAAAAACACTATGGTTCTCAAAAGAGGTGGCAGAGAAGGTTAGGGAGAAAAAGATAGCATTCTGGAAGTATAAGAAATCACAAAAGGAGTAGGACAGAGAACTGTATCAGTTAAAGCAGAAGAAAGCAGGGAAGGCAGTCAGAATAGTGAATGTCCAAACCGAGGAAAAGATAGCCAACTGAGTTAAGAAGAGGGATAAAACCTTTTATAGGTAGATCAGGGAGCAAAGGAAGATCAAGGGTGGGATAGTGAGGCTTAATAAAGGGGAAGGGGAGGGGAGGTGGGCAGAGGATGACAGTGAAAAAGCAGAGATATTGAATGAATACTTTTGTTCAGTATTCACAAAAGAAGAAGTGGGGAGGTACCTAAACCAAACAATAGAAGCACTCTGGACAAGGGGGTCGAGACCAGTCCTTTCACAGAAGAAAGGGTCCTGAAAGAACTCCTAAAACAAAGGGTGGACAAAGCAATGGGGCCTGACAGGATTCACCCCAGAATTCTAAAACAACTAAGGGGAGACCTAGTGACACCACTGACTACCCTTTTTAACAAATCATGGGAGGATGGTGTGGCACCTGAGGACTGGAGGAGGGTAGATGTGATTTCCCCTTCACAAAAATGGGAGCACGGCAGAGGCAGGAAACTACAGACCTTTTAGTTTGACCTCAATGGTAGGGAAAATGATGGAATCACTTCTGAAAGAAAGAATTGTTGAGTACCTAGAGGCCAGCAGGGCACAGGACCCAAGGCAGCATGGATTCACAGCAGGAAGGTCATGTCAGACAAATCTAATAGATTTCTTTGACTGGGTGACCAAAGTAGTAGACCAGGGAGGGGCTGTGGATATGGCCTACCTAGATGTTAGCAAGGCATTTGACACAGTCCCACACAAAAGATCAATAAACAAGTTAGCCAGCCTGGGAGTGGGTCCCAGGGTAGTAGCCTGGGTAACAAATTGGCTGGACAATAGGATGCAGAGGGTAGTAGTAAACGGAGTACATTCTGAAGAAAGGGGGTTACTAGTGGGGTGCTGCAGGGTTCAGTGCTGGGACCGGTCCTCTTTAATGTCTTTATAGGAGACATTGCAGAGAAACATAGAATTTGACGGCAGATAAGGACCACTTGGCCCACCTAGTCTGCCCATTTTCCTAGCTAACAGATAAACTGCAGATCCTAGTTAACCAACAGCTTACTTCCTCCAACCCCCCACTAGGACTGCCTTATGTCTGTCCCATGCATTCTTGAATTCCCCCACTGTTCTTGACTCCACGACCTCCTCAGGGAGGCTGTTCCATGCATCGACAACCCTCTCTGTGAAAAAAATACTTCCTCACATTACCTCTGAGCCATCCCCCCTCTATCTTCAAATTGTGCACCCTTGTTCTTGCACATCTCTTTTTCTGAAACATGCTACCCTCTTGGACGTTGTTGATTCCCTTGAGGTACTTGAAAGTTTCTATCATGTCCCCTCTCTCCCTTATTTCCTCAAGGGTATACATATTAAGCTCCTTTAGTCTCTTCGTATGTCTTCTGGTGCAGACCCTGCACCATTTTGGTTGCCTTCCTCTGGACAGCCTCCACTCTGTCTATGTCTTTGCGGAGACTGGGTCTCCAGAACTGCACACAGTACTCCAGATGGGGTCTCACCAACTGTCTGTACAGAGGGATAACAACTTCCTGTTTTCTACTATTGATGCCTCTCCCTATGCATCCCAGTATCCCCCAGCCTTCCTTACTGCCTTCTCACATTGCTTGCCCACCTTTAGGTCATCTGATATAATTACCCCGGTCCCTTTCCATTTTTACTGTTGTCAGTATCTCACCCCCCATTGTGTACTCTTCCCCTGAGTTTTTGTTTCCCAGGAGCATTACCTTGCACTTCTTTGCATTGAATCTGAGCTGCCATACATTTGACCATTCCTCTAACCTTGCCAAGCCCCTTCTCATCCTTTCCACTCCATCTTGTGTATCAACCCTGTTGTAGATCTTTGTGTCGTCTGCAAAGAGACATACTTTTCCTTCCAGTTCCTCTGCAATGTCACTTATAAAGACATTAAAAAAGACCGGTCCCAGTACTGAGCCCTGCGGTACACCACTAGTAACCCTCCTTTCTTCACTGTGGACTCTGTTTACTACTACCCTTTGCGTCCTGTTGTCTAGCCAATTTTTTATCCAGGCTACCACCTTGGAACCCACTCCAAGGCTGGCTAACTTGTGTATTAATCTTTTGTGTGGGACTGTATCAAATGTCTTGCTAAAGTCTAGGTAGGCCATGTCCACAGCCTCTCCCTGGTCTACTACTTTGGTCATCCAGTCAAAGAAATCTATTAGATTCATCTGACATGATCTTCCCATCATGAATCCATGCTGCCTGGGGTCCTGTGCCCCACTGGCCTCTAGGTACTCAACAATTCTTTCCTTCAAAAGTGATTCCATCATTTTCCCTATCACTGAGGTCAAACTAACTGATCTGTAGTTTTCTGCCTCTATCCTGCTCCCACTTTTGTGAAGAGGAATCACATCTGCCCTCCTCCAGTCCTCAGGTACCACCCCATCCTCCCATGATTTGTTAAAGAGAGTAGTCAGCGGTGTCACTAGTTCTACCCTTAGTTCTTTTAGAATTCTTGGGTGAATCCCATCAGGCCTCATTGATCTGTCCACCTTCAATTTTATTAGTTCTTTCAAAACCCTTTCTTCTGTAAATGGACTGGTATCGACCCCCGTCTTCAGAGTGTTTCTCTTGTTTGGTTTAGGTACCTCCCCCTCCTCTTCCTTTGTGAATACTGAGCAGAAATATTCGTTCAGTATCCCTGTTTTTTCACTGTCGCCCTCTGCCCACATTCCTTCCCCTTTATTAAGCCTCATTATCCCTCCTTTGGTCTTTCTTTGCTCCCTAATGTACCTATAAAAGGTTTTATCCCCCTTCTTAACAGAATTGGCCATCCTTTCCTCAGTTTGGGCCTTTGCTATTCTGACTGCCTTCCCTGCCTCTTTCTGCTTTAACTGATAAAGTTCTCTGTCCTGCTCCTTCTGTGTTTCCTTATATTTCCTGAATGCTATCCTTTTCTCCTTAACCTTCCCTGCCACCTCTTTTGAGAACCATAGCGTTTTTTTTCCTTCGTTGTGTTTTGTTGATTTGCACTACACAAAGACTTGTTGCCTCTGTGATGGCTGTTTTGATTACTCCCAATTGTTCCTCCACTCCTCCTTCTTGCCTGTTTGCTAGTGCTTTTCTGAGGCACTCTCTCATTTTCCCAAAGTCAGCCCTCCTAAAGTCCAATACTCTTGCTTTTGTATGGCTTGATTGTATGGCTGTGTTTATCGTGAACCACACTGTTTGGTGGTCGCTTTTT
Source organism: Neoceratodus forsteri (assembly GCA_016271365.2). Lineage (NCBI taxonomy): Eukaryota > Metazoa > Chordata > Ceratodontiformes > Ceratodontidae > Neoceratodus > Neoceratodus forsteri. The sequence goes on from CM057452.1 coordinate 1,439,216,224, forward strand.
CCCAGATGGCTACCCACTTCTAAATCTGAGATTCTTTGTCCGTCCCCATTTGAGAGTAGCAGGTCTAAGATTGCTCCCTCCCGAGTGGGTTCCAATACTAGCTGTCTGAGGCATGCCTCTTGTAGGGCATCAAGAATGACCCTGCTCTTGGATGTGCCTGCAGCAAAGGTGCTCTAGTTAACATCTAGCATATTCAGGTCCCCCATCAACAATATCTCCCCTTTTTCTGCCATTTTAAGGATGCCTTCTATCATTTCCTTGTCCACCCCCGCGAGATGGGGGTCTGTATACAACCCCCATGCGAACTGTAGTGCCATTTCCTGTCTCCAGGGTGACCCAGAGTGCCTCATCTGCTCCCTGTTTAATCTTTAGTTCTGTTGCTTTGATCCCTTCCTTTACATAGAGGGCTCCTCCTCCTCTTTTACCCACCCTGTCCCTCCTGTAGATTGTGTATCCTGGTATGTTGACATCCCAGTCATGGTTCTCTGTGTACCATGTTTCTGTGACTGCCACAATAGCCAGGCAACCCTCTTCCATCAAGGCCACTAGTTCAGGGAGCTTGTTACACAGACTACAGGCATTGGTACTCATCACCCTCCACTTTTTGATGGCCTTACCCCTTTTAGCCCCATCCCTGTCCTTACTGCCATTGCCTTTTTTTACATTTACCTCTGTCCTGCTTCCTAATGACTTCTCTACCTTGATGTTTACCTCACTAATTACCATGTTTTGTGAGGGGAGGCTGGGATTCCCCTGCTCCTTTTCAGTGCCTCCCCGCTTGGCTAGTTTAAATGCTTGCCAAGGAAGCATTTAAACCTCTCACCTAGGATCCTGGTTCCCCCCCGGACAGAGGCAGACCATCGTGCCAGTATAGGTCTGTATCCTTCCAGGTAACTCCCCAGTCCCCAATGAAGCCAAAACCCTGAGCTCCACACCAGTTTTTCAACCATTCATTGAATTCCCTGGTGAGGAGTACCCTAGCATCACCCTTGCCATAGACAGGCAGCACCTCCGAGAAGGTTACCGTATGCGCTACTTGTCTAAGACCCCTCCCCAATTCTACAAACTCCTCTTGCACTGCTCTGATCCCATTCCTAGCCAGGTCATTTGTCCCTAGGTGGACAATGACATCCAGCTCCCTCCCTCATGCAGCTGCTCCCATGACCCTGAGGATTCACTTCCTGTCCCTCCAAGCCATGGTGCCAGGCAGGCACCTAACCTCCCTCTCCCCTTCCTCCCCTACTTCTACCCCCCTAATGATTGAGTCCCCCACCAGGAGTTGTTTCCTTCCCCTGTGGGGTCCCATACCACTCTCCTGTGGGTCTCCTTTGTGAAAGTTCCCAGCATCCTCCTTGGTCTCCACTGCAGGTGCCTCCATAGAGAAACCACTATCCACCAGAAGAGTGTATGACTTGTGAAGAGTTGCAGCTGGAGGTATGCAACTCTGTTCCACCACCCTCTCCCTCCCTGAGCCCACCCTGGTCCAGCCTCTCCTCTTTCTTGGCAATCTCTGAGGTACTGGCATTGGCCCTGGTGGTCCCTGGGTGGGGGAGGAGGTTTCTCGAATCCTAGCCAGGTCAGCCTGGAGACGGGCACCTCCTCCCTCAGACCAGAGAGGTGCCTGCAAATAGGGCAGCATTGCAGCCTCCAGAATGTCTCCCGGAACACTGCCGCCCCACAGTCATTGAACTGCACAACTCCTATCATGTCTTATTTTGTGTCCCCTCTCCTGTTTCTCTGTATGCTTACTGTCTCCTCTTCTCTCCTTACAACTCTCACCCTTCCTGTTCTGGGACAGCAACTTCCTATATTCTTCAGTAGCCTCCTTCTTCCTTGCTCAGTGTCAGACCACCAACAGCTGAGGGGGAGAGTGAGCTACTTTTTTCCTTTAGGGTTGACTAAACTAATGTTTCTCTATGATCCTTCCCTTCCTACTGCCAAACAAGAAGTTCCTGTTGTCAGTCAAATCCAGTGGCTATAAAAGTAGAACTGGCTTAGGGTGGGTGGGATGGAGAGCAATTAGTAAGAAAAAAGGCTAGCAACAGGAGGTTGTAATTGGAGTCACCTGCATTTATATTGTCTGAGCCACCCCCCCAATTAAGCTCTCTCTCCTCCTACTGATTTAGCAAAATAAGTTGATACAGTATCCTCCCCAGCACAGAACACACACTGACTTTCTTTCTTTTCTTTTTTTAACCCTAAATAAGACCCCTTCTACTTCTAATAAAGTATCTGTCTGCTTAATCTCAACAGACACAGACTCCTGCTGAGATAGAAGTTTTAAATTAGTAAGAAAATGGTAGCTTCTTTTAGTTAATTGCTTTCTGCTCTACAAGCAATATTTCTGTCTTCCAAAGGCTAGCAACAGGAAGTTGTAATTGGAGTCACCTGCTTTTATATTGTCTGAGCCACCCCCCCAATTAAGCTCTCTCTCCTCCTACTGATTTAGCAAAATAAGTTGATACAGTATCCTCCCCAGCACAGAACACACACTGACTTTCTTTCCTTTTTTAACCCTAAATAAGAACCCTTCTACTTCTAATAAAGTATCTGTCTGCGTAATCTCAACAGACACTGACTCCTGCTGAGATAGAAGTATTAAATTAGTAAGAAAATGGTAGCTTCTTTTAGTTAGTTGCTTTCTGCTCTACAAGCAAGATTTTTGTCTTCCAAAGGCTAGCAACAGGAAGTTGTAATTGGAGTCACCAGCTCCAGGAGGTTGTGAGGGCAATCAGGATCTCCTGCCCTCCTCCAAGCCCCGCCGTTTGCCAAAAAAGGAAACGAAACAGCTCCAGGAGGTCGTGAGGGCAATCAGGATCTTCTGCCTTCCCCTGAGCCCCGCCGTTCGCCAAAAAAAGAAATAAAACAGCTCAAGGAGGTCGTGAGGGCAATAAGGATCTCCTGCCCTCCCCCGAACCCCGCCGTTCACCAAAAAAAGAAAGGAAACTGCTCCAGGAGGTCGTGAGGGCAATCAGGATCTCCTGCCGAGCCCCGCCGTTCGCCAAAAAAAGAAAGGAAACAGCTCCAGGAGGTCATGAGGGCAATCAGGATCTCCTGCCCTTCCCCAAGCCCCGCCGTTTGCCAAAAAAAGAAACGAAACAGCTCCAGGAGGTCGTGAGGGCAATCAGGATCTCCTGCCCTCCCCTGAGCCCTGCCATTCGCCAAAAAAAGAAACGAAATAGCTCCAGGAGGTCGTGAGGGCAATCAAGATCTTCTGCCTTCCCCCGAGCCCCACCGTTCGCCAAAAAAAGAAATGAAACAGGTATTGACCTGACGCACAAGGCAGAGCTCCAGCTGCTTGGTTGCTCTGTGTGAGCAGTTTGAACTTGGCGCCTTTTCTAACAAAGACTCTTGCATTTTTACCTTCGGCAGAACAATGCAGATAGTTTTTTTTCCTGCCTGTCCCACCTCTGTACCTTGCATTATTTTACTTCATGCTGGAGGGAACTTTAAGGGAATCATTTTTACTCTGCTTTAATTTGATCCAGACAGAAGGGGACTTTAAAGGGAACTTGCTGCAAGATTAACTTGACTGGAGCTAAAGGGCTCTGTGCCTGGGTTGTTCCTTAATTTCTGTCACTTTGTCTGCTTAATTTAATTTATTTACATGTTCCTGTATTTAGCTGCCTAGAGTGCAGCAGGCTCTGTCCTATGGCACTGCATGATGTTTAAGTAAAAAGTAATACGAATCCAAAAGTAATACTTGCTAAATCAATTCCCAGCTGTAATTCGAATTTCCTTAATGACTGGGTTCCTCCTACTGCACGTAATTTTCTTTCTGCCTGTATTCAGCTCCTCCTCTCCCTACCTGATATATTAAGCCCTGTTCTCGCCTCTTCTCTCCCCAGCTCCAGGAGGTCGTGAGGGCAAGCAGGATCTCCTGCCTTCCCCCGAGCCCCGCTGTTCGCCAAAAAAAGAAACAAAACAGGTATTGACCCGACGCACAAGGCAGAGCTCCAGCTGCTTGGTTGCTCTGTGTGAGCAGTCCCTACCAGCGCTCCATGCCGGCTGCCCCACTGCCCCCACCACCACCCTTGGTGAGCTTTTACCTATATTGGCTCTCCATCGTGAGTGCTTGAACCAATCAGCCCACTTTCCCCTTTGCTCCTTATAGACTTATGTTACTATTGGCTGCGCTTGAGCAGTTTGCTGTCCAACTCACTTTAAAATGCTGCTGCTCTCCCTAGCTTTGGTCTCTCTGCTCATAACCATTTTGTCCCTCCCACCCTCCTATCCTAATCAACAAATCTCACTAGCTCTCATCACTGAGATTGCCTTGCAGCCTCCCCACTTTTCCTCTACCCTTGTGCACCACCCTGTATATCGCTGGGAAAACTGGGTACTGGGAGCAGCCATCCTCCCTCCCTCCCTCCTTTCATGATGGGTTAGCAGCCTTAAATATCACTGCCACACTCGACCCTATGGCAACCTCGTGTACTCCTCACCATCTCCCTACCCGCCATAAGCCACTAAGGGACATGCGCTTAGTAAAACAGCTCTTGTCACTCCTGCTGCTCATAGCCGGTGACGTTGAACGAAACCCTGGTCCTACCCCCCCCCCATTACCAGACTCATCTCCCCCTGGCAAACCGTCTCTCAAAAGGGTTCAAAGTAGCACACCTAAATATATGCAGCATTCTGAACAAAATAACGGCCCTTCAAACAAGCGTCCTATTCCTATACCCAAATATCTTAATCATTACAGAAACCTGGCTGAAGCCTCACAACTTGATGCAGACTTCTCAATACCTGGCTACACCCTCATTCGGCAGGACCGTCAGGGTAAAAGGAAGGGTGGTGGCACTGCCATGTACATCTCCACCAAGATCCAGTTTTCCACTATCAGGCCTACCACACCCACATTTTCAATAGACTCCCTACTAATCAAAATCTCTCTCCCTCACTCAATTCCCATGTACATAGCAGGCTCTTACTGCTCTCCGGACACACTGCTGCCTGCCGTCCTAGACCACTTGGGCACCCTGAGATCCCTCACAGCTGGGGCCGAGCTATATATCCTTGGGGATTTCAACCTGAACTGGTTAACCAGTGCAAGCTCTAAAGTACGTAGTCAAGTAAATGTGCTAAACCTGTCCCAACAAATAACTGAACCCACTCGCCTAAACCACAAATCCAAGAAACATACTCTATTGGACTGGGCCCTAACCACCCACCCCCATCGTATCATTGATGCTGGCCTACAACCGGACTCTCTCAGTGATCACCACATGATTTACGTGGTGCGAAAAATATTCAGACCTAAGGCCCCCCCCCCGTACACTGAACACTAGATCTTATAAATCCCTGGACCTGGCCACGCTCCTAAACAACTTGACTAACAGCAATTGGTCGTACATCCCGGGCTCCCTCCATGGATGAAGTCCTCGATTTCTTCATGTCCAGATTCCTTGCTATCTGGAACTCCCATGCACCACTCAGAAGATCCAGAATAAGGGGAGCCTACCTATCCTGGGTAACAGCCAATCTCTTAGAGCAACTTCTAGTTAGGGACCGAGCCTGGAAAACCTGTAAGGTAACAGGTACTCAATTGGCTCTGCAACACTACCTCTCGTTATGGAATGCCTACACGAGACTTATCCGGCAGGCCAAATCTAATTATTTTAAGTCTGCCTTCCACAGTAACGTATCACATCCAGCCCAATTCTGGAAACCAATTAAATCCCTCCTCTCCCTGCTGGCCCAACCCTATACACCAACCCTCAATATGGCAGGTATCACTTTCACTGCACCGAGCGCTGTAGCCACAGAGCTTATTTCCTATTTCACAAGCTCTACATCCTCTCTCCTCTCCTCCCACCCCAGGCTCCCTCCCCCAGATCCCTCAGCTTTTTTCCTCACCCTCCATCTTCTCCTTTCGCCTTGTTACGCCCACAGAGGTATTAAAAATACTTTGGTCTCTCAATCCCTCCAAAGGTAAATGCCCCTCGGGCCTTGACTCCAGAATGTTCTATCTATCTGCCCCAGCCATAGCCAGTCCACTGGCCGCTCTATTTAACCTGTCTTTCAGACTTGGTTCTATCCCTTCTAAATGGAAACATGCCACAGTCATCCCCCTCCACAAAGGCAGCGACCCGTCCTCCCCGGGCAACTACCGTCCTATCTCGCTGCTCCCCATTCTAGCCAAAATCCAGGAGTGCCTTGTACTATCCCAACTCTCCAATTTCCTTGACTCCACCTCCTTCTTCACGCCATACCAGGCTGGTTTTAGAAAAACACACTCCACCATCACCTCTCCCCTCCGACTCACTGACAACATCCTCACGAGAATGGATAAAGGTGAGATAACTGCGGCTATCTTCGTCAACCTGGCTAAGGCTTTCGACACGGTTTCTCATGCCCTGTTACTGTCTAAGCTCACCCCAGCTGGACTGACCGAGACTGCAACCAACTGGTTCCAGTCATACTTGGCGGGCAGGTCCCAGTCAGTCTGTATTGGCTCTGACATGTCCACCTCCCTCCCTGTTACCACCGGTGTCCCCGAAGGCTCTGTCCTAGGCCCGTTGTTGTTTCCATCTTCCTCAATGATCTGCCTGCAGCCTGCCCTCATATATCTATTCACATATATGCAGATGACACGGTTCTGTATGCCTCTGGGTCATCCACCTCTACAGTGGCAGCCTGTCTACAGCATGATTTCAACACTGTCCAACACTGGTTCCGTTCCCATCAGCTATTTCTAAACCCCAAGAAAACTGTCTCCCTGACTTTTGGCACTAGAGCAACACTTTTCCATCTCCCCGCCACACCCACTTTCCACACACTTGATGTCTCCTCCCTAGAGGTTTGTACCTCCTTCAGATACCTGGGGGTCTGGTCAGATCAGCATCTTGACTTCACTGCGCATATTGATGCTATACATAAGAAGCTACACCCCATGTTGGGTGCATTATACCGTAATAAAAGTTGCATCCCCCTGCCTACGTGCCTGGCAGTCGTTCAAAAGATGATCCTCCCAATAATGGACTACGGGGACATAGTCTACTGTGCAGCCCCTAAGACCTCCCTGACCAGACTAGATCCTCTCTTCCACTCGTTCTGCCATTTCTCCCTGGACTGCCCTCCCACTACACATCATTGCGACCTCTACCGTTCCTTAGACCTACCATCTCTCCACAATCGGAGATTGATACACTGTGCTAGAACTACTGCAAAATTCTGGTCACAGTCACTCCCCTCCTACCTTGCGGCTGCCCTAGCTGTTCTTCCCCCGCCGGCTTACTTGCTCAGGAACATTGATTCTCGGCTACTTCGCATCCCCCACACGTGCACCTGGTCTGGACAGGCTGCTTTCAGCTACCGGATGCCAAAGTTATGGAATTCCTTGCCAGCCATTATTAGACATTCCACTAGCACTTCTCACCTCAACGCACTACTCAAGACTCACTTCTCCACTACTTGTTCATGCAATTTATACTGCTGAAGGTATATATATTCCTGTTGTCTTTTCTGTTTATGACTGTATTTCAATATGTATTTTCCACTGTATTTCTCCCTCTCCCCATACCCCCAGAGTGCATCTGGAATCGAGTGGTACCCTGCTCAGTATGCCTTCCTGGTAAAACTCTTGAATGAATAAATAAATAAATAAATATTGTCTAAGCCACACCCCCAATTAAGCTGACCCTCCTCCTACTGATTTAGCAAAGTAAGTTGATACAGTACCCTTCCCAGCACAGAACACACACCGACTTTCTTTTTTTTCTTTTTGTTAACCCTAAATAAGACCCCTTCTACTTCTAATAAAGTATATGTCTGCTTAATCTCAACAGACACTGACTCCTGCTGAGATAGAAGTGTTAAATTAGTAAGAAAATGGTAGCTTCTTTTAGTTAGTTGCTTTCTGCTCTACAAGCAAGATTTCTCTCTTCCAAAGGCTAGCAACAGGAAGTTGTAATTGGAGTCACCAGCCCCGGAAGGGCTGGAAGGAAAAGTATGCCTCTTTGCAGACAACACAAAGATCCGGAACAGTGTTGATACACAAGAGAGGGCAGAAAGGATGAGAAGGGACTTGGCAAGGTTGGAGGAATGGTTAAAAGTATGGCAGCTTAGATTCAATGTAAAGAAGTGCAAAGTAATGCACTTGAGAAACAAAAACCCAGGGGAAGAGTACACAGTGGGGGGAGGTACTAACAACAACAAACATAGAAAGGGTCCTGGGGGTAGTCATATCAGATGACCTTAAGGTAGGCAAGCAATGTGAGAAGGCAGTAAGGAGGGCTGGTGGGATACTGGGATGCATAGGGAGAGGCATCACCAGTAGAAAACATGAAGTTGGTGAGACCCCATCTGGAATACTGCATGCAGTTCTGGAGACCCCATCTCCACAAGGTCATAGGATGGAGGCAGTCCAGAGGAGGGCAACTAAAATGGTGCAGGGTCTACAACAGAAGCCATATGGAGAGAGAGACTAAAAGAGCTTAAAATGTATACCCTTGTGGAAAGGAGGGAGGGGGGGACATGATAGAAACTTTCAAGTACCTCAAGGGAATCAACAAAGTCCAAGAGGGTAGCATCTTTCAGAAAAAGAGATGTGCAAGAACAAGGGGGCACAATTTGAAGACAGAGGGGGACAACTCAGGGGCAATGTGAGGGAGTATTTTTTCACGGAGAGGGTGGTGGATGAATGGAACCACCTTCCTGAGGAGGCCATGGGGTCAAAAACAATGGGGAATTCAAGAATGCATGGGACAGACATAAGGCAATTATAGTGGGGGGTAGGAGGAAGTAGGCTGTTGGTTAACTAGAATCTGCAACTTATCCAATAAGTAGGGAAATGGGCAGACTGGGTGGGCCAAGCAGTCCTTATCTGGCATCAAAGTCTATGTTTCTATGTAATTAGAAGGGAAAAGGGGCCTATTATTTCCCTATTTGTAAACATGAGACACAGTGGGTTCTAGTAATAGCCAGAATTGCACAAATGGTGAAATCCAGAAACACTAAGGCAGGTGCAAAGTTGAGTGTCTTTCACCTGCTCCAGATTTTACCATTCTAACCATTCGGGCTATTACCAGAACCCCTTTTGGGCTTTACAACTAGTTTCTGCCATGCAGATGTAAAAACCAAAATGTTAGAATGCAGGAAATGGCCAGAATCACTGAACTAGGTAAAATCTGGAACCCTAACTCTTCAATGTTGAGCCACTCTAAAGTGAATAAGAAAGAGTACTACACAAAAATCAAGTCAGTGATTTTTCAATGTATTATATACCCCTATGTTTCACCACAGGAGGCTTCCTCAGGGAACATTAGAAATAAATTAAAATATCTGGATTTATTACATGGCTATGCTCGATCCAGAATTTGTTCCGTAAAAAACAATAAGAGAAACTAATAGCTTATCATGGGGAAGGGGGGAGAGGTTGGCAGTATGGACCATGATTACTCATTTCTACTTCACCCTCATTATGTAGCTTTTGAGATACGCTACCCCCACTCTAAATTAATGTGCTAACGGATATTGACCTTCTGTGAAAACTTTGTAATATCTTTTCATATAAAGGTGACAGGAATCTTTGTATTCTCTATGGAAAGGACTGACACTTGTAAGCACTGAATCTTGTTATTCTTTCATTTTACTTGTATTTCACATATACTTAAATATTGTGATGTTTATCATGATTATTAAAAATAATGAGATTTCCTATCTGTACTGTGCATATTTCAATAAAAATGAAATAAAAAAAAAGAAATAAAATATTTGAATACATATTATTTTCTTTACAGACAATAATTTTGGTAGTTTTTAATTAGCATATTGCTTCTGCTATAGCAACTGTGAGTTCAAACCCTCAGTTGCCTGTCTCTAAAGAGAATTTGAACTCACAACTGCTGTAGCAGAGGCAATAAACTAATTTAAAAAATGGTAAAAATCAGTATAATGTTATAATCCAGTAATCAGCAAAATGTATTGTCTGCACAGAACTTGAGTGTGAGAGTAGCATTACATCTGTCAGAGCAAGCTCCACAGTTCACACCACCCAAAAACAGACTGTGATTACTCATTGGGTTCTTGTTCTTAAAGTCTGGAACTGCCAGAATGTGCGAATATATTTCAGATTTTACTGGTTTCAACCGTTCTACCATTCCATCATTCAGCTATATCTAGGTACCATCATTAGAAAAGACCCTATCCATATAAGGGGGGGAGGAGAATTTGGCATGGGGTTCTCCAGCCCTCCGCCGTGCCACACAAAAGACTGGATGAGTGTCAGCAGATATGGTAGGTCAGCTGATTGCGCAGGTTGCCAGAACCCACCCAGTAGGCAGAATGCCAGATGTTTTTTATTTTCTCTCCTGTCCAGTTAGCCCCCTTTCTACCGGTGCCCTCAACCCCATCACCACAGCGTCCTCCAGTGCTTACGTTGTCCTGCCTCAGTCCTCAGTGCTTGCACCCCACCACCACCACTATTGCTCCCGATCCGGTTTCACTGAACAGGGCCTGGATAGCCATGTGCGGGAGCTGCTGGGGACCAGTGTCATCCTGCCGGTCAGACATTTTTCCCTGTTCTCCCAGAAGGTGCAGACTTGCAGTGAAGTCATGACACATTGCACGTTCCCACATGATGTGCATCTACCACTGCACCTCCATGCGCATGTGGCAGCTCCGGACTGCCTTCCCCCAGCCTCCGGTAGGGGTCAGATGCATGTCAGACTCCGCGCCCCTCACATTTGGAGGAGGAGGAGAGCAGTCTCTCGGATGCTTGATCCTCCTCCCCTTGGCCAACCCTCCAGTGCCCCAAGTTCACTTCCAAACCCAACTTGTTGGCACCACAAGCAGCAGTGCTACTGCTATGTTGGTAGACCGGGCCACCAGGTGGTTTTAAAGTGTCTCACCTGGTGATGCTCAAGATTCTTGATGCCTCCTCCTAGTTCCTGTGGCTAATCGCTACTAGCATTTTTCTTTTTCTGCCCGACTTGTTCTTAGCATGTCACTATTGTTTTCAATGCCCGTGCTGGTCTCCTTTTGGCATTTACTATACCTTCTGCTCCTAGCCACTGCTGTGCACACGGGGCATTCCCATGCTTCTGCACTACTGCCATTGCCCGGCCCCAGTGCTGGTCCTAACCCGCATTTCTCTCCCTGTGTGCCCTGCCTTCTCCAGTGCCAACCAGTTGCTGCAGTGTGTCCATGCCATGGCTGAGACCAGAAACGTAGAGTGGCTGAGGCAGATTATCCTGTTGGACAGCCCATGATTGGCGCTGTTGAGGGGCGCCTCAACACTAACCATGATTTGGCTAATGAGTAGGTCCACAGGGCAGCACTCCAAGAAAAACAAGCCCACCTTCCTTCCTCCTTTGGCTCAGCATGTCTGGATCACAGCTACATGGGAGCTGATACAGAAAGATGGCCACTGAAAGCCCTGTTAATGTTGCTGTGGTTGTCCATTCAATTACCAGCAGTTTTCCACAGGCAAGGGAGGTTTGCCACCCCCCAGCTATTGCTGGATGCAGTAAGCAGCCAGAGCTGGCTGTTCCCCTAATGGTTGATCTTTGGCAGAAGAGATAGAGGTGTGTGATTCTCCTAAAGTGAGCATACAAAATGGATTGTTAGAGCGAGAGGTAGTGGGCAACAAGGCTAAAGATTTTGATTGCACCGGGGGGCTAAAGGGCTCAGTGAGCTAGACAGTCCTCCCCTGTGTGGCAGAGAGCTGTAGGGGTGCATAGACAAGGACATGCAGAAAATGGTTTTGCTTCATGACATGCTCTCTAGCCTGGTGTGCTTGGTGGCCAGTCTAGGGACTAGGGGACCTGGCCCTGAGTGGAGATAGCTCTCTCTCGCCCCTCAGTCTCCTTATGGAGCCCGGGGGGCCATGTTGCATGGCTTCTTCAGTTTGGCCTGACTGGGGCACCCAGACACACCTCCTCACCCCTGCCCCTGCTTTTTCCCCTTACTCCCAGCCCAAATTCTGATGGCCGCTGAAATGAAAGAAGAGTTGCCACAATGATAACATTGTTTTTAGCTGAGGTCCAGGAGTTGAAAGCTGGTGTGTAATTCTGCAACTCTCGATCCCTTAGGTTATATGTCCCAAAATCAGTAAAATAAAAGACCTGAAGGATTGCCCCAATGTTCCAGGGGCAATGCATTGTGTTGCTGTGTAGGCCAACTGAGCACAAGAGCAAGCTTGGGACAAAGCATCGGGGGAAGGCCTGACCACAGCAGCCGCCACTTGGCAGTGCATTATGGTTGGGGAGAGATAATGTTGAACATCCCATGCCACAGTAACCCCTGCATTTGACCAGATGAGTATGCTCTCCCAGGAGCAAGTTACTGTGTGCAACCAAGGCCTGAATGGGCTGCACACATAAAAGGGGAGAAGGGAGAATGTGGAGAAAATTAGGGAGAAAAAACAGAGAATTTTGTATGAGCAATCATACACAACAAGGATATTTTTCAGTCGAGAGATTTCCGTGGTAACAGGAGACCTTGACAGCGCAGCTCAAGAGGTCTTGTTACCATAGAAACCTCGAAATTTAAAAATAGTCTTGTTGTGTATGATTGCTCATACATAGTCTTTTATAGTGTATGGGCAATCATAAATTCACGGCCTCACTTTTTATACAGCGCTGCTCTGTTCCAGGTCCTGCTCTCACCACTGCAGCCATTTCAAGAGCAGAGGTTTCTGATACATACACACAAGATGATGTTCCATGTTGTTGTGCTGTAGTAGCTATGTATCTAGTGCAGCACAACAAACATAATGACGTAGCTACAGCAGCACAACAGCACTATTCTAGGTATGGAATTCTACCTAGAAAAGCATTTTACAATGCACTATAATGTAATATCTATATGATGGCCTGGGTTCCTGGATTCCGTTGGGTCCTAGTGCCTACCGGACACTGCAGCCTAGCCCACATAGTGGGCTGCCTTGGGGAAGGGGGATGGCCCTTCCCTGGAGCCCCTGCTATGAGGAGGAAGCCCTGGGGGACATTCTGCTGTTTGGAATGGATACCAAAATAGCTTCCAGGTCACATGTTCAGGCAGCTGTCAGGAGAAGCACTGGCCAACTGTGAAGGTGCTAAGTCTCCCATGAGCTCATCTGGCAACAAATCCGGGTAGATTTATTTTATTTATTTATTTATCTATTCAAGTTTCAGATTGCAGTACCTTTGAGTCAAAGAATCTTTTGCAGAGGTTCCACGTCAGAGTAAAGACAACACAACAGCGAACTAAATACAAGACAAGTGGAATACATAATACATGGAGTTGGGTACAATCATTCATAAAAGTTACAGACAGGTAAAGAGTTAACAATTCAAGTTACAGCAAGAGTTACATGTTAAACTTTTGCATTCAAGTTTCAGATGTGATGGTGCTATTTTTGGGACAGAGACATCTTGCAAGAAGGATGAAAACATAGTCGTAAAACTGCTAGGTGAGAATAAAAAGTCACTGATGATGTCACACACACACACACACACACACACACACACGCACACAGAGAGGCATGGGTGGGGAAAACTGGGAGGAACTGTCACTCAAGGAAGAGGTCACACCCTACAGCCCTGAGCCCATAAATTAGAGAGCTGGGGCACCCACCTCTCTCTTTCTCTGACTTTGGGCAGCTTTTGAAGAGGACCTGGGTCTGACACTTGGTGAATCAGGAACCCTGCTGGATAGCTAGCCAATATGAGTGAGAGAAGGACAGTCTAGGGCGAACGTTCTTTCAAGTTAGCTGGCAGGTAAATATAGACTCTAGGAGAGACTAGAATTTTGAGATTCTTCTAACAATCATTGGTAGGTTAACTACTTTTGTATTCTTTTCCAGTAAACCTGTAAATATTTTGTCTAGCTCTATACTATATATCCTGTTTATTTGCTAATATCTGCAGTATTTCAAAGTAAAGAATCTATAGAACAGTGACTGTACCTCATTACTGAAAAAGGTAATTTTATTATTTCTGTTGGCAACAAAAAATTCTCCGTTTACAGTCAGCTGTCCGAAGTGCACGCTACCAAATATTGTGCTCACCATCCTAGCTCTGAGCAGGGCGGGGATTTATTTCCTGAGCTAATCAGGTGGTGGCAGCTAAGTAACCAGACAACTGCCCTGTAAGCTGGTATGGCCCAAGGGGCAGGTTTTCACAAACTGGTGGCAGCGGTGCAGATCAGGGTCACAAACTGGTGGCAGTGGTGCAGATCAGTGCACAAATGTAAAGCCAGAATTTGTGCTCATAGTATGCTGGTAGAAAGTTGCCTTAACAATCACAAAACAGGATATACAAAAAGATTACATCATTTACTACTGTTCTTTTTGTTTCTAGAAACACAGTTTAGTACAGTGTAGTTAGCAAGTATGTCTTCAGCAAATGGCAGATGTAAGGTGTCTCAGCTTGGTGAGCTGTGCAAATACAGGAGGATTGTCTATGAGGGCCTGAGAAAAAATAGACTCATAGAAGCACTGGTGGAGCAGGACTGAGTGCAGGGGAGGCAGACCATCCCTGGGATGTATGACCAAATGCTTATGAAGCAGGTGGTTAGTGAAGAAAGTGACCAGACTAGTGAGACTGAGGGCACAGAGGCTGAGCCAGAAGGGGACCTCGTGCCATGAGATACTGTTGTGCTGCTTGTGGTAAGCTTGAGGTAGCTGGCAAGTCCCTCAAGCTACAAGCTGCTTTCTTGTCACATGACATCCCTTTCTCAGACCACCAGGATATTCGAAGCTCAAAAATCTGGCTTGCCAACAATTTCTTTTGGCCAAGTATGTACACAGATGTGACAAATTACTGTTGGACTTGTCCATAGTGCCAGTGGGTGGAAAAGGTGGGGACAAGGCTAAGGAAGCTTTGGTGCCTCTGCCTAGAACCCTTCAGGAGGGTAGCCCTGAACAAAGTGGGGCCAATGAGCACTGCGAGCCACACAGGGAAAACATATATTCTAGTTGTGGACTACGCAGCCAGAAACCCTGAGGTGGTGGCTATATCCTCCATTGAGGCAGAGAAAGTGGTTGATGAGTTCCTGGGAATCTTTAGTAGAGTGGGATTTCCCCAGGAGATTTTGTCAGACCAGGGGACAAATTTCATGTTGTCACTAAGGACTAGTCCATGGGAGAAGTGTGGGGTGAAACAGCTCCATGCCTCACTCTATCACCCCGAGACAAATGGCCTGGTTCAGCAGTTCAGCAAGACTCTCAAAACTATGCTCAGGACATTTACTGACCAGTACAAGAGGGAGTGGGATGAACATGTGCCCCACCTCCTGTTTGCATACAGGGAAGTCCCACAGGAGTCCACAGGGTTCTCACCCTTCAAGCTCCTGTTTGGTCACAGAGTGAGGGGGCTCCCAAGATTTAGTTAGGGATGAATGGGAGAGGGACCTTGCCTCCCACGGGGAGTTTGTTGTGGAGCACATCCTGAATTTCAGGGCCTGGCTTAAGGAGCTCATGGGACTTGCACTTTGTCACTGCACAACACCAGCAGAAAGCCTGGTGCAACCAAGGGGCCAGAGCCAGAGTACAAAGTCAAACAGCCAGTGATGGTACTCATCCCAGTCCAACAAAATAAACTGTAGGCAGCATGGTAGGGTCCATTCTCCATAGTTAGGAAGGTGAGTGAGGTTAATTATGTAGTGGGACTGCCTGACAGGTGGTGCAGGCAGAGGGTATATCATGTTAGCATGATGAAGCCCTATTATGATAGAGAAGAAATGGCCCTTGCTGTGTGTAGCACGCCAGAAGAGGAAAATTAGGCTGATTCACTGGTGGACCTCCTCGGGAAGCCCAGCGGGATCTTCAGTGGAAAATCTCACCCTCTCAGAGCAGCTGACACCAGCCCAGGCAGAAGAGATCACAGGGGTGCTGCAAGCATTTGGGGAAATGATCACAGGGAAACCAGGGTTCACCACAATGGCTGAACACCACATGGACACTGGGACCCAAGTGCCACTGAGGCAGCCCCCCTACAGGGTACCAAAGGGAGTTAGGCAGACCATGCAGGAGGAGTTCAGAGAGATGCTGGCTCTCATGTAATCCAGGAGTCCAATAGCCCCTAGGCCTCGCCTATGGTCCCGGACCCAAGAAGGACTGTATTGCACAGTTCTGCGTTGACTACCATAGACTCAACAGCTGCAGAGTCAGATGCTTTTCCAATGCCCAGAATGGATGAGACCTTAGAATGGCTGGGGGAGACTGGTTCCTTTCCACGACAGACCTGACAATGGGCTGTTGGCAAGTATCCTTAACCCCTGCAGCCAAGGAGAGGTCAGCCTTCGTCACCCCATGTGACTTATTCAAATTCCAAGTGATGCCATTTGGGATGAAGAATGTGCTTGCAACCTCCCAGCAGCTTGTGGATCACATTCTATCTGGGGTAGGTGAATATGCACTGGCATACATGGGTGATATAGCTATTTACACTCAAACATGGGAGGATCATGTCAGGTAAGTGAGGGAGGTATTTCACTGACTGAAAGCTGCAGGGCTTACAGTTAAAACAGAAAGATGCCAGATAAGCATGGCAAATGTATCCTACCTTGGGCACTGGGTGGGCAGTAGATACATCTGTTCAGAGCCTGAGAAGGTTGAGGCCATTCAGGCCTGGCCCATCCCTACCACAAAGAGACAGGTGAGGGCATTTCTGGGGACAGCCGGGTACTACAGGAGGTTTGTTCCTTACTATAGTGATGTGGCCCAACCCCTGATAGACCTGACAAAAAAGAAACTACTGGAGAAAGTTCTCAGGATAGAGGTCTGTGAATTCACTTTCTGGCAGTTGAAGGAGGCATTATTTGGGTCACCCATGCTCGCTAGCCCCAGTTACGATCTAAAGTTCATCATGCATATGGATGCCTCAGACCATGGGCTGGGTGCTGTCCTGAGCCAGGTTACACTGCAGGGGGAGGAGCACCCCATAGTGTATCAGAAGCTTCTGCCCAGGGAAGAGGCATATGCCGCAGTTGAGAGGGAGTGTCTTGGGATAGTGTGGGCACTTCAGAAGCTGCAGCCATATTTGTATTGGCAGGACTTCACTGTGATCACGGATCATAATCCCCTGAAATAGCTCCATAGGACCAGTGGACAAAATACAAAAATATTGCTCTAGAGTTTAATACTGCAGTCACATAACATGACCATCCAGCACCACAGTGGTCTGCAAAATGCCAATGCAGATGAACTGTCTAGCAGGGCTAAGTGCACTGCAGAATATTTAGGCACTTCCCAGTCCCTACATGAATGGCTGTGTCTGAATCACCCCAAAGAGATATGCCTTCATTTCCCGGAGAGGGGGAGATGTGCCGGGAAATGTGACCAGATTAATTTATTTTTTTGTTGTTGTTTTTTTTGTTAGTGTAATTATTTTTCTTTTATAAGTTCTACTATTTGGAATGTGTGACAGGAAGTAGACCTGTCCCTTGAAATTGGACCTTCTTGGCATAAAACTACTGCTGCAACAGTTCTACTTTGCTTTCCTAATTCTATCCTGTTATTTCTAGTCCAGAGGGTTGGCCACCCCGCCCCCCACACTTATATGTCTCTTTCTCTCCACTAAACGTTCCTATATCCTTACTGGTCCAATGATGGGATACATTTGGTCTAAATGTATTGCAGAAAAGACCTGGTGTAGGTATTCACCTAGCGCTGCGTTTCAACATTGCTGCCTTATAACAGCACCGTTTTACATGCTGTAAAAGAAGCATACATTGATGCCTGTTTAACATTATAGGTCCTGGTAACCCCCATAATGAGTCACGTTTGTATGACATGCTTTTATGTAATTGGCAAAAACATAAGACAGATATATGAATATCTGTGTACCAATACTTAATTAAGTATTTGACATGCGCAAACTGTCGCACATAGCAACAGGTAACTCTCACGACAAAATGTATATTAAAAGTGATATCTCTCATTTTGTCATAATAGTCAGTGTAGAAATACTTAAAATTAAAATGATGCATGTCCTTACACTACAAGGCAGTCAGTTTCTGTAGCGGGCTTGTGGAAGAGTGACAATGTGCAGAGCGAGTCTCGCCAGACCCGCTCACAGACCGAAGCTGCTTGTAGCAGACTTATGGAGAGTGACAGTGTGCAGCGCAAGTCTTGCCAGACCCGCTTTCATGCTGAAGCTGCCTGAATTGGTATGTACCTTGGTCTCCTAGCAAAGAGGCACATTCTGACGCTAGCAAGTTACCCGCTCTATCAGTTTACTAGCGCTTTTGCCTCTGTAGTAGCTGGTTAACCACAAAGAAATAGAGTTGCTAGAGGCATACCCGTTTCAAATGTTCCCTCAGTTAGGGAAAATGGCAAGCTGACGGCTGTGCATTTTAACACTAAAACAAGGAAAGCTATTAAATAAATGTACTGGTTGTGAAGTAAGCAATTAGATATTGTATACAGTAGGTTACTGTGGACATTTTATCAATACTTACTTCCAGACTGCTGCAGATAGTATGTGTGCACTAGCACTGTTCAGGTTGCTGTGTGCCCTCAATATAGGGTGGCAGCGGCCTCTAGTGTCCTAATTTATACTGCAGTGTATGTCAAGACAGGATGAAATGTTTACAATTTGTTGTGAGCTTTCCTTTAATTAAAATTTGAAACTCTTGCCAGAAAATGGGTAAATACATCTAGCAAAGAGCTCCATAGTGTTATATAAATTAAAGGGAGCCTTCTAAAAGTTATTTTAAAAGTTTGATGATGCTGGGAACACTTGACTTGGTGGGCGGGTATAAAAGATATCCTGTACTGCTTGGTTGCAGATAGGGGGTCAGTTCCTTCTGACCTGTGCTGGAGAAGGACCAAGGGAGTCCTGTCTCAGAGAGTTTACCTTGTTCAATAGTTTGTATAATTTCAAGTGATTTTTTTATTTATTTTGCTCACAGTAAAGAGCTTATAGATTTTCTTTTGTTTCTGAAAATAAACATTACACCTTGCCAGTGGTGCATTAAATCTTAATTCTGCTTGTGGAGTCCATCTGTTATCCCACTCTCTATTTCAAAATGGACACCAAAATGGCTTCCAGATCACATATTCAGGCAGCTCTCAGGAGACGCACTGGCCAACTGCAAAGGTGCTAAGTCTTCCATGAGCTAATCTAGCAACAAACCCTGGCAGATGTGAGGGTGCTATTTCTGGCATGGAGACAGCCTGCAAGAAGGATGAAAACATGGTCAGAATTCACTGACAATGTCTCTCACGCACACACATACACACATGTGCGCACACGTCCACACTCACGTGGGTGGGAAACACTGGGGGGAATTGTCACTCAAAGGAGAGATCACACCCCACAGCTCTGAGCCAATAAACTGGGGAGCTGGAGCACCCAGCTCTCTCTCTCTCTCTCTCTTATCACAAATGCACTCCAGAGGTCAGATCCTCTGCTCCCACAGTGCCCATGTGTGAATGGGACAAACATTGAACACTCTCCTGTTTGTTTTGGGTCTGAGCAACTACCAGTGTCGAGTCCTGGGGTCAGATATGAACTATTTTTATAGCTAGTACGCCATGGGAACAGGTACAAATATCACACCCTCTTTGGGAAAAGCAGTGCAATACTTGATCCAGTGGGCACACAACCAACTTGGTTCACAAATCCCATACTGACTCAATTGAGACCTAGGTATTTCATTACCTTCCTGGATGTTTACACAGATCCTTGTTAGCATGGCTGCATATAGTGACACAATAAGCACTTTAACAGTGATGTGAGAATTATAAATACTGTTCCAGCATTCACACTCAAAATGAGAAAATATCTCAGGCAGGATTAAGGAAACCAAAAAGTTTACTAAAATTAAAAATAGTAAATAAATACAAAACACAGAACATATATACATAAATGCTTACAGTCAGAAAGAAATGGAAATTGCAAAACAAAATGCCTTGTAACTGAATTGCTAGTTCTAACTCAGTTTTCAGTTGTGTGTTACCTATCCTTGACAGAAGTGCCTCAAGCCCAGAACACAAGTGTGTGAGTTCTTTCAAAGTTGGAATAAGAGTGGGCCTCAGTCCCTTCAGACCACTTGACAATATTGAAAGTTAAAGTCCCAACCTCCTTGTGATGTCACAGCACGAGTTCACTTTTAGTCCTATAATTAATTTGTAACATGACCAAGTATACCCAAAAGGGTGTCATCTTATTGTTTGCTTGAAATCTGCAAATATAGCCATATCAAATTATACAGTCTCTCTTCATCAAAGCATAAGTTTATCTTCAGAAAAACATACTGAAAAACACTTCTCTTAACTGTGTGGATTTTCACAGGTATCTATCAGAGCTGACTTCCCTCCTGATGTTGTAAAATGCAATATTTTATGACTGGTTTCCTAGGTTCAAAGAAGTGGCTTGTTATAACCTGTTTTTTTATAGCAGCTACAGGAAGTTTTGCAACTATGGGTTAACACAGAAAAATAAACTAGCTATTTAGCTCCAGCAAGCAACTGCTTTGGGGTCAAAAGGTCAGGCCACTTCAAAAGCTAGTCTTCCAGATGGGCCTGCTGACCTTGCCATGTCTCATAAGCAGAAATTCAAAAACTTATATTTGTAATAAAATTATATACACATAACTAGTAGATGGTTATCCCATCACACCCCTCCCTCCTAAACTGAACTTGGGGGGATGTATTCCTACACATGGGATGAGTTCCCCAAATTCAGTTCACTGCTCTGTCGGGATAATCCGTCTGCATTCACGTTTGTTGCCCCTGCCCTGTGAGTGACAATCATGTCGTAACCCTGCAAGGCAAGACTCCATTTTAAAGCCTACCATTTGTTTTACCCATTTGTGCCAGCCAAACCAGGGGGTTATGATCCGTCTGTACCTCAAAGTGCAGCCCATATAGATATGGCTCTAATTTCTTCAGTGCCACACCATTGCAAGGCATTCTTTCTCCACTGTAGAATAAGCCTGCTCCCTGGGAAGTAATTTCTTACTGAGGTACACTATTGGGTGATCTTCCCTTTGGTTAGAAGTCTGGCTAAGTACTGCCCCAATACCCATGTCTGAGGCATCTGTCTGGACTACAAATGGTTTACTGTAGTCTGGACTGGCTAACACAGGAGTACTGCACAGTGCCTCCTTTAACCATGTAAGGCTCATTCACAGGCTGGCTCCCAGTTTACCTTTTTAGGCATTCTTTTCTTTAGCAGGCCAGATGGGAGCTGCCAGGGCACTGTAGTTTGTTACAAATTTTCTATAGTACCCTGCAGTCCCTAGAAAACTTCAATGCTGCTTCTGTGTTTCAGGTCTGGGCCACTCCTTGATTGCCTCAATTTTTGCTTGATTAGGCCAGAGCTGTCCCCGCCCTACTACATGCCGTAGGTATGCCACCTCAGCCATGGCCACCTGGCACTTTTCAGCTTTCACAGTGAGCCCAGCCCTCTGAATCCTGCCCAACACATTCCTAAGGTGGGACAGGTGTTCCTTCTAGCTGGCACTGAAGATGGCAGTATCATCCAGGTACGCCATGGCATACTCTTCAGTACCATGTAACACCTGGTTCACCAACTTTTGGAAGGTGTCACGGGTGTTCTTCATTCCAAAAGACATTACCTTGAACTCAAATAACCCTATCGGAGTGATGAAGGCTGACATCTCCCTAGCTCTGGCAGTTAACTCCACCTGCCAATACCCTTTCGTCAGGTCAATAGTGGTGAGGTATGTCGCCCGTCCCAACTTGTCCAGTAGTTCATCCATCTGTAGCATTGGGTTGGTGTCCGACTTCATGACTGCGTTGAGTCCACGATAGTCCATACAAAAATAAGTAGCGCCATCCGTCTTGGGAATGAGGACTACGGGTGAGGCCCAGGGCTGTGGGATTTCTGGATTACCCCTAAATCCAGCATTTCCTCCACCTCCCTCCTAATGTCCTTTAGGACGGCCTCAGACACCCGATATGCTGTCCGCCATATGGGCACTTGCATCCCCATCTCTACATCATGCATTGCTAAGGGGGTTAGTCCAGGCTTGGCATTAAACAATGGAGCAAAGTCTGCTAAAACCTTCCTTACTTCCGGGATCTGGTCCAGGATCAACTGGGGTGACATTTTGATTGCCTCCACAGAGGATTCCTGCTTGCTTTCTTCCAGCAAGTCCAGAAGGGTGTCTTCCTCGTCCATCCCCTCCCAAGGACCACACACTGCAAAGACCATATCAGCCCAATTTGCATATGGCTTCATCATGTTGACATGGTACATCCTTTGGGTATGTCTCCTGTCAGGCAGTTCTACAATGTAATTTACGTCATTCACCTATCTGACTACTTTGTATGGTCCTGCCCACTCGGTCTGCAGCTTATCTTTCCAGACTGGGATTAGGACCACGACCTCCTGACCCACAGTGTACGAGCGAGCTCTGGCTCTGCGGTCGTACCATACCCTTTGCTTTTGCTGGGCAGCTGCCATGTTGTTCTGGGCTGTTCCCATAAGCTCCTTCAGCTTTTCCCTAAACCTAAGGACATAATCCACTATGGGAGTTCCCTGGATGGCATGCTTGTCTTCCCAGTCCTCCCGGATCAAGTCTAGGAGCCCACACACCCTGCATCCATATAATAGCTCGAAGGGAGAAAACTCTGTTGACTCTTGGGGCACCTCCCTGTATGCGAACAACAGGTGGGGAAGGTATTTCTCCCAGTCCCTCCCATGCTGTTCAGTGAACGCTTGGAGCATTGATTTTAGGGTACCATTAAACCTTTCCACAATCCCATTGGCTTGCGGGTGATAAGGTGTCGTGCATCTTTGCACGACCCCACAATTCTCCCACAAAGACTTCATCAGGTCTGACATGAAGGAACCCCCTCAATTGGTGATAACCTCCAGTGGGAACCTGACATGGGGGAAAATCCCTAGCAATGCATCTGCCACATTGTCTGTCCTCAGTGAGGATAGGGCGACTGCCTCTGGGTACTGGGTGGCATAATCCACCACCGTTAGGATGAGCCTCTTCCCGGAGGAGCTGGGGGTATTCAAAGGTCCCACAATATCCATTCCTACCCTCTGGAATGGCTCCTCCACTGTGGGCAAGGGAATTAGGGCAGCTTGGGTTTTACTATCTGCCTTCCCTATTTCTTGGCACCGGTGACAAGACCTGCATTAATCCTTCACCTGCTGGGTGAAGTTGGGCCGATAGAAATTCTGGGCCAGTCACTGCATAGTGCACATGATTCCCAGATGTCCAGACATGGGAATATCATGAGCAATCTTTTTTTTTTTTTTACAACTCTTTTTCCCTCCGGTTCACGGTCCGAGGAGCCTATCTCGGGTATCTAGCTGGATCCTGCCCAACCCGAAGTCCGCCTGTCTGATCCTCCTTTCTCCTCCCCCTCACCTCACAGCTGGCACCCCCGGCTTGACCCTTCCAGGGTGGGGCCACCCCTCCTTTCTGGGCGCACTTACATACATAGACTCCAGCTGTGGGTGCAGGTCCCGGGTGGAGGAACATGAGAGGCCAGACAGGACGGGCCCGGCTGTGGGCATGGGGGCTGGTGCTGTCGCCTACCCCAAGGACTGTTTTTTCCTTTGTTCTGTGGTCTCCTCCACCTTGCGTGGTGCCAGCTGTGGTGCGGCAGCCCTGCCTGCATTGGCCATGCTGATCCGTGCTGCCTGGCACTCTGCAGTGCCCCCCGGTCTCCACTGGGGGTCACTGGCATGCTGGGCCATCCCCCCCATCCCGGGAAGGAGAGCACCACAAGGGCACTCGATCCTCAACCCTCCCCTGCTGACCCCCAGTGCCCGAGCTTGCTCCCTAACCCGGGTCGCCAGTGCAGTGTGAGGTGTGACATCCAGCACCTCAGCGCCACCGGGCCAACACCATGAGCAATCTTGAGCAACTGCTCACAGTACCCCTGGGGAACGACAAGCTGCCTGTCCATCACCCCTCCCTCTGTCCTTACGTCCTGCATATACAGCAGTCCATTGTCCCAATCCACTCTGTGTCTCCTGTCACCTCCCTGTGTCCCATCAAATTCTGCACAAGTCCTCAGTCTCTCTAAACAAGGTCATCTTTCTGAGCAGCTGCAAAATCTTTTTTTTTTTGTACTTTATTTTTTACTTTCATCTGTTTTACAACATATGGTCAGTCCATATTCAAGACAAACCTAATACATCATTTCAGTCCACAGAGAGTCTAACGACTCCTTAATACAAGGATATGTGTATCCTGAATATTTTGATACCTCATGTGAGGGGTTAACTAAATATACATTACTACAATTATCAAACAAGATCTAAGGCTGTTAAAGTAGCCCATGAGCAGAGCGACTAATTTGTTTGCTAAAGTCAGTATTAGAAGTCCAGTATTTCACCTCCCCCTTGGGAGTAGTGGCATCGCTCTATATCCCTCAAAGTTTAAGAAGTACCCTTAAACAAATATTTGGCAGCATATGACAGTACCACTAAAACATAAAATAGCAATAATAAGTCCAAACATAACAAATAATCAGGGCTAAGTTACCCTCCAAATAGCTTTTACATATGTTTTAGCTTCAACCATTTTACTCTACTGGTAACAATATACATATTTTAATCCTGCTATATTGCTGTTAGATCTGTTAATCATGGGGCTAATAACTTAAAATACATTTTTACAAACTTTTACTCAGTCTTAACTTGAAATACAGTAGCCCTAATCTAGTTGAATCAGAATCAGCATTTAGGAATCCAGCAATATCCCCATTATAAGGTTATAGCAGTCAGGGGGAAATAAACAGATATTTTATCAAAATCAGTTTCCTTCAGCCTCATCCAGATCATTATCTTCTGTGCCATTACTTCGTAAATGTTTCCTCCGCTTTTCTACAAATCGAGAAGCCCACTTGCCTGCTTCTCCAGGGTCGGAAAACATCCAAACTTTACCCTCAAACACCACTCTATGGCAAGCTGGAAACACTACCGCGTGGGTGATTGAGGCCTCCCGGAGTTTCTTGCACACCCCTTCGAAACATTTACGTCTCTCCCGAGTAGCACAACTTATGTCCGGAAAGAGATAGACTGAACGGTCATCTTGCATAATCAGGCTAGCTTGTCTCGCCAGTCTAAGAATTTTATCCCGCGTTCCAATTCCATCCGTTATCACTAGCAAGGTACGTGGGGTTTCAGAGTCCTCCCGATAACCCCGGGGAGTAATTCAATAAGCTTTTTGCAGATTAAAGCTGGTTGCTTGATCCTCTGGCACTAACTTTTCTCGAAACCAGTCCTGTAAGAACATGAGGGGGTGATCTCCCTCAATCCCCTCAGGCAAACCGAGAATCCGGACGTGAGATGAACGGTTTTGGTTCTCAATTGTCTCCAATCTGGCCCTAAGATGAGAATTCTCTTTTATTAAAAGACTAGTAGCTGCAGACGTTGAGTCACTATTCCGTTTTACATCATTCATTTCCGCTTGTATAGTCTCGACCGTTTTTTCAACAACATTTATTCTGGCGTTGAAAGAATATATCTTAGCGCTCAGGTCAGAAACAGATGAAATTATTCTCTGTAACTTTAGCCCGATTGATGCCATGGTTTCTTCAGCATCAGGCTGAGGCTGAGAGGAGGCCTGGGTCTCTAGGCCAGCCCGCACGAGTTGTGTAGAACTTGAGGATTTTCCCCCCGATGCACGAGTACGATCCTTATGAGGATTGCCCATTTTTATATTTCTGACCTTCCCAATTCTAGTAGTAGGTGTCTTTTCAGCTATAGAATGCCCCAAGTTGGTAATTTTAAGTTTTACAATAAATCGTCGAGGAGCTAACAATTCTTGCTGCCACTGGCTCAGGCTCCACAGCGCCCACCCGCTGCAAAATCTTTATACATTCCCAAGGCATGGGAGAGGTCCCCTTCAGTTTCTAAACTAGGGTCCCTAGCTCTGGCGTCAGGGCATTCAGGGTCACTGCCATCCCTAACCCTCTGACCACTGGTTACCCCTCCCTCCTCAGAGTAACCATCTGTAGCTATTTTGTTAACTGTTACCTGGGGAATTTCTACCCCCCTTTCACTATTCTCCATATCAGGAGACACAGGCTGGGGAACCAGCCTCCCAGTGTTTTCCACAGGGGCGTCTATGGGGTCCAGGGAACTATAATTGGCCTTTGCCTTCTTACTGCGGGTAACCACACACACACCACCCCCTTTTGGAGATTGTTCCCTATAATCACATCCAGGGCAAGATGTTCTGCCACTGCAACTTTTTGCACAGTCTCTCCTGTCTCATCCCAGTCCAGGAGAACTCTAGCAAGTGGCAGAGTTTTCTCCTCCCCAATGATTCCCCGTACTGTAACAAACTGATTAGGTATAAACTGTTCAGGCTCAACCAAATTCCCTTTTACCAAAGTAAGGGATGTCCCAGTGTCCCGTAACCCATGGGTTTGCACCCCATTCACAGTAACTGAGTGTATGTGCTCCCTCATGTTTACTGGCATGCTTTCAGGGATACACAAAAAAAACACCTCTTTCCCAACACCACTTTGTGCACTCTGTGCCTTTTTAGGACACTGTCTTACAATATGCCCAGGTTGTTTGCAAAACCAACATTCATCATTTCTTTTATCAGGCAAATCCTTTCTTTGTAACTTGGGGCTGCCCACTTTCTGGGGAGGCAGTGAGGGGTTTAGCTGCCCTTAAGGTGCGCTTTTCCCTTTTTGCGCTGCCACACCCGCCCCACTTCCTTTCAGAGCAGGCCTGCTCCTAGCATAGCGGTCCAAGAGCTCAGCAGTCTCCTGAACTGTTTTTGGATTTCAGTCCTCTAGCCAGGTTTTCAACTCTGCTGGGCAAGCCCAAAAGAATTGCTCCAAAAGTACTACATCCTCAATTTTCTTTACAGAGTCTGCTTTGACCCCCTCCCACCAACGTTGCAAAAACTGATGTTGTTTTGTGGCTAGTTCCTCGTAGTCAGGGCTTTTCCTGAGCTTACGGAACTTAACTCTGTATGCCTCAGCTGTCAAGTCATACTTTTTTAGGGATGCAGCTTTAAGTCTGCCATAATCATTACTGTCCTGATTGTCCATTTGACCCAATGCATCACAAGCTTTACTGGTAAGCAGCGGGGATAGCTGGAAGCTCCAGGACTCTGGGAATTTTTGCCTGAATGCATATCTTTTCAAATGAATTTAAGAATGCATCCATATCCTCCCCCTCTTTAAATTCAGCTATCAATTTAGAATTTAATTTGTAACCCAGTCCTGGAGATCCAGGTTCACCCATGCCACTTACCTGCTCTGGCACTGGTCTTTGGAGTTGTAGCTTCTCCAGTTCAAATTTCCTCTGGTGCTATCTCTCTCCTCTTGCTCAGTCTTTCACTGCTCTTGTTTTTCCCCCTGTCTCTCTTTCCATCGCCATGAGGAACTTTTTCTGTTCGAATTCCAGCTCTGTTCTCCTCAGCTTTGTCTGCAGCCTGATCCCTTCTGGTTCTAGCATTGTGGTGACCTTACCCTGCTGCTGTGGTTCTCAGTTCCCACTGGTCCCACTGTCCTCCTTCCTGGGACTGCACACTGCAATGGACCATGGCCCCTCCACGCCCAAGGTCTGGTCCCTTTCAATCATTGACTGTGACTCAAGGTCTTGGGCAGTCACTTGTGCATTGGCTGCCACAAGAGCCTCCACAAGGTGCTGTATGGTTTGCCCCTCGCACCGGACACCTCTATCCTGGCACAACTGCCTCAGGTATTCCACAGTGTACTTGCTGTAAGTGGATGCCATCTTCTTCCCTAATCTACGGCTACACTAGCTTGCACCTGAAAAAAAAAATAAAACAGGTAGAGAACTTAGACTGTAACGAAAATGATCTATTTCTTTTTAAAATCTCTGCCTTGTTTGTGTGGGAACTGTTACAGTTTATCAATCTGACACACTGGGCTGTTAATGCTCGTGTCACCAAATAATTGCACAGTATGCAAACAAATCTTTCAGATCCCAGTGTTGCACAACAAATCTGTCACAAACACACTCCTGGGGTCAGACCCTCTGCTCCCATAGTGCCCACCCTCGAAGTGCAGTACAGGGGACAAGCAGGGACACCCTCCTGTTTGTTTTGGGTCCGAACAACTGACAGTCTTGCATCCTGGGGTCAGATATGAACCCTTTTTATAGTTAGTACACCCCGGGAACAGGTCCAAATATCACACCTTCTTCGGGGAAAGCAGTGCAATACTTGATCCAGCGGACACACAACCAACCTGATTCACAAATCCTCTTATGACTCAACTGAGACCTAGGTATTTCCTTACCTTCCTAGATCTTTACACAGATCCTTGTTAGCGTGGCTGCATATGGTGACACAATAAGCACTTTAACAGTTATGTCAAAATTATCAATACTGAAAGAAATGGAAATTACAAGACAAAACGCCTTGTAACTGAATTACTAGTACTAACTCAGTTTTCGGTTGTGTGTTGCCTATTCTTGACAGAAGTGCCTCAAGTCCAGAACACAAGTGTGTGAGTTCTTTCAAAGTTGGAATAAGAGTGAGCCCCAGTCCCTTCAGACCACTTGGCAATGTTTAAAGTTAAAGTCCCAACCTCCTTGTGATGTCACAGAACATGAGGTCACTTTTAGTCCTGTAATTGATTTGTAACATGGCCAAGTATACACAAAGGGTGTCATCTTATTGCTTGCTTGAAATCTGCATGTAACCCCTAGATGGCGCTATCCCAGGGGCTACTACCCCTGCCTGATTTGCCACTAACAGGTTGAGGGGCCTGGATCCAATGGCGGGTGCCTCCACCCAGAGGTCAGGGTTTGCAATAGTTAAACTAACTTGGTCACAGCCCTCTGGGACACTGCAACCCCCCTTTCTTCCCACTAGTGGCCCACACAATATATCAGAATTACCTTCACAGTATACACTTACCCCCAGGACTGGTTCCAGCACTGGGACCTCCTGTGAAATGAGATACAGTGCAACAATCACAGTACAGTACTTTAACATAGACAAATACCTCAGGCAGTATAACTTTGCTGAAACAAGCAGCTCTGATTTATTTAGGGGGATATAACAAGGACAGGGGGAAATCAGGTTAATTAGCTTATCACTCTAATAATCTACCTATGGCTCTGTGCACAGGCCTATCCCTATCAGTTACTGTCCCTGGGTACCCAAGCCCTAGTGGCTAGTCCAAACCCGTGGCAGCTGGTAGGGGCCTTTCACCAGAGAAAAGGAGAATTAAACAGTCAGCAGTACAGTAATTCCATTTGGATGTAATGTGGCAATTCAACAGGGAGCGACCCTGAATTAGTACTCACGACCTCCAAATAAGATAGGGTCCTTCAATGTCAGCAGGGCTCACTTGAGGTACACAAACCTCTTTACACATCCATATAAAAGAAAGCACTATACCAGGCAGGCTGCATCTGTATCCCGATCGCAATTACTGCAATACCGGGAGAACACACAGCAGATTCAGTTCCTGACAGACCGATGCAATTTTCAGCAATTCTTCCAGTCTTCTACAGGGTGAGCCTGGTTTCTACTCTTCAGAGATCCTTTGATTCTTTTCACAGGACGGATTCAGTCCTAACAAGCTGCAGACCGGAACTCTGGGCCTTACACACGTTTTTTTGACTAAAACTGCACACTGAAAATGCACAGGGCTCCTTCCTTCTTCACTGCCAAAGCTCAACTGAAGCTCCAACCGACAAAACTGGGCACTTCCTTTGAGTTCCTCCCAGTTCTTGACTGGATTGGCTGTCACTCACAATAGACTGCTGCTGTTGGTCCAAAAAAGGCACTGAAGTCTAAACTACATCTCCCAGAGTCACTGCCCATACAATCCTCTTGTGGCTGGCTCAGATTATGAGTCCAAGTTCTGATTCGTCCAAGGCACCATTTTAGAGCTAGCTTACCCCACACTGATTGGTCCAGTTCAGCAGTTCAAAACTAGAATGGGGAACTAGCAGACACAGTTCTGACTGCAAAGAAAGCAGGTTAGACAAACTGTAATTTCATTATTACTCTAAATAATTTCTGGCAAACAGTTACATCTTTCAGATAGGTTCCCTTTGCACTCCTAGTGACTGCAAAATGGAGTGAATTGGCAGTAGCTTGAGTGGTACTCAATCAAAAGAAACACACAGTCCCCATACAACTAATTATGTCTGCAAGCAGACAGCTTTAAAGAGACAGTACCAGAGGTTCTAAAACACTCACTGATAAATGGCTTAAATGCCAAACACCATTCAGGCTTGGAGCATTCAAGCAAGCTCCTGGAAGTCTTTTGGAACCCCCATTTGCAGGGGTTACACCTTCCTGGCCTGGGAAAGCTTGGCGTCCGCGTCAAGCAAGTACCCATAAGTTTCAACTGCAACCATATACATTTGCATTAGGCTCGCACATGTAATCATCAGTCAATATATCATTTTACCAAGAACACATTTCTGAAACATTGCATGCGTCACTCTTACACAGTATTACATACACATTGTACCATAACTCAAGTTATTACCTCTTGTACATGAAACTTGAAGAGGGGGCCTTCCTATCAGTTACCTTGGGGCTGGATGGGGCAGGGCACCATACTTAGAGGGCAACACAAGTAACTTGGAGTTAGCACTGACGCTCAGTTTGGGCAATGAGCTGGGGACACATACACCTTTATGGACAACATTGAGAGGCAAGTCCACGGGCCTCCCAAGTGAATCATAACTGAGGTGCACCACAGGCTTTACAGCTCGACCAGTCTTTCTAGGGGAACTGTTATAGTCTCTGCACTCTGAGCCTCATTTTCAGCATTGTCCTCACTTGTCAGGGAGTCTCCATGGGGGTAGAGAGGCTAGAACTTGGGGCACTTTCAGCTCCAGGAGTTACAGTTTCTGAGTCCACAACATTTGGCTCGCATGGAGAGCTTTGACACTGGCAGTGGACTGTCAGGGCACTCAAAATACTCTTCTTGTTCGGGTGTATCACCAGTCTGCCCCAATCTATCATTTTCCTCCTGAAAGCTCAAACAGTTCAACCATGCACAATGATTCCATTTCATCTGATCTGATGCTTTGCACTTCACTTTCTGGGAGCATTGGCTCCAGGGATGAAGCTGGGGGCTTAGACAGTCCAGAAGGCCCAGCTTTGTCTCCAGTATTGACTAGGGGATTGCCCCGAAACAATTGACTCAGTTCGTAAGAAGGATAGTATTCAAAGTCACTCACTTTCTTCCGATATGGACTGACAGTCATGCTCAACTGGGACTTGTGGAGGGAACACTTTAACTTTGCTTCTGTAGGTGCAGACTTTCTTGGTCTTTTCTTAGCAGCAGCTCTAGTCACTGGTCCAGAGGGGCATCTTCTAGGGCTCAGACTCAATTAAGATTTGTCCAATGGGCAGTAAATGATTTCTATGCATTGTTTTTACATCTTTTGAATTATTCTCAGGCCTTACTTTGTACACTGGCAGATCATCTAGTTTGCCCACTACAATGTGAGGGAGATGGTGCCATCTGTCAGCAATCTTGTGCTTGCCATGCAGTCCCAGATTTCTTAGCAATACCCGATCTCCCTCCTGGAGTTCCTGTGCTTTCACCTTTTATCATACCTTTCTTTGTTGGCAGATTTCTTTGGCAGCCATGGTTTGAGCCAGTTGGTACTATGAGTTAGCTGGGCCTTTAACTTTTGCACATACTGTAAATAGTTGTCAGCTTGAACCCCATCAGGAGAGACCCCAAAACACACATCTACTGGTAGTCGAGCTTCTCTTCCAAACATCAGGCGGTAGGGGAGAATCCAGTGGCATCACTTTTGTGCAGTTATAAGCATGTACCAGGGTGCTAATTTGTTGGCTCCATCTAGGCTTGTCCTTTGGGTGCAGGGTGCCTAGCATATCTAGCAAAGTGCGGTTGAAACGTTCAGGCTGTGGGTCCCCTGGGGTGGTAAGGAGGGTTCTGGACTTGCACTCCCCACAGAGAAAGCATCTCTTTGATCAGACGACTCTCAAAGTCTCTCCTTGATCAGAATGGATTCTTTGTGGAGCCCCATAGTGAACAAAAAGTTTTCTACAAGTACTTTGGCCACAGTGGATGCTTTCTGGTCTTTGGTGGGAAAGCTTGGGCATATCTCGTGTGAAATGGTCAGTGACCACCAGCACATTACTGATATTTCTTTGATCTGACTCCAAACTCAGAAAATCAATACAGACCAACTCCATGGGTGCACTGGTGGTGATGTTAACAAGGGGCAGCCCTCTGGGGCAAAGCTTTCCTCTGTAAGCAGCGACTACAAGTTCGAATGTGTTGCTCCACATCAGCCCCATCTTAGGCCAATAGAATCTGGATCTCACCAAGTCAAGTGTTCTGTCTATACCAAGGTGCCCCATGTGGTTGTGCAAGGACCTCAGTACTGAGTCTCGAAAGGCAGTGGGCAGCACTAGTTGTTGTTTGTCTACTTGTCCCCTCTGTCTACTGTTTCTCTGTATAACAGTTTATTGATCAGTTTCAACTTAGGACCTTCTTTGTATAACAGTGCAGTTCTCAAATCAGTGGAGCGTAATTTGGACACATCTTTTCCTGCATAGAGGGCTTCTAAAGCTGCTTTGATCATGGGATCGTGGATTGAGCCCGCCGAATACTGTCATTGTCCAGCTGAGGCAGTGCACCAATGTCTATTGCAGAAAAGTGGCAATAAGCAGCAGGTATGCAATTCTCAGAGGCTCCAAGCAATCCACCATGCAGTCCACTGTCCGCGGACATTTGTTCCTCCCTGTCAAACTTCTGGCAGAGTGCCCGAATGTCAGGTTCTGCCAATCGGACCCAATCATTCTGGGGAACAGGCCTCCGGAGAGAGCATCAGCATCTATGTGGTTCAGACCTGCTCGGTATTCGAGACATAGTCATATGTAGATAATGCAGAAAGCCACCTATGGCCAGTGGCATCCAACTTAGCTGAGGTCTGACATAGGTCAAAGGATTATTGTCAGTTTTACTAGTATTTTAGCCCCATACAAGTACTCATGGAATTGGTCAACAATAGCCCACTTCAAAGCTAGGAACTCTAACTTATGTACAGGATAGTTCTTTTCGGATGGGGTCAGGCTTCTACTGGCAAAGGCCACTGGTCTCAGGCCATTCTCATGCTCTTGGTACAACACAGCCCCAACCCTTGCAAGCTAGCATCAGTGTGCAGGACGTAAGGTTTTCTTGGATCGGCATAGGCCAGCACTGGAGCATGGGTAAGTTGATATATGATCTCATGAAAAGCAGTCTCACAATCAGGAGTCCAGCGGGCCCCAAATACTTCACTCGGATGAAAATACACTCTTTCAGTCTTGAGGACGCTGACTTTTGGTATTTTTGTGGGTTGGGGATACCTTGAGTAAGGTTAAGTAAAGGCGGATCACTCTTGAATAGTCCTTGATGAAGCGCCGATAATAACCACAAAATCCCAGGAATCTTTGCAGTTCTTTTAGATTTTTGGGCTGTGGCCAGGTGGTCAAGGCCTCAACTTTACTTGGGTCGGTCTCTATTCCCTCGGTGGATACTATGTGTCCCACATACTTTACTGATGTTTGAAAGAATTGACACTTATCAATGGACAGTTTAAGGCCAAAGTCCTCCAGTCGGTCCAATACCTTAAATAATCTGCTCTCATGTTCCTCCAGTGAGCTGCCAAACACAATAACATCATCTAGGTATACCAGGCACTCTAGTAAGTTCATGTCCCCCACTGCACGCTCCATCAATCGTTGAAAAGTGGCTGGGGCACCTGAAATCCCTTGAGGCATCCTCATGAATTCATAGAAGCCAAGCGGACAGATAAAGGCCGTCTTCTCACGGTCCTCTGGGGCCATCGGGATCTGGTAGTACCCACTGCGGAGATCCAGCACAGAGAACCACTTGCTCCCGTTTGGCGGTCAAAGCATCCTGAATGCGGGCATTGTGTACTGATCAGGGATAGTCCGTCGGTTTAAGGTGCGATAATCCACACACATCCTTACTGTTCCATTCTTTTTCCTCACTACCACAATGGGGAAGCATAAGGGCTTCTGGATTCTTGTATTACACCAGCAGCTAACATCTCTTGCAGATGCCGTCTCACATCATCTATGTCAGCAGGTGCCAGGCGTCGAGACCTCTCACGAAATGGTCTTTCGTCATGCAGCGGATATTGTGCTCAGCTCCTTGCACGCATCTACATCCCATTCCTTTAAAGAAAACACCTGGTCTCTCTGGGCAAGCTTCTCACTGATCCTCACTTTC
The DNA here is from genome assembly GCA_016271365.2 of Neoceratodus forsteri. Taxonomy (NCBI): domain Eukaryota; kingdom Metazoa; phylum Chordata; order Ceratodontiformes; family Ceratodontidae; genus Neoceratodus; species Neoceratodus forsteri. Next base: position 1,439,250,335 of record CM057452.1, read on the forward strand.
CATTCAGCTGGCAGCGGGAGTCGCCGAAATCAAACAAGTCAGGCGTTACTCTGTCATTCTTCCTTGAACTCTTGCTGCTGGGTAGCACTGCAGTGTCTGCACAATGCACATTAGCCAGGATGCAACCTCTGTTTACTCGAATGTCTCTTTCAGACACATTATGAACTTGGACCATTACCCTTCTGGCATAAGCATGGGCTCTAGCGGGCAAAATACTAGGCTTGACCAGCAGTCCCTCTGGCAATTTTCCATCGCCTGGTGCATCCAACATTAATATTTTATTCTTAACATCCTTTCTGATACGGACCTCTCCCTGTAAGGTACACTGGGCATTTGGCGCCAGGATCAGAGACTCAGGATCCTTCTTCCATACAATTCGACCGGTTCCTCTGGTTCTGTTTTTCAGCATCTCTCTGTGCCTCATAGGCCTTCTTAATTAAAGCCGAACTCTTAAAGCTCTACTAGTCTTTGACCCTGTTTTCATAACACAACTGTGCCAGCCTTCCGAACATATGAGCATTTGTTCCAATTAACAAAGGACACCATCATACAGTCCAGTGGGGGGACACACTAAGGCTAGGGTCTCTACTTGTTCAGCCACTCCAGCCACGGAGGTGGGAAAGACAGCCAAATTCGGATATACCCGGAATAGGGGTAGGCCTTTTCACTTAACCCCATACATGCAGTCCTTCTAATGGTTGTAAGGATCGTCTGGCAAATGCTTCTGATACCAATCCTGGAACATAATTGTCACTTTGGGACACTGTCTAATACAGCTCTTTGTAGACACTCCATTCACCTTTACAGTGGTCTCCATGGAGGGACCCACTATTCTGGACCAGTCTGAGAGGCGTAGTGGGGCCTGGGCAACTGACCTTGCCACAAAGGACGTGAATTAGCATTTTGGTGCCCTCACTGGGATCATGTTGTGCACCTTTTAACCACTGATTTCTTCTCGAAGCTCTCCTTGTAGCCTATATGCAACTTTGTCAGTGTCTTTTGGGGACTGGCATTCCCTTTTCATGTGCCCATCTTTCCCACAATTATAGCAAAACATACTTTCTGGAGTTTGAGCCATTTATACGCCCAACTGGGAGCCAGGGGGTATTATTAACTGGAAACCTGGTGCCATCTCTGTCTGCGGCGTGATAAGCATTTGGAGACATCTCGTCAGTTTCTCCACTTCCATGGTCAAGGAATTGAGTTTGGAGCTGTTATCAGCAGGAGATACATGGGTGGGTACCCACCCCATAGCAGATGCAGTCGGATATAGGTCAGGTCTGTACTTGCAGGCGGCCTTCATAAAGGACTGTTTTGAATTCGGATCTCTCTCAACAGTTCGCCCCATTGTGGCATATCTTTTCCTTGTCAGAGCACTCATTGACTGTCAACCTCTGCCCTGAACTTCACTTGATGGGTCACCCTCAGTCACTCGGTCGTAGCCACAGCTGTTGGTGCAGGTACCTCCCGAGGTCGCCTTTTCAACTCCTCGAATTCTCTCATTAACTCATCATAGGAGGGTGGGGATTCCAGTCGATTTGCCAGGAACTGAAGCAACAGCAGTTCTGAGAAGGGGCAGACTTAAGGATTCTGTCCAGTCTGGTTCGGTCCAGTTCAATCGCTGGCAAACTACCCTTTCTGAGGCATTCTTGCAACAATTTTTCCAGCCGAGAGATACACAGACAACAACCCCTTGGTACTGTTGTGCATTTCTTACTCTCCACCATAGGTCCTCATCAGAATCTGGGCTCCCACACACATTCTCCAAGGCCTCAAGATAGGCCTGTGCAGTCGCTTCAGGGTTACTGGCCCGTTTAGCACGGATGGTAGCCAGGCAGGACCTCGGAGGCTCTACTAACCCTCTTTAGCTTTTACGCCTTCCGAGCATTTGCCATTCTAGCACTTGGGGGCAACATAGTCTATCCAGGTCTCCCAGTCATCCTCCCTTGGGGGTGGGAGGGTGCCAGAGAGAAGATCCTCAACCTTCGTAAGAGTCGGACTAATGGCAGGTGCAGAAATAGGAGTCTGCATTGGTTCAGCCACCATTACGGGCACTGGAGCAGGAGAGGGTGTTGGGGAGGAACACCCCAGGTGGCAAGAATAGTTTCTTCAAGTCCTCCACAGTTTTCCCTCTCCCAGCAACCATTCAGCAAATTTCTCCTCAAAAGTTTCAGATAGTGGTGGGGCTGATTCCCCAGGTCTTTACTGTCATTAGTTATCACTCTCAAGCAGTGAGGCTCCCTCTGGGGTAATGGTCTGTGCACTTTGGAGCTATCTATGGGATCCTTAAACTCTACTAGGGCCAGGAAAGTGTGGGTGAGCAGATTAGCATGCCGACCCACCACCACAGGGTTTTGTAAACCTTCCACCTTGGAAAGTACTCCTGCACAGTGTCCGTATTGATACCCAGGGATGTCCAGGATAAGCATAGCATTTTGGGGTCGATCTCCTCCCCAGTACACCACTCCACCAGCGGTGCACAGCCACTTCTGTCGGGTACCTATTTTTCTTAACAGTGGTTCGTAAATATGGCCACTAGAGGACACACAATCCCAGCGGTGAGCCTCCAAGATGTAACCCCTAGATGGCGCTATCCCAGGGGCTACTACCCTGCCTGATTTGCCACTAACAGGTTGAGGGGCCTGGATCCAATGGCGGGTGCCTCCACCCAGAGGTCAGGGTTTGCAATAGTTAAACTAACTTGGTCACAGCCCTCTGGGACACTGCAACCCTTTCTTCCCACTAGTGGCCCACACAATATATCAGAATTACCTTCACAGTATACACTTACCCCCAGGACTGGTTCCGGCACTGGGACCTCCTGTGAAATGAGATACAGTGCAACAATCACAGTACAGTACTTTAACATAGACAAATACCTCAGGCAGTATAACTTTGCTGAAACAAGCAGCTCTGATTTATTTAGGGGATATAACAAGGACAGGGGAAATCAGGTTAATTAGCTTATCACTCTAATAATCTACCTATGGCTCTGTGCTGAGGCCTATCCCTATCAGTTACTGTCCCTGGGTACCCAAGCCCTAGTGGCTAGTCCAAACCGTGGCAGTGGTAGGGGCCCTTTCACACAGAGAAAGGAGAATTAAACAGTCAGCAGTACAGTAATTCCATTTGGATGTAATGTGGCAATTCAACAGGGAGCGACCCTGAATTAGTACTCACGACCTCCAAATAAGATAGGGTCCTTCAATGTCAGCAGGGCTCACTTGAGGTACACAAACCTCTTTACACATCCATATAAAAGAGCACTATACCAGGCAGGCTGCATCTGTATCGATCGCAATTACTGCACAATACCGGGAGAACACAAGCAGATTCAGTTCTGACAGACCGAGTGCAATTTTCAGCAATTCTTCCAGTCTTCTACAGGGTGAGCCTGGTTTCTACTCTTCAGAGATCCTTTGATTCTTTTCACAGGCCGGTTCAGTCCTAACAAGCTGCAGACCGGAACTCTGGGCCTTACACACGTTTTTGACTAAAACTGCACACTGAAAATGCACAGGGCTCCTTCCTTCTTCACTGCCAAAGCTCAACTGAAGCTCCAACCGACAAAACTGGGCACTTCCTTTGAGTTCCTCCCAGTTCTTGACTGGATTGGCTGTCACTCACAATAGACTGCTGCTGTTGGTCCAAAAGGCACTGAAGTCTAAACTACATCTCCCAGAGTCACTGCCCATACAATCCTCTTGTGGCTGGCTCAGATTATGAGTCCAAGTTCTGATTCGTCCAAGGCACCATTTAGAGCTAGCTTACCCCACACTGATTGGTCCAGTTCAGCAGTTCAAAACTAGAATGGGAACTAGCAGACACAGTTCTGACTGCAAAGAAAGCAGGTTAGACAAACTGTAATTTCATTATTACTCTAAATAATTTCTGGCAAACAGTTACATCTTTCAGATAGGTTCCTTTGCACTCTAGTGACTGCAAAAATGGAGTGAATTGGCAGTAGCTTGAGTGGTACTCAATCAAAGAAACACACAGTCCCCCATACAAACTAATTATGTCTGCAAGCAGACAGCTCTTAAAGAGACAGTACCAGAGGTTCTAAAAACACTCACTGATAAATGGCTTAAATGCCAAACACCATTCAGGCTTGGAGCATTCAAGCAAGCTCCTGGAAGTCTTTTGGGAACCCCCATTTGCAGGGGGGTTACATGCAAAGATAGCCATGTCAAATTATACAGACAGTTTCTCTTCATCAAAACATAATTCAAAAACATATATTTATTACAAAATTATATAGACATACTGGGATGCATAGGAAGGGGCATCACAAGTAGAAAAAGGGAAGTGGTTATCCTTCTGTACAGACAGTTGGTGAGACCCCATCTAGAGTACTGTGTGCAGTTTTGGAGACCTCATCTACGCAAGGACATAGACAGGATGGAAGCAGTCCAGAGGAGGGCAACTAAAATGGTGCAGGGTCTGCATCAGAAATCATATGAAGAGAGACTGAGAGAGCTTAATATGTATACCCTCGATGAAAGGAGGGACAGGGGGACATGATAAAACGTTCAAGTACCTCAAGGGAATCAACAAAGTCCAGGAGGGTAGCATCTTTCAGAAAAAGAGATGTGTAAAACAAGGGGACACAATTTAAAGATAGAGGAGGATGGCTCAGGGTAATGTGAGGAGATCTTTTTCATGGAAAGTGGTGGATGCGTGGAACTGCCTTCCTGGGGAGGTTGTTGGGGCTAAAACAGTGGGGGAATTCAAACATGCATGGGACAGACACAAGGCAATTGTAGTAGGGGGTAGCAGGAAGTAGGCTGTTGGTTAACTAGAATCTGCAGCTTATCCAGTAGGTAGGGAAATGGGCAGACTGGGTGGGCCAAGTGGCCCTTATCTGCCGTCAAAGTCTATGTTTCTATGTTTCTATAACTAGTAGATGGTTATCCCATCACATCTCTCTCTCTCTCTCTCTCTCTGACTTTGAGCAGCCTTTGAAGAGGACCTGGGTCTGGCAGTCTTGGTGAGTTGGGAGCCCTGCTAAATAGTTAGCTGATCTAAGGGTATCCCATGATAATCGCGACCATAAAATGGTGAAAGTAACAATTGCGATGCAAATACCACTACTCTATGTTCAGCGACAAGGAAAAATAGCACAAAAACACAATAAACGACAAAAACTGCCACCTCTTAAACTAAATTAGTGGCTACTCGTTAATAGCGACAACAACCAATTCAGCTCTGAAATCCCATAGGCACTCAACAGCACAACAAGCTGACTCGCTGCCTTGATTGTACTCACTGCCATAACAAGGAACCACTAAGGTTATTAATGAACCCGATGACTCACCAGAGCCTCACTGCCTTGAGCGAACAGCAGCTATTCAGCTCTGCAAAACCTCTCCGCTCCACAGTAGATGTTACTTACTGCACTCGCCGCAAAACTGCCCAGAACAACTGAGTCACTCCACAGTAACAGGTCAAAGGGCAGAAGTCCGAGCATTGCAGCTCAGACGTCATAATAGCGACTTCTGAGCTGTTGCCATTCAGTGCTATTCAACATTTATTCCTTTAATCCTTTATTCATGATTAAAAGTCGCATTCACAGTTCATACAGACTCCGATGAGGGTGGTTACTTTGACTTCAGACTTGGTACTAGAAATTGTAGGCGAGACCTCTTAAGCACTCTTACCTACTCCTCTGTGAGTATTCATTCACAATCGAGACGACCCTCTCGTTCATGTCCTTATATTTTCTTTTTTTGGATCCAGTTCCAGCTCCAGACACAATCTGCTCTAATTTCATTTCAATTAGCCTCTGTTCCTCCTTCAGGCACTGAATCAATTTCCACACACTGGGGTGGCAAGCTCCAATGCGACTGTTAAATCCATGATGCCACCCCTCCACTGCATTATTTGTTCTAGCTAGCCCCCTTGAGGTGGCATTGAAGCAATTCCATTGATCTGATGGGAATGTTGCTGATCTTCGTCCTGACCTGCCCCTAGGTTTACCAACCCATGTTGATTCAAAGTACTCCAATAATGGCATTAGCAGTTCAGCATTAATGGAAAAAAAATCCCATTCTCTCATAGAATCAAAAGTACCCATTACATCTTCTGTGGGGGCAAAAGCCAGTGACAGGAGCATTCGCAAGTGCAGAGAAAAATCGGGGTCTGAGCAGTATCTCTCATGCACCGTTGGGAACTTTTGTATTTTCCTCCATATGGCTTGTGAGAAATGAAGGAAACAGCCACATATTTCTGTATCAGGAAATGCTGTTCTAAATGCACGCCACGCAGACTTCCCAAAGTCCATCAGTGCAGTCTCTGGTTTTAAGGTGGAACATAATTCCTGTAACTGTGTGAAAACCCTTGTATATGCTGCTGCTGTTCTATTACACATGAGTACATACAGTACAGTGCTGTCACAACCTAACCTGCCTTGATGCAGTGTACTGTATACAGCTGATCGAATAATAAAGGGCAAGATTTGAATGTTCCATCAATAAGCCAGTCGCTACTGTCCTGTAACATTTTTAAATTTGCAGCAGTAGCGAACATGACAAATCTATCCCATTCCTTTCCACTATCAAACACAAGGAAAGGTTCCCCAGCTAAGGTCACCCAAAACTCAGCAGGTATTTGAAGATCCCTAACTGATGCAGGGGTGGCAGGGCATCCATATTCTGCCTGCCTTATTCTTTGAATGGTCCTTTTCATCAGGGGTACAGCAGGCAGGCGACCAGTCACAGCACCGGGGCAGAGGTTACACACTGAACCAGGACCTGTGTGGTGATCTCAACACTTGAACTGGCACACTCTCTTACATCTGTCAATATCTTGCGCACCTCCACATCACCAGCATCAGGGTCATGTGTATGATCCTTTATTTGAGCCAACACCTTGCTTCCAGAAATATGCAGCCTGGAAAGGTAGCTATATTTATGAGAATCAGCACATCGTCAATACACTTTTTCAGCCTTTTCTTTATCTTTCCTGTAAGTGTAGCCACCATAAGCTGCCAAGGGCTTACCTTTCTGGATGGTGACCACTTTGAACTCCACGCTGTCTATGACTTTTCAAGGAAGAAAGGAAATGGCAAATGGGGAAGGATGACACATAGGTCCCTTTAAGGAAAATCAGGTTCAGGTGGGATTAGGTCTGTATTTCAATGTGGGTACCAGGAAGTAGTGCAGGTAAACGCTGAGGTGGATAGAAGGAATGCAAGGGATATCAGAATGTGAGTATCCAGATAAGCGCATTCAATGCTTTGAAAAATTACTGTGCGATTCTGATGGAAGCGCTATAATGCATGCGCTATTATGTTTAGTCACGTTTAAACCAGTCGCGGTTATTACCGCTCTATTATTACAATCTCGTTTTTAAAGTCACGATTTTAACATGGAACCGATCTAAGTGAGGGAAGGACAGTCTAGGGTAAATGTTCTTTCAAGTTAGCAGGCAGGTAAATATAAACTCTAGGAGAGACTAGATTTTTGAGATTCTTCTAACAATCATCGTTAGGTTAATTACTTTTGTATTCTTTTCCAGTAAACCTGTAAATCTTTTGTCTTGCTGTATATATGTATCGTGTTTATTTGCTAATACCTGCAGTACCTCGTAGTAAAGAATCTTTTTTATAGAGCAATGATTGTACCTTATTATTGAAAAGGTAAATTTAATGTTTCTGCTGGCAACAAAGAAATCTGTTTACAGTCTGCTGTCCGAAGTGCACTGTACCAAATATTATTGTGTTTGACCTCCCTATCCCTGAGTGCAGGACAGGAGTTTCCTGATACAATCAGGTGGTGTCAGCTAAGGAACCAGTATACCCAGACAACTGCCCTGTAAACTGGTACGGCTCAAGGGGCAGGTTGTCACACCTATACTTGGAGCAGATGTGCCCCATGTGGCCCTTTCTGAAGCTGGAAATGGATAGCGTCATCCCAGTCATGGGATCCATTTGTGGGAGATGGGTAGAAGTAATAGTACCAAGGCTGAAAAAGGGGACATGACTTGCTGGAAGTTTAACAAGGGGTCTTACCTTCTTCCAGCCAAACTGCAAATGTACAAACACCTGTTTTGGGTACGGAGGGACACATCAGGGAATAAGTCTGGGAAAAAGCAATTGGGGGAACAAGGGGGCAATGCTAAGATCAAGACCAACAAAGACAGTTCTGGAAAGGGCACCAACCAAAGGTGGCATGTAGGCTCTCTTTACTTAGCTTAACAGATGCCCAAACAGGCCGTGGCTAATGACTTATGGAAGGGTTCATGCATGGTTTTAGGATTCCCTACTTGGGTGCAAGGGTGACCCGGGATGCCAGCCATTTAAAGTATGTCCTGGAAAGGCCCATCATACTTTCCAAGAAGGTGCGTAATAAAGAGGATTTAGGCAGGATTGCTGCTCCCCCCCTCCCCCCACAATAAAATATGAGGATATCCCTACTGGGATTGGTACCCAAAAATGTGCCAGGTGAATTCTGGCTGATGCACCACCATTCTTTCCTGTGTGGCAGCTCAGTAAATGACCAAACTGACCCAAACCTCGCTGCACTCTCATAACATCTTTCAATGTTGCAGGGATGTGGGTTCAGATATATGACACTGGCGCACTGATGGTGAAAGTGTCTATTGATGCAACTTTCCAATTCATCCTGGTGCACCTGGACAATTTCTGCTTATTGGGCATATGAGTGCAGGGGAACTATTTCCTGGACAGGTGCATGCCTGTGGACTGTTTAATAATGTGTGCAATTTTTTACTGTTCAGCACCTTCTTGAACTAGGTGGCATGCAGTAGGGTGGGGATTGATTCCATCAGTCAATACCTTGATGATTTCCTGTTCCTCAGTCCTAGAGGGCAGGCATTCTGCACTCTGACTCTTAAGGTATTCTTGACGGCCATCAGAGTATTTGGTGTACCACTAGCAATGGATAAGACTGAGGGCCTCCTGAACTAGGGATGCCTCAGGGGGTCAGTGTTGGGGCCAGTCCTCTTCAATGTCTATATTGGGGACATTGTAGAGGGGCTAGAGGGGAAGGCATTCCTTTTCACGGATAACACGAAGGTATGTAATAAGATGGATACACCAGGTGGGTTGAAAAATGAGGCAGGACCTTAAAAAACTGGAGGAATGGTTTGGAGCATGGAAGCTAGGATTCAATGCAAAAAAGTACAAGATCATGCACATAGGGCACAAGAACCCAAAGGCAACTTACAAACTAGGAGAGGAGGTACTAACAGTCACAAAGCAGGAAAGAGACCTGGGAGCTATCATTTTAGATGACCTAAAAGAGGCTAGACAGTGTGACAAGGCGGCAGGGAAGGCTAGCAGGATGCTTGGATACATAGAGAGAGGTATCACAAGTAGAAGGAGGGTGGTAATTTTGCCCCTGTATAAGACACTGGTGAGACCACGCCTGGAGTACTTTGTTCAGTTCTGGAGGCCCCATCTAAGAAAAGATATAGACAGGGTGGAGGCAGTGCAGAGAAGGGTAACTAAAATAATGCTGGGCCTGCAGGAGAACACCTATTAGGAAAGACTAAAATAATTAAATATGTATTCCCTGGAGGCAAAGAGGGAGAGGGGGGACATGATAGAGACATACTGTACAAATACCTCACCAGTATAAATAGAGTAAAGGAAGGGAGCATCTTCCAAGTAAGAGATGTTCCAATACAAGGTGGCACAGAATGAAGTTGGAGGGAGGACGGCTTAGGGGTAACATAAGAAAATATATTTTCATGGAGTGGTGAACGCTTAGAGTGGCCTACCAGAGGAGGTAGTAGGGGCTAAAATGGTCACAGGATTCAAGAAGGAGTGGGACAGACACAAGGGTATCCTGGAGGTAAGGGGAGCGTGCTCTGCAATTCAGTTTGTGCATCAAACCTCATATTAAGTAATGATAAATAGGGCAGACTGGGTGGACCAAGAGCTCCATATCTGCCGTCAACTTTTATGTATCTTTCTTTTTTTTTTTGAAATCTTTTATCCTCCTGATCACCCCATCGTTCCACTCCTTCGGGTTCACTCATGCCACTTCACCCGACACACACTGAGTCTACCCCTAGAGTGCCCCTGGTGACTCCTACCTTCCTCCCTCCGTGGAGCACCTTGCACAGTGGAGTCTGCCTGTGATTCCTGGACTGGGTGGCTGGACCGGCTGTCATCTAGGACCGGTGAGGTGGATTCTGCTTTTTCTGTGCTTCCCTTCTATTCCCCCCCTCGAGCAGAACGTGCTTATGCACACCTGCCAAGTGCCTTACAGTGTCCTCCCCTCCCCGACTCCCCCCATGCAGGAGCCGCCAGTGCCCCGAGAGTCGGTGCTTCCACCGGCCCCCGTGGACTTCGAGTGCATTAAGCACCCCAAAGGAGGAGAGCATCCGTTGGGACGCTTAGTTCTCCTTCTCCCTGCCAACCCCCAACAACCCGAGTCCGTACACGAACCTGGGTTGCCGGTGTGGTGCGAGGTGTGGCGTCCAGCACCTCAACCCTCAGCGCCACTGGGCTAGCCCCTTTATGTATCTTTCTAGGCACTGAGCTAGATTCATAGCCGTGGTCTCCAGGTTATCATTGGATAAGGTGCAGAGGCTACAGCAATTGGCTCAGGAGTTCTGTTATTCTAATGTTACCCTGAGGCATTTTCAGTCACTGCATGGCAACCTGAATTTCACCGGCAAGGCCATCCCTAGAGACCTTACCTTGGATACACGTGTGCAACATCTGCCTTCGAAGGTGGTGCTTGGGCAACTCCACTTAAACATGCATTTCTCCTGGGTGCAGCAGTCCACAGAGAAGCATGTGTCACATTCATCCATCTCATGCTCCAGTCCAGGGCAGGCCTCGCAGGTCTGATGTCAATCTGTAGCAGCCAGTTTATTCCCCCTGGGCAATGACATGTGATGGGTGGCTGTTGGACTTTCTTCTTCAACATACCACTTAGTACAATGGTCCATGGAAGAGCAGGCATCATAGGCATCTATGTCATGCTCTAGTCCAAGGTAGTCTCACAGGTTTCATGCTGGTCCATTGTAGCCATTTTTTGCCCACAGGGGCACCAACGCATGATAGGTTGCTTCAGATTTTTTTCCTTCAGTGTGGCCCCTTTTTTCACAAGTTTCCGCACTGTATGGAAAACAAATAAAACAGCACTGTAATACTGAAAAAACTTGTGATGGAGTTAAGAATTTTGGCAGTGACAAAGCAAACCGAGGAGCGTTCCCACAGTGTGCTCTCGACAGCAGGAAGAACAGAACTGAGGTTGGTGAGGGAGCTGGCAGTGGCCATTGGCAAGTCTGCGGCACCACATCGGAGTGCACAGGTTTCATGCCCAGTAACTGCTGCCAGCCAAGTGACCATTGCATTACTCCTTCAGGGTCCTAGTGTAATAGCAAATTTACCTATTTTTATATTTTCATGTTATAGACCTTTTTTGAGTTACTTATTTCATGGTTAGTTTAATTATGTTATCTGAAAAGATAGTGAGTGCTGTGGATCAAGATGGATATGTGAATTGATTTAAAAATGGACTTTCTTAATAACTGAGCGAAGAAAATTATATTTTTAACTAACTTGTTTAACAAAAAAAATGGCTTTAAACTGAAGACTACTTCCAGCCTGTTTCTCTGTGCCAGTCTGTACCATTTATAGACTGCTCCAGAGACTGTCCATTAAATAGGGTCAGAGGTCACATGCTTTTTTAGCTGAAAGCCAGGGATAGTTACAACTTTACCGCCTCATCTCCATACTCCCTCCCTTCTCCAAGACATTAGAGCGGATTGTATCTGATCAGCTCACGGAGCACCTCAACAAATACAACCTTCTCTGCAAGCTGCAACATGGTTTCTGCAGGGGACACAGCACTATCACTGCCCATTTTGAATTTACCACACACATACACTCTGCACTGGATAAGTGGCACATCTCTGGTGCTGTCATCATTGACCTCTCAAAGGCATTTGACACTATCATCCACTCCCTCCTACTAACCACATTGACCAATTTGGGTCTTTCCTCGGGATGCATTGGAATGGTTCTCTGACTACCTCTCGAACTGATATCAACAGGTCAAAATTGGTAACACAGTTTCAAATAGACTACCTGCCCTCTCTGGTATCCCTCAGGGGTCCATTTTGGGACTGCTACTTTTTAGCCTCTTCCTCAACTCCCTCCCTGAGTTCTGTCCTGGCAAACTATTACTATACGCGGACGATGCAGTCATTTTCTCCTCCAATCCTGACCCTATACAACTTCACCCACTCCCTTCAGTCCTCTTTCAGATGTTCTGAAAACTGGTTCACTGCACAACACCTTATTCTTAACTACAACAAAACCAAAGTTATGCTATTCTCTCACCCGCAGAACACTAGAAAAGTGCTATGCCCACAAGTTCTAACTTCTAATCACACCCCTCTGGAGCAGGTGGACTCCTTTAAACACCTGGGCATCACCTTGGACCCAGGTCTTAACTTCTACGAACACATTCACCACCTATCCAAGGCCCCTAATGTTAGGCTGGGGCTTCTGCATCTTTTCAAGCACTGCCTTACCCCTGATGCTCTCAGGCTCGCTGTCGCCTCCTCGCTCCTCTCTCTGCTAGATTATGGCCTATTAATATATGGGGCGGCAAGCACTTCATCCCTAGCTAGACTCCATATCGCCCTAAACAAAGCCAGCCATCTTGTTTTAGGATGTGGCCGTCCTGCACATACCTGCTCACTCTATAGTGCTACCAACTGGCTTAATCTCGACAACAGGATTAGATTCCACACCTGTCTGATAGCTAAAAAAATCACCCTAGGCCTCTCCCCCTCTGGACTCGCCCCTTTAATCCTCCCAAACATTAAGGTTAAGTGTACCCCTAGCTCAGTTCACCATCTCTTCTTGGTTCCCTACAGCCGTACCTCTCAATTTCAAAGGTCTTTCAGCTATAGGGCCCCATTGTGGATGAACAGCCTTCCCTCCACCCTGGCTAATGAACAATGACTAGGACAATTTAAAACCCTCCTTAGGGTCCACCTCCTATCCTCAGATAACTGTAACTGCAACTGAATCCCTGTCCGCCACCTCCTCCTTAATCTATGACAATGGCCACTGGTCTACCTCTTCTCTTAGTGACCAACCAGTGCTGCTCATGCGTTATAATATAGCTACATTGTATGTGTACTGTGTAATTACTCTATTAAGTAATCCTAGTATTTTGAATGTTAGCTTGGCTGATTCCTTGTAAACAATCTGTATCTGTTGGAGTTCATTTGCTGTAATGTCTGTCTGTATATAACTTATGTGACATGGAACCTTTCTAAATGAGTCTGTGACTCAAAGGTACTCTCCGAATCTGTGATAAATAATAATAATAAATAAATAAAGATGATTTAAAAACTGAATGTGCAGACCGGCCTAGTGGCACTGGGGGTTGAGGTGCTGGATGCCTTACCTCGAGCTACGCCGGCAACCCGGGTTTGGGAATGACCTCAGGTCGTTGGGGTGCCGGCACGGGAAGGGGAGGGAGGAGCAGGATTGAGCAAGCCGGCAGCTTGTCTCCTCTTCCAGGGGTAGTGGGTTGTTCCCCCCCCATAGTTCCGCACCCACCTGGTGGAGGTCTGGTGGGTTGTGTTGGCAGGAGGGGGTGGCAGTGCAGGTAGATGGAAGGGGTTGAGCTGGTGCCACGGTGTGCGTGCATGCCTCCACACGCACACACAGCCGTGTGCCGGTGCCTCAGGTGGAAAGAGGGAGGGAGAGAGGAAAAGTACCTACAAAAATACTGTAAAAAGTATATAGAAAAAAAGACAATGTGCTGCAGGAATAAGACAAACATCATTCTGAAGAAGACCTTGCCAGGAATATAAAGAATTAAAGAATTTCTTCTAATAATGAAGGCTGGAGAAATTACGAAGAAAAAATATCAATACCTGCTCTATTAATGTTAAACCAGCTCTTCTTGGACCTTTCTAATAAATCATTGGGGCCCAATATTCAAAAAAATGCAAAGTGGAGTGCAAAACTTTGCGCTGCACCTTGTGATTGCCTGGAAGCCTGAGGAAGCTATATTCAGTTGAATAGCGCACCAACGCTATTCGACTGAATACAGAGCCATGTTGGTGCAGCATTACGTTAGGTAGTGTTGCTCCGACATGGATTCTGAAGTATGCTGCCAGAGTGGATAGTGCCAGGTGCTATCTGCAATATTCAAAGGGACCAATGCAAATGAGCTCACTGGGCATGCAAGGCACTAAGGGGCCTTTTGCATGCCCATTATGGGCTCATTTGCATGGGTAGGGAGACAGGATAGTACGGTGCTGCCCCCCTCCCCCAAATTGCCCAGTTCCAGACCTGTGTAAATATCCCTGGTGCATAGTGGTCCCCCCTTCAATCATCTGCTCATATTACAAAACCTAACCTCCTCAAGTAGACCCCCTTCCAATTGCGAGCCCACAGTAAAATTTAAAACCCTCCCTGGCATCCAGTGGTCCTGCCCGAGCACTGATCTATGGTAACGCTCATTGCAATTCCATACTCCCTGGTGTCTAGGGCCCTCCCACTATGACACCGAACATCAACCCCCCAGTCACCCTACCAGTATCTTCAGTGCCACGGGTGCACATACGGCGACAGGCACAGCCCTCCTAACACCGCCTTGGCCAACTACCGTATGTCCAGGCAGGGAGTGTGTGTCTTATTTACAGGAAAGGGTGATGTGCCCAGGTCCCATAAATTAGATGCACACTCCCTGCCTGGACATACAGCAGCCAGCTGAGGAGGTGTGAGGAGGGCTGTGCCAATTGCCGTATGTGCAACTGTGACACCGACAATACTGGTAGGGTGAGAGGGGAAGGGTTTCACTGCTGCAGTGGTGGGAGGGACCCTAGATACCATGGAATACAGAACTGTGATGGGCGGTACTGTGGGAGGTTGACCACTGGACGCCAGGGAGGGTTTTAGATTTTACTATGGGCTGGCAATTGGAGGGGGGTCCACTAACATCAGGAAGGTTATGTATTATAATATGAGCAGGTGACCAGAGGAAGGGGAGACCACTAGGCACCAGAAAGGTTATGTTCTATAATACAGGCTGGCAAGCAGAGGGGGGGGTCCACTAGTACCAGAGAGGGTTGTAATGGTTACTGTGGGCTGGCGATGGTGGGGGATCATGGACCACAGAGGGTGAGTGTGCTTCCCCAGTGGCCACCTGCCTAGTTGGCTGCATTACCTCGGCAGCCATTAGGGTTGCCCAGAATCAGTCAGAGTCTTATTCGATGGTATTTGTGCTGCACAAACGGACCACACGAACCTTTTTGCACAGCACAAAGCCACTGAATATAGGGTAATGCGGCTATTCATGGCCACGCCTCTCCCCTAGCCAACCTACATACATTATGTTTTGCATGGGCGCTAAACTTCTTTGCCCACACAAAAGCTCCTTTTGAATATGGGGATCCAGCACAAACCCCAGTTTGTGTAGGCAAAGACCCATTAGTGCCCATGCAAACTTGTGAATATCAGGCCCCAGGAATCAGAAAATGTAACTTTCGTTCAAAAATAAGGTTGCACAGAGGTGCTGTAAAATGTTTAAGAAACTGTAATTCATTTCACTGTTTAAAGTTTGACATGATTTATGGGGGCATTCCAGAAGCAGACACTTCATGAAGAAACAAAGGATTTTGTTCTTCAATGCTGTTAGTAATTTTAACTTTAAATTGTAAGCAAACTATTTAAGATACAGACAAAATTAATATATGACATTATATTGCAAAAAATTCCCAGAGATAATATGGCATATTTCCAGGCTTCAGCTATGCACACAACGTTATTGCAAGAAATTGATTGTGTGAAAACTACATGAGATACAGAGACCAGAAACCTTGCAGACTGTTCCCTGTATGTAACTGATACAACACTATTATTTGTTCAAATGCATCACAATTATATCAAAATTTATGCACTGAACTTCCGGTGACGTTGCCAAGAGGGATGCAGCACTGAAACGATAGTTCCGTTCTTCCGGCACCAAATAATAGATTCCTACGCAGTAAATCTTCAACTAAAACCATCTAAAACCAAATGCTAGGAGTCAAACAAGTGAATGGGAACATGCCAAAAGAAAAAGGCACTTTCAAGGCTGTGGGAGCCAACAGATTAGCCACCAGCCACACGAGCAAACCAGCCTGACAGACATGGTGGAGCCTCGCAGTGTGCAAAATACCCAACCCAGCAACGCTACCATACTCATGGAACTACAGGGCTTCAGGGATGAGGTACGGTCCTTTTGTACCGAGCTGATGACAAAATTAAGTTAATTAAACCAGAAGGTGGTAGATCTGGAAGCAGCGCATGCCAAAGTAGATACCAGAACCGAAAGGTTGGAGAGAATAGTGGTACATCTCCTGAAGGAAAAAAAAATGATGGTGGACAGATGTGAGGACCTAGAAAATCAATCGAGACGCAAAACGTCGTAGTATTATGGGGTACCTGTGGAGGAGGAAGGTCGAGACATGATAAAATTCGCAGAATCTCTCCTGAGAGATGTTCTACAGCTGGACCCGGCCTTTAAGATAGAAATCAAATGAGCTCACAGAGCCCTCACGCCACAGCCACAGCAGGCTGAACAGGGACCATGCTCCACAGTAATCAGACTGTTAAACTACGCTGTAAGACAACAGTTACCAACACGAGCCTGGAGGATGAAAGAAATTAGATATAAAAAAAAAAAGGTTGTATTTTGACAATGACTACTCCCCTCACATAATGAGTAAAGGAAGGGCGTATGCTCCAATCTTACACACCTTAAAGTAACAGCAGCTAAAATTTTTTTACTCTGTACCCAGCAAGGCTAATGGTTATGTACACAGAAGGCCTGCAAACATTTGAGACTCCAGAGGAAGCGATCATGGTGCTAAGGACCAAAGGCATCCTGGTAGCCCAACCAAATCGCTCTAGTCAGCAAGAAGACGGATGTCGATTAAGAGGGGAGACCTGGGAGAAAGTCCAGACCACACAAGCCAGAAAGCACCAAGGCATCTCCATGCTGCAAGAAGTCAAAACACTGCTCCAAAAGTTCCAGAGGATGAACCTGGACTGAAAAAACATGGAATATTTATTGACATACCCATCTTATGTCAGGTACTGGGGTTGCATCTGAACTACTCAGGGGGTAAACTGTAAATAATTTCCTGGCTAAACCCCCACCACCCAATGATATAAATTAGACAAATGACACTTTGAATGACTCAGGGCCTAATAACCCTGAACAAATGGACGAATCAAAAATCTAACTGAACTTGTTACAGGGGTCCGTATAGTGTGCTTCCTAATAATAAGCAACATATAATGAGGACTGGAGAGTGTGGGAGGGGTTCAGGAGGCAAAGATGGGGGGAAAACCTCAGGGTATAGCCACTAGTGAAAACAGTTTAACATGGCTATCATTAAGAATAGAAACCCTGTGGAGAAAGGTGGTAAGCTACTCCCCCCACATATATAGACAACGTGCCTCCCGACCAAGCAGGAAACAAAAGTTTTGGGGGCCGGAAGGAACAAGGGGAACAAATTTGAAAAACACATCCCCTGAGGAGTGGGCAGTCTGCTGGTCCCTCGAGGCAGACTGACATGGCAGACACACTGGAGAGAAGGAGCGAGGACCCGGTTCTCTGTACCGGGGGCCTGCATTTGCTCTCTCTTCTCTAGATAGCCACTTGCACCATTGTAATGCTTGGCAATGGTGCTGGGGCTCTGTGATAAATCTGTGAGATACCCCCAGGGAGAATGTCATTTCCCCCATCGTGAGAGAGAACTGGAATCCTCCCTACCTTGGGAGTCAGTTCTAGACCTTTATTCTGTATATAGTTTGAGTTTGACACTGTTTTTGAATGCAAACCAACCTGGTGATGCAGCAGGTATCCACCTCATGGACACAGGCCAAAATGAAAAGACGGATCAAATGTTTAACTCGAAGTCCAATATTAATAGTTGTGCTGTGGGAGTCATCGGCTTGCATACCAGGCGAATAACATACGGGTATATATGCCTAATAAGTTTTTTTTACAGTGAAACAACTCGTAAATGGTAGAACAGTAGATCCATCATTAATGGTTATTGTGTTTAATAGTTATGGTACCCTATCTTCTGGTTGCATTTTTTTCTTTTTAACCAGACTGCAAATGCAAGGCTGCTGAAACAGCCCGGACTAAGAATAATTATATGGGAGACTGTTGAAAAGGTTATTTTCAGAGTTTCACTATACCTCATTTTGTGGGTATGTATTTAATATGTTTACTTGTTATATTGTTAAAGTTGAAGGTATTGTGGGATTTGCACTAGAAAATACTTTAAATTTAGAGAGGCGCAACAGAGTACTTTTATTTCCCTCAAAGCATCAAAGGAATTTTTATAAAGGCGACAGGAAGTGTGATAGGATGGGCTGGGCTGGGGGAAAGGGTGCCCTCTGTTTAGGAGTCTTCCATTAGAAAACAAAATGGATAAGCCACCATTAATCCTATCTCTTAACATCAATGGGATACATAGTCCCATTAAGTGATCTAGACTGCTACAGTCTACCCCTACCCCCCGAAGTAATTCTCTTTCTTTGTGTTTCATCTCTCCCTGACTCACTACTTTCACGACGCTTTCTGCCCCCCGATTTAGTTTCTGTGTCACCTCTCACACCACCTCCCCTCCCTATAACTAATCTTTCTCTCCTCTCTTTCTCCCACCTCAGACCCAGCCCTTGAATTGGGCCACCAGATCACCGCCAGGAGCAGCAGCGGCTCCACAAGCTGGGCCAACAAGCCACCAGTGCCTACCCGCCTCCGGGACCAGCGTCGCCGGGTAAGACCTCTGCCTGGAGCTGCTGAACCTGTGAGCGGCTGCCATTGGTTGTAGCACTCCCTGCCTTATACCTGATTGGTCCTCAGCCTCTTGAACTGCCGCTGTTTGTCCAGCCCTGTCTCTCTGCGTTGCTCTGCTCTTCGGGCACTGTGCCCATTGACTTTCATTGAGTTTTGCCATAAAATTTCACCCACCCCCCACCTTAGTTAAATAGACCTCAAACCCCACCCACCTTCTAACACTCTCTGCCTCTTATTGCCTATTGGCCCACCCTTGTAGCTCCTTTCTCCTTTTTTCACGCCTATCTTCCACCCCTTCTCTTCCCCCCACAGCGCCTACCGATCCCGACTCTCTCTCACTCTATCTGCCTCCTGCTAACCAAGTTACTCCCTTTTGTACCACTCGCTGCCCCCTCCCACCTGTTCGATTACGCCAGCCATGTGGGTATTTTCTACCCTGTTTTGGCCTCTCCTTCTCCTCCTCCTTGCTCTGTCCCCTTTTCTCCCTCCCTGGCCCCAGCCATCCCCACCCCTCCCACCTCTGCCACCTCTACTCAGATTTTCACTGCTACTCCCAGGAAACCCTCCACTACCAGCCTAGACCTGTGCATGGCCCACTGATTAGATATCCCCGGATACTTACTCTAACTGCTATTTTTAACAGTCCACTGGGGATGCCGCTTGGAACCTGGCCATCACCACCCTTGGAAACAACAGTCAAAGCTATCTCTCAAGGAACTGCAACTATGCTCCATAAAACTCCTACTCATCTCAGGAAATGTCCGTCCAAGTCCTGGCCTAAGCAGCTCCTGCCACACAAAAACTACAGGGGCTCTTATCCTCGCAACCATTAACATCTGCAGCCTACTGCCAAAACTGGACGCACTCCAAGCCTTCATATGCCAACACAACCCTGACATCTTAGCTGACACCGAACGTTCCTGACCTGGCAGTAAACTTACAGGGCTACAATGTTCACAGACTGGACCTGGTCTCTAAAAAAGGCGGTGGTTGCACAATCTATATCAAAGACTCCCTGATGTGGCACCCTGTAGCAACTCCCTCACCTGCCGCCTCAGCCCAGATCCTGCCAATAAAAATCGTCCTAGGTCCTAACCATAAGGCCCTGACTACTGTCTCCATATACATCCCACCCAGGGATCTTAAACATGGTTTCAGCGATGTCCTTAACTTTATCAACTCACAACCTCCAGAAGCCGAACTTATTCTAGTAGGAGATTTCAATTTAAACTGGTTAGCATTGGATGCTAGTGCTCACAAAGATTCCATTTCAGCTGCTAGCCTCATGCAAATGGTCAACTCCCCTACCAGGACTAACTACAAGACTGGCACTAGTACCCTCCTGACCTGAGTCCTCACCAGTCACCCCACCAGGATCTCTCGTACTACTGTTCTCCCGGACTCTCTCAATGACCACTCCCCAGTCATATGTGAATGGTCTAACAAATTCCTCAAGCCCCCTTCCAAAATCATCTCAAGCAGGGTCCTTCCTCGTGGAAAACTTCCCTATCTAAAACACCACCTGCTACTGCCAGACTGGCTACCTATTTACAAGGTGACAGATGTTAACTCGGCTCTTAATAATTTCATCTCTACTTTTGACAGGGCTTATGACTTCTTTGCCCCTGTTAAAAGGTGAAAAACAAAATATCTCTGCAACCCCTTGCTCACTGTGGGTCTTCTCGCTCAGCTGAAATTGAGAGACCACCTTTGGGTGGTAGCCAAAACTACTGGCAAACAACCGGACATCCAAAAATACAAAAAAGCCTGAAATGCCTGCACTACGAAATCCTCCTATTACAAAGACACTCTCACCAATACCTGGGGAAATGGATGTGCATTTTGGGATAATATCAAGGAAGTTTCAGAGAAGCAGCCTAAAACCTCTCCAACCATGTTAATAGTTGATGGATCCACAACCCTCAACCCTATGGTGATCGCTAACACCTTTAACAGGGCTTTTTCAGACCTCAGTGCTGTTCTCCCCCCTGACTTTTTCGAAAACAGGGCCATGTCCCCTAACACTTCTCCTCCACAGTCAAACCATCCCCTCTTCTACTTCAGGGAGGTAAGGCTGAATGAAGCTCGCCGCTACACTGCTGCTATCTCTAAATCCAGATCTAGTGGCGACACCCTGGATCTTAAGCTTTTGTCACTTACCCTCAATGAGGTAATTCATCCGTTAACAAAAATTGTAAGTCTCTCTCTCAGCTGTGGAAAATTCCCGGACATATGGAAAACAGCCGTCGTGACACCTGTCCATAAAAGTGGCGATACGACGAATCACTCAAATTATCGCCCTATCTCCATACTGCCCTCACTCTCTAAGGCACTCGAGTGCATCGTGGCAGATAAACTTACCGACCATCTGGATAAATACAGTATACCTTGTGCACAACAACACGGTTTCCGGAAAGATCACAGCACCACCACAGCCCTACTGGAGTTCACTGGAGCATTGCACAAATCCCTCGACAATGGCCTACTCACAGGGGTCATCTTCATTGACCTCTCCAAGGCATTTGATACTGCACACCATGGGCTACTAATTGTCCAACTACAGAACACTGGGCTTTCTCCAGACTCTGCTCTCTGGCTTAAAAGCTACCTAGAAAACGGTCACAGAGAGTAAGAATTGCTGATGCTCTTTCAGATACCTTGCCTGTTCGCTATGGTGTCCCACAGTGTCCATACTGGGCCCCCACCTTTCCAGCCTTTTCTTAAACTCCCTCCCTCAACACTGCACTGAACAAGTCATACTGTATGCTGATGATGCTGTTGTATTCTCCTCTCACAAAGACTCCGCATCACTACAACACAATCTTCTGCTTGGATTCAGTGCTTTAGATTCATGGTTTCTCAATCATAAACTGGTCCTTAATCACAAGAAA
Source organism: Neoceratodus forsteri (assembly GCA_016271365.2). Lineage (NCBI taxonomy): Eukaryota > Metazoa > Chordata > Ceratodontiformes > Ceratodontidae > Neoceratodus > Neoceratodus forsteri. Next base: position 1,439,272,038 of record CM057452.1, read on the forward strand.
ACCAGATCTATGCTTTTCTGCAGCTCTCATAATCCACACAAGCAACACCACTTGGCCATCTCCACCTCTCAGGGGAACACCCTAGAACAGGTGGTGTCCTTCAAATACCTAGGGATACAGCTTGACCCTAATCTCTCCTATGGAGCTCACGCTGACAATATTGCTAGAGCTACAAATACATGGCTTGGCCTTGTCTACAAACACAGACAACACCTTACACCAGAAGCACTGAAGATTGCTGTCCAGAGCTCTGTGATCTCTGTTACAGACTATGGTCTCATTATTTATGGCTCTGCCACAACCACAACCCTTAGACGCATATCAACTGCATTAAATAAGGCATGCCGGCTCATTACTGGTGCCTACTGTCTCACCCACACATGTGACCTGTACACTCTGACTGGCTAGCTCCAACTATCCAATTGCATCAAGAGTCTCACCTGTACCATGGTGAAAAAAATCTACCTTGGCCTTGCACCCCCTGGGGCCTTAGCCCTGTTACACCACTGATCCAACAATCGTTGCCTACGGAGATCCGATATGCAGTTACTGAAAGTCCCCCGCTGTCGCACTTCCCAGGGACAATGCTCCTTTGCCTATAAAGCACCGCTCTGGTTTAATGGTCTTAGCCCCACCATCTCCTCTGCCCTGACACTTGGTATGTTTAAAACTAGACTCTGGCACCATCTCACTGCCAACAGCTCCTGTGACTGCCTCCTTAACACCAGAACCTCTATTTCTCTGCCAGCTCTAGCGGCCCTCTTTTCTCTCACCAGACACACCTGTCACACCTTGGTATACCCCATACTGCACTTTTCCTTTACACCCATTCCTCCCTCCCACTCCTCCTACCTCTCTACCCCCTACCTGTCCCATCCCCTAGCCTCTCGTCCCCTTCTCTCCCACCCCCGACTCCAGCACTTCTCAACTTATGTCTGTTGCTCTGACTAATGCTTCTGGCTGCTTGTTCATTTTGTTACTTTTGAAATGTATCAATATGCAAACTGTATGCTACGACCACATTGTTGTTAGTTCTGACTTGCTGTTCTCCTCAATCTGTATTTCTCTGATGTGGAACCTTTGTAAAAGAGCCTTGGCTCAAAGGTAACTGTAATCCTAGACCGAAATAAATAAAATAAATAAATAAAGTTTATTAAAAGAGACAGAACAGACAAGAAGTTGTACTTTTACAAGAGACCCACCTCTCCGCAATTGAACATGAGAAACTTAAAAACCTGGGGTTTACAACAGTGGAGGCCTCCTCTCATGCCTCAGGGAGGAGGAGGGGTGTGGCGGTTCTCATTCCTAGGGGAGTCCCATTTGAAATACAAGATAGCATAAAAGATGCAGAGGGGAGATATGTTATAGTAACTGGTAAATTACATATGCAGGCGGTCACTCTGGTCTTGGACTATTTCCCCACGGGATCCTCCAAAATTTGGGCGCAAAAATTCCTTGCTCAGTTGACAGAGGTAATACAAGGGCAGGGGGAGACCTGAATACCACCTTAAATCCTACAATGGATGCCTCCGAATATGGGCCCCATCGAGCTAATCCCCTACAGAAATATCTAAAAAATACCCTTCCCTCCCTCCCTGGGTTTTACTGATATCTGGCACCATTGCTTTCCTACATCTAGGGGCTACACATATATGGCTCAGGGTACAGGGGTGGCATCATGATTAGATTATGTTTTCACCACGGTTGAACACCTGGAAACACTCCAGGATGTGTGGCACGAAGTGACATTTTTGTTGGATCATGCCCCGGTGTACACGAAATTCAGATTAGGAAGTGGACATAAGACTGCATTCTGGAGACTGAACCTAATGCACCTTAGGGACCTGGAATTTTGCAGGTTGGTTCTGGATGTAATACCTAGGATCCTCAGGGAGAATTCTGGAGGGTGGGTGGTGTCGTCCATATTTTGGGACACCCTGAAGACAGTCTTATGGGGGGGGGGATAATGGCCTTCTCATCCAAAAAACACAGAGAGGGGGAAGCCTGCTTTCTGAAATACCAGGATGAGTTAAGGAACTTACAGCACCTCTGGGCCCTGGGGGACAGAACAGTAAAACCACAGATGCTCCAGATAAGGCAGCAGCTGCAAAAGTTAATGGACCAGAAAACAGAGCAGCAGTTGTTTTATCTGAAACACACCTGTCATGAAGGGGGACCCAAGGGGCCAAGAATCCTGGCCCGCAAGCTAAGGATGCATAAGGCCAGGGCCTGTGTCACAGCCCTTGTTGACCCCCGAGACAGGGAAGCAAGTTAAGTCAGTCTTTATTTATATAGTGCTTTTCAATATCAAGGCACCTTACAGAGTATAAACCACAAATGTGCAAACATACAGCAATGTAAATTATTTAAAAATCAGTCTGGGAAAGCCAGAGAAAATAAATACGTTTTTAACATAGACTTAAAACTACTGATGGTAAGGCATTCTCTGAACTGACGAGGTAGAGAATTCCACAGGGTTGGTGCCGCAAAAGAAAAAGCATGAGCACCAAATGTTTTTAGATGAACCCTGGGAATCTCTAGCAATTCCTCGTCGGCGGATCAGAGAGGACGACTGGGGGTGTAGAGAGTCAGGAGATCTTTTCAGGTTGTCAGGTCCCTGTTCATGTAGGGCTTTAAAGGTAAGCAAGCCTACCTTATAGGTGATCCGCCACTGAACCGGCAGCCAGTGTAGTCTGCGTAGCACAGGCATTATGTGACTGGACCAAGAAGTACCAGTCAACAGCCTGGCTGCAGCATTCTGCACCAGTTGCAAGTGGCGGATATCAACCCAGACAGCCCTAGGAAGAGGGCATTTCAGTAGTCAAAATGGGTAGTAATGAAGGCATGAGCCAATGTTGGAAGGTCGCCGGGCAGAACCAGGTGTTTCACCCGGGAGATATTCCTCAGATGGTAAAATGAGGATTTAACCACGACTGACACCTGAGATATCAGGGTCAAACCGTTGTCAAAAATAATGCCCAGGTTCCACACCCGATCTGATGTAGTGAGCTGGACACCGGCAAGCCACAGGCCGGACATGTGCCCAGCCCCCAAACCTGCCCCTGGGCGATCCAGGTCCACAACCAACACCTTATCTGGATTCAGCCAACTGGAACCCATCCAGTCTTTGATCTCGGAAAGGCAATTATTTAGCACAGAGACCCCATCATACTGTCCAGGCACAAAGGACATAGACAGCTGAGTATCATCTGCACAGCAGTGAAAACTCAATCCATATCGCCCGATGATATCTCCCAATGGCAGCATGTACACTGCAAACAACATGAGCGCCAATATGGAGCCATCGTGGCACCCCAAAGGACAGGGGGAGGGCATCAGAGGAATAAATTCCAGTGACCACCCTTTGAGATCTGCCTGCGAGGAACAATCAAAACCATTCGAGGACTGTACTCGACAGTCCACAAAGTAACCTCAGGGTCTCCAAAAGCACTCCATGGTCCACAGTGTCAAAGGCTGCTGAGAGATTGAGAAGGACCAAGATGGTACGAGCCTTTTGATCTCTCGCCATTAGGATGTCATTTAGTACCTAAACAAGGGCAGTCTCTGTACTACGCCTTTTTATGAAACCAGACTGAAGGGTTTCATAGACATTGGGGGTTACAAGCAGGCATCACATCCCAAGGAAATCAGGCAAATTATGGCCATATATTACCAAACACTATATAAAGCAGATCCTCACTCCTCTATAGAACAGATACAAAAATATTTACAGAATTTACGGCTTCCCAAAATGACCACAGCCCAGAGGGATGCACTATTGGCCCCAGTGATGACGGGAACTGGAAGTGCTACTGAACAGAGCTAAAACCCTGAAGGCACCAGGCCTGGATGGCTACCCTCTTGAATTTTATAAAACATTTAAAGAACTATCAATGCCCACCCTGCTAACGGTAGCACATGAAGTGCAAAAAGGGGATCCCCCACCACCTTCTTGGAAATATGCCATAATAACGTCTACCCTAAGCCCAATAAAGATGCTAAACTCCCTTCACCCTATCGCCCAATATCCATGTTAAATTTTGATTATAAATTATACACGTCAGCCGTAGCAAACAGATTCAAAAATATTTTACCATCTTTAGTTGACCCTGACCAAGTTGGGTTTATAAAGACCAGACAGGCACATGATGTGATCAGGCGCACATATCTCTTGAAAGAATATGCATCCCAGAGAAATATCCCTGTAGCATTATTTGGTCTTGCTGCGGAGAAGGCATTTGACAGGGTCGCATGGCCCTTTTTGTGGGCCACCCTGTCACAGTTCGGGATCTCGGAGGAAATAATTAAGCAATTTCAAAACATTTACAATGCCCCCCCAAGCCTATTTAAAATTAGATGGTTCTTTAGGTGATCCCTTCACATTACAACATGGAACCCGCCAGGGATGCCCACTCTCCCCCCTGCTCTTTGCCTTGTACCTCAAACCTCTAGTCCAAGCAATACGAAACCACCCAGAGATAGAGGGAATTCCCATGGGAGGAAAGTCCTACAAAATGTAACTTTTTTGCAGATGACATCCTGTTGACCCTAACCTCTCCAGAAACATCTATACCGAAGGTATGGGATCAGCTTACTCGCTTTGGAGAGCTGGCGGGATATAGGGTCAGTCAGCAGACAATGGAAGTTTTATTATGTGATTATACCCCTTCCCCTTCCTTAAAATTAAGGAATCCATTTAAGTGGCAGAGGCAGACCATGAGGTACTTAGGAATTAAAATAACAAAGAACCCGATTCATGCAGAATTGGTGAATTTCGAACCACTAATGCAACAACTTGCTGAAGATACAGACAGACAGATGCAGATCCCCCTAAGTTTCCTGGCTAGACTGAAAACAATTAAACAAAATGTGTTCCCATGCATATTATTTTTTTTTACAAACACTGCCAGTACCACCTAATAGAAGCTATTTCCAAGCCTGGGACCGGTTAATTTTGTGATTCCTACGGAGGGGCAAACCCCCCCAGGGTCTGCTATTCTCTTCTTCAGCTTCCCAAGGAGAGGGGTGGCCTAAATTTGCCCAATCTCCAACAATACACATTGGCATCTCAACTAAGAACTGTCTTCTGCTGGTTGAATCCTGGGTATGATGCACCATGGAAGCAGTTTGAACTAAATTGGAGTGATATATTTAATCTAACAGATTATCTTTTTGGACATCCCCCTGAATGCCACCCACTCTCCAAATTTCCTCCGCACACAGCCGAACCATTTAGGTATTGGCTGATCCTGATAAAGAAATATCTTACCCCAATGAAGGTCCTTTATATTCATACCCTGGCTACAAAGGCGTCTTTCCCACCTAATAAAGTAGATAAGTCTTACAAACAATGGCATTGTTTTGGGCTCACGTATCTATCTCAGTTAGTGGGACCTGCGGGCCTTTACTCATTTGCACAATTGCATTCCCTCTGTCAAATACCATACACATTCTTTCATAAATACCTACAATATAAATCATATCTGCAACCAGTAGAAGAGGCTCTCTCAGCTATAGCAAAGAGGCCCTCTTTGTTGATAACCTAAATTCATACCCAAAGAGACGGGGCCCCAACAGAACACCTAATAAGTCTCATATACAAAGCCCTAAGTGAGAAGCACCAGGACTCGATGGAATCCACAAGATCTAGATGGGCTAAGGAATTAGGAATGGAAATTCTGGAGTCGAACTTGGGACAGCCTTAGCAAGGTTCTCCATACTGGAAGAGTATGCATGGAAGTTGCGAATTCAATTTTTCTGTACCCCAGCCATAATAGCCAAATACGATATGGACCCCTTGGGACAGTACTGGAAGGCATGTGGCAAATCCCATGTGGACCAGGCACACATACTGTGGGAGTGTGAGCTCCTGATCCCTTACTGGCAAGAAGTCACCCAAGAAATAATAAAAATTTATGATTGTCCTGATCTTTTAACTCCTACATATATTTTGACAGCCACCACTCCACAGGGGCTTAAAGTGGATAAGAATACATATAGGCAAACAACATTATTAATATTAGCAGCGAAAAAAGTTATTACTAGAGTGTGGCGCATAACAAAGATTCCTACTAAGGAGTCGTGGTGTAGTCTCTCGAGAGAAATATATTCCCTGGAAAGAATAACAGCCAGAATGAGAGACAGGGTGGACAACTTCGACACTAGATGGCGTAAATGGGTGCTATTTCAGCTGGCAAATTACCCAGATTTTATCCCCGACCCACGGGACAGTGGAGGGCTCCTCGGGGGGGGGGGTGCCCTGGGGGATGGACAGGGGGGTGGTCTTTCCCCTGCTTTCCCCGGCCCTCCACTTGTCTATGTTAATGGTTACAGGATCAGGCTTGGCATGAGGGAGAGAGATAGAGAGAGGATCGAATTTTAACTTTAAGGTTCTTAACACTGCAGTCTCATAGAAGTGCTGAAAAGTACAATATATGTAGAAAACTTTGATAGGTTGTAGGGACTGGGTAAATTGTAAGGAAAGGAAAGGAAAGAATGTAGAAAAATGTAATGAAATGTAATAGAAACTTGCAGTAATGGAAATAATCTTTTGAACCATTGTCAATAAATTACTGTATGAATTTGTAAACCTATGATACCAATAAAAATAAAAATATATATATAAAAAAATAATTTATGCATTAAGATGTTTAAGTTTAAGTGAACAAAGTCATGAAACCCCTCTCAAAGGAGCGGATAAGGAAGTGAGAAGGGGGATATTCATGAGATTGGTAAATGGTCTATCAGTGTCACTAAATTTGATAATTGTGATGTCATAAAGCTGATGACATCACTTTCATTATAAATGTTGGTTACCAGTAATTTAGTTCTGGCAGTATAGCAAAGAGGTTAGAGAAATGAGCTGTGAATGAGTTTGGTACATCTAGCAGACAAACCTGGGTTTAATTCCCATAGCCTCCACTTGCATACTGTATGACTCTAAGCAAGTCACTTAACCTCCCTGATCACCCTTGAAAATAGGCATCCGTGCCAAGTGGGCCTTCTCCAGTTACCAAAAAGTAACATTTAAAAGAAAATATTCAGACTCTCAAAGCCCACTGTTAGGGATACTCCACGCAGCTCAAGAGAATCAAAGAAGCTCGCATGCCTGTGAAGAATCTTCCAGAAGAGAAGAAAAGGGCTGAATGAACAGGTGTTATGCATTTGTCAATGCCGGGTGTCATCAGTGGTATAGAAGCATGATTGCGGTGTGAATGGTGGTAAAGGACATGCTGGCAGAGGATTAACACCGAGTGTCTTCAACCACCTGTGAAGTGCGATATAAAATTCCCATAGAATCATAATATAAACTGTAAGCAATAACACACCACAGGGAGGGTGGTAATACTCAACTACCGCACAGCCCAGGTGGGTTGTGAGACATGAGGTGCAGCTGAGTGCCTCAACCACCTGGGTAGTGTGTATGCCTTCAGTCAGGCACTGAAGGCACCTATGCAGCGTTGGAAGTGCATGCTAAGGACTTCGGAGAGTCAGTAGGTGGCTGCTCTGAAGAGCACCAGGTCCTTGGCTTCTTCACCTGGAAACAGAGGTAACATTCAGATTTACACGTGGCACACAGATGAATGACACAAAATGAAACCAAAAAAAGGGAAATGGCAGCATAGTGAGATGCAGCTGTGAGTAGTATGGAGAAGGCAGTTTTTATATGCACTAACTAAATGCAAGGAAGAGAGGGAAGTGTTGTTGGGTGGGTGTGTAGAAATGCAGAGTGCCCTAGATCACATTGCCTGATAATGTAAAGCATGGGTGTAGCCAGGCATACTCCAAGTACTCCATGGTGTGCAATTTTATTTAAGGGGGGTAGCAAATAGGCTTTGAACTGCTTCCTTTTTCCATGAAAACTAACAAAGAAAATGCTGAACCTTTCTGTAATTTTATTTCATAGGAATTGAAACTAGAAGGACTGGTCACTAATACTGTCTTTGCATCCCAAGGACAATACAACTTTACAGGCTCTGGGCTGGTATGTGGGTGTCTTAGGGAGCAATGCATGGCATTTGTATTTACCCATGCATGGCACCAACCACTGTCATGGAATACAAACGTTGTATTTATTGTGCCAAATGAGGCAACAAACACAGTCCTGGTGTACATCTGTATATTGTCTGGCTTCACCCCGGGGGTGGGGGGGTAGCAGTGAGTCCACTTGGTGTGCAGATCTGAAATTCCTGGCTACACCCCTGATGTAAAGTGAGAATGTGGGACTCTGTGCCTCGCACTGTCATGGCGAGGCAGCACTGACAGAGCAGGGGAAACTAGAAATGGAAACATTAAGCATGCAACAGATTTTAACCCCGTTGGGAAGGTGGGAGCTATTTGAAAAGCAAATAAAGTTGGCATTCATCTGTATCCCTCCCGGGAGTGCCTGAAAATAGGCAGGATTTGTCTAGTGCACTTGCCCGGTCAACAAAAACTAAATAAAAAAATAAAAATTGCAGTTTGGTTAATTGGAAGAATGAGATCCTCAGATTATTTCTGACACCCATGCATTGCAGACTAGGAACTGGGAGTGTTGAGTATACACACACAAGCAAGTGCTGTAGCTATATTACACTTACGAAATAGGAATCGCCGAGATGAGGCGGGGTTGTTATACCTCTCAGCAGAGGATAACAGGGAAATATCAGTCAGACTGAGACAGCCTGTAAACAGGGTTGGGACATGGTCATGTATTTTTTTTTATTTGTTGAGTTCTAGGATTACAAATACCTTTGAGCCAGGGCTCTTTTACAAAGGTTCTGCATCATTAGGTACAGATTAGACAGAAATGTTACTGGCAACACAATTAATTGTTGTACAAACATACATTGCAGACGAGGACCATAAACTGAGGCAAACATTCAATAATGGGAGGAGGAACGAGGTGATAAGAAGAGAGATGGATAGAAGAGAAAAAGGAGGGGGAGGGAGGGGGGACAGCAAGGAGAGAGGAGAGGCAGAGGGAGAAAAGGAAGGGTGGCGGCAGAGCGGGGAAAGCAGCCCGGAGGCTTTGTCAGAGAAACAAAAAGTAAAGTGCAGACATTGTGCATGGTTGGTGTCACAAGTGCTAGGAGGCCGAGGCTCTTGACAGTAGGCAGAGCAGCGGAGCCACAAAGGAGTGAACTGATTCAATAGACCCGGGGGGGGGGGGGCATCCAGTGGTACATTCAAGGCTAGACATTACAGTCACAGGTGCTGGTGGCAATGAGAGAGTAGCGGAGCCTGGTTTTGAAGGTACCAAGTGTGGGGGCGGCGGTGATATCACTAGAGAGTCCATTTAGCCAGTAGGCATCCCAGTAGGCAAAAGCTCTTTGACCTTGGATTGTGCGGCAGTAGGGGATTTGGAACTGCTGTGGTTTGGTTCCTTGTGTGCTCTGGCTGCTTATCTTAGGTACCTTATCTTATGTAACTCTGGGGAAATGGCTAATGGTGTGATAGGGGCACAGTCCCATAATAAGGCAGGCTTGGGCAGATTAGATGGGGCTTGGGGGGGCAGCCGGTGCATCTAAAACTGCTTGTCATTTCCGTCTGGCAGCAGGTGGGACCTCTACAGGGGCACGGATGTCACAAACAATCTGATTCCTCTCTGCCAATTAACCAAACTGCAATTTGTTATTCAAACAGTTCCCACTTCCTGCCTTCTGAAGGAGGGAGTGGGGTGCAAAACTGTTGTACACTCAATGTTTCCATTTCTATTTTCCTCTGCTCTGTCAATGCTGCTTTGCTGTGACAGTGTGAGCCACAGATGCCTGAATTCTCACTTTACATTATCAGGTAAAGTGGTATAGGGCACACTGTATATCTCACACAGCCACACACCAACACTACCTTTTCTTCCTTACATTTAGTCAGTGCACATAAAAACTGCCTTCTCCATACTACCCAGAGGTACATCTCACTCTGCCATCATTTTCCTCTTTTTGCTTTCATTTTGTATCACTCAGCTGTGTGCCATTTTATTTGTAATCTTATCTCAGTTTCCTTGTGATGGGCCTACCCTGTGCAACTTCACAACCATTGCTGCAATGTCTGATAATTAGAGGTCCTCACCAATAATTCACCAATAGTGTCAGATAGTGGCAAGAATGGTCCAAACGTGCCACAGGAGGTCTCATGACTGGTTGGAAACCAGACAAGGCCTACCCTGAGCAAGGCCTACCCTTTCCAGGGCTGGCTTCTGCCCAGAATGGGCTTCTGCCGACCAGCGGCCCCAGCCCATGTTCAGGCCGGCCACGCAATCTTTCTTGCCAGCCCACATAGACCTAAGACTTGCTCCTTCCCAGAACGGGCTCCTACCGACTGGAGGCTCCGGCTAGTGCTCAGGCTGGCCACAAGATCCCCCCTGCCGGCCCACACAGACCTAGGACTTGCTCCTACCCTGAACGGGCTCCTGCTGACCGGCAGCACTGGCTCACGTACAGGCCGGCCGTACAATCCCTCCTGTCAGCCCACAGAGACCCAGGACTTGCTTCTGCCCAGAAAGGGCTCCTGCTGACCAATGACCCTGGCCCATATACAGATTGGCCGCACAATCCCTCCTGCCAGTACACACAGACCCAGGACATGCTCCTGTCCAGAGCAGGCTCCTGCTGACCAGCGGCGCTGGCCCATGCTCAGGCCAGCCACGTAATCCCTCCTGCCAGTCCACACAGACCCAGGACTTGCTTCTACCCAGAATGGGCTCCTGCTGACTGGCGGCCCCGGCCCATGCTTCTGCCGGCTCCGCAATCCCTCCAGCCAACTCACACAAACTCAGGACTTGCTCCTTCCCAGAACAGGCTCCTGCTGACCGGCAGCCGCAGCCCATACTCAGGCCAGCCGCGTGATCCCTCCTACCAGCCCACACAGTCCCAGGACTTGCTTCTGCCCAGAAAGGGATCCTGCTGACTGGTGGCCCCAGCCCATGCACAGACTGGCTGTGCGATCCCTCCTGCCAGCCCACATAGACCTAGGACTTGCTCTTGCCCAGAATGGGCTCATGCTGACCAGCAGACCCGGCCCATGCTCAGGCCAGCCACGTGATCCCTCCTGCCAGCCCACACAGACTCAGGACTTACTCCTACCCAGAATGGGATCCTGCTGACCGGCAGCCCCGGCCCCTGTTCAGGCCGGCTGCACGATCCCTAATGCCAGCCCACACAGACCCAGGACTTTCTCCTGCCCAGAACAGGCTCCATCTCATCGGTAGCCCTGGCCCATGCTCAGGCCAGCCGTGTGATCCCTCTTGCCAGCCCACACAGACCCAAGACTTGCTCCTGCCTAGAATAGGCTCCTGCTGACTGGTGGCCCCAGACAATGTTCAAGCCGGCTGTGTGATCCCTCCTGCCAGCCCACACAGGCTCAGGACTTCCCCAGAATGGGCTCCTGCTGATCCATGGACCCGGCCCATGTTCAGGCCAGCCATGCAATCTCTAATGCCAGATCACTCAGACCCAGGACTTGCTTCTGCCCAGAATGGGCTCCTGCTGACTGGCGGTCCTGGCCCATGGTCAGACTGGCCGCAGGATCCCTCCTGCCAGCACACACTGACCAAGGACTTGCTCATGCCTAGAATGGGCTTCTGCTGACTGGCAGACCTGGCCCATGCTCAGGCTGGCTGCACAATCCCTCCTGCCAGCCCACACAGACCCAGGACTTGCTCCTGCCCAGAACAGGCTCCATCTCACTGGCGGCCTCAGCCCATGCTCAGGCCAGCTGTGTGATCCCTCCTGCCAGCCCACACAGACACAGGACTTGCTCCTGCCTAGAACAGGCTCCTGCTGACTGGTGGCCCCACCCCATGCTCAGGCTGGCTGTGCGATCCCTACTGCCAGCCCACACAGACTCAGGACTTGCCAAGAATGGGCTCCTGCTGATCCATGGCTCTGGCCAAGGTTCAGGCCAGCTGCATGATCCCTAATGCCAGCCCACACAGACCCAGGACTTGCTCGTACCTAGAATGGGCTCCTGCTGACTGGCTGCCTTGGCCCTTCCCACAGGCCAGCCGCATGATCTCTCCGGCCATCCCACACAGACCCAGGACTTGCTCCTGCCCAGAATGGGCTCCTGCTGACTGGTGACCCCAGCCCATGTGCAGGCTGGCTGCACGATCCCCCTGCCTGCTCACACAGACCCAGGACTTGCTCCAGCCCAGAGTGGGCTACTGCTGACCAGTGGCCCCAGCCCGTGCTCAGGCTGGAGCAAGACCTGGGCCAGCCACGTAATCTCTCCTTCTGGCCTACATAGACCCAAGACTTGCTCCTTCCCACAACAAGCTCCTGGTGACCGGTGGCCCTGGCCCATGGTCAGGCCTGCCACGCAGTCCCTCCTGCCAGGCCTCACAGACCCAGGACTTGCTCCTGCCCAGAATGGGCTCTTGCTGACCAGCGGTCCCAGCCCATGCTCAGGCCAGCCGTGTGATCCCTCCTGCCAGTCCACACAGACCCTGGACTTGCTCCTTCTCAGAATGGGCTCCTGCTGACCGGTGGCCCTGGCCCATGCTCAGGCAGGCTGCGCGGTCCCTCCTGCCAGCCAACACAGACCAAGGACTTGCTCCTGCCAGAACGGTTTCTTGCTGACCCATGGCCCCAGCCCATCCACAGGCCAGTCATGTGATCCCTCGACCCAGGACTTTCTGCTGCCCAGAACAGTCTCCTGCTGATCGGCAGCCATGGCCCATGCTCAGGCCAGCCGCGTAATTTCACCTGCCAGCACACACAGACTCAGGACTTGCTCCTTCCCAGAACGAACTTCTACTGACCGGCGGCCATGGCCCATGCTCATGCCAGCTGTGTGATCCCTCCTGCCAGCCCACACTGACCCAGGAATTGCTCCTGCCCAGAACGGGCTCCTGCTGACTGGTGGCTCCAGCACATTCTCAGGCCTGCTGCGCGATCTCTTCTGCCAGCCCACAAAGACCCAGAACTTATTCCTCCCCAGAACGAGCTCCCACTGATCAGCGGCCCTGGCCCATGCACAGGCTAGCCGCGTGATCCCTCCTGCCAGCCCACAAGACCCAGGACTTGCTCCTGCCCAGAACGGGTTCCTGCTGACTGGTGGCCCTGGTCCATGTTAAGGCCAGCCACTTGATCCCTCCTGCTAGCCCACACAGACCCAGGACTTGCTCCTGCCCAGAACGGGCTCCTGCTGACTGATGGCACTGGCCCATGCTGGAGCCAGCCACGCGATCTCTCCCCAACCCACACAAACCCATGACTTGCTCCTTCCCAGAATGGGCTCCTGCTGACTGGTGACCTCAGCCCATGTGCAGGCTGGCTGCACGATCCCCCAGCCTGCCAACACTGACCCAGGACTTGCTCCAGCCCAGAGTGGGCTACTGCTGACCGATGGCCCCAGCCCATGCTCAGGCCGGACCAAGACCTAGGCCAGCCACGTAATCTCTCCTTCTGGCCCACATAGACCCAAGACTTGCTCCTTCCCACAATGAGCTCCTGGTGACTGGTGGCCCTGGCTCACGGTCAGGCCTGCCACGCAGTCCCTCCTGCCAGGCCTCACAGACCCAGGACTTGCTCCTGCCCAGAATGGACTCTTGCTGACCAGCGGTCCCAGCCCATGCTCAGGCCAGCAGTATGATCCCTCCTGCCAGCCCACACAGACCCTGGACTTGCTCCTTCTCAGAATGGGCTCCTGCTGACCGGTGGCCCTGACCCATGGTCAGGCTAGCTGCGCGATTCCTCCTGCCAGCCCACACACACCCAGGACTTGCTCCTGCCAAGAATGGGCTCCTGCTGACTGGTGGCCCCGGTCCATGCTCAGGCCAGCCACATGATCCCTCCTGCCAGCCCACACAGACCCAGGACTTGCTCCTTCCCAGAATGCGCTCCAGCTGACCGGCGGCCATGGTTCATGCTCAGGCTGGCTGCACGATCCTTCCTGCCAGCTCACACAGACCCAAGACTTGCTCCTGCCCAGAACGGGTTCCTGCTTACCAGTGACCCCGGCCCATGCTCAGGCCGGCTGCGCGGTCCCTCCTGCCAGCCCACACACACCCAGGACTTGCTCCTGCCAAGAATGGGCTCCTGCTGACTGGTGGCCCCGGTCCATGCTCAGGCCAGCCACATGATCCCTCCTGCCAGCCCACACAGACCCAGGACTTGCTCCTTCCCAGAATGCGCTCCAGCTGACCGGCGGCCATGGTTCATGCTCAGGCTGGCTGCACGATCCTTCCTGCCAGCTCACACAGACCCAAGACTTGCTCCTGCCCAGAACGGGTTCCTGCTTACCAGTGGCCCCGGCCCATGCTCAGGCCGGCTGCGCGGTCCCTCCTGCCAGCCAACACAGACCCAGGACTTGCTTCTGCCCGGAACGGGTTCCTGCTTACAAGTGGCCCCGGCCCATGCTCAGGCCGGCTGCGCGGTCCCTCCTGCCAGCCAACACAGACCAAGGACTTGCTCCTGCCAGAACGGGCTCTTGCTGACCCATGGCCCCAGCCCATTCACAGGCCGGTCGTGCGATCCCTTGACCCAGTACTGTCTGCTGCCCAGAACAGTCTCCTGCTGATCAGCAACCCTGGCCCATGCTCAGGCCAGCCGCGTAATCTCACCTGCCAGCACACACAGACTCAGGATGTGCTCCTTCCCAGAATGAACTCCTACTGACCGGTGGCCATGGCCCATGCTCGTGGCAGCTGTGCGATCCCCTTTACCAGCCCACACTGACCCAGGAATTGCTCCTGCCCAGAACGGGCTCCTGCTGACCGGTGGCTCCAGCACATTCTCAGGTCTGCTGCACGATCTCTCCTGCCAGCCCACAAAGACCCAGAACTTATTCCTCCCCAGAACGGGCTCCTACTGATCAGCAGCCCTGGCCCATGCACAGGCTAGCCGTACAATCCCTCCTGCCAGCCCACACAGACCCAGGACTTGCTCCTGCCCAGAACGGGTTCCTGCTGACTGGTGGCCCCGGCCCATGTTAAGGCCAGCCACTTGATCCCTCCTGCCAGCCCACACAGACCCAGGACTTGCTCCTGCCCAGAACGGGTTCCTGCTGACTGGTGGCCCCGGCCCATGTTAAGGCCAGCCATTTGATCCCTCCTGCCAGCCCACACAGACCCAGGACTTGCTCCTGCCCAGAACGGGTTCCTGCTGACTGCCGGCCCTGGCCCATGCACAGGATGGTTGCGCAATCCCTCCTGCCAACCCACAGGGACCCAGGACTTGCTCCTGCCAGGAACGGGCTTCTGCTGACTGGCGGCCACAGCCCTGGCCTATACTCAGGCCAGCCACGTGATCCCTCCTGCCAGCCCACACAGACTCAGGACTTGCTCCTGCCCTGAACCTGCTCCTGCTGACTGGCAGCCCCAGCCCACGAACAGGCCGGCCATGCAATCCCTCCTGTCAGCGCACACAGACCCAGGACTTGCTCCTGCCCAGAATGGGCTCCTGCTAACCAGTGGCCCCGGCCCTTACACAGATTAGCTGCTCGATCCCTCCTGCCAGTACACACAGACCCAGGACTTGCTCCTGCTCAGACCGGGCTCCTGCTGACCGCGGCCCCAGCCCATGCTCAGGCTGGCCGCGCTATCCGTCCTGCCAGCCCATACAGACTCAGGACTTGCTCTTGCCCAGAATGGGCTCCTCCTGACTGGCGGCCCCAGCCTATGTTCAGGCCAGGTGCACGATCCCTAATGCCAGCCCACACAGACCCAGGACTTGCTTCTGCCCAGAACAGGCTCCTGCTGACCTGCAGCCCTGGCCCATGCTTAGGCCAGCTGTGTGATCCCTCCTGCCAGCCTGCACAGACCCAGGACTTGCTCCTGCTGGCGGGAGGCCCCAGCTCATGCTTACACTGGCCACCTGATCCCTCCTACCAGCCCACAGAGACGTAGGACTTGCTCCTGCCCAGAATGGGCTCTTGCTGACTGGTGGCCCTAGCCCATGTGCAGACTGGCCACACAATCCCACTTGCCTGCCCACACTGACCCAGGACTTGCTCCTGCCCAGAATGGGCTACTGCTGACCGGCAGACCCAGCCCATGCTCAGGTCGGAGCAAGACCTGGGCCAGCCACGTAATCTCTCCTTCCAGCCCACACAGACCCAGGACCAGGGCCCTGTGTTTTCTTCGATTCTGCGGTTGCAGCAGTGGCCGCAAAGATCAGAGCTGACCGCAGAAATCAGTGCTTGCCGCAGAAATCAGGAAAACCAGCCACACAGCCACAGAAATGCTAATTATGTTATGCAATCACACAAAGCAAGGGCTTAGGTATTGATGTGTTAAGTACGCCATGGCACACATGCCTATTAGAAGGGGCAGCAAACTGATGCTGTCCACTACAAAGCTGAAAAGCTAGTGGCTGCATGGCATCTTGACTCATGCTGGCTCTTGTTACATAACTCCTTCCAGCCAGTATTGTGTGTGTGTGTGTGTGTGTGTGTGGGGGGTGACTGACTCAATAGTAACAGAGCTTGATTAGGTCCACGGTGCGACATAGAGAGCCAGTTCTGAGTGCTGGATAGGAGGGCAACAAAGATGGTGCATGGGTTGCATCACAAGTCCTATGAAGACAGGTTGAAGGAACTGAACATGTACTCCCTGGAGGAGAGGAGGGAGAGAGGGGATATGATAGAGACATACAAGTATCTTACAGGGAGGAACAGGGTGCAGGAAAACACTATTTTTAAGCGAAAAAGATGTTTCAGGACTAGAGGGCATGGGATGAAGTTGGAGGGAGGACGATTCAGAGGAAACATGAAAAGAATTTCTTCACAGAACGGTGGTGGACAAGTGGAACACCCTGCCAGAGGAAGTGGTGGGGGCTGAAACAATCACGAGGATTTAAGAATGCATGGGATAGACATAAAGGAATTCTAGAGGTCAGGGGTAAGGGGAAATAGACTTCTAGGAAAACAAACTGAACTTACAAGCTCAAATGGGCAGACTAGGTGGGCCATAGGCCCTTATCTGCCGACACTGTCTATGTATCTATGTATCTATAATATTTTTTTATATAAAATGTATTATGAATGTCTCTGCTGAAAATCAAATGCTCCAGGAATGACCTCTCTCATCCCCCAGATTTCAGCTGACAGATGCAGGCTAAGAGAACTGCTGACAGTATGTATCACACACTGTGTTACTGGAAGATTTTATTAAGGATCCTGTTTCTCTGAGCTAATTACAGAGTTAAGTTAATTTTGGTAAGAGAGAAATCATAAACTAGGTTTATGACGTTAAAATAAGGGAAGCTAGGTTGTTACATAGAGGTGTAGGGTTGTAAATGACCCTATGAATTCTGTGTGAAGAGGGTACAGCATGAGATCAACAGAGGTGTCACTGAAACTGGAGTTATACTATGGTTGCAGAATTAATACTTTAAAATTACATCCTGTGGTTGTATAAAATATATATTTTTGTTAGATACTTGACCAGAGGAGAGGCTGGATGACTTCATCAAAAAGGGGGTTGGCCAATACTGCTTGAAAAGATTATTCTCTTTCACTATAGAGATGCATTTGTATCTGACACTGACTAAGGAAACATCTGAGCACTGAAAACGGGTATTTAGAAAGCTAGACAAAATCTAAATATAGTTGTAGGAATTGCCCTGTTTTAAACCTTGTTTTGTTTAAAGATATTATTATATATTTGAGTAAAAACTCAAATTTTAGAGCAAACCTGGTCTGTCTTTGAATTGCTTTCTTTTACTAAGAAATATTTATGGTTCGGCAGACATATAGCTTGTATGGTGGTACCAAACTGGAAACAGAAGCATTTTAAATCTGAGGTTTTTATTAAGTTTTAAGGGTTCATCTCTGAATACCTGGTTAGGTGCCCGTATGCAAAGATATCTGCCCCGAAGACAGATATATCTGAGCCTGTGCATTGGGTATACTAGCAAGAGGTTAACAGTTTGAATCCCTCCAGAACTGAGACCAAAGGTTGATCCGAACTCACAAAAACAGACTTTGTCTGTTATACTGTTCACAAGACTGCGCTCAGAGGTTGGCACTTTGGGAGTAGAGGGCCTGACCTGCTGAGTGAATTTGTGACAGATTGGTTGGCAGCAGTGGCATAATTTTGGTATCACAAGCTTTATTGTTCTGTCAGCTGAGACTGTAAGCTCTCTTGCAAAGAAAGAAAAAGACAGAGTTTTATTTTAAAAAAGAAAATAGAACTATATATCATTTGGTATACAGTCAAGTTCCTACCTATTTTATTAAGTTTTAAGGGTTCATCTCTGAATACCTGGCTAGGTGCCCATAGGCAAAGCTATCTGGCCCCCCGAAGACAGATATACCTGAGCCTGGGCATTGAGCATGCTAGTAAGAGGTTAACAGTTTGAATCCCTCCAGAAATGAGACCAAAGGTTGATCCGAATTCACAAAAACAGACAAGAGGGTTGCCTTGTCTGTTACATTGTTCACAAGACTGCACTCAGAGGTTGGCACTTTGGGAGTAGAGGGCCTGACCTGCTGAGTGAATTTGTGACACACGGCAGTTCTGATTTGCTGCTGTGTAGGTGTGGGTAGATCAGCCATGTTAATGTTTCATTATGAGGGCTGTTCATGGTGCATGCTGAATCCCTGGAAGATGAATTTGGAAGGAAGAACTGGAAGGCAAGCTGTAGTCGAGAAGTGAGAAGATTCAGTGGTGCCCATGGAGGTGGAATCAATCTCTGTGTGGTGACAGGCATCGGAGGAGGCGCTGATTGCAGAAACATTGGGCCGGCAGCAGACTGAGCAGAGGACTTGGTCCCCACTGGTGGACATCTATCACAGTTTTGATTTGTGGGCTGCAGTTCTGTACCTGCAAGTGTGAGAGTAATTTGTTGGTAAATCTGAACCTGCAGCCTAAGTGGTGCCATCAAGCTCAATTCTTAAGGAGGGTTAAGTTGCCCAGCTGCTGCAGAGTTGGGGACCAGCGTATACTAGAACTGGAGCAAGCTGGTATGGAAAAAAAATCGGAATGGAGAGTTTGATTGCTGCTATACATAAGTAAAATGAGGGTCACTGACTGAAGAACACCACCACCCCCTGAGTTGTGAGGAGACGAGAACATGCTAGCCAAGGTCACTCCAGCTTAATAAGAATGACTTGCTTGCATTTTTACTGTGTCCCCCCAAAGAAAAATCAGTCATCAACAAATCCTACAGACACTGCAAGTTATACCCTCCTTCACTATTATAGGAAGACAATTTCTACCCCCCAAAAACCACAGATTTGTACATTGCGCTCAAGATGTTCTTTGCAAGGCAGTTGGAGTATTCCTAGTTTACAAAAGGAATAATTTAAAAGAACATTGATCAAAATCAGAAAAAAATGGCCTTCAAGTTGGAGTCTCTATTTATATCTGCTAACTGTAAATATAAACCGTAAGAAATCCAAGCAGGTTTTGCCTTCTGTGTAGTTTTAGCTACGTGTGTATGTCCTTCTCTGATGATAACCTAGGAGAACAGCAAAGGCCACCAATTTCCAGAAGAACAGACAAGCCTTCAAACTCAGGGTGGGAGGGAAAGTTCATTAAAAGAGAACAAATGCCAATGACTGTGCCAGGTTTGGGTTATTGTTGTTTAATATTTGTGATAAGAAAATTACATACTGTTAAATGGCCTGCTGTTCCACTTTCAGTGCAGCAGAGGGGTTACATGAAGGCAGTCAAAGGGTCAACTAAGACTTAATCCCTTTGAAGGTATGCTGTTTAGCCACAGTTTATTTGACACAGAATGGCTACAGAATCAGCAGTTGTTCTGCCGCAGAAAGTATGAGGTCCTGCCACAGAATGTAAGTCCACTTTGCCTCAATAAACACAAAGCCCTTCCCAGGACTTGCTACTTCCCACAATGGGCTCCTGCTGACCGGCGGCCACAACCCATGCTCATTCCAGCTACGCCAGTCCACACAGACCCAAGACTTGCGCCTGCCCAGAACGGGTGCCTCCTGACTGGCGGCCCTGACCCATACTCAGGCCAGCCTTGTGATCCCTCCTGCCAGCCCACACAGACCCAGGACTTGCTCCATCCAAGAACGTGCTCCTCCTGACCGGCGGCCATGGCCCATGCTCATGCCAGCTACATGATCCCACCTGATAGCCCACACAGACCCAGGACTTGCTTCAGCCCAGAACAGGCATATGCTGACCAGCAGTGCTGGGCCATGCTCAGGCTAGCTGTGCAGTCCCTACTGCCAGCCCACACAGACCCAGAATTTGCTCCTCCCCAGAATGGGCTCCTGCAAACCGGCGGCCCTGGCCCATGCTCAGGCCAGCCAGGTGATCCCTCCTGCCAGCCCACACAGACCCAGGACTTGCTCCTTCCCAGAATGGGCTCCTGCTGACCGGTGGCCATGGGCCAAGCTCATGCCAGCTGCACGATCCCTCCTGCCACCCCACAAAGACCCAGGACTTGCTCCTTCCCAGAATGGCTCCTGAGCACCAGCGGCCCCGGCCCATGTTCAGGCCAGCTGCGTGATCATTCCTGCCTGCCCACACAAACCCAGGACCTGCTCCTGCCCAGAATGGGCTCCTGCTGACTAGCGGCCCCATCCCATTCTCAGGCCTGCCGCGCAATCTCTCCTGTCAGCGCACATGGACCCAGAAGATGATCCTGCACAGAACACTCTCCTACTGATCGGCAGCCATGACACATGCTCAGGTCAGCCGTGTAATCCCTCCTGCCAGCCCACACAAACCAAGGACTTGCTTATGCCCAGAACAGGCTCCATCTCACCAGTGACCCTGGCCCATGCTCAGGCCAGCTGTGTAATCCTTCCTGCCAGCCCACACTACCCAGGACTTGCTCCTGCCCAGAACAGGGTCCTGCTGACTGGCGGCCCCAGTCCATGCTTAGGCCAGCTGTACGATCCCTCCTGCTAGCCCACACAGACCCAGGACGTGCTCCTGCCCCAAACGGACTCCTGCTCACTGGTGGTGGCAGCTCATGCACAGGCCAGTTGTGCGATCCCCCCGCCAGCCAACACAGAACAAGGACTTTTTCCCACCCAGAATGGGCTCCTGCTGACCGGTGGCCATGGCCCATGCTCAAGCCAGCTGTGCAGTCCTTACTGCCAGCCCACACAGACCCAGGACTTGCTCCTGCCCAGAATGGGCTCCTGCTAACCAGCGGCCCCAGGCCCATGCTCAGGCTGGCCCCACGATCCCTCCTGCCAGCCCACATAGACACAGGACCTGATCCTGCCCTGAGCAGGCGCCTGCTGACTGGTGGACCCAGCCCATGCTCAGGCCAGCCGAGCGATCCCTCCTGCCAGCCCACAGAGACCCAGGACTTGCTCCTGCGCAGAACGGACTCCTGCTGACTGGCGGCCCCGGCCCATGCTCAGGCCTGCTGTGTGATCCCTCCTGCCATCCCACACAGACACAGGACTTCCTCCTTCCCAGAATAGGTTCCTGCTGACCAACGGCCCTGGTCCATTCTCAGGCTGGCTGCGTGATCCCTCCTGCCAGCCCACACAGACCCAGGACTTGTTCTTGGCAAGAATGGGCTCCTACTGACTGGCAGCCCCGGCTCATGCTCATGCCAGCCATGTGATCCCTCCTGCCTGCCCACACAGACCCAGGACTTGCTCCTGCCCAGAACGGGCTCCTGCTAACCAGCGACCCCGGCCCATACACAGATTGGCTGCACAATCCCTCCTGCCAGCACACACAGACCCAGGCCTTGCTCCAGTCCAGAATGGGCTCCTGCTGACTGGCGGCACTGGCCCATGCTCAGACCAGCCGCATGATCCCTCCTGCCAGCCCACACAGACCTAGGACTTGCTTATGCCCAGAACAGGCTCCATCTCACCAGTGACCCTGGCCCATGCTCAGGCCAGCTGTGTAATCCCTCCTGCCAGCCCACACAGACCAAGGACTTGCTTATGCCCAGAACAGGCTCCATCTCACCAGTGACCCTGGCCCATGCTCAGGCCAGCTGTGTAATCCCTCCTGCCAGCCCACACTACCCAGGATTTGCTCCTGCCCAGAACAGGGTCCTGCTGACTGGCGGCCCCAGTCCATGCTTAGGCCAGCTGTACGATCCCTCCTGCTAGCCCACACAGACCCAGGACATGCTCCTGCCCCAAACGGACTCCTGCTCACTGGTGGCCACAGCTCATGCACAGGCCAGTTGTGCGATCCCCCCGCCAGCCAACACAGAACAAGGACTTGTTCCCACCCAGAATGGGCTCCTGCTGACCGGTGGCCATGGCCCATGCTCAAGCCAGCTGTGCAGTCCTTACTGCCAGCCCACACAGACCCAGGACTTGCTCCTCCCCAGTACGAGCTCTTGTGAACCGGTGGCTCTGGCCCATGCTCAGACCAGCTATACGATCATTCCTGCCTGCCCACACAGACCCAGGACCTGCTCCTGCCCAGAATGGGCTCCTGCTAACCAGCGGCCCCAGGCCCATGCTCAGGCTGGCCCCTCGATCCCTCCTGCCAGCCCACATAGACACAGGACCTGATCCTGCCCTGAGCAGGCTCCTGCTGACTGGTGGACCTAGCCCATGCTCAGGCCAGCCGAGTGATCCCTCCTGCCAGCCCACAGAGACCCAGGACTTGCTCCTGCGCAGAACAGACTCCTGCTGACTGGCGGCCCCGGCCCATGCTCAGGCCAGTGCTGCGATCCCTCCTGCCAGCCCACACAGACCCAAGACTTGCTCCTCCCCAGAATGGGCATCTGCTGACCGGCAGTGCTGGCCCATGCTCAGGCCAGCCGGGCGAACCCTCCTGCCTACCCACACAGACCCAGAACTTGCTCCTGCCCAGAATGGGCTCCTGCTAACCAGCGGCCACGGCCAATACACAGATTGGCCGCACGATCCCTCCTGCCAGCACACACAGACCCAGGGCTTGCTCCGGTCCAGAACGGGCTCCTGCTGACCGGCGGCACTGGCCCATGCTCAGGCCAGCTATGTGATCCCTCCTGCCAGCCCACATAGACACAGGACTTGCTCATATCCAGAATGGGATGCTGCTGATTGGCGCCCCCGGCCCATGCTTCGGCAGGCTCCGCGACCCCTCCAGCAACTCAGACAGTCCCACGACTTGCTTCTTCCCAGAACGGGCTCATGCTGACTAGCGGCCCCGGCCCATGCTCAGGCCTGCTGTGTGATCCCTCCTGCCAGCCCACACAGACACAGGACTTGCTCCTTCCCAGAATAGGCTCCTGCTGACCATTGGCCCTGGTCCATCCTCAGGCTGGCTGCGTGATCCCTCCTGCCAGCACACACAGACCCAGGACTTGTTCCTGGCAAGAACGGGCTCCTACTGAATGGCGGCCCCAGCTCATGCTCAGGCCAGCCGTGTGATCCCTCCTGCCTGCCCACAGAGACCCAGGACTTGCTCCTCCCCAGAACGGACATCTGCTGACCGGCAGTGCTAGCCTATGCTCAGGCCTGCTGTGCAGTCCATACTGCCAGCCCCCACAGACCCAGGACTTGCTTCTCCCCAGAACAGGCTGCTGCGAATCGGCGGCCCTGGCCCATGCTCATGCTGGCCGTGCAATCATTCCTGCCTGCCTACACAGACCCAGGACTTGCTCCTGCCCAGAACGGGCTCCTGCTGACTGGCGGCCCCAGCCCATGCCCAGGCCTACCGTGTGATCCCTCCTGCCAGCCCACACAGACACGGGACTTCCTCCTTCCCAGAATAGGTTCCTGCTGACCATCAGCCCTGGTCCATCCTCAGGCCAGCCGTGTGATGCCTCCTGCCTGCCCACACAGACCCAGGACTTGCTCCTCCCCAGAACGAGCTCTTGTGAACCGGCGGCTCTGGCCCATGCTCAGACCAGCCATACGATCATTCCTGCCTGCCCACACAGACCCAGGACTTGCTCCTGCCCAGAATGGCTCCTGCTAACCAGTGGCCCGCCATGCTCAGGCTGGCCCCTTGATCCCTTCTGCCAGCCCACACAGACACAGGACCTGCTCCTGCCCAGAGCAGGCTCCTGCTGACTAGTGACCCAGCCCATGTTCAGGCCAGCGGAACGATCCCTCCTGCCAGCCCACAGAGACCCAGGATTTGTTCCTGCGCAGAACGGACTCCTGCTGACTGGCGGCCACGGCCCATGCTCAGGCCTGCCGTGTGATCCCTCCTGCCATCCCACACAGACACAGGACTTCCTCCTTCCCAGAATAGGTTCCTGCTGACCGTCGGCCCCGGTCCATCCTCAGGCTGGCCGCGTGATCCCTCCTGCCAGCACACACAGACCCAGGACTTGTTCTTGGCAAGAATGGGCTCCTACTGACTGGCAGCCCCGGCTCATGCTCAGGCCAGCCATGTGATCCCTCCTGCCTGCCCACACAAACCCAGGACTTGCTCCTGCCCAGAACGGGCTCCTGCTAACCAGCGGCCCTGGCCCATACAGAGATTGGCCGCACAATCCCTCCTGCCAGCACACACAGACCCAGGGCTTGCTCCAGTCCAGAATGGGCTCCCGCTTACCAGCGGCACTGGCCCATGCTCAGGCCAGCCGCATTATCCCTCCTGCCAGCCCACACAGACCCAGGACTTGCTCATATCCAGAATGGACTGCTGCTGATGAGCACCCCCGACCCATGCTTCGGCCGGCTCCGTGACCCCTCCAACCAACCCAGACAGTCCCAGGACTTACTCCTTCCCAGAACAGGCTGCTGCTGACCGGCAGCCTTGTCCCATGCTCAGGCCAGCAGTGTGATCCCTCCTGCCAGCCCACACAGACCCAGGATTTTCCTCCTTCCCAAAATAGGCTCCAGCTAACTGGCGGCCTTGGTCCATGATCAGGCTGGCTGTTCGATCCCTCCTGCCAGCCAACACAGACCGAGGACTTGCTTCTGCATAGAACAGGCTCCTGCTGACTGGTGGCCCCAGCCCATGCTCAGGCCAGTGCCGCGATCCCTCCTGCCAGCCCACACAGACCCAAGACTTGCTCCTCCCCAGAATGGGCATCTGCTGACCGGTAGTGCTGGCCCATGCTCAGGTCAGCCGGGTGATCCCTCCTGCCTGCCCACACAGTCCCAGGTCTTGCTTCTGCCCAGAATGGGCTCCTGCTGACCTGTGGCCCCAGCCCATTCTCAGGACTGACGCGCGATCTCTCCTGCCAGCCCACACAGACCCAGGACTTGCTCCTGCCCAAAACGAACTCCATCTCACCAGTGGCCCCAGCCCATGCTTAGGCCAGCTGCACAATCTCTTCTGCTAGCCCACACAGACCCAGGACATGGTTCTGCCCAGAATGGGCTCCTATTGACTGGTGACCCTGACCCATGCACACGCCCGCTGTGCGATCCCTCCTGCCAGCCTACACAGACCCAGGACTTGCTTCCAACGAGAATGGGCTCCTGCTGACTGGCAGCCACATTCCATTTTCATGCCAGCCATGTGATTCCTCCTGCCAGCCCACACAGACACAGGACTTGCTCCTTCCCAGAATAGGCTGTTGCTGGCCATCGGCCCTGGCCCATCCTCAGGCTGGCTGCGTGATCCCTTCTGCCAGCCCACACAGACCCAGGACTTGTTCCTAGCAAGAACAGGCTCCTACTGACCGGCAGTGCTAGCCCATGCTCAGGCCTGCTGTGCAGTCCATACTGCCAGCCCACACAGACCCAGGACTTGCTCCTCCCCAGATCAGGCTGCTGCGAGTCGGCGGCTCTGGCCCATACTCAGGCTGGCCACACAATCATTCCGGCCAGCCAACACAGACCCAAGACTTGTTCCTGGCAAGAACGGATTCCTACTGACTGGCGGTCCTGGCTTATGCTCAGGCCAGCCGTGTGATCCCTCCTGCCTACCCACACAGACCCAGAACTTGCTCCTGCCCAGAACGGGCTCCTGCTAACCAGCGGCCCTGGTCCATACACAGATCGGCCGCACGATCCCTCCTGCCAGCCCACACAGACCCAGGACTTGCTTCTGACGAGAACGGGCTCCTGCAGACCAGCAGCCACATCCCATTTTCATGCCAGCAGCACGATCCCTCTACCTAGTCCACACAGACCCAGGACTTGCTTCTTCCCAGACCAGGCTCATGCTGACTGGCGGCCCGGGCACATGCTCAGGCCTGCCATGTGATCCCTCCTGCCAGCCCACACAGACGCAGGACTTGTTCCTGGCAAGAACGGGCTCCTACTGAATGGCAGCCCCAGCTCATGCTCATGCTAGCCGTGTGATCCCTCCTGCCTGCCCACAGAGACCCAGGACTTGCTCCTCCCCAGAACGGGCATCTGCTGACCGGCAGTGCTAGCCTATGCTCAGGCCTGCTGTGCAGTCCATACTGCCAGCCCACACAGACCCAGAACTTGCTTCTTCCCAGAACGGGCTCATGCTGACTGGCGGCCCCGGCACATGCTCAGGCTGATCCCTCCTGCCAGCCCACACAGACGCAGGACTTGCTCCTTCCAAGAATAGGCTCCTGCTGACCATCGGCCCTGGCCCATGCTCATGCTGGCCATGTAATCATTCCTGCCTGCCCACACAGACCCAGGACTTGCTCCTGCCCAGAACGGGCTCCTGCTGACTGGCGGCCCCAGCCCATACTCAGGCCTGCCATGTGATCCCTCCTGCCAGCCCACACAGACACAGGACTTCCTCCTTCCCAGAATAGGTTCCTGCTGACCATCGGCCCTGGTCCATCCTCAGGCCAGCCATGTGATCCCTACTGCCTGCCCACACAGACCCAGGACTTGCTCCTCCCCAGAACGAGCTCTTGTGAACCGGCGGCTCTGGCCCATGCTCAGACCAGCCATACGATCATTCCTGCCTGCCCACACAGACCCAGGACTTGCTCCTGCCCAGAATGGGCTCCTGCTAACCAGTGGCCCCATGCTCAGGCTGGCCCCGCGATCCCTCCTGCCAGCCCACACAGACACAGGACCTGCTCCTGCCCAGAGCAGGCTCCTGCTGACTGGTGGACCCAGCCCATGTTCAGGCCTGATGAGCGATCCCTCCTGCCAGCCCACAGAGACCCAGGATTTGCTCCTGTGCAGAACGGACTCCTGCTGACTGGTGGCCCCGGCCCATGCTCAGGCCTGCCATGTGATCCCTCCTGCCATCCCACACAGACACAGGACTTCCTCCTTCCCAGAATAGGTTCCTGCTGACCGTCGGCCCCGGTCCATCCTCAGGCTGGCTGCGTGATCCCTCCTGCCAGCTCACACAGACCCAGGACTTGTTCTTGGCAAGAATGGGCTCCTACTGACTGGCAGCCCCGGCTCATGCTCAGGCCAGCCATGTGATCCCTCCTGCCTGCCCACACAGACCCAGGACTTGCTCCTGCCCAGAACGGGCTCCTGCTAACCAGCGGCCCCAGCCCATACACAGATTGGCCGCACAATCCCTCCTGCCAGCACACACAGACCCAGGGCTTGCTCCAGTCCAGAACGGGCTCCCACTGACCGGCGGCACTGGCCCATGCTCAGGCCAGCTGCATGATCCCTCCTGCCAGCCCACACAGACCTAGAACTTGCTCATATCGAGAATGGACTGCTGCTGATCGGCGCCCCGACCCATGCTTCGGCCGGCTCCGTGACCCCTCCAACCAACCCAGACAGTCCCAGGACTTGCTCCTTCCCAGAACAGGCTGCTGCTGACCGGCAGCCCCATCTCATGCTCAGGCCAGCAGCGTGATCCCTCCTGCCAGCTCACACAGACCCAGGACTTCCTCCTTCCCAAAATAGGCTCCAGCTAACTGGCGGCCTTGGGCCATAATCAGGCTGGCTGTATGATCCCTCCTGCCAGCCGACACAGACTGAGGACTTGCTTCTGCACAGAATGGGCTCCTGCTGACTGGCGGCCCAAGCCCATGCTCAGGCCAGTGCCACGATCCCTCCTGCCAGCCCACACAGACCCAAGACTTGCTCCTCCCCAAAATGGGCATCTGATGACCGGCAGTGCTGGCTCATGCTCAGACAAGCTGGGCGATCCCTCCTGCCAGCCCCAACAGCCCCAGGTCTTGCTTCTGCCCAGAATGGGCTCCTCCTGACCTGTGGACCCAGCCCATTCTCAGGACTGATGCGTAATCTCTCCTGCCAGCCCACACAGACCCAGGACTTGCTCCTGCCCAAAACAAACTCCATCTCTCCAGTGGCCCCAGCCCATGCTTAGGCCAGCTGCATGATCCCTCCTGCCAGCGCACACAGACCCAGGACTTGTTCCTGGCAAGAATGGGCTCCTATTGACTGGTGACCCTGGCCCATGCACACGCCGGCTATGCGATCCCTCCTGCCAGCCCACACAGACCCAGGACTTCCTTCCAACGAGAACGGGCTCCTGCTGACTGACAGCCACATCCCATTTTCATGCCAGCAGTGTGATTCCTTCTGCCAGTCCACACAGACCCAGGACTAGCTTCTTCCCAGAACGGGCTTATGCTGACCGGCGGCCCCGGCCCATGCTCAGGTCAGCCGTGTGATCCCTCCTGCCAGCCCACACAGATGCAGGACTTGCTCCTTCCCAGAATAGGCTCCTGCTGACCATCGGCCCTGGTCCATCCTCAGGCTGGCTGCGTGATCCCTCCTGCCAGCGCACACAGACCCAGGACTTGTTCCTGGCAAGAACAGGCTCCTACTAACTGGCGGCCCTGGCTCATGCTCAGGCCAGCCGTGTGATCCCTCCTGCCTGCCCACACAGACCCAGGACTTGCTCCTCCCCAGAACGGGCATCTACTGACCAGCAGTGCCAGCCCATGCTCAGGCCTGCTGTGCAGTCCGTACTGTCAGCCCACACAGACCCAGGACTTGCTCCTCCCCAGAACAGGCTGCTGTGAATCGGCGGCCCTGGCCCATGCTCAGGCTGGCCGCGCAATCATTCCTGCCTGCCCACATAGACACAGGACTTGCTCCTGCCCAGAATGGGCTCCTGCTGACCGGAGGCCCCAGCCCATTCTCAGGCTGGTGCCGCAATCCCTCCTGCCGGACCACACAGACCCAGGACTTGCTCCTGCCCAGAACGGGTTCCTGCTGACTGGTGACCCCGGCCCATGCTCAGGCCTGCCGTGTGATCCCTCCTGCCAGCCCACACAGACCCAGGATTTGCTCATATCCAGAATGGGTTGCTGCTGATCGGCGCCCCCGACCCATGCTTCGGCCAGCTCCATGACCCCTCCAACCAACCCAGACAGTCCCTGGACTTACTCCTTCCCAGAACAGGCTGCTGCTGACCGGCAGCCCCGTCCCATACTCAGGCCAGCAGTGTGATCCCTTGTACCAGCCCACACAGACCCAGGATTTTCCTCCTTCCCAAAATAGGCTCCAGCTAACTGGCGGCCTTGGTCCATGATCAGGCTGGCTGTACAATCCCTCCTGCCAGCCGACACAGACCGAGGACTTGCTTCTGCATAGAACAGGCTCCTGCTGACTGGTGACCCCAGCCCATGCTCAGGCCAGTGCCGCGATCCCTCCTGCCAGCCCACACAGACCCAAGACTTGCTCCTCCCCAGAATGGGCATCTGCTGACCGGCAGTGCTGGCCCATGCTCAGGCCAGCCGGGCGATCCCTCCTGCCTCCCCACACAGTCCCAGGTCTTGCTCCTGCCCAGAATGGGCTCCTGCTGACCTGTGGCCCCAGCCCATTCTCAGGACTGACGCGCGGTCTCTCCTGCCAGCCCACACAGACCCAGGACTTGCTCCTGCCCAAAATGAACTCCATCTCACCAGTGGCCCCAGCCCATGCTTAGGCCAGCTGCACGATCCCTCCTGCTAGCCCACACAGACCCAGGACATGCTCCTGCCCAGAATGGGCTCCTATTGACTGGTGACCCTGGCCCATGCACACGCCGGCTGTGCGATCCCTCCTGCCAGCCTACACAGACCCAGGACTTGCTTCCAACGAGAACGGGCTCCTGCTGACTGGCAGCCACATTCCATTTTCATGCCAGCCGTGTGATTCCTCCTGCCAGCCCACACAGACACAGGACTTGCTCCTTCCCAGAATAGGCTGTTGCTGACCATTGGCCCTGGTCCATCCTCCGGCTGGCTGCGTGATCCCTCCTGCCAGCCCACAGAGACCCAGGACTTGTTCCTGGCAAGAACAGGCTCCTACTGACCGGCAGTGCTAGCCCATGCTCAGGCCTGCTGTGCAGTCCATACTGCCAGCCCACACAGACCCAGGACTTGCTCCTCCCCAGATCAGGCTGCTGCGAATCGGCGGCCCTGGTCCATGCTCATGCTGGCCGCGCAATCATTCCTGCCTGCCCGCACAGACCCAGGACTTGCACCTGCCCAGAACGGGCTCCTGCTCAGGCCTGCCGTGTGATCCCTCCTGCCAGCCCACACAGACACAGGACTTCCTCCTTCCCAGAATAGGTTCCTGCTGACCATCGGCTCTGGTCCATCCTCAGGCCAGCCATGTGATCCCTCCTGCCTGCCCACACAGACCCAGGACTTGCTCCTCCCCAGAACGAGCTCTTGTGAACCGGCGGCTCTGGCCCATGCTCAGACCAGCCATACGATCATTCCTGCCTGCCCACACAGACCCAGGACTTGCTCCTGCCCAGAATGGGCTCCTGCTAACCAGCGGCCCCAGGCCCATGCTCAGGCTGGCCCCGCGATCCCTCCTGCCAGCCCACATAGACAGAGGACCTGCTCCTACCCAGAGCAGGCTCCTGCTGACTGGTGGACCCAGTCCATGTTCAGGCCAGCCGAGCGATCCCTCCTGCCAGCCCACAGAGACCCAGGACTTGCTCCTGCGCAGAACGGGCTCCTGCTGACTGGTGGCCCCGGCCCATGCTCAGGCCTGCCGTGTGATCTCTCCTGCCATCCCACACAGACACAGGACTTCCTCCTTCCCAGAATAGGTTCCTGCTGACCGTCGGACCTGGTCCATCCTCAGGCTGGCTGCATAGTCCTCCTGCCAGCCCACACAGACCCAGGACTTGTTCTTGGCAAGAATGGGCTCCTACTGACTGGCAGTCCCGGCTCATGCTCAGGCCAGCCATGTGATCCCTCCTGCCTGCCCACACAGACCCAAGACTTGCTCCTGCCCAGAACAGGCTCCTGCTAACCAGCGGCCCTGGCCCATACATAGATCGGCCACACGATCCCTCCTGCCAGCACACACAGACCCAGGGCTTGCTCCGGTCCAGAACGGGTTCCTGCTGACCGGTGGCACTGGCCCATGCTCAGGCCAGCCATGTGATCCCTCCTGCCAGCCCACACAGACCCAGGACTTGTTCCTGACAAGAAGGGGCTCCTTCTGAATGGCGGCCCCGGCTCATGCTCAGGCCAGCCGTGTGATCCCTCCTGCCTGCCCACACAGACCCAGGACTTACTCCTACCCAGAATGGGCATCTGCTGACCGGCAGTGCTAGCCTATGCTCAGGCCTGCTGTGCAGTCCATACTGCCAGCCCACACAGACCTAGGACTTGCTCCTCCCCAGAACAGGCTCCTGCGAATCGGCGGCCCTGGCCCATGCTCAGGCTGGCCGCGCAATCATTCCTGCCTGCCCACACAGACACAGGACTTGCTTCTGCCCAGAATGGGCTCCTGCTGACCGGAGGCCCCAGCCCATTCTCAGGCTGGTGCCACGATCCCTCCTGCCGGACCACACAGACCCAAGACTTGCTCCTGCCCAGAATGGGCTCCTGCTGACCAGCAGCCCCAGCCCATGCTTAGGCCAGCTGCGTGATCCCCTCCTGCTAGCCCACACAGACCCAGTACTTGCTCCTGCCCAGAACATGCTGCTGCTGACTGATGGTCCTTGTTCATGCACAGGCTGGCTGTGCGATCCCTCCTGCTAGCCCAAACAGACCCAGGACTTGCTCCTGCCCAGAACAGGCTCCTGCTGACTGGCAGCCCTGGCCAATGCTCAGGCCAGCTGCGTGATCCCTCCTGCCAGCCCAAACAGACCCAGGACTTGCTCCTGCCCAGAACAGGGTCCTGCTGACTGGTGGCCCCAGCCCATGCTTAGGCCAGTTGCATGATCCCTCCTGCTAGCCCACACAGACCAAGGACTTGTTCCCGCCCAGAACGGGCTCCTGCTGACCGGCGGCCTCGGCCCATGCTCATGCCAGCTGCGTGATTCCTCCTGCCAGCCCACACAGACCCAGGACTTGCTTCTTCCCAGAACAGGCTGCTGCTGACCGGCAGCCATGACCCATGCTCAAGCCAGCTGTGCAGTCCCTAGTGCCAGCCCACACAGACCCAGGAGTTGCTCCTCCCCAGAACGGGCTATTGCAAACCACCGTCACTCCCCCAGCCCTAGCCTTTATTAAATTGACTTCCCCTCCTGGGGGACTGCCTACAGGTGTACACTGTCTCATTAGGAGACACACCCTTAAATTGACAGTCCTAAATCTTTATGTCTTACTAACGGCAGGCTACTCTGCATCTCCTGATGTCAGACCTAACTTCAGGTTATCAAACCCAGAGTATAGGTGGTGGTTGAGCTGGCCCCTGCACCTAACATATTATTTCTCCCACCTAACATACTATTCTATTCAAAATTGATGCCAAAATTAGCAGGCACATTACACTAGGAGCTATCCCTTTACAACTGATTCTATTTCTGGTGCTTGCCATATTTCCCAGATACTCTGCCACAGCAACTACCAACACCAACAAGCCACCAAGAATACCTCTTCCAGTGCAGCAAACCAGCTCAATGGGAGATCCACAGTACTCCGCCTTTTCCTATGCACTCATTGCTACCATACATATGGGCCTCTACTCTAAGGATGAGTCCTATTTTGGCCTTAAGTCTATTCCCCGGTTTTCACCTAGCACGAGGCCCACCTGCCAAATACCCGAAGTTATGCAGAAAACTTAACTTAATACTATTGTTGATCTTGGGTAACATCCACCCTAACCCCAGACCACTGCCTACTAACCCACAGGCCACGGCTACTAAGGGTAGATTAAAGAGTGTGACCTTGGACATTTGTAGTCTCTTAGCTAAGCTAACTCAGCTTGAAGCTTAGGTGGAATGCACCCAGCCAGATGTCATTGCTCTAACAGAGACCTGGTTCTCCCTGCGTAATGTGGACTCGGTAGTCTCCCTTCCTGGCTACAACATGCACAGGCTGGACAGCACTGGTAAAGTGGGAGCGGCTGCATAATCTACACTCG
This sequence comes from Neoceratodus forsteri, assembly GCA_016271365.2. Classification (NCBI taxonomy): domain Eukaryota; kingdom Metazoa; phylum Chordata; order Ceratodontiformes; family Ceratodontidae; genus Neoceratodus; species Neoceratodus forsteri. Next base: position 1,439,305,011 of record CM057452.1, read on the forward strand.
CAGCCACCTGCAGTGCCACAAAGTCCCACTGGCTCTGGCCAGCAAGGACTATGAATACTCAACAGTAAAAATCATACTTGGCAAAGGACGTAAGTGTCTAAATGTTATGGTCACCTACATCCCTCCTGAGCACCAGAAAGCAGGGCTTGAAGCCTTTGTTAATTACTACTACCAAGTTAACAAGAAAAAGGAGACTACCATCGTGGGGGATTTTAACTCCAACTGGCTTGCTAGTTCCAGTGTCATGCACAGGGATCTGGTCTCTGGACTTTACCTAATGCAGATGGTCTCAAACAGCACTGGGTCTAACTACTGCACAGGTACAAGCACCCTGATCGACTGGGTCCTAACAACTCACCCAGAAAGGCTATCTAATGTCAAGGTTCTCCCTGATGCCATGAGTGATCATTCGTCAGTCCAATGTGAGTGGTCAGCCAAACAAGCCAGGCCCCACCCCCCCAAGATTGGTGAGGAATAGGGTTATAAAAAAACATGTCATGACTCACTTCAAGAGCTACTTCGCAGGCACAGACTAGAGCTTCATTTATTCATTAGGAAGGAGGGGGGTTGGGTGGAAGCAGGATGCAATAAGGCAGGGCACTAAATGAGTACTTCTGCTCAGTACTTACTATAGAGAAGAGGGGGGTGACACCCAAGGGGGGAGAAATGGTAGAAATGGGGGGGAGGGGTGACATATGGGGAAATCGTGGAGGGCAGAGTTCAGGAGGGTTTGAAGGCACTGAGGGTGGACAAGGCGCCAAGCCCAGATGGCATCCACCCCAGGGTACTGAAGGAGCTGGCAGAGGTCCTTGCAGGACCTTTGGCAGACCTATTTGTGCCTCACTACATTGGGGTGTACCTCAGAACTGGAGGATGGCTCTGTGGTGCCCTTCCACAAGAGTGGCCCCAAGGATGAACCGGGAAGCTAGACCAGTGAGCCTCACATCCATCGTGGGTAAGCTAATGGAGACTATCCTGAAAGAGGCTGGTGGCCCTCCTAGAGGTCAAGGACTACAGAACAGCAGACAGCATGGCTTCATATGAGGCAGATCCTGCCAAACCAGCCTGGTGGAGTTCTATGACTGGGTAACTAGGCAACTGGACAGGGGCCATGCAGTGGATGTCCTGTATCTGGACTTCAGTAAGGCATTCGACTTCGGTGCATGGAAGGCTGGGAAGTAAGTTAGTAGGCACAGGGGCGGGTGCAAAGCTGGTGAGATGGGTAGGAAACTGGCTTCAGGGAAGGCAACAGAGGGTGGTGGTGGGTGGGGAGCTCTCACACCCAAGGGTAGTGATGAGCGGTGTTCCACAGGGCTCGGTGTTGGGACCAGTGTTGTTTGGGATATTCATTGCAGACATATCATGGGACATCAAGAGCAAGATCAGTCTATTTGCTGATGATACCAAGGTACCACTGATAAGCAGCAGGAAAATCCCAGCCTCTCCCTACAAAACAGAGTACTAAATGAGAAAAAGACAGAGGTAGAAAGGTCAGTGGGGGGATACTGCAACAGAAGGTAAAGCCATCAAGAAATGGAGAGCAATGAGTACCAATGCCCGTAGTCTGAGTAACAAGCTTCCTGAATTAGTGGCCTTGATGGAGGGAACATCTGGATATCCTGGCAGTCACAGAAACATGGTACACACAAAACCATGACTAGGACGTAAACATACCAGGATACACTATCTACAGGAGGGACAGGGAGGGTAAAAGAGGAGGAGGAGTAGCTCTTTACATAAGGGAAGAAATCAAAGCAACAGAACAAAAGATAAAACAGGGAGGAGAAGAAGCACTGTGGGTAAATTTGGAGACCAGCAATGGCACCACAATCCGCACAGGGGTTGTATACAGACCCCCTTCTCAGGGGGAGGAAATGGACAAGGAAATGATAGAAAGTATACTTAGAATGGCAGTAAAAGGGGAGATATTGCTCATAGGTGATCTGAATATGCCAGATGTTAACTGGAGTGCAGTTGCAGCAGCCACTTCAAAGAGGGGGTTATTCTAGATGCCCTACAGGGGGCATGCCTTAGACAACTAGTATTGGAGCCCACTCGAGAGGGAGCAATCTTAGACCTGGTTCTCTCAAATGGAGATGAAGAGTGGATCACAGATGTAGAAATGGGTAGCCATCTGGGAACTAGCGTCCATCGAACAGTATGGATCACAATAAACACAGCAATAGAGTCAAGCCATACAAAGGCAAAAGTACTGGACTTTAGGAAGGCTGACTTTGCCAAAATGGGTGAGTGCCTAAGGAATGCACTAGCAAATGGGCAGGAAGGAGGGGTGGAAGAACAATGGGGAATAATAAAAACTGCCATCACAGAGGTAACTAACCTTTGTGTGAAGCAAATGAACAAAACAAAACGATGTAAGAAACCACTATGGTTCGCAAAGGAAGTAGCAGTGAAGGTTCAAGAGAAAAAGAAAGCATTCAGGAAGTACAAGGAATCACAGAAGGAGCAGGACTGAGAACTGTATCAGTTAAAGCAAAAGGAAGCTGGGAAGGCAGTCAGAACAGCAAAGGCCCAAACCGAGGAAAAGACAGCCAACTCAGTTAAGAAGGGGGTTAAAAACCTTTTATAGGTACATCAGGGAGCAAAGGAAGACCAAGGGAGGGATAGTGAGGCTTAATAAAGGATAGGGAGGGTGGGCAGAGGGTGACTGTGAAAAGGCAGAGATACTAAATAAATATTTTTGCACAATATTTACAAAGGAAGAGGGGGAGGTACCTAAAACAAACAGTAGAAACACTCTGGATACAGAAGTTGATACCAGTCCATTTACAGAAGAAAGGGTTCTGAAAGAACTCTTAAAACTGAAGGTGGACAAAGCAATGGGGCCTGATGGGATTCATCCCAGAATTCTAAAAGAACTAAGGGTAGAACTAGTGACACCACTGACTACCCTCTTCAATAAATCATGGGAGGATGAGGTGGTACCCGAGGACTGGAGGAGGGCAGATGTGATTCCCCTTCACAAAAGTGAGAGCAAGACAGAAGCAGGAAACTACAGACCTGTTAGTTTAACCTCAGTGATAGGGAAAATGATGGAATCACTTCTGAAGGAAAGAATTGTCGAGTATCTAGAGGCTAGAGGGGCACAGGACCCAAGGCAACATGGATTCTCAGCGGGAAGGTCATGCCAGACAAATCTGATAGATTTCTTTGACTGGGTGACCAAAGTAGTAGATCAGGGAGGGGCTGTGGACATGGCCCACCTAGACTTTAGCAAGGCATTTGACACAGTCCCACACAAAAGATTAATACACACGTTAGCCAGCCTGGGAGTGGGTCCCAAGATGACAGCCTGGGTAAAGAATTGGCTGGAGAGTAGGACACAGAGAGTAATGGTAAATGGAATCCACTCTGAAGAAAGGGGGATTACTAGTGGGGTACCACAGGGTTCAGTATTAGGAGCTGTCCTCTTCAATGTCTTTATAAGCGACATTGCAGAGGGACTGGAAGGAAAAGTATGTCTCTTTGCAGATGACACAAAGATCTGCAACAGAGTTGATGCACAAGGTGGGGTGGAAAGGGTAAGAAGCGACTTGGCAAGGTTAGAGGAATGGTCAAATGTATGGCAGCTTAGATTCAATGCTAAGAAGTGCAAGTAATGCACCTGGGAAACAAAACCAGGGAAGAGTACACAATGGGGTGCGAACTAACAACAACAAAATGGAAAGGGACCTGGGGGTAGTCATATCAGATGACCTAAAGGTGGGCAAGCAATGTGAGAGGGCAGCAAGGAGGGCTGGGGGATCACTGGATGCATAGAGAGGCATCACCAGTAGAAAACAGAAGTTATTATCCCTCTGTACAGACAGCTGGTGAGACCCCATCTGGAGTACTGTGTGCAGTTCTGGAGACCCAATCTCCACAAAGACATAGACAGGATGGAAGCTGTCCAGAGGAGGGCAACTAAAATGGTGCAGGGTCTGCACTGGAAGACATATGAAGAGAGACTTAAGGAGCTTAATATGTATAGCCTCGAGAAAAGGAGGGAGAGAGGGGACATGATAGAAACTTTCAAGTACCTCAAGGGAATCAACAAAGTCCAAGAGGGTAGCATCTTTCAAAAAAAGAGGTGTGCAAGAACAAGAGGGCACAATTTGAAGATAGAGGGGCGGCTCAGAGGTAATTTAAGGAAGTATTTTTTCACAGAGAGGGTTGTGGATGCATGGAACGGCCTTCCGGAGGAGGTTGTGGAGTCAAAAACAGTGGTGGAATTCAACCATGCATGGGACAGTCATAAGGCAATTCTAGGGGGTGGGGGTAGGAAGAAGTAGGCTGCTGGTTAACTAGGATCTGCAGCTTATCCATTAGGTAGGGAAATGGGCAGACTGGGTGGGCCAAGCGGTCCTTATCTGCCGTCAAATTCTATGTTTCTATAGGAGTGGTGGTGGATGACCTAGGGGGATGGCAGGGGTTGCAGGATGATCTGGCAAAGCTTGAAACCTGGTCAGACACCTGGCAACTGGGGTTTAATGCCAAAAAGTGCAAGGTGCTGCATTTTGGGATGAAGAACCCAAGGAGGTGTTACCAGCTGGGTGGAGTGCAGTTAGCCCAGACAGAGGAGGAGAAGGATCTGGGGGTGATCATTGCAGGGTCAATGAATAACTCGGCACAATGTAGGAAGGCAGCTGCAAAGGCCAACAAAATGCTGGGTTGTATTACAAGGGGTATATCCTCGAGGAGGGAGGAGGTGATTCTGCCACTGTATAGGTCATTAGTTAGACCGCACCTGGAGTACTGCGTGCAGTACTGGCGCCCGTATCTGAAGAGGGACATTAAGTTACTGGAGGGGGTGCAGCGCAGGGCGACAAAGATGATCAAGGAGCTGGGGGACTTATCATATGAGAGGAGGTTGAGGGAGTTGAAAATGTACTGACTGAAGGACAGGAGGGACGGGGGGGGACATGATTGAAACCTTTAAATACATGAAAGGAATAAACAAGACAGGTACAGAGGGGCTGTTCTAAGTAAGGCAGGGGGGGAGAGACACCAGGGGCCATGATATGAGACTGGAGGGAGGAAGGTTCAGGAGGGAGATGAGGAGACACTTTTTTACAGAGAGGATGGTGGCTGGGTGGAATGCATTACCTGCAGAAGTGGTATCCCGTAGAACAGTGGACTGCTTCAAAAGGGGATGGGACAGGACAAGGGGGAGGGTTAATGAAGGGGAAGGGTGGAAGGAAGGGGCAGCTGCAGAATAAGGGGTGCTAGCTGCACATTCAAGCAGACTTGATAGACCTTTAGGCCTTTATCTGCTGGCAAATTCCGTATGTTTGTATAAATGCCTCTCTGTTGATATAGTACTCCAGCTATTCATCTCCCACTTCAACACAACTGTGGACAAGTTCTCTCCTTATTGCAAGAAAATGATAAAGGGAGGTAATATGGATTGGTTCACCCCTCAACTGCTCGGTATGATGTGGCAGCGAGACATGCTCTGGCACCATGCCAGGGAGACGGGGGCAGCTGCACATATACAAAGTGGCCTGTAACAGGTGTATGTGGGAAATCCAGCAGACCAAGACCACGTACCACAAAAACCAGCAGGCTCAATGCTGGGGTGATGGGAAGAAGTTCTTGACTTTGATAAAGAACCTCCTAGGGTCAGGTGACAGGTCCCCCCCACCTCCATGCTTCAGCATAACGGTCAGGTAATACTAGATGATGATACCATGGCCAATATCTTTAACACAGCATTCTCAGAATACAGCTCAGTCCTCTCCCCTAGACCAGCTATGTACCCCACTGGAGTACTAGCTACCTCCTTTTCTAATTCCAGATCCGATGTTAGTACAAGCCCTAACTTCTACTTCAAACACGTAACTGCTCAGGAAACAAAAAAATACCTAACTAGAATGCTGGGCAAAACCAGGATAGGCAGCGACGGTGTCGATATGAAACTGGTAGGCATTGCTCTACCTAAGGTCATCATACCAATAACAAAGCTGTTCAATCTGCCTCTCTGCTTGTCTACTTTCCTTTCTACCTGGAAATCCACTCTTGTAACCCCAGTGCTAAAAGGAGGTGATAAGGCAACTGTGTCTAGTTACAGACCTATCTCCATACTGTCACCACTCTCCAAAGCACTATAGAGAATTATAAGACAAAGAACCTCTGTGCATAAACACTGAGGCAAGGGTTACCCCAAAGGGCATTTGGCTGGGAAGCCAAATTTCAAGAAAATACAAAATCACACATGCCCCCATAATGCAAAGCATCATGGTCTGCATATGCAAATCACCACAGAATGTTATGCTGGTTCAACTTTAAGCAGAATTGCATGGTGCGAAAGGCCCTCTCACACAGTTTGCAAAGGGTGCTAAGAGATGACATAGAACGCGTGTTTACGTCCTACCAGGACTCATCAGTATACCTCGTCTGTTTGACACCCCATTGGAATGAACCAGCTACTCTAAGACGATCTGTCTGGGTTATGTTGTGGTGAACCCATTAAAATAAAAATATTTAAAGACAAAAGAACTTCTGTGCAAAACACTGAGGCAAGGGTTTCCCCAAAGGGCATTTGGCTGGGAAGCCAAGTTTCAAGAAAATAAGTGTTTCGTGCCAGTCATGTGTGATTTTGTATTTTCTGAAACTTGGCTTCCAGCCAAAATGCCCTTTGGGGTAACCTTTGGCTCAGTGTTTGTGTACAGAGGTTCTTTGTCTTTTAAATAGTTTTTTATTTTAATGGGTTCACTACAACATAACCCAGACAGACCGTCTTTAGGGTAGCTGGTTCATTCCACTGGGGTGTCAAACAGATCTAGGCATACTGATGAGCCCTGGTAGGACGAAACACGTGTCTATGTCATCTCTTAGCACCCTTTGCAAACTGTGTGAGAGGCCTTTCGGCACCATGCAATTCTGCTTAAAGTTGAACCAGCATAACATTCTGTGGTGATTTGCATATGCAGCCCATGATGCTTTGCATTATGGGGGTATGTGTGATTTTGTATAGAGAATTATAGTTGACCAACCCATGGACCATCTGCACACATACACATACAACCTCCTCTGCCCACAGCAACATGGCTTCCACAAGATGCATAGCACGAATACTGCCTTAGTTGATTTCACAGGCTACGTGCATGAAGCACTTGACCAAGGCCAGTTAGTTGGAGCTATCTATATAGATCTTAACATAGAAACATAAAGGTTGATGGCAGATAAGGACCACAAGGCCGATCCAGTCTGCCCATTTCTTTTTCTACCTTATAAATGTGCCATCGGCCTTTGCTCTGTCAGTGGCCTACCTATTCATACTCATCTGTATTGCTCCCTTATGCCGATCCCATGCCTGTTTGAAGCCCTGCACTGTATTCATAGCTACCACTTCCTGAGGTAGGCCGTTCCATGCATCCACCACTCTTTCTGTGAAAAAGAATTTCCTCACATTCCACCTTAATCAGCCTCCCTCTAATCTCATGCTGTGTCCTCTTGTCCTGCTATTTTTCTTATATTTAAACATGTTAGAGTCTTTCACCTTGTTAATGCCCTTAAGGTGTTTGAATGTTTCGATCATATCACCTCTCTCCCTCCTTTGCTCAAGGGTATACATATTGAGCTCCATTAATCTGTCCTCATATGTCTTCTGATGCAGTCCCTGCACCATTTTGGTTGCCCTTCTCTGGACTGCCTCAATTTGGTTAATGTCCTTGTGAAGGTGTGGCCTCCAGTACTGCATGCAGTACTCCAGATGGGGCCTAACCAGTGTCTTGTAAAGAAGGATTATTACCTCCCTCTTATGACTTGTGATACCCCTATTAATACACCCTAACATCCCCCTAGCCTTACTTACTGCTTTAGAGGTCTGCTTGGATGATTTCAGGTCATCAGTGATGATGATGCCCAAGTTTCTTTCTTCCTTTGTGACTGCCAGAAATCTCCTCCCAGCCTATAGGTGGCTTCAGGGTTTCTCTTCCCTATGTGCATGATCTTCCACTTCTTTGCATTAAATCCAAGTTGCCACTCTTCTGACCATTTTGCTAGTTTATCCAGATCTCTTATCATTCTGCCCACCCCATCTGGATCATCTGCTCTTTTGCAGATCTTGGTGTCATCTGCAAACAGACAAGCCTTACCCTCTAGTCCATCTGCAATGTCACTAATGAAGATATGGAAGAGGACTGGCCCTAGGACTGATCCCTGAGGTACCCCACTTGTGACTTGCATCTCTTCTGACTGTATACCATTTACCACCACTCTCTGTTTTCTGCAAGTCAACCAGTTTGCCACCCAGTTGACCAACTTCTGACCCACCCCGAGTCTACCCAGCTTATTTATCAATCTTCTATGTGGAACAGTGTTGAAAGCTTTGCTGAAGTCAAGGTAGGCAACATCAACTGCTCCCCCTTGGTCCACCACTCTGGTTACCCAGTCAAAGAAATCTATGAGATTAGTTTGACAGGACCTTCCTTTTGTAAACCCATGCTGTCTTGGATCCTGTTCCCCTATGGATTCCAGGTGTTGCACTATCCTTTCCTTAAGGAGTGCCTCCATAATCTTGCCCACTACTGAGGTAAGACTGACTGGTCTGTAGTTCCCTGCCTCCTTCCTGCTACCACTCTTGTGAAGCAGGATCACATGAGCCCTTCTCCAGTCTTCTGGGACCTCTCCTGTGCTCAGGCTCTGCTAGTTCCACCCTTAGCTCCTTAAGCACCCTGAGATGTGTGCCATCAGGTCCCATTGCCTTGTCCACCCTGAGCTTAGCGAGCTCTTGTAGGACCCTTTATTTTGTGAAGGGAGTAGTGCTCACCTCCCTCCCCCTGTGTCCATGGTGCTGAGCTGTAGGTCCTGCCCTACCTTCTCTTCAGTAAATACTGAGCAAACATATCTATTTAGGATAGATGCTTTTACAGGGTCCTCCTCCTCCTCACATGCCCCCTTTTCTCCTTTGAGCTTAGCAATACCCCCTCTGGACTTTCTCCTTTCACTAATGTATCTATAGAAAGTCTTGTCACCTTCTTTTACTGTCCGTGCTAGTGTTTCCTCAGTTTGGGACTTTGCCTGCCTTACTGCCTTCCCTGCTTCCCTTAGGGCAGTTTGGTATGCCTCCCTATCTTCATCCCGCTGTGTTCCCTTATATTTCCTGAAGGCTAGCCTTTTGGCTCTGACCTTTTCTGTTACTGTATTTGAGAACCAAAGTAATTTCCTTCTTCTTTTTCACTTCCGTTTCTGTCTAACACAATGGGATGTTGCTTGAAGTATTGCATCCTTACTGCTTGCCCTCTTAGCCTGTACTCCCTCACCTGTGTTTCTTTTTGCCAGGGCTAGCTTAACTCTGTTGGCCATCTTATCAAAGTCAGCTCCTCTGAAGTCCCATATTTTTGCCTTGGAATGGGATGATTTAAATGTAGTGGCCAAATTAAACCATACCATGTGATGGTCACTGGCCCCCAGGTGACCTTCTACCTGGAGATCTGTGATCACTTCCCTGTTAGTCAGTACTAGATCTAGGATAGTCCTGTCTCTTGTGGGTTGTTGTACCAGTTGTTTGAGGCCCTCCGCCGCAGGGAATCCACCATGTGTCTAGTTCTGGCAGATGTTCCTGCTGGTATTGACCAATCTGTATCTGGCATGTTGAAGTCTCCATTATCAGAACCTCCCCTTTAGCTGTCATGTTTTGTATATCTTCTAACAGTAATGTGTCTATGTCCTCCCCCTGGTCTGGGGGCCTGTAGACAACCCCAGTTCTTATGGCTGTCCCATTTCCTGTTTCCAGGGTGACCCACAATTCTTCTGGCTCCTTACATGTATTCTGAATTTCTGTAGCTTTGATATTTTCATTGACATACAGGGCCACTCCACCCCCCTTTTTACACCTCGGTCTCTTCTGAACAGTACATAGCCAGGTACTGAAGTCTCCCAAGTGTGGTTACTGGTAAACCACGTCTCACTAATTGCTACTATGTCCAGTTTAGCCTCTGACATTATTGCCTGCAGGTCTGGATCTTATTTCCCAGGCTGTGAGCATTTGTGTACATGATTTTCCATTGGCCAGATTTTGGTGTGTTAGTTGTTGGGTGAGGTTTGGCATTTCCCCTGTGCGTCGTATGGGGAGACGGACCTTTTTTCTTACCTGGTGTTGCAAATGAACTGCAAACATGCTGAGTCCCTGTTTGACCACTAGCTGAGGGGGGGGAAGGGTGTTCTTCCCATTCGACGTATGGGGTGCTGCACCCCTCTCCCCATTTGCTAGTTTAAATATTCTGGAAAGACATCAAACTTCTGCCCCAATGCACTGATTCCCTCCTTAGTTAGATGCAGTCTATCAAATTTAAAGAACTTTCACTCCCAGAACTGTTGCCAGTTCCCTAGAAATCTGTGTCCTTTTTTTCTGGCATCAGCCCTTGAGCCACATGTTTAGCTCCCCTATCTCCCCTTCTCTGACCTTCATTCCATCTGCCCCCCTCTCCCAGACTGGCAGGATCTCACAGAAGGCAATGTCGGACGAAATGGATGATAGTTTGTCACCCAACCTGGTCAGGTGTTCCTTGGTCTCCACAACTGACCGGCCGGTGAGATCATTAGTCCCTATGTGTACCAGGATGTCAATGTTTTCTCCTGCTTTGTGAACAATTTTAGCAATGCAGTCAGTGTCTCACCACACTGATGTACCTGGAGACATCTGACCATTACCCCTGGCTGGAGATGGGTATCAACTCCCCGAATCATGGAGTCTCCTATGATCAGAAGTTTTTTGGATTTCCTTTTTGCTTTTTTTGCTTTGGTTCCTGATTTGGGCAAGTTTTGTCGTGCTAGCTCCTGTGCTGCAGTGTCCTGCTCTTCAGTGTCCTCTGCCCCTTTGTTTGATTTCGGATATAGAGGCAGATACCTGTTTGTAGTGTTTATATGGTTTTTGGAGGTAATATGTTGGAGAGCACAGAGTGATGGGGCACCCGATTTGCCCCTTCTAACCACTTGCCAGCCTCCTGGACCAACTACCCTCTGCGGTCGAGGTTCTTCTGTTGGATGTTGGGGAAATGGCAGGTGGTTCTTATGATGTATTTCCGCTTGAATATGAAATTTGAGGCGTGCAATCTCTGCCCATGCTGCCTGGAGCCGAGTCCTAGGATCTCCAATGGCTCAGCATGTAGGACAGTGTCCTAAATCCTGTAAGACTATCCTTCTGAAAAGTGTTCTGCAGTACCTGCAGTTAATGATATCCATTCCAGATAAGTTGCTGGGTTTATAACCTGGTCAGGGTAATTAGAAGGAAGAAAATGCAAGTAATGGTTTGATTTTGTGTTTTGTTTTCGTATAACTTCTTATAACAAGTTAAATTACTAGTGCCCCTGTAAAAGAGCTCACCTTGTGGATGCCCCACTGATCCACCCCTTCCTGCTTTGCCACAGGAAATGTCACAACTGTGGTACCCTATAAAAGGAGTGTAGTATGGGGTGGCTGGGGATGGGGTGGGTGGTTGGGCCCTTCCCCTGCCGAACAAGAAGAAGCACTGATGAAAGAACAAGGAGATAAGAGCAGAAACAATCAGCCAGCAACGGATGAAGTAACCCTGAAAGCTTATCCTAATGTTAGATAAAACTGTAAAACCTGTGAAGCACCACCTGTAATAATTTCTGAGAAGATATACACTGTAAGAAACACTTTGCTACAGAGAAAAATAAAGCAGTAACAGAAGATATACCTTGCAGAAGACAATTTGAAACAGAAGATTACAGCAGTAATCTGTTAGCACGCACCTGTAGGCACACCTTGTAATAATGCAGAAGAAGATATACCAGCAATAACAATTTGAATCAGAGAAAAATAAAGCAATGAAATGTTAGCAACAAACAGTAGCAATCCCTGTGAGTACAAAATAAAAATAACAACACACAGTAAATCTGCTTAGCCAAAAGAAGTCTTAAACCATTTCCCTTGCTCTGGTAAGGGTCTCTGCTTTGTCCTTTCAAGCAATCTTAGAAGGCAAGAGCTCAGGTGAAGCTAGATGCCTTGGCCAGCAAATCAAGTCTTACCAAGGCTTTCAACCTTGTGGATTATCAGCTGCTGTTACATAGGTTAGGTTGCCTGGGGCTGTCTTTGGGCACAGTCCAGTGGTTCGTTAGCTACCTAATTGGATGTTCTCAGAGGTTAAAAATTAACAGACTGGTCTCCCAGGCTTGTGAAGTCACCATAGAGGTCCCCCAGTGCCCTATACTGGGCCCACTCTTGTTTAGTCTCTGTGAAAAATCTCCCAGAGGCATGTCCTTCGGCTGGGATCCTGCTCCACACAGACGAAACGTTTGTCTTTCTGTGGGATTTGTGCCAAGAGATTCTCACCAGGCACCTGCAGCACAACTTTGACATGCTGCAGGACTGGTTTAAGGACAGCTTATTGGTGCTCAACAGCAAAAAAACAAAGACAATGCTCTTTGCTGGGCGTCAATAGAAGAACTACTGCACCCTTCATCATAAATGACAGCTCTCACTCCACCCTCGAGCAAGTGTCCTTCTTCAGGTACTTGGGGATCACTATCGATGAGTCCCTTGCCTTCAACGAACATATTTGTACTTGTACCACCACCGCTAACAGGAAGTTAGGGGCCCTCTACAGGCTTCAGTCCTGCCTCACTCTAGAGGCCAGGTATCAGGCTGTCAGAGGTACAATCCGAGACTATGGATTTGTGGTCTACGGTGCAGCCTCCAACACCAGCCTACACAGAGTACACACCACCCTAAACAAAGCCTGCAGACTTGTCTTAGATGCTGATCACCTTACACACTCATGTGATCTGTACATTGGAACAAAATGGCTTCCTCTCAAGGACCAGATCAGACTCCACTCCTGCCTCCTGGGGATGAAAACTCTGCTTGGACTTGTACCACCTTCTTTACAGGCTTTATTATGCCCTGCCCCTTCTAAACATGTTACGAGAAGTGTTATAAAACATGCGCTTGTGGTGCCATTCAGAAGAACTGCCCTAGGGAGTCATGCCTTTGCAGTCAGGACACCCACCTGGCTAAATGAGCTCCCTCAAGCCATCACAAGCCTCACCAGCATTAGTCACCTCAAATGTGAACTTTGGAACCCCATCGCCTCACCTACACACTGCTACTGCTCTACTTAACCCTCAGGGCATTACCCATATACCCTACTAGACTATATCCATACATACACTGCTGAATCGGCCTCCCCACTCTCTTACCTATTGACTGCTACACATTCACTGAGATGTTTCTACCTTGGCATCCACTTGCCTCCAACAAGGCTTCTTAGCTGTTATTTGTGAGTATCTAACTGAACTGTTAGCACCTTATTTATACTGCTGGTGTTTTGTTCCTTATATACTCTGTGTTAAGACTGTACTTTACAATTTGCCTCTGTGTTTATTACTCAATTTCTTGTATTATATTAGATTGTTAATGTGTTACTAATATGTTTATGACAATTGTAAAAATGAAAACAGGTGGCAACATGTCACGAAGCTGGTGCCTCAACAAACAGCAACATAACCAACAACAACAGTCGGGCAGCACAGCAAGGCGAAAAAGCAAAACAACCTTTATGCTAGGTCTCAATAAAAAGCAATTTTATTCATGTATAAAAAAGCTATAAACATCAGGCAACAAGCCCAAAGCAGCATCCCCTCGTGCACTCGCAGACGTACGTTTCACGTCAGCAGACGCTTTATCAATGCGTAAACTCCTGTGCACATCACTACATTTTATAATGCAACCCATTAAAGAGGAATACCCCTACTATAAAGTGCTACTACATACAAACCGTAACAATTCATCTTAAGATGGCCTATTAGAATATATGGCTCCCATTAACAGAGATAATTATATCAGCACTAAAATAAGATAACTAGACACATAAATAAAAACATAAACAAGTAAGCAACAAAAAATGATGAAGAATGAGCATATAAATACAAATACATAATAAAGTGAGCCAATGTATACATGACAGCTAATAAAGGCTCTTATCCTTGAGAAATGAAACAGTATAGAAAGTTGCATTGAGCCCTTTTTCTCAATGAGCCGCTAAGAGACATTGCCATTTACTCTCCATCTGTAATAATCTATTATCGAGATCTCCCCGATGTTTGGAAGTACCTTTTGTAAATCTTGAACCTTAAAATGATGTCCTAAGCCATTATACATTACATGTACAGCTAAAGCATTTCTGGTGTCCTTATTAGTAATACATTTAAGATGTTCAGCAATTCGACTCTTAAAATTTATTTTGGTCTTACCGACATAAAAGTCACTACAACGGCAAACAGCTATATATACCACATAAGTCAAAGAACAGTTGATAAAATCCCTATTCACAAATTCTTTAGGGATAGGGAAGATGGTGGAGAAGGAAATGGGGGAGCTGGGAGTGCTGGTACACCTGGCTACCAATTATCTGGTGAACCACTCGGTGGAGATGGAAAAACAGAACTTCCGTAGACTGGGGGACAGATTGGCAGCACACTCAGCCTTCCTAGCCTTTTCTGAAGTTCCCCCTGTGAGGGGCAGGAAGAGGAAGCAGGATAGGATAAGGAGGGATGTAATAGAGGTGTTTAATGGATGGCTTAATGGATGGTGTCAGGAAAATGGGCACCATTTTGTGGGGGATTGAGGGACTTCTGGGATAGAAGACTCTTTAAGGATGATGGATTTCACCTGACAAGAGGGGGGCCTGTATGCTGAGGCAGAAGTCTAATGTCTATATCAGACATTTAAACTGACTGACAGGGAGACTGGGTCTAGGGTAACCACGGTGACAAGTGAGAGGAAGGGGATCCTAGATAGTATTTCCCACATATGGGGGCATGTAGCAGCACAGCAGGTGCAAAGAGATCTATGGCCCTTACTGGCCTAGATGAAGGAACATTAAAGAGGGGGAAAACAAACAGATGAGAGGACGGGGAATCACAAGAGTAGTAGCAAAGTAGGATCAGGGGTCAGCTAGAATGGAGTATGCCTCAATGTCAGGAGCCTAGGTAATAAAATCAGTGAGCTCCAGGCACTGATGGCAGACACTGAGGTAGACCTGGGGGCCATAATGGAAACATGGGCTTCAGAAAATAGCTGGCAACTGGCAACCCCCAGGTACTCCATGAGGGATAGAGGAATGGATGGAAGGAAGGAGTAGCCCTTTTTGTCAAGGAGGGAACTTGGGTAATGGAAGATGGGTGCATCGGGGTAGTAAGGAGGAGACAGAGACACTGTGGGTATAACTCATGGCAGCCTCAGGCAAGAAATTGTGCTGGTGGTGATCTACAGATTTCCAGGACAAGGGGAGGAGAGGGACAAAGAGCTCAGGGAGGAACCTGAAAGAGGGGTAATAAAGGAGAAAGTAGTGGTAGTGGGTGACCTGAACCTGCGAGACATAGATGCGATGACTTCTACCGCTCCCTCCGTGCCTCTTTGAGGGGCCTTCTGGTTGTTACCAGTGTACGGCTCGAGACATCTGGAGATCATGCTTTTAGCATTTCTGGCCCATCCCTGTTGAATGCATTACCATCTGCAGTCTGGGAGGCCACCTCAGTACAGGCATTTAACTGGAGGTTGAAGGAACACCTCTTCAGCCTGGCATTTGATGAATTCTGAATTACAACAAATTCCCTATTCCCAATGTATGATACTTTATCAGTTTTTAGGTATCTTATATTTTAGTTTTTAAACTGTATTATGTTGTTTTATATTTATGTATTGTATGTCTATTTTCATTTTTTTGTGAGGTGCCCAGAGCCTCCGGGAATGGGCGCCATACAAATAAAACTTGCCTTGCCTTCTAGTGGCCAGAAGCACGAGAAATCAGGCCTTGCTGGATGTGTTCCAGGATTATCTACTGGTGCAGCTAGTTAGGGAACCCACCAGGCAGTCCACAATTCTCTATGTGGTGCTTACCAGCTCTGATATGGTAGGAGCTGTTAGAGTAGGAGAGCCACTGGGAAACAGTGACCATAACTCCATTTGGTCTTAACTGGCCCTTGGGTCTGGTAAGCTGCAATTGAGAGCTGAAGTCCTGGATTTTAGAAGGGCAAACTTCAATAAGCTAAGGGAGTTGGTCAGGGATAAGTTAGTAGGGGTGCATAACAGAAGTGGGGTGGAAGAAAGATGGGACAATTAAGTGGGCCATTCTTGAGTCATCCAAACTATGCATGAGAACAGTAACCAAAAAGAACAGGTTCAAGAGATTGTTATGGTTCTCAGCAAGGGTCAGGGAAGAGGTGAGGGCCAAGAAAAGGTCTTTTTACAAATATAATGAAAAGCAGGGGGAGGAAGAATGGGGAGAATATTTATTGAAAAATAGGGAGTCAAAGAGGGTGGTTAGGGAGGCAAACGCAGACACAGAACTGCATGTTGCAGGGGGGGTCAAGAGCGGAGAGAAACAGTTCTTTAGATATATTAGGGAAAAAGGAAGAAAGGAGGGGTAATCATTAGGACTGGCTGAGGGGGATAGGGTGATACATGAGCACAAGCAAAAGGACACCATCCTCAATGAGTACTTCTGCTCAGTTTTCACTAGGAAGGATGGTAGGGCCCTTGCAAGAGTGGCATCAAAGCAGCCACCAAGGGTCCTGGAGATGAAGCAGCCAATATTTAGAGGCAAAAGGGTCCTGAAAGGGTTGGCAGCCCTAAAGATTGATAGGGTCCTGGGATCTGAAGGACTGCACCCAAGGATACTCATGTAACTGGCAGCTGAACTGGCTGAACCCCTGGTAGGTCTATTTAACAGCTCAGTAAAGACGGGGGGGTAGTTCTGAAGGATTCAAGGGTGGCAGACGTAGTTCCACTTCATAAGGGGGGGACAAGGAACAAGTGGGGAACTACAGACCTTTCAGTCTTATGTCTGGTGTGGGGAAGCTGATGGAGTCATTGGTCAAAGAAGACTTCATGAACTACTTCGAGAGCAACAGTCTCCAGGATAGTAAACAGCACTAATGCAATTAGGGTGGAAGGAACAGAGTGGGAGGAAAGAGGATGGCAGGCAATTCAGGCGCAAGGAGAGAAACCTAAAATATGGGTCAGTAAGCACCCAGTCCGATACATCCCACATAGGAGACATATATTACCGACTGTCCAGAGCTCCCAGGGGAAAGGTTCATAAGGAGGTATGTGAAGCAGAGGTTCTGCCTCCCACACCACCTACTGCAGGGGGATGCACCCCATCCACCCCCCAAAAATATATATAAAGTACTCTGATCACGTGGCATAGTGGGGAACAAGGGAGTATGGGGCAGCGGGAGCAGATCACCTCGCACATGCGTTAGAGTCCTGTTCATGAAGAGTGTTTTTTTTTTCAAATTTATTTAAGCCCACTTCTCGCTGGCCCCTTAGGACTCTCTCCAGCTTGGGCTGTCTGAATCTGGCATACTGTCCCGCTCTGCCTGAGACCCCCACCAGCTGTACTTCCATTCCAGGATACTCCATCTCCACACCTCTGGCTAAGTTGAGCCCCCCAGCTCTACCCCCCCGAGGTGGGACCGCCAACTCCTCCAGCACTCTGTCTTATAATCTAGTGGCCCACTGGAGTGAGGAGAGGAGCTGTTGGTCGGGAGGGGCGGGTCCAGCAATGAGCGTGGGGTGTCGTCCAGGGCCCGGCCTTTGCCTACCCGAGTGCCAGGGTTTTTCCTGGTTTTCTAGTGCCCTGAGGGCATAGACATGCAATGATGTCCAGCGCATGATGAGCATGCTCCTGCACCTGCCCACAGGATGTCCGCCACAGCCCCCGTCCCCGGCTACTAGGCTCCCACTGGTTGCATTATCCCTAGTCTTCAATGGAAGTCACTGTACCATGAGAGATGCAACCCACCCACCCCCAGGAGAGGAGAGCAGTCCTCCAGATGCTCAATCTTCTCCTGCCCCTGCTGACCCCCAATGACCCGAGATCATTCCAGAACCTGAGTCACCAGTGTGGCATGAAGTGTGGCATTAAATCAAAAGAGAGGAAGATTATGAGCAGGGTACTACAGGGATCTGTCTTGGGTCCTGTCCCCTTCAACATGTTCATCAGTGGCATTGGTGAGGGAATGCAGGGTAGGTTGTGTCTCTGTAGACCGATAGATAGATAGATAGACAGATAGATAGATAGATAGATAGAAAGAAGGATGAACTGCAGTGGTGTCCTGGTGCTTGTGTGAGGCTAAACTACAGGGAAGTTTTTTTTTGTTTGTTTGTTTTCCTAAGTTTGCTTAGTTCAATTAGCTTGTACTGGGAGAGGGATATGTATTTGGGGGTTTAAAAAGTGCTGTTTGGATAAGGGCTGTATTTTGGGTGTTTAAACAATGTTGTTAGTTTAGGGCTGTATTCTGGAGTTAAATTCTGTGTCAGTTGATAACAGGAAACTGCAGAGGTAGACTTGGGGGAGTTGCAGGAGATTAACCAGAGCCATTTTAAACTGATTCAGTTTGGAGCTGGAAACTGAAGAAGATGAACTGCAGGGATGTGTTTGCTCCTGCCTGAGGAAAGGGGCTGAGGTGTGCAGTTGGGCAAGAGGCTGATTGACTCGCAAGGGAGTGGCAGTGGGCCCAATCCCACCCTCCCATCCTCCTCCCCAGCTTGTCCACACTTATTGGGGTGGTGCTGCACTGGAGTTGGTGGAAAACACACCAGGTACATCCACTAACGTGTCCTAACAGAGGGGATTGTTCTTTGTAATGTTATAGAGTGATAATGTAGCTCAGGTTAAAGAGGTAAAAAGTTAAAAACTTATAGATAGTACTGTGTTTTGTACTTAGGTGTAGCACCTCAAGCTGTATTTTGCTGAGAAACATGTGGATGGTATGGTATCATAGTTAGTAGTGTTTTATGCTTCTCTGCTAGTGGCATTGGTATTGTATTTTTAAGTAGGGACTGGGCTGGTTAGAAACTTATAGATAGAACTGTATTTTGTAGTTAGTACTGGTATCATGGGTAGGATAGTGGGCTGTAATGGATGTGGGGCAGCAGTTTGGATTAACATATTGTAGAGGCTAGGAGGGTGTCCAATCTGTATCCAGTTGAGGATGCTGGAGGAGGAAGTGCTGTGGCTTGGTAAAGAGCTGAAGAGGATGAGGGAAGGGGGAAGGGGCCTGGAGGCAGGAGGGTCACATCTGGCAAATAACATGAGGACACCACAGGGGAGAGACAGTGGCCCAAGGGAAGTGATGGGGAGGGAGTGCAGGAGCGGAACAAGCAAGAGGCCTAGCATTAGTGGGAAGACTAGAGTCGGAGGGAGGGAGCAGAGGCACAGCCAGGCAGGATGGGCAAGAAGTAGGTTTGCTGAGCTGGCAACACTGGTGGAGGAGGGAGGGAGTGATCTCCAGGGGCGAGCAGGAGAGAGAGGAAGAGAGAAACCCACAAGAAGCAGGAGTCAGTCAGAGGAGGGCAACAGGGGTGAAGGGGGGGAGAGAAGTACTGCTGGTGGGATGAACGACAGGGCGGAGTAGAGGAGGGGGAGCCAAGGTGGAGGGGAGGGATGTGGGGGATAGGGAGGGAGCAGTGAAGGGGGTAGGGGACAGGATGGGGGAGAAGGGGCAGAGAGCAGTAGGGAGGAAGGGTGGAGTTAGTGAGCTAGCATGCTCTAAGATTGGATACCCTGGGAAAGGTGTGGGGGCAGGGACAAGGAACAAGGAAGGGGTGTAGTAGTGCTTGATGATTCCATACTTAAAGGGATCAGATGGGGCGGCAGGGGGGAAAGGCATAGTAGAGTATGGGTGGAAGCTATACCCGAGCTAACAGTGGACAGTGCGGGGCAGGCAGTTCTTAAGTGCACAAGGAGGGGCAGGAAGAAACCACATCTAGTAGTGCATGTGGGCACTAATGACCTGGTGAGGAAGACAGTGGAATTGGTGAGGAGGAGGTTTGAGAAATTAGGAGGGCTCTGTGAGGAAGTGGGGGAATCATTGGCCTTTTCAGAGGTGCTCCCAGTACCCTGCATGAGTACAGGAAGGAAAGGGAGATTAGGGAGTTCAACAAATGGCTGGGGGAATGGTGTCAGTCTAAGGGATATGGGGTAGTTGGGGACTGGGGCAGTACCTGGGAAAATAAGGATCTATATGCAGGGGATAGGCTGCACCTGAGCAGGGAGGGAAAAGGAGTATTAAAGCAGAGGTTTGAGGGGTACATAGCATCAAGGATAGATTTAAACTAGGTGGGGTGGTGGTGGTGGGAGGACAGCTAGTAGACAGGGATCCCAGAGGGGGGAGCCAAGCGTGCCTATCCCCCAAGCTACCAGAGACGTATTTGAGGTGGGGACACAAGGAGGGATTAGAAAGGGGGAACCAGGGTGGGGGGAGGACACAGGTTGAGGGGTGGTCTCAATGAATGCGAGATGCTTAGGGTAACAAATCAGCCGAACTACAGGATGTCTTGGCTGTGGGAGGGTGGACATTGCAGCCATCATGGGGAGACATGGGCCACCCAGAACCAGAACTGGGATATGATGATCTCAGGATACAGGATATTCAGAAAGGACAGGACTAGGGGAAAATGGGGGGTGATCTACGTGAGGGAGGGGAAAAGGTGTATGAGAGAGGAGGGGGTGGAGGGCAGGACAGAGGCCCTATGGATGGAGTTTCAAGACTCTAAAAGAAAGACACTGAGGGTTGGGGTAGTGTACAGGCCACCAGCTCAGGGGGATGACCTGGATAGGGAGTTGGTCGAGCAGATTAGAAGAGTCTGTAGAAAGGGGGACACTGTAGTGGTGGGGGACTTCAACCTCACTGTGGTGGACTGGAACACTCCAACCACCACGTGTGCAAAGGAGCAGAGATTACTAGATGCATTTCAGAACTGCTTCCTGGTGCAATTGGTCCGTGAGCCAACTAGGGAGGGTAGGACTCTGGACCTGGTATTAACAAATGGGGAGGCTGTAAGGGATCTGGGAGTGGAGGACCCCCCTGGCTGGGAGTGACCATCTTACGGTGTGGTTCACACTCAATATGGGAAGGGTAACAGGAGGAACAGGTACCAGGGTGATCGATTTTAAGGGAGCAGACTTTAAAAGGATGGGGGAAATTTTGGTTGAACATGTGGTGCGAATTCAGACATGCACAAGTGGCAGCCAAAAATGGAATATCATTAAGAAAGGGCTGGCAGAAACTACTGAGACCTGCACCAGGACACAGAGCAAGAAGGAGAGAGAGCAAAGAAGCTGACTCTGGAGGTAATGGAAGGGATGAAGGCCAAGAGAAAAACATTCTGGAGGCTAAGGAAATCAAGAGGGCAAGGGGACAAAGATGAGTACATGAAGAAGTCCAGGGAGGTTACCAGGCTAGTTAGAGTGGCTAAGGCTTCCAGAGAGCTGAGACTGGCACAGGGAATCAAGGACGGGGAAAAGGACTTCTTCAGATACATTGGTGAGAGAAGAAGAAACAAAGATCAGATTGTGAGAATTAAGAAAGATGGATGGTAGGTGGAGAGGGGGAAGACCAGGCAGAGGCACCAAATAAGTACTTCTGCTCTGTGTTCACGAAGGAAAGAGGGGAGCAGATACCCTATGGGAAGGGTAGAGTGGGCGGGGGGGGGCAGGGTGACTAATATCAGAATTACAGAGGACAGGGTGCTGGAGGGACTAAGGGCACTGAGGGTGGACAAGATGCTGGGGCTGTATGGCATTCATCTTAGGGTACTTAGGGAGCTAGTGGACATCCTGATGGGACCACTGGCAGACCTGTTCAGTACATCACTGGACACAGGATGCATGCCACAGGACTGGAGGATGGCCCATGTGGAGCCCATTTATAGCCTGAAGGCTGATCCAGGCAACTACAGACTGGTGAGTCTCACTTCTATCATGGGGAAACTCAGGGACTCAATCTTAAAAGAGAGACTGGTGACCTTTCTGGAAGACAATGGGCTCCAAGACGGCCATCAGCACAGTTTTGTATCGGACAGATTCTGCCAGACAAACCTAGTTAAGTACTACGACTGGATTACCAGGGAACTGGAGAGGGGCCATGCAGTGGACATCCTATATTTGGACTTCAGCAAGGCCTTTGACTTGGTGCTGCTTGAGAGGCTGGGGGGAAAACTGGAATACACTGGGGTGGGGACAAAAATGGTCAACTGGATCACCAACTGGCTGAGGGGTAGGCAGCAAAGGGTGGTGGTGGTGGTGGGGAAACTCTCATCACCAAAGGACATTATGAGTGGGGTGCTCCAGGGTTCAGTACTGGGACTGGTGCTGTTCGGGATATTCATAGTCGATATCTCAAACGGAATCCAGAGTAGAATCAATCTGTTCACAGATGATACAAAGATCGGTGCAGTGGTGGATGACATAGAGGGATGGAGGGGGCTGCAGGAAGACCTGACCAAACTACAGGAATGGTCGGAGACATGGCAGTTGGGGTTCAGTGCCAAAAAATGCTAGGTACTTCACTTCGGAGCAAGGAACCAGGGGAGAAAATATCAGTTGGGAGGGGTACAGCTGGAAAGCATAGTGGAGGAAAAGGATCTAGGGGTACTAATAACAGGGAGTATGAACCACTCAGCTCAGTGCAGGAAGGCGGCTGCAAAGGCAAACAAGATGCTGGGGTGCATAGTGAGGGGAAGCTCCTCTAGGCACAGGGAAGTGATCCTACCCCTGTACAGGTCACTGGTCAGGCCACACCTGGAATACTGCGAGCAGTACTGGTGTCCATTCCTGAAGAGGGGCATCAGATTGCTGGAGGGGGTGCAGCGTATGGCAATGAAGATGATACAGGGACTTGAGGGAAAATCCTTCGAGTAGAGGCTGGGAGAGCTGCAAATGTATTCCCTGGAAGAGAGGAGGGATAGGGGGGATATGATCAAAACCTTTAAGTACCTAAAGGGTATTAATAGGATTTATACAGAAGGGATTCTTCAGATCAGAAAGGGGAGGGACACAAGAGGGCATCGGCTGAGATTGAAGGGGGGAGATTCAGGAAGGAAATCAGGAGAAAGTTTTTCATGGAAGGGGTGGTCGATAAGTGGAACACTCTGCCCGAGGAGGTGGTATTATGTAGAACGGTGGGACAGAGTGAGGGGGGATGGTCATGAGGAGGGGAGGTTGGGCAGCTGCAAGTTGAGAGACTAGCTGCACAATCAAGCAGACTCAGTAGATTGTGAGGCCTGTTTCTGCTGGCATTTCGTATGTTCGTATGTTCATATGATAGATGAAAAAAATTGTTTTTATACAGGATAGAGCATGTTGTTAGGGAAAAAAGATCCCCGTTTACAAGACAGTCTTGTGAATGGTTACATGCAAGTTGCTAAAAAGAATAAAAATGCAATGATACGTGCAAGAATTTCACATCACTTCATATGTACAAATATCATTATCCTCATCAATGTACAGATAGGGTTGTGCGCACAGAGAAGGGTAAGATGTTCCAGGATTAAGCAGCCTGGAAATGCAGTTTCTGTTCCATATTTGTCTTGCTTATGCCAGGGCTAATTTTGATTATGTGGACAGATCTAGTTAGTACCCGGGCTAAATGCTCTTCTCTAACAAATACAACTTTTGTAATGTCATGTTCTGGGTGGTGAATTAAACATTTATGTAAAAGTTTAGTCCAAGTTGTATTTCTTTTTTTATTTTTTTGAAACTTTATTTAAAACACTAGTAGGTACACACAACCACACCCACATTTCACAGGCAATACGTACAGTAAGTAGGATTTACAATATGGAAATATAGTATTAATTTATTGCACAAATGTATTCCTAATTCTAAAAATAGACTCATACACTTGTTACAATGGTTTTGTAATTCTTCTAGACGCTTCTAAGCTACAGTAATCCTTTCAGATAGGGGACATCCTTAGTCCACACTGGGGCACAAAAACTTTTATTTAGGAGGATCTCTGTACCCTTTGGAGCTCCTCTCCCCTGTCAGCTCCCCTCCCGAGAACCCATCACACAGCAGGGAACCAGACCTCGCCTAGCACTCTTTCCAAAGGTCCCCATAGTTTCTGAAATAAGCCCTCCCTGTTATTTGCTTTATACTGAGTATGCTTTAGTTTCATACACTGGAGGAGTCCCCCCCCCCACTCTGCTATTGATGGGGATGATTCCACACCCCAATGGCACACCAACACTTGTTTCCCTACTGTCACAGCTAGATGCCACAGGGGATGATCAAGACCCTTTTCCCTCTCAGATGAAGTCAAAAGCCCCAGCAAAACCTCCCCCAGGCCCACACTCTGTTCAAACCCTAGGGTCTTTCGAAGTATATCTACAACAGCTTTCCAAAAGCCCACCACTTTAGGGCATGACCATGCCATGTGTATAAAAGTGCCTGGTTTGGCCCCGCATTTAGGGCAAAGGTCTGACATGGTTGGGTCAAACCTGTGTGCCAGAGCCGGGGTAAAAAATACCCTGTGCAGAATGTTAAAGTGGATTACTCGTACCCTATTGTTAACCGAACATTGCATGCCCCGGCGGAGGACCAGTTTCCAGTCTCCCTCTGTGAGGTACCCACCCCCCAAGTCTGCATCCCACCTCTCCTTTAACTTCTCCAGGTCAGTTAGGATGCTACCCAAGAGGGTCCTGTAACAACCTGTTAATGACTTTATACCCCTAGGGGCCAAGGACTTCCATACACC
Source organism: Neoceratodus forsteri (assembly GCA_016271365.2). Classification (NCBI taxonomy): domain Eukaryota; kingdom Metazoa; phylum Chordata; order Ceratodontiformes; family Ceratodontidae; genus Neoceratodus; species Neoceratodus forsteri. The sequence continues at coordinate 1,439,329,526 of CM057452.1, forward strand.
TCCTCCTCCAAAGGAGACCTACCCACCTGATCCTGTGTAATTTTTGGACCCTCTTCCCTCATCAGTCGATGCCTAACTTGTAAGTATGCAAAAAGTGGGAAGGCTGGAGGCCATATCTCCTCGATAACACCCGAAAAGGCAGGATATCATTCTGTTCAAACAACTGAGAGGTGCTATGCAAACCTACTTGATACCACTCCCCGAGTACCCTTGTCACCTGAGGGGGTTCCCTGCCATCTTCCCTGGACACCTGTAATACAGATGTCTCCAAGTCAGAGCCTGACCACCCACCTGAGCATGGGCTGTAAGCCAAGCTCTCATCATAGATCTTGTAAAGGGATTAACAATATGTTTTATCACCTTCTGACTAGCTGCAGCAGCAAAAAAAGAATATGATCTTGGGGGTGACAAGGACGTCAGTTCCAAGCTCAACTGAATTTTCTCTTCAGTAACTCCAGGAAGAATGTCGATCAGTGGGGAGATCTGGACAGCCAGGAAGTATAAATACAAGTTAGGGAGACCCAGGCCACCCTTGGTCACTGGCCTACATAAAGTTTCCTGGTTTATTCTGGGTCTTCTACCCCCCCTCAAACAAGGTGATAATGGCTCCTCCCAATGATCTGAACCAACATTTCAGGATCCAGATGGGCAGGGTTTGAAAAAGATATAGGCACTGTGGTAAGATGTACATCTTAACCAACTTCACCTTATCAATCAGGGTGAGGGGCAGACTCTTCCATCTCTCGCACTCCTCCTGTATTTTTTTTTGGGGGGGGATAGTTTATTTTATAGAGATCTGAGAGTCTCCTGGGCAACAACACTCCAAGATACTTCAGAGAAGTCATTGGATGCACCGTTAAACCCAAAATTGTCATGGGCACAGCTCTCCCCAGCGGGAGCCATTCACATTTTGCCCAGTTGATCTTGTGTCCTGAGATAGGACCATACTATCAAATCGCTCAGTTGTGGCCGGCATTGTGGTGTCCAGATCTGTAAGGAGGCTGAAAGATTGTCATTTGTTAATATCTGAGCTTTAGGAGAGGAATAGAGCGACCAGATCCATGAACATAACCCCTGTCCAAAATTAAAGCGCTGCAGGGTAGAAAACAAACTCCCACTCCACCCTGTCAAATGCCTTCTTGGTGTCTAATGCCAGGAGGCCACCATCTCCTCCCCTCCCTTCCCCAGCCAGCTATGCATAATATTCAGTGTTCTTCATATGCTATGCCTAGCCTGCCGACCCCTGACAAAGCCACATTGATCCTGATGAACCAGATCCGGGAGGACCTTTTCCAACTGGGTTGCAATTATTTTTGCTATTCTTTTTGTAATCTGTGTTTAATAGTGAAATAGGACAGTATGACCCACATTTTGTGGGGTCCTTATTTAGTTTAGGGAAGATAGTGATGGTGGCCAACTGCAGGGAAGGGGGAAGCTTACCCAACTTCAGAGCCTCATGTATCATTGACAGAAGATTACTACCCAGGTCCTCCCAGAAAGTCCTATAGAACTCCACAGGCAGACCATCAGGTCCGAGTGCTCTCCCTGTATTACATGACCATACTGCCTGTCTGAGTTCCTGAAGGGAAATGGATACATCGAGTTCCTCGCTTCTTGACCGAGATAAAGGACTGAGATGAATTGTGTTCAAAAAACTGCTCGGGTCGCAATGGTCCGGGGCTTCAGTGGTATATAGGGTCTCATAAAAAGATCTAAACGTGTCGTTGATGACTAAGGAATTGGAGGATTTTTCCCCATCAGTTCTATTTCTTTTTTTTTTTTTAACATTTATCTCACTTTTTGTCCTCCTACCATCCATCATCGCTCCACCCTGGTCACGGTGCCCCTGAGGCTTCCATTGCTTCCATTGCCTGTTGAGCCCCTCACTCTCCCAGTCACTCCTGGCTTGCCCCCTAGGAGATGGGGCACGGCACTGCGGCAGGTATCGGTGCTGTGTGACCATAACTGGTTGGGAGAGCCCTTAGCCAGGTGGCTAATTGAAACCTGGGGGCAGAGCGTCATAGACATCCAGCGAAGAGGGATTTTTGTCCCTATAGGCTGGGGTGGAGACATGCGATGACATCTGCATCTGTCCCGCCCCTTTGCCCCTTTATCCGTGCATCGGTGCTCAGGGTAATGCACCTAGCTTTTGCTAGGTGTCACTCCTGCACCGAGTGCAGAGGCCCCCCACCCCCCGGAGAAGGAGAGCAGTCCTAGGGACACTCGATCCTTCTCCCCCTGGCCGGCCCTCCAATGACCCGGGCTCGTTCCCAAACCCAGTTCGCCGGCGACACAAGCAGAAATCCAACTGCTGCGCCGGCGGGCCAGTTCTATTTCTAAAATCACTCTGTCAGCCGATTGCTTCTTGACCCTCCATGCGAGCCACTTCCCTGATTTATCTCCCTCGAAATAACTCTGTGCCCCAGCCTTTAAAATATTTCTTTCTATTTGGTGACTAGACAGCTGATGTAGCTCGCCTTCAAGTTTCTTAAGTTCCCCCTCTTTATTATGCGTCCTTCCTGCCATTATCTCCTTCTCCAAAGCAATTATATCCCTTTCCAAAGCTTTCTCCACATCCCATTCCTCCCTGTTACGGTGGGAGGCAAATGCAAAAGTAGCCCCCCTTAAGTAGGCCTTGAGGGCCTCCCAGGTAGTCGAAGCAGACGTGTCTGAAATTTTGTATGTTACCAGAGATGTATGACCTATATTCCAGTGAGAAAAGGACAGTAGGGTCCAGTCTCCACTGCCTGACGGGGAGGGCTGGCCGGATGGACAGGGTTATTGGTGCATGGTCTGAAATACAAATTGTACCATACTCAGCCTCTTTGGTGATTCTAAGTATGTTAGGGGAGAATACAAAGTAATTGATTCTGGTATATGTTTTATGTGGTGGAGAGTACAATGAATATTCCTGCCCATGTGGATGAAGGTGTCGCCACACTTCCACCAACGCCCTTTCCTCCGCCAGTTCCCTTAGGGACACGGTACTTCATGGAGGTGAGCCCCCCCGAAAGGCCAGAGTGGTCCAGATCCCTGTTCTAATAGGTGTTAAAATCCCCCCTACAATAATATTGTCAGGAACCGGGGCTAGGGTTACAGATAGGTGGTGGAAAAAGCATGGAGAATCTATATTCGGGCCATATAAAGAGACCAATATATATCTAGAGTCCTCGATGGTGGCATCACATATAATGTATCTCCCCAGAGGGTCAGCTATCGTTGCATGAATCTTTGCCCTTAACCTAGGTCTCAGCCATATTCCCACTCCCCTAACTCTAGATGTGAAGGGGGGCCACTAATAACCTACCCCCCCAAACCTCCATCAAGTTTTTGGCTTCTGTTTTTGCTTAGTGAACCTCCTGGAGGAAGGCGATGTCTCCCCTCTGCTGGGAAATTTACTTCCAGATCGTCTTGCTTTTAACCAGTGTCCTCATGCCCTTTACATTCCAGGATATACAATTTAGAGTACTCATGTTTGATCTGTACAGGGAATTAAGTGCCAATGTAACATTGCTTGACATTTCAGAGTAGTTTTGTGGAACAGTGTCACCCCCTGGACTTTAACACCCTTAAACAGAAAAACTAACTTAACCCCTTTAACCTTAACCTTTAACAACAGGAACCTTAAACTTTTCCTCCCCCCTGACCTCCCTCCCTCCTTTTCACCTCCAACTTTAACAAACCCACGTAATTCCCACAGAACTGTTTAAACTTTATTACCCCTCCATTCCCCTTTGTTAACATAAGTTCTCCATTCATTACCCTCTACTTTTCATAGATGAGCCAAGGGTCCCATCCATTACTGACCCATGGTTACGTCCCGGAGATCAGTGAGGGGGAGTCATTTGATATAGTTTGTGAAATATAGTCTAAGGGCTTAGGGTTGAAGGGCCAGTATAGGCACCCCCCCCAACCCGGGCACACTCCAAGTCAGAGGGCCCTGAAGCAGGGGCACAGGGTCAAACTGTTGCACGGCAAAATGCCGTGTGACTTAATCGTGTTGCGCGATTTCTCGATTTCTATTGTTCTGTGGGGGGCTCTGCCCCCCACACCCCCATTACGGAGGGCTGCACCCCCGACCCTCCCCACTAAGGATTCCAACTCCAGGGGGGTCCCACTCAGAAAGTGGACAGGTCCGGGGTGAGCCATAATTCCGTATGCTATTAAGCGTCAGACATTATGACCTGGTACGTGAACCAGGTAATCATCCTGCGTGGGTTAAAACAAAGGACCCCTCCCCTCTGGTCCTGTGCTGCCTCCTGGACACCCTGGATGGGGCCATCATGCAAGCCCAGTACCGGAAGAAGAAAAATGCATACACAGATTGACCTATTCAGTGCTTAAATGTCTCCGAGTTTATGAAGCAGTCCCCACCCAATGGGCCACCCACAGCCGAGGAACTTACCCAACCACCCCCACCCCAGCCCATCCAGCATATGCTCCCCCCAGAACCCCAGAACTCTAGAACTTATACTTAGATTGATAGCCATCCTAATTGTTTTCATGGACCATCGTCAGGTCGTTGTGTATTATTACAGTACATTTTCGTTTGTGCCTGATAGTCTGTAGGACTAGCACAGAAATAGTCCCAAAGCAGGTATTTCAGTGAGCGCCCACAGCACTCCGATGATCTACAGCCAAGCCCAAAATCAAGGCCGCCAAGGTGTGCAAGGAAGGGGCCTGCTCGATCCTGCCTCTATGGGCTGGAAAAAAACATAAGGGCCGAGCAAATCAAGACCCCATCCCCCGATAGTTAGCTTCATCTGTGGCATACTACCAGAAGAGAATTACAGTACCTTTTATTTATTCACTCAAGGACTATTCTGCTGGCGAGCCCAGTTCTGATCCTCTCTGTCTTTTAGGTGCTCAACATATTCCTGGGCAGCCTCAGGATCTGTGAAGGCCCTCGACTCCTGGCTGTTGGGGCGGATTATGAGAAGTGCAGGGTAAACCATCACAAAGGGGCAGTTGATTTCGTGCAGCATCTTTTTAACACCCAGGAAAGCCTGCCTCTCTTGCTGTATTTTCTAGGAAAAGTCTGGAAACGTGCTGATTTTTTCCCTGATCACCATAATATTGCCAATCTTCTGGGCTGTGGAGAGCACCAACTGATGATCTTGGTATTGGAGAAATTTAATGATTATGTGACGAGGACGCTCATCTGGACCCAGGCGTTTCGCTGTATTTCCACGATTTTCTGCCCTGGTAGTTTAAGTGCTTCTTTGAGCCAGTTCAAGTTTTTTTGTTTCTTATGGGTAGTGTTTGCCATCCTAAGCTAAATAACAGCCCACAGTGGTGTGTTTTAACCCTTAGAAGACTGTGGACGTATATATATGTCCAGAATCTATATACGTTCACACATATTCAGTTCTCAAAGGTTAAAACTGCATCTCAATGCAAGCCTACTTTTATACTGTAACCAGGGCTGTTGCCAGGATTTTCATAAGGGGGGTTCTTTTTATGCAGTCTGAGACTTTTTAAAAAAAGCTTTGGGTCTTAGGACCGCCAGTACCCCAGAAGCCATGGGATCCTAGAATTGCTCTGTGGTGCATTTTGTGGCTTATTTTGAAGCTAAAGAAGTCATATCAGAGATCTCCTACACCCCTTGTTCTAAACAAACTTATTATCTAGCTGGCTGCAGGGTGAATACATATATGTACTCAGTACCAGAGGGCAGCAAGATGCTGTTATTGTAATATACCTAAGCCATTGTCTCAGATATATTATGCTATGAGTTTTAATATCTGCAGCTGTATCTACTGGTGTGTAGAGAAGGGGTCTGGGGGCTACCTGGCCCCAGAAGCTTTGAGGTACTAGATGCTCTGTGTCTAATTTTGTGTTTTATTTTAAACCAGGATAACTCATCTGTGAGCTCCCCTCCACTTCCTGCTCTCAGGACAATTATTACTATCTGGGTGGCTCAGATTGTGTGTGTGCATGTGTGTGTGTGTATTTATAAAATGTGAAGCAAAGTAAATAAATCCAGCATTCTGATTATATAAAACACATCATATGACCATGCGTATATCAGAGCGTGACCGCACACCTGCACTTTTACCCCCTTCTAAAACAATTTTGCCATTTTATAAGATAGATAACCCACTCTAGGATGTGCGGTCACGCTCTGATATACACACGCCTTGGGTGGTTGACACACTCGGCCTGCGGTCTCATGCATAACAACACACACCAGGCGTGCGTATATCAGAACATGACCGCACACCTTACAGTAGGTTATCTATTACATATATAGATAGATATATATAGAGAGAGAGTAAATGCTAATGCAGTGAACCTCAGTGCAGAGTCTGCAGCTGGTTTTGGCTGGGCATTGTATGCTACTAACTTACTGCAGTGCTGGCTTGCTGCTAGGGCAGGGTCTGGATCTGATAGGCCCCAGAAACTATGGGCTATGGTATGCTCAGTGGTGCACTTTTGTGGCTTATTTTAAGTCTAAATAACTCATATCTGAACTCCCTCTACCCCTTGCTGTAACTCCCACCATCCACAACTCAATATACCATTTAAGTAATTGAGTCAGTGCAACATGGCCTATAGCATGGCTAGCAGGATGCTGAGATGTATTGGTAGGGGGTATTGATAGAAGAAGAAAGGAGGTAATACTTCCCCTCTGTAGATCCCTGGTGAGGCCTCACCTAGAGTACTGTGCCCAGTTCTGGAGTCCTCACCTCAGAAAGGATAAGGATAGGCTGGAGACAGTGCAGCACAGAGCAACAAAAATGATTCAGGGACAGCAGGGCAAATCCTATGAGGAGTGCCTCAGGGCACTAAATATGTACTCATTGGAGACCAGAAGGGAGAGAGGAGATATGACAGAGATCTTCAAGTTCCTGAAATGAACTAACGTGAACTGCGGGGTACTATTTAGCCTGAGTACCAATTTGCAGTCACATGGACACGAATGGAAATTAACAGGAGGTAGGGTCAGGAGATGTGAGGAAGCACTATTTTATGGAAAAGGTGGTGGAACTTTGGAACAGTCTTTCAGCTGAATTGGTGGGTGTAAAAACAGTCTGAGGATTCAAGCAGGACTGGGACATAATGAAGGGAATAGTGGTTACTGGGGGCAACAGGACCAAGGAGGAGAACAGAGAGAGGATGGGGAGGGTTAGTACCCTGGAGAAATTATAGGTTCCAGGGATTATAGAGAACTCGGGCAGACTGGATAGATCTCTAGTCTTTTTCTGCTATCATTGTCTATATTTCTGTTTCTATTCTAGGCATCCTGCTTGGAAAAAAATCTGTAACATAATTCTTAGTTCAATATTGAGTACTACAATTGTTGCCCCCGCTCTATTCTCCAATGTGGTAGGTATGACAAAGGGAGTGAGGAGAAAAGTAATTTGACAGTGGCGGGGATTTCCAGTGCAAAGTTACCATCTCTTAAATGCCTACCCCCAACCCCACCCCATCTTGCTTCCAAAAGTACAGTGGGTATATTCAAAACACTGAACTGTAGCAACAAATGTCATTCTATTGACACATGTGGTCATCTGGAGAAAACCCATCACAACTTATTTGATTTAATGGCATCTGGCACTGATGATACAGACAAAAGTGCAACTGAATGTCAATGAAAATGAGACCACAGTGAAGACCTCTCTGAACAGCACAATTAGTGAGGTGGCAGTGTAGATCCCAGCCAGACCCTTCCAAACACTTACAATGCCTTTCCACGGTGGTACCTCTTTTGCTTTTCTTATGAAAAGTTAAAACAGGCATATGAAACAAGACAACTTTGCTTTTTGTATAGAGGGGGATTTAAATAATTTATTTCTAAATTTTCAGCCCACCCACCCAAAAAGCTCCCTTGGCCAACTGCATAACCTATCCCTTAATATACAATTATTAAGGGACACATCTTTGGCAATAGTGGCCAGCAAAATTTACCTGCCAGTGACTTATAATATTATAAGTTGAGGTCCTCTACTTCTTCTTTGCTCTCCTGGTGATGTCACCTCTAAGCCTGCCACCATGTTCCATCTTCTTCCAGTGCTAGCTGACAGCGTGAATTGTAGGCAGTGGCTGCGCTGTATCGAGGTCACATTCACGATGCTGATGTGAGCTCCAACTGGCCAGCCAGTCATAGGGGGAAGGTGCGGAAAAAGGCTCACAAAGCAGCTCCAGTCATCTTACTGGTACTGAGTGAGCTGACTGGCAGCAGATGGGGGGAAGGGGCGCATGCAGAGAGAAAGTGCTGGGGTTCATCATGTGTGCATTAGCACTCTGTAACAGTAAAAAAAATTAAAAATGTTGAAAAATGTCTACAAATAATGAAAAATAAAGTGGGAGTTTCAAAAGGGGGGTTCTTTCGAACCAGACGAACCCCCCCCCCGGCAACGGCTATGGTAACTTATCCAGTTTGTCCAAAAGTGTCTTGCTTGTGGCTCTATAGATTGTTTCCATATTCTAATGATGGTAAAATCAACAGTTCCACTACTGTTTTTCTTGCCTGCCTGTTTAAATACTTTGTAGTGCACTTTAAGGCTCCAATCTTTCTATTTGTCTTAGAGATCAAACTATGTGTTCTGCAAAGGTTAATTCAGTGTCGAAAGTTATGCCCAGGTAACGATATTATTTTACCTGATCAATCTGTTCCATATTATTAATGTGAATGTGAAACTGGGATTTTTTTTTTGTTCCAGTATAAAATACCTGTGTTTTTTTGGTGTTTATCTTAAACTTCGACCTGGTGAACCACTCCTTTACTTTGTCGAAATCTGCCTGCAGTTTGCTTTCTATGTCCAGCAAGCTCCTTCCAGTAGTAATCAATGCCATGTCGTCTGCATATAACCTCAGTGAAGAATATTGCACCACCTGGGGAAGATCATTACTGAACAATAAAAAAAATATGAGTCCCAGTATGGACTCTTGGGGAACTCGACAAGTTACATTTTTTCTCGATGAGAGGGTCTGAGAAACAGACACCTTCTGGGAACGACCTGTCAAATAAGATTTGACCCGGTCAATAAGATTTGACACTAAGCTCTACGGGAGGGTGGCTAGTGATGAGGGAATTAAGGAAATACAGTGTGACCTGCAAAGGCTAGAGACATAGTCTAAGATTTGGCAGTTGAAATTTAATGCCAAAAAGTACAAGGTGATGCACCGAGGGAACAAGAACCCCAGAAATGAATACTGAATGGGTGGGATAAGACTCAGCACAACAGCTGAGGAATGGAATTTAGGAGTTATCGTCAGCAATGCCCACAAACAATCAAGCCAGTGCAACAAGGCCTATAGCAAGGCAAATAGGATGCTGGGGTGTTTTGGGAGGGGCACTGACAGCAAAAGGAAGAAGGTAATTCGATCCATTTATAGATCCTTGGTGAGGCTTCTTCTGGAGTACTGTGCCCAGTTCTGGAGTATTCACCTCAAGAAAGATAAGGACAGGCTGGAGACGGTGCAGCTGAGGGTGACTAAGATGATTCAGAACCAACACGGCAGGTCTTACAAGGAGAGACTCAAGGCACTGAACATATACTCATTGGGGAACAGAAGGGAGAGGGGGATATAATACAGACCTTCATGTTCCTAAAGGGAGCTCACAGGGTGAACTGAAAGGAACTTTTTAGCTTGAATACTGGTTTGTGGTCAAGGGGACATGAGTGGAAACTAACTGGAAGGTGGTTCAAGAGGGAGGTGAGGAAGCACTATTTTAGAGAGAGTGATGGAGCCATGGAGCAGTCTGTCAGCCGAGGTGGTGGATGTGAAAATTGTTAGCGTCTTCAAGCATGGGTGGGTATGCGTGAAGGGTACTATGGTTGCTAAGGGTAGCAGAACCAGGGTGGGGATTTGGGGGGAGGATGGGGAGATCTAGGACCCTGGAGAGATCTTAGGTCCCAGGGCTAGATAGGGAACTCAGGCAGACTGGATGGGCCATTGGCCTGTTTCTGCCATCATTGTCTATTGTGACAGAGTGGTAAAGGGAGTTTATATCAGTGGAAGAATGGACAGAGCATTATTCCCTTTCTAGAAATGCTGAAAAGGTTGCACGAAGTTCTGGGGGGCATCCTGGTAGGGAACCAATCAAACACAGTGCTAATAAAATGGTAGGGACCTCATTAAACACAGAGCTAATCAAACAGAAAACTCTGGAAGCATCCAGATAAGGGAAACTCTGGAAGCATCCAGATAGGAAAGACTCTGGAAACATCCAGGTAGGAAGCTAATCAAACACAGCTGCAGTCAATATTAAGTAGGGACAGTGTATAAAACCCACCTAGGCAACACGAGACAGAGACATGGGGAGTGCTGGAAGTTGTACTGCAAAGAGCAAGTTCAAGCTACAGAGACCTTTGGAAAAGACTGTGAAGTTTGTAAATGGACTTTGTTATACTACCTGGAGGCTGGGGATCAGAGTAACTGGAGACCAGAAGTAGTGAGGGGATTGCAGTGTTTAGTTAGAACTCCAGACAGGAGAAGTTTTTTTTTCCTATATTGTCAAAAGGGCTGCGACCCCAGTTAGTTGGAACAACACTGTCTTAAATAAACTACATTGTTGTACATGATCTCAGACTGTGTATGTCTCCTTGGACACACCTACACCAGCCCATCCAGAGAAATAATGGAGGTCAATCTACCACACTATGTTTCTGTGTTGCACCTTTGTCAGCAAACAAGGAATTCCCCTCAAAGTGGAAATCAATGGCTTTTGCTTGGGGTCTTTTTTTTTTTGTGAACTCTGTTTATCTGACTTCTTCACTGGCCCCTTAAACCTCTCTCTCTCTCTCTCTCTCTCTCTCTCTTGGTGAGGTCATTCGGTGTGGCCATTTCCCATTGGCCTGAGATCCCCCCAGTCTGGCCGCTGCTCTCGGAAGTGCCTCTAGCCACTACCACCAACTGCCCCACCCCACGGCTCTGAGATCGCCCTAACTCCTCTGGTGCTCTAGCTAGAATCTAGAGGGGTTGCTGGGGAGTGGAGGAGACACACAGTGACCAACTGGGGAAGGATCCAGCTGAGGACATGGGGGCTGACCACTGGACCCACCTTCACCTGTCCGGGTGCCAGGGTCCATTTTCCTGGTTTTCCTCAGAGGTGCGGATGTGCAATGATGTCCAGCGCGTGACGGGCGCGCTCCCGCACCCACACACAGGATGCCCGCTGCTGCAACCAACCCTGCTGCCAGACTCCCACTTGATGTGCTGCTCCCAGCTTCCACTGAGTGCCGCAAGTGCAGCAGGATTCGTACCCACCCACCCCCAGGAGAGGAGAGCAGTCCTCCAGATGCTGAATCCTCTCCTGCCCCTGCCGACCCCTGACAACCCAAGTCCATACCCGAACCCGGGTCGCTGGTGTAGCGCAAGGTGCGGCATCCAGTGCCTCAACCCTTAGTGCCACCGGGCCAGCACTTTTGCTTGGGGTCTTGAGTAAGAAGAGTTGTCCTTAGCCAAGCAAACCTCCTTAAGGGCACTAAATGAGCCAGGACTCTGGAAGCTGAGTCACTGGCATCAACAGCCAGGTGGAACTAGTATTTAGTGGCAGCATGGGCTGACTTTGCAATTGCTGCCAGGTCCTTTCCCACTTCACCATCCACCTTTTCGCTCAATGCCAGTACTGCACTGAGCAGAGACTTTTGGTACTTAGCTGTATAGTCCATGTAGACTACCCATCTTAACTGTAGGGAGGTAGTTGTATACATCTTTCTGGCCATAGAGTGTAGTTTTCTGGAATCCTTCTCAGGAGGCTTAGCACGGAGAGGCACTTTAGCCATCTCACAAGTTGCTGCCTGTTCCACTCCCTTGTGATCAGGGTGGGCATGCAGGTATTATATGCCCTATCTGTCCACCTGATATTTCTTTTCAATTTTCTTATCAATGCCAGCTGCAGTGTTTGAAGCAGACATTATTTTGGAGGTGGCTTTCTTGAGGGACTTATGGATTTGTACTAATAGTATTCTTGTAGAGGTTAGACCCATCATAGTCATAAATTTCTCATCATCAACATCCTTTTCTGTTTCTTTGGAGGGGATATTGAGGGTGTTTACCCTTTGCCCTATAGATAAGGAGTATGAGGAATAATCCTCATCAGCTCTTAGGGGAGAACCAAATTCTTGCTCTGGGGAAACTTCAGGATCTATAGGTTCATCCTCCTCCTCCTCATAATATTCCTCCTTCTCCAGGACAGGTCGATGCTAGGGAACCAGAACCCGGGGAGGGCAGCCATACCATTACATTCCCATGGCTTAAAAAGTCTAGAAAAACTGCCACATCTTGCTAATGTCTTTCGCAGAGGGCGTTTGATGGGGTTCAGCTGCCTGCTCCTTATCTCTTGCAGGAACATGTTTTTTTTCTTCTTGCTTTTTCTAAGCAGGCACTATTTCTAACGCCTGCTCTGAAGCTGTTTTTGCACTTTTGCCATCAACAACTTCCAAGCACCCCCTTTCAGATGCCCTGTGTTCTTCAGAGTGCTTCTCAGATGGCTTGGCAGCTTTATATCTTGTTTTAGTCCATTTTGTTAGGGACTGCTGCTTCTGAGGTGATGAACCCTCTGATGCATGCTTTCCACCATCATTGGCAGCTCCCTCCATTTCTGAGCCTTGTGAATGCTTTGGTGATACTGAGGCAGACTGTGGAGCCAAAAGAGCTTCCCTTTCTGCAGCTCTTTTCTCTGCATTTCTGTAAAAAAACATTTTTTTACATAGCTCACAGTTCTTAAAATCGTGATCTGAGCCTAAACACCTCCAGCATAACTTGTAACTGTCTGCCTTTGCCAGGAGTAGGAAAATGAAAGTTAAGTACGTACTGTAACTGTTGATCTTTGGTCTTTCTGAATGTCTTCTACATAGATTACCACTAACAAGTCAAAGCGGGAGGTGCTAGGATCCGTGGGGGCCACAACATTTCTGGAGGGCTGGTGACATGAGTAAGCACCACATGCATCATTAGAAGTGCCCATTGGTATACAGTGGTACAAGCCCCCAACAGCCTCAGTACCTTTTTCATAGAGGAGATGAACAGCATGAACCTAACAAGTAGCCTATGCACTTACCCTAAGGGCATAAGCCTTGGTGGCCTGGGTAAGAAGGGCCACCAAACCCAGAAACACGGTGTCTTCACAGTCCAAACCAAGTACAAACGGGTGAAGCCCAACACAGCAATACTGGAGTGAATCAGAGGATATTGGGCGGGTACGGTAATCTATGGAGAAGATGTTCAGGAAGATCAGCAGTTAAGTACATAACTTTCATATCTTCCAAGAATCAATCTTTTCCATAGAATCCTACAAGTGGGTCAGAGTACCAAGCTAAGAGAAAGTCCTCTGAATAGGAAGGCTGGAGAAGCTTAGCTCTCTCTGAGGATAGCGATCCATTCAGAATTGTTCTGCCAAAGGTAGCATGCTACCTGGCATGGACATCTAGGGCATAGTGCTTGGTATAAATGTGACTGTGCTCCAAGTTGCAGCTCTACAAACTTCTCCAGTTGGCACAGAGCATATTTCTGCCAGGGAAGTGGCAATGGCTCTGGTGAAGTGTACCTTGCCTTCTAGTTTCATTTGAGACATGACATAGCAGTGATGAAGGCAATTGACAGTCCAGGCTGAAATTCGCTCAGTTTTGACAAGCTGCCCTTTTTGATTAGGGCTGAAAGAAATAAAGAGCTGTTTTGTCTGTCTATACACTTTAGTCCTATCCAGGTAGAACCTAATAACCAGCTTTACAGTCAGTGAGTGTAGAGTCCTTTCTTCCTCATCCTGAAAGTTGGCAAAGTAGGTAAGTAGGCAGGATTATAGCATGATTCAGATGGAACTTGGGGTGTGCATGGAGAAATTAAAGTTACATACTTACCGTAACTGGTGAGCTCCCAGAATATCTTTGATTGATTACCACTTATAGGTCTGGGCTGGAGGCACTAGGACCCAGCAGGAACAAAGCTTTTGCAAGGGGAAGACAGTGAGTTGGCATGGCACCTGCACCCCCACGCAGTGCCACATGCCAGTCAATTACCATTGTCAGCTCCCTCACTAACCTCAGTTCTGTTCACCGAGAGAGAAAGTGGGGAAAAAGTAAGAGAGGGCTAAGAAGTTTCCTAGCCCAAAGGGATGGGGAAAGGATATAGGAAATATAAACATACAACAAAATAAAACCCAGCTACCAACATTTAAATAATGAAAAAGGGCACAGTAGGTGGCTTAAAGGGGTCATTAAGTATGGAACCAGAGCCTACTCTACTAGCCAGACAGGAGGTAAATAGTGTGCATAAAGGCAGCAGCCCTGAAGCATGTTGCTGTGGCAGAAAAGGAAGATGGGATGCCCAGAGTTGGAACCACCTTGCAACTGAGATAACACAATGTACCCAAACAAGAATGAATCATATAGTATCCTGTAAAAAAAACATGCTACCTAATGGAGTATTGACTAAATAGCACAGTCAATGCAGTGCACCCTCAATTATTGCCCCTCTGTTATCAGCCCCTTTCTTATCCTCCAGTCTGACCTGCTACCATTTTCTCTCTAAGGAAATTCTCTCTATTATTCATCATCCTTTCTGTCTGCCATCCACCAGTGCTTTCCAGTGTACAGGCTATATCTTCCTCATGATATTCTTCCCATATCATCTGCCACGTCACCAGCACTGACTCAGTACATTATGGTCCCAATTTCTTGTTTTTTGTGAATGTCAAGTATTTTACAGAGCATTGCTGAGAACTATGTTACCTTTGAGAAATGCTGTGAGGATTATTGCAATTTTCAGAGGTGAAGAAAAGAAAAGGCAGATTTCATATTAGAAGCAAGGTTTGAGTTTAATATTGTTTTACTTGTCTGGGGCATAGTGCAAATTGACCTGGACTAGTACAGCTAACCCTCTACTTGTCCATCTTGACTAGTGCAGGTGCTGCAGGGCTGTCAATGAAGTTCAAAAAGTTTGTGCTTCAGCAGGCTCTAGTCCTCATGCTAATCTCCCTCATGGTTCCAGATGGTGAGGTGTGATTAACTGCTCCTTAAGAACTGCAGTTACCCGACACTGCTAGGTAGGGACCCCAAAAAGAGTCTCAAATGAGTCATTATCCCACTGTTAGGGGTTTCAACTAGTGTCCAGGCTGTGATCAGGGGTGAAGTGCTGATATGTCCCAGTGTTCTGAGTTTACAACTCCATGTGTGCTGATGTGCCCCACGTTATTACGGTCAATGTCCCTCATTTTCCTTAATTTCTGAGTGCTGGCATCCAACAGTTCAGTGTTGTATTTTTAAGAGGTAAACAGGATCTGTCATGTAGGTGGTGAGTTTTATTCCAGCAGTGCAACATACCACACATCTGTTATCTGCTGCCCTCTACTATCCACCAAAAAGTTGGTACACCAAAGCAGACAGATAATAAAGGGTGCAGTATGTCTCCTTCCCCTAAGGGAAAAACAGAAGGAATCCCACGTGCATGTGCAGTTGTAAGCCTGAACACCCCCCAAAGGAGTTGAGATGTTCATCTCTCCAGGCACCCCTTAGGGTACTGGGCTAACAGCCCAGCTGGCATAAGAAAAGAAGACATGCCAAACCAAAGGGATAGTATGGCATAGCTTGCAGGAAACAATATCATTGAAAAAAACCTTCTTCTCCTTCAACAGGGGTGTATCCTGTGTAAGTGCTAGTATACTTGATCCACTCCAGCTGCACAGCACTGTTCCACAGATAGTGCAACTACCAAGTGGAGTTAGACTGGATAGTGTCCAGAAGCAGAGTGCACTTAGTAACTAATAGATATATTCAAGGAAGGAGATATACCCTGGGTAGGGAGGAGGACACGAAAGAAAAAGGAGACAGGCAGCTGCACTCTCTCACTCTGTTTCGGTTGGTATGAAGGCCCCAAAAAGAACTCTCACCCCAGTTGGATGTTGTTTTTTTTTGGTGTGAGAAGGAACCCAGCAATGGGTCCCAACCCCCTTTTTTTTTAAAACTACTCCTCCATAGGGAATACAGCAGGGGATCATGGCACCAAATGGTGTCAGACACCACTGTAAGAGTGAGCTGCAAAGACGCCCTGGCTCTGTTAGGACAGGGGATGGTAGATGGGTGTGGTAATCAGTTATGAAGATACTGTGGAAAATCAAGTTATAGTAAGTACGTAACTTTCAAACATTCCAACAGCTTAATCTGATTCAAGGTCAGTTGGCATTCATCTGTATGCCCCTCCCCCGGGTCGTGCCTGAAAATAGGCAGAATCTGTCTAGTGTACTTACCCGGTCAACAAAAACTAAATAAATAAATATGTTCTCAGAATCAATCTTTACCATTGATTCCCACGTATGAGTCTGAGTACCAGGTTTCTGCTCTATCTGAGAGAGGAGCTGAATCACCCTGAGGACAATAGATATCCTCAGCCTTCTGTGTGGGAGAGAATACCTGAGGGCAGGGTCTCGTTACATGCCTGAAGAGACCAGAGACTAGTCAGGGCCCATGCAAGGGCTGCTGTGATGCAGGAGCAGAAGGATTCCCTGACAATTTTCACCTGATCCTAGGGGAGAAGAAATGAGCCTCCTAGAAGTGCGAGTTAAACACCTTATGCCAGACCAAAGGCACCAGTCTGAAGTGGCAAAGTCATGTTGTCCGCCTAATGCACACTGCAGTTACTGTCAACCTGGAGGCCACTTTGTTGGCATCGTAAGATGCCCTTGATTGGTGCTGAGCTACTTTCAGGCCACGGGCAGAAAGTCCAATGGCCTGCCTGACTATCTTGTTCTGCAGCAGTATAGCCAAGAGTGTGCTTAGCTGCAACCATAAGCAATAGTTATATTACTATTTATGCCTGGTATGCCGAAATATGCATTAGGATGCATGCCAAGGAAAAAGCCTTCCTCCCAGGAGCTTCCATCTGAGCAGATTCAGCCTCTGGAGGTGGAGGTCAGTTATGTGTGAGGTACCGGGGTCCTGAGATACTTCAAGTCCTGAGGAAGGGTGAGGTACATCACCAGCAAACCCTGTGAGTGCATGATGCTCTGTAAGGAGGTCCCTGAGAATGGCTGGGCTGGAGAAGGAATGCCTCCAGACTGCCCTGAGTGCCTCCTCAAAGGCTCTAGGCCATGGAGGAACAACAGTAGTGTTGAAATTGGGAACTCCAAGGAGTCCCAATGGCAGGGATGCTGGATCATGGTTTATAAAAGCATGTAGGTCAAGCGCCTGAAGCACCTTCACTAAGAATGGTTGGTACAAGGTGTACTCAGCAGCTAAAGGTAGGTACAGATGATTCATTGTCCTCTGTGGAAGCTCTCGATGGAAACAAGACACTGCCACCAGGTATTGATGGTGCCAAGGAGAATGGTAGCCACAGGATTTGACTGTCAACAAGAACTTCCTGTTGGCAGTAAGAAGGGAAGGATCATAGAGAAACATTAGTTTTGTCAACCCTAAAGGAAAAAAGTAGCTCACCCCCCCCCAGCTGTTGGTGGTCTGACACTGAGCAAGGATGAAGGAGGCTACTGAATAATATAGGAAGTTGCTGCCCCAGAACAGGAAGGGTAAGAACTGTAAGGAGAGGAGAGGAGAGAGTAAGCATACAGAGAAACAGGAGAGGGGACACAAAATAAGACATGATAGGAGTGGTGCAGTGCAATGGCTGTGGGGCGGCAGTGTTCCAGGAGACATTCTGGAGGCTGCGATGCTGCCCTATTTGCAGGCACCGCACTGGTCTGAGGAAGGAGGTTGCCCGTCTCCAGGCTGACCTGGCTAAGATTTGTGAAACCTCCTCCCCCACCCAGGGACTACCAGGGCCAATGCCACTACCTCAGAGGTTGCCAAGAAAGAGGAGAAGCTAGCTCAGGGAGGGAGAGGGTGGTGGAACAGAGTTGCATCCCTCCAGCTGTACCTCTCCACAATTCATTCGCTCTTCTGGTGGATAGTGGTTCCTCTATGGAGGCACCTGCAGTGGAGACCAAGGAGGATGCTGGGAGCCTTCACAAAGGAGACCCACAGGAGGGTGGCATGAGACCCCACAGGGGAAGGAAACAACTCCTGGTGGGGGACTCAATCATTAGAGGGGTAGAAATGGGGGAGGAAGGGGAGAGGGAGGTAAGGTGCCTGCCTGGCACCATGGCTTGGAAGGACAGGAAGCGAATCCTCAGGATCGTGGGAGCAGCTGCACGAGGGCAGGAGCTGGATGTCATTGTCCACCTAGGGACAAATGACCTGACTAGAAGTGGGATCAGAGCAGTGCAAGAGGAGTTTGTAGAGTTGGGGAAGGGTCTTAGACAA
The DNA here is from genome assembly GCA_016271365.2 of Neoceratodus forsteri. Classification (NCBI taxonomy): domain Eukaryota; kingdom Metazoa; phylum Chordata; order Ceratodontiformes; family Ceratodontidae; genus Neoceratodus; species Neoceratodus forsteri. The sequence continues at coordinate 1,439,347,726 of CM057452.1, forward strand.
GTAGCGCATACAGTAACCTTCTCAGAGGTGCTGCCTGTCTATGGCAAGGGTGATGCTAGGGTACTCCTCACCAGGGAATTCAATGAATGGTTGAAAAACTGGTGTGGAGCTCAGGGTTATGGCTTCATTGGGGACTGGGGAGCCACCTGGAGGGATGCAGACCTATACTGGTGCAATGATCTGCATCTCTCCGGGGGACCAGGACCTAGGTGAGAGGTTTAAATGCTTCATTGGCAAGCATTTAAACTAGCCAAAGGGGGAGGCACTGAAAAGGAGCAGGGAAATCCCAGCATCCCCCCACAAAACACAGTAATTAGTGAGGTAAACACCAAGGTAGAGAAGTCATTAGGGAGCAGGACAGAGGTAAATGTAAAAAAAGGCAAAGGCAGTAAGGACAGGGATGGGGCTAAAAGGGGTAAGGCTATCAAAAAGTGGAGGGTGATGAGTACCAATGCCCGTAGTCTGTGTAATAAGCTCCCTGAACTAGTGGCCTTGATGGAAGAGGGTTACCTGGATATTGTGGCAGTCACAGAAACATGGTACACAGAGAACCATGACTGGGATGTCAACATACCAGGATACACAATCTACAGGAGGGACAGGGAGGGTAAAAGAAGAGGAGGAGGAGTAGCTCTCTATGTAAAGGAAGGGATCAAAGCAATAGAACTGGGGGGCACTGTGGAGCCCGAGCTGATCGGATGCAGGCTTATGAAGCTCTGCAAGATTGAAAGAATAAGTTAAATTCTAAAGGTTTAAACTAAGATAAACCTATCTACCCACATGGAATACGAGATTGCAATATCTACAGGCTTGAAATGGGGAATCCAAAGAAAGATAAGACAGCTGGGGAGAATGCAAGAGGCAGATCCAATGTGGGCTCGTCAGCACCGCGTTCGATGCCAGGCCGCGCACTGCCTGAACTTAGCATGGAAAGTGAGGAAGAGACACTACAGATGCTGGGACGAAAAATGAACCAAATGCTGGCGTCAATGGCAGGACTTTCAGAGAGATTCGATACCCTTACAAACAGGGTTACGCTCCTCGAGACAGACCTAAATACAATAAAGACGGAGGTGGTTGAAGTAAAAAAGCAGTCTGAAGCTGCGATGGGAACGGCGGCAAATTTCCTGAAGGAAAACTCCCACTTGTGGGCCCATCTTGAAAACCTAGAGAACCAGGCCCAGGCTACGATTTTGAGAATTATCGGTATCCAGGAACGCAGCGAGGGAGACCACCTGAGCCTTTTTCTAAAAGACTGTTTGGAGCAACAATTGGGTCAGTCCTTGCAGGAGAGGACATGGAGGATTCAAAAAGCATATTGAGTTGCCTTTCGGAGTAGGCCCAGCAATATAGATTCCCCAAGGACAATAGTAGCCATCTTAGACAGCATGGGCACCCGAGACTTTATTTTGTCGTTGGCCAGGCAAAAGCGATCTCTTCTACATGACGGAGAAAGAGTCTCTCTATACCCGGATTTAAGTTTTGCAACTCGACAGAAAAAGAAAAATTCGATGGGACAAGGGCGATGCTGAGGGCAGTGAATATTCCACACAACATGCTTTTCCCTGCGAGGCTGCGGCTGACATACCAGGGCAAGGTCTTTATTTTCTTGGACTCAGCAGACGCTTTGAAGTAGGCCCAAAAGTTCACGAAACCAAGTGGAAGAAAGAAGGAGTCCTCCAGATCGGGCTCAGATGAAAAAGAGGATCTCGATACATGAAGGACTGTTCTACCATTACTTTAAGAATATCTCAGGTCTGTTAAGTTAAAATTCCTGAGAAAATATAGTTAACCTCCATCAGTGTTCAATTTTGCTGTTGGGGAGAGTTTCAGTCTCTAAATACAGACCGGCCTGAAGCATTAAGGCCTCTATGATGAAGGAAGGGAGTTTTGCTTTCTCTCTATGTGGGACATATTTCAGAGACCTAAATAGTAAAACGTAGGTTATATTAAATAATAAGACTTTAAAGTTGCATACTTGAAGATAAATTGTACTGATGGGGCTTCTGTTATAACCTGCAGTTTGTAGTACCATTAAGGTACAATAATTCTAGCTAATGCATGCTGCGTTGTTAGTCTCATCCCAGAGACAGAGTCTAAGTAATTTTCTCTAATTTTTGGTTTTTTAATGTTATAGCGTGCAGCTCGTGGGTTTAAAGTACACAGCCTATTTCACGATTTTTTGTTTATGTAATACTAGAGCTATATAGTCCTGAGATGTACCCTCCATGATGTATCTTATTGTTGTAGCACGAGATGATTAATGTTATTATTAAGAGGGATGTTCCCCTCAGAATGTCAGATCTTATACTAATGTACTACAACAGGTTCTCCTACTGTATGTCTGCAGAAGAAAATAATAAACATAAAGTATAAAAAAAAAGCAATAGAGCTAATGAGTAAACAGGAAGCAGATGAGACACTCTGGGTCACTCTGGAGACAGGAAATGGCACCAAAATCTGCATGGGGGTTGTATACAGACCCCCATCTCAGGAGAAGGGAATGGACAAGGAAATGATAGAAGGCTTCCTTAGAATGGCAGAAAAAGGGGAGATATTGTTGATGGGGGACCTAAATATGCCAGATATTAACTGGAGCACCTTTGCTGCAGGCACATCCAAGAGCAGGGTTATTCTTGATGTCCTACAGGGGGCATGCCTCAGACAGCTAGTATTGGAACCCACTCAGGAGGGAGCAATCTTAGACCTGGTACTCTCAAATGGGGATGGAGAAAGAATCTCAGATTTAGAAGTGGGTAGCCATCTGGGAACAAGCAACCACCAAACAGTGTGGTTCACGATAAACACAACCATACAAAAGCAAGAGTATTGGACTTTAGGAGGGCTGACTTTGGGAAAATGAGAGAGTGCCTCAGAAAAGCACTAGCAAACAGGCAAGAAGGAGGAGTGGAGGAACAATGGGGAGTAATCAAAATAGCCATCACAGAGGCAACAAGCCTTTGTATAAAGCAAATCAACAAAACACAACGAAGGAAAAAAAAACGCTATGGTTCTCAAAAGAGGTGGCAGGGAAGGTTAAGCAGAAAAGGATAGCATTCAGGAAATATAAGGAAACACAGAAGGAGCAGGACAGAGAACTTCATCAGTTAAAGCAGAAAGAGGCTGGAAAGGCAGTCAGAATAGCAAAGGTCCAAACCGAGGAAAGGATAGCCAACTCTGTTAAGAAGGGGGATAAGACCTTTTATAGGTACATTAGGGAGTGAAGAAAGACCAAAGGAGGGATACTGAGACTTAATAAAGGGGAGGGAAATGTGGGTAGAGGGTGACAGTGAAAAAGCAGGGATACTGAACGAATATTTCTGCTCAGTATTCACAAAGGAAGAGGAGGGGGAGGTACCTAAACCAAACAAGAGAAACACTCTGAAGACTGCGGTCGATGCCAGTCCATTTACAGAAGAAAGGGTTCTGAAAGAACTAATAAAACTGAAGGTGGACAAAGCAATGGGGCCTGATTGGGATTCACCCAAGAATTCTAAAAGAACTAAAAGTAGAACTAGTGACACCGCTGACTACTCTCTTTAACAAATCATGGGAGGATGGGGTGGTACCTGAGGACTGGAGGAGGGCGGATGTGATTCCTCTTCACAAAAGTGGGAGCAGGACAGAGGCAGAAAACTACAGACCAGTTAGTTTGACCTCAGTGGTAGGGAAAATGATGGAATCACTTCTGAAGGAAAGAATTGTTGAGTACCTAGAGGCCAGTGGGGCACAAGACCCAAGGCAGCATGGATTCACAATGGGAAGATCGTGTCAGATGAATCTAATAGATTTCTTTGACTGGGTGACCAAAGTAGTAGACCAGGGAGGTAGTAGTAGTAGTAAAGTTTATTTTTATACAGGTAAGAATGGTTTGTTTCATCATTGGGTCACAGACCCTTTTTCAAGATGTACCTGTTTGCTTTAAAAGATTTTTTAAAAGTACATAAAAGTACACTCCATTCATTTCTACAACTTGCATTTACATAATTTCACTAAACAACATGGTTTTATATAATCCTCCATTCAAAAATATCACATTTTTATAGTATAACATTAATTTCACAATTTAAGAAGTCCACAATATTTCAAGCCCTCATCATTTATTATTTACTGTATATTCCCCTCCGAAAGTCTTCTTTCACCCATTACACATACATCTTATTTCCAATCCATTATCAATTGACCTCATAAAAAGATTGGGTTTTTGAATCTGCTTCATTTTCAGATCTATGGGTGCCCACAAATGTATAACTTTTATACCAAAGGTCATTTCATCATATTTGTTGTTTATTCTGGGCATTACATATTTACTTCCCACCTTACCTCTTAGATTATATTGATGGATATGCATCTGACATGGAATTTTATCCATAAGATACTTGGGGTTTTGTTTATGAACTACCCCATGTATTTGTTTTAGCCATTTTTGGTCCCTTTTTTGTTCTATCTGATCCCATTTTAGGATCTTAAACATTTCACAATGGTGAGTATAATAATCACAGTTTAATATAAATACAGCTAAATTATTATAAAGGACATGTATTGCCCTCAAATTTGACTTATTTGCCATACCATATATGTGAATTCCATATCCTATGCAGGGAATGATCAATTGATTTATTATATCTTTTCTCATTTTGTAGTCCAAACAGTATTTGGATCTACGAAAAGCCCCTAGTTTATTAGTTTTATAAATAAGATTTTTTTATATGAGAGTTAAAAATCAAACTACTGTCTACAGTAATCCCCAGATACTTATATGAATCAACCTGGTTTAAGAATTCATTTTTAACTGTTTTAATTGAAATTTTGGGGGAATTTTTATTGTTTCTTCCTTTACTATAAAATACCATTGAATTAATTTTTTTTACTATTCAATACCAACCCCAATTTATATAACCATGTTTCCATCCTACTAAAATCATTCTGAAGGGTTTTCTTTATTTTCTGAGTTGTAGCACCTCTGGCCAACAGTACAGTATCATCAGCGTACATACTCAAAACTGAGTTCGGTACCAATTTTGGGAGTTCATTTACATACATTAAAAACAGTAAAGGGTCCAAAATCGAGCCCTGAGGGACTCCTCTACTTACAAATGCTGGTTTAGATGAAATATCACCAATATAGACTTGTTGAACTCTACCTGACAAATAAGAGTCAAACCAGGGAAGGGTTTCTCTATCTATTCCCAACTCCATCATTCTCCCAATTAATTTACTATGGTCTATGGTGTCAAAGGCCTTGGAGAGATCCACAAACACTGCCCCCACCGATCCTCCCCCATTTAACTGGGAAGCAATGTTATTAATTAAATCGGTGAGTAAGGTGTCTGTGGAGTACCCTTTACGAAATCCTGACTGGCAAGGAGACAGGAGAGAACCTGTTTCCAGGTATCTACTCAACTGCCCTCTTACCAGTCCCTCCAAGACCTTTGACAAACATGACAACAATGAAATTGGCCTATAATTAGTTGGTTCCACTGGAGAAGTACCTTTATAAATTGGTACAGTCTTTGCCTGTTTCCACAGGGTTGGAAATTTATTTTCCATCAGACTCCAGTTGAAAAGTTTTACTAGAATTGGAGCAATTACCTCGACAGAGTCTTTTAAAAAACTATTCTTTATTTTATCCAAAACTGAGGCTTTATTTAATTTAAGTTTCCTTATTTCACTCTTTACCTCTCTACAGGTTATAGCTTTAAACCTAAACCTCATTTTATTTAATGACTATTTACCCCCTTGGCCTGCATCTATATGGAGCTGCTTTGGGATTTCTATGTCAGGTAACAAAACAAAATATTGATTTAGCCTCTCTGCATATTCAAATGTTGGCAATAATGTGTCCCCCTCCCTGATCTGGATAGGCCATCTGTTTTCCACAACATTTTCAAATGATTTTATCAATTTCCAATATTGTCTTGGATCAGTACTATGCTCTACTTTGTTTTTGTAGTATTGTTTTTTTGATACTTTAATTTTATCTTTGAGTTTATTCCGTTCATTCTTATATTTAATCCAATCATCGGGCTCCAATGTTTTGTTAGCCTTTTTCCATAATTTATTTTTGTATCTTATATTATGTTTTATCTTATTTGTAATCCAAGGAACATTTACTTTTTTACAAACACCAATTTCAAAAGGGGCAACCTTATCACAAGCCTGAACAAACATTTTGGAAAAATCCTCGATGGCCCAGTCCAGATCAGGGATTAAAACCAACCTATCCCACCTATATTTTTTTTAAGTCATGCAGAAAGGCATCTTTATTATATTTTTTAAATTTTTGATGCCTAATTTTTCTTGGACCTAAAGTTATAGGTGTTTCCTTCTTATTAATCACTTCCCCCACACACACAATAGAGGAATGATCTCCAAATATAGGTTGCTTCACTTCCATGGAAATAATTTTAATTCCGTCTGATGAAAAAACTGAATCCAATATATTCCCCTCATTTGTGATATATGTTTTCCTAGTAGAAACTGCAATATTTTGATGCAAGTTTAATGAATTAAAACTTGTCCTTAGAGCATTACCCCGGGCATTGAAATCACTTATCATTAATAAATCCAACCCCATTGTATGTTGTTGTATTAAATAGGCCAATTTATCAAAATCCACTGTTTTAACTTTCGGGGGAGAATATACTAAGCTCATAACCATGTTTAGGTTCTTTATTAACACTAACAAACATTCAATCATCCCCACTTCTCCTGAGTATATCATCACAGTTTCACCTAATTCCCTTCTTAAATACATCAACAAGCCCCCCTCTTCTTTTCCCTGCCTCTCCTATACATAGTATAGCCCTGTAACTCATTTTCTCTTTCACTTATACTGGAGGTCAACCAGGTCTCTGTCAGGGCTATAATGTCAGGGTTTTCCAGGATCTTCCAGGCTCTCAACATGTCTAGTTTATTTTTCAAACTCCTGGCATTATCATAAGCTACTTTAAATAAACAGGGAGGGGGTCCAGGATTTATTTCAATATCCCCTCCCATCAATAAAATAAGACAAACATTTGTTTGTAAATCTTGTTTCTCAAAGTACATAAATATTCTACATTTATTTAACCCGCTATAGAATCTCTGAGGAAAAATAATTCCTTCTCCTAGAGCCCACATACTGTGTTTTGTTATCCTGAAACCCCCTTCCACTGATGTCTTAAATAGACTGAGGGAATCAAATCCTCCTCATTCTGCATGCTAGAAGGAAACAAAACCAAACTTTTAAAACCCCCATTTTCCAGATGCACTCAGAAAAAACTCCCTGAGAAAAGAAAGCACTGATCCGCTCAGCATCCCGGCTGGAAATTTCTCGGTGAGACAAAACCAATTACTATACCCAAATAGTTTAAAACTTACTCACCAGAGAAACCCAGTTGGGAGATGATCAGATCAGAAGCCTCCTATGTTATCCAATGGATTTTTCTCTCCCGAGTGCTCACCGCTTGCTCTGGAGCACGCGGCTCAGATTTAAATAGGGCTCAAACTCTGCCCTCCTACCACCAGATTGGTCGTTGGCTCCCCCTCGCCCCCCTCGCACCAACCTAGTCAGCTGTTAGTCCAGAAGGGGAAACAAAGTCCAAAAGTCCTCACTTCTCTGCAGAAGGTCCCCTTTTCTTGCAGCCCTCTGTTACATAGGCAAACCAGACGTCTGTTGCAGATGGAGTAAATAAAACAAGCTGGGTAGCTGGCTGTGGACATGGCTTACCTAGATTTTAGCAAGGCATTTGATACAGTCCCACACAAAAGATTAATACACAAGTTAGCCAGCCTTGGAGTGGGTCCCAAGGTGGTAGCCTGGATAAAATAGGGGTTGGCAACAGGACGCAAAAGGTAGTAGTAAATGGAGTCCACAGTGAAGAAAGGAGTGTTACTAGCGGGGTATCGCAGGGTTCAGTACTGGGACCAGTCCTTCTTTAATGTCTTTATAAGTGACATTGCAGAGGAACTGGAAGGAAAAGTATGTCTCTTTGCAGACGACTCAAAGATCTGCAACAGGGTTGATACACCAGCTGGAGTGGAAAGGATGAGAAGGGACTTGGCAAGGTTGGAGGAATGGTCAAATGTATGGCAGCTCAGATTCAATGCAAAGAAGTGCAAGGTAATGCACCTGGGAAACAAAAATCCAGGGGAAGAGTACACAATGGGGGGTGAGATAATGACAACAGTAAAAATGGAAAGGAACCTGGGGATAATGATATCAGATGACCTAAAGGTGGGCAAGCAATGTGAGAAGGCAGTAAGGAAGGCTGGGGGATACTGGGATGCATAGGAAGAGGCATCAATAGTAGAAAATAGGAAGTTGTTATCCCTCTGTACAGACAGTTGGCGAGACCCCATCTGGAGTACTGTGTGCAGTTCTGGAGACCCCATCTCCACAAAGACATAGACAGAGTGGAGGCTGTCCTGAGGAGGGCAACCAAAATGGTGCAGGGTCTGCATCAGAAGACATACGAAGAAAGACTAAAGGAGCTTAATATGTATACCCTTGAGGAAAGGAGGGAGAGAGGGGACATGATAGAAACTTTCAAGTACCTCAAGGGAATCAACAAAGTCCAAGAGGGTGGCATCTTTCAGAAAAAGAGATGTGCAAGAACAAGGGGACACAATTTGAATGTAGATGGGGGACAGCTCAGAGGTAATGTGAGGAAGTAGTTTTTCACAGAGAGGGTTGTGGATGCATGGAACAGCCTCCCTGAGGAGGTTGTGGAGTCAAGAACAGTGGGGGAATTCAAGAATGCATGGGACAGACATAAGGCAGTCCTAGTGGGGGGTAGGAGGAAGTAAGCTGTTGGTTAACTAGGATCTGCAGCTTATCTGCTAGGTAGGAAAATGGACAGACTAGGTGGGCCAAGCAGTCCTTATCTGCCATCAAATTCTATGTTTCTATGTAAGGGCCTGTTCTGGGCCCTGTCAGACTCTGTATGCCAGCTCTCTAAGGAACTAGTGAAAATCTGATGTTGCTCCCATATTAACAGCCCTTCATGGCCTATGAGCATGGACATCTTCTCTAGGAAGCAGCGAGGCCCATGCAGTGAGGTTTGAGACTCCAGGTCTTGAGGGCCTCAGCCTGGGCTGCAGAACTGTGTAGGAGGCTTTACCCAAGGGGAGAGCCCAGCAGATTTACACAGAAGATATCCTACTGCATCTGAGAGGTGACCTGATTGGAGCTCATTGGGGAAATTCCCAAGTTGAGGACAGCAGAGCCATATGGAACTCCTTACCAAGGTCTACCCATCAATCCCCCTCCTTATACTGTCTCAAATGTACCCTCTCCCAATCCCTTTCCCCTTGGTGCCCAAGCTGCTCCTCCACCTAACATCCTTCCACTCCACAGTTTTCTCTACCCTCCCTCTACCCCATTTTTACTCGATGTTCAATAAAATTGACCTGAAAATGAAATGTAATTTTTGTTATACTCTCGTTATGTATTTATTTTATACGATTCCTGAAATTGTATCCACTCAGTAATTGTACTCATTTTAATCTTCCTCTCCCCCCATCCCCTGGGTCACACCTGGAAATGAGTCTCAGCTCAGTGTGCCTCTTCCAGTTCCCAATGTTATAAATAAATAAAATACAGGCTCTCACAGGGCAGCCCTGGTCCTCACCTGTGCTGGTGACATCCAACAGCTCTGTGGAAAGCTCCACGTCCAGACACCCACCCAATGCACAGTCAATGCCATTACTACTCTCAGGATCAGCGACAGCCTCAGAGATGGGGTCGCCCACATCACTACAGCTGGAGCTGCACTCAACACCATGCTCACTGCCAACTTCAGTGTTGCATTCGGAGCCATCACCCTCCTAGATGTCGGGAATGACACAAGAGTTGGGGAAGACTTTGGGGATGATATCATCATCAACGCCTTGTCTGGAGCCAGGCCCAGGACCAACATCATAGCCGTTGCCACCTCTGCCACCATGTCTGGTGATGTCATTCCTCCTTGGTGTCATTAACAACACCATTGACAGTGGCAACATTTGAACTGGTAATAATGTGGACAATAGCCCCAATACCTATCCCTCTCCTGACACTGCAAACAGTGTCAGAAGGGAGTCAGGCAGCTTCTCCATTGTCACCTGCTGGATCAGCATAGCAAATATGACAACAGCACAGGTGATGCCAGAAGGTGATGTTGAGGTGTCCACCAGTGTAGACCAAGTGGCTCACCACTGGGGTGTGTGATGCTCAGGACAGACAATGAAGGATAAGCAGTGAACCTCCCAGAAGAAGTCAACTGTCCACCATATCCAACCATCAGAGTCTCCCATGCCTCAGCATGATGAAGTCTAGGAGAGCTCCATACTTCCATCGAATCAAAAGTCCCTGGAAAAGGCCCAGGGAAAGGGCCTAATGATATGAACATACAAATCTGCCAGCAGAAACAGGCCTCATGGTCTATCAAGTCTGCTTGAATGTGCAACTAGCCCCCTACATTGCAAGGCCTGTACAGGTCTGAGCTTGGATGCATGCATGCAATGCCTGCCTCCAAAATTGGGGATGGGTGACCCCACTTCAACATGCTGTTCTTTAGGATGTGCCAGTCCATGGAAAAGCAGGTATTGCACGCATCCATATCATGCTCCAGTCCAAGATAGGCTGTATAAGCTTGATGCCAGTCTGGAACAGTCATCTGTTTCCCATAGGGGCAACGTTACATGATGGGTGGCTGTTGGACTTTCTTTGAGAATTCTGCCTTTTTCTTATTGGATTTCGGCATCACAGAAAAATAACAAACACAAGCAGCACTGCAATGAAGTTAAAATGGTTGATGCAGAAGAAATTGTGGCAACGAGTTGAACTAAGGTGCTGCACTCCTATGGTATGCACTGAACAGTAGGAAAAAATTAAAATTAATTACCATATTTGCTGATTTTCCAGAACATCTTCACCACTAATTACCACTTATGGATCTAAGCCGAAGGAACTAGAACCCTGTGGGAGCCAGAAACTTTCTGGTAGAAGCTGCTGACGGGTGAGCCCCACACATGTCACTACTTGTGCCCGCTGCTATACAGTGGCAAACAGCCACCAACCACCTCAGTACCTTTGTACCTTTTTCACCAAGGAGGTGAGCACCATGAACCTAACAAGTAGCCTATGCACTTAATGTAAGGGCATAAGATAGCCCTGATGGTCTGTATAAGAAGGGGCACCAAATTCAGTAACAGTGTCTTCATAGCCCAAACCAAATACAAAAGGGTGAAAACCACGACACATCAATACTGGAGTGAGTCTGGGGGATGGTGGACAGGTGTAATAATCAATGGTGAAGATATTCTGGAAGATCAACAGTTATGATAAGCACGCAATTTTCATATCTTCCAAGAATTGATCTTCACGATTCCCTCTTGTGGGTCACAGTACCAAGTACAGAGAAAGTCCCCCAGACTAGGGTGGCTGGAGCTCAGGGCTCACTCAGGATAGTCATCCTTTGAAAACTGTCTTTCCAAAGGTGGCATACTGCCCGCCACCAAGGACACAGTACTTGGTAAATGTGTACACTGTGCTCCAAGTTGCAGCTCTGCAAATTTCACCAACAGTCACGGAGCATATTTCTGCCAGGGAAGTGGCAACCTGTCTGGTGGAGTGGGCATGTACCTTGCCCTCCACTTTATCCTGAGCCATAGCACAGCATAGGAAATGGCAATTTACAGTCCAGGCAGAAATGCACTTACCTGTAACAAGTTGTCCCTTTTGATTAGAGTTGGTAGTGAAAAAGAGTTGTTTTGATGGTCTGAAGTCCTTAGTCCTATCCACGTAAAAACTAAGGACCCCTTAACATCCAGTGAGTAGAGAGTCCTTTCTCCCTTAATCTGGAAGTTGGCAAAGCAGGAAGGCAGGATTATAGCCTGATTAAGATGCAATGCTGACACTACTTTAGGTAGAAACTTGGGGTGTGTACAGAGTACTACGGTATGTTTATGGAAAACAGTATACGGTGGATCTGCGACCGAAGCATGGATTTCAGGTACTCTGCATGCAGAGGTGATAGCCACTAGAAATGCTGCTTTCCAAGTTAGAAACTTTAAGTCACAAGTTGCAATAGGCTTGAAGGGCTTGCAAGTGAGCATATCCAGCATAAGGCTGATATCTCAGGGAACCACCAGCTTCCTGATAAGAGGCTATGTGTGCAGAATACCCTTAAGGAATCTCTTAAACAGCGGCAGCTGTGCTAGGTAGAGGGTACCTGTGGGTTTTTGGTATGCTGAAATCATACACAGGTGGACCATAACTTTGGAATACTGTATGCCAGCATCAGAAAGGTCTAGTAAGTACTTCTGAACCATGTCATATGGACATCTGAAAGGGTCCATTGAGGTTTTGGAGCATCAGCATAACATCTTTTCTACTTGGTTGTGTATGTGTTCCTGGTGGAAAGTTTATGAGCAGCCAAAAATATTTCAGAGGCCCTCTTAGATACTTTGTACCTGTTCACTTCTATTTCTTCAGCAGTCAGGCCTGGAGGTGAAGGGAGCACAGGTTTATTTATTTGACAACGGGTAACTGGGAAAGGCACACTGAGCCAAGGTTCATTGCCAGGTGCAACCTGGGGAAAGAGAAGATTACAATAAAATGAAACACAGTCACAATTACATGATTTAAAATAAAGTACAGTTAATATACAAAATAGGTTGGGATGGACCAGCTAACCCTGAGTCAACACATCCATTTGGAGTAGCAGAACCCTTGGTTTGTTGACTGAAAGTCGATTCAACAGCGGAAACCATATTTGCTGAAGCCAGTAGGGGGCCACTAGGATACTCTCTGGATGGGAGGGATTTTCATTTTTTTTATTTTCATTGACTGGGTAGGTGCACTCTGACAAATGAATGCATATTTTCAGGCACGACCCAGGAGAATTACACCATACTAAACACAGTGAGTGCTATATAACAAACGCCATACTGATACAATGAGTGCAGCATAACAACAACAACAAGATTAGGCATATGCGGAGCAATATACCCAACCAGTGGTAAACAGTATCTAAGGAACAGTTAAACACTAAACAATGGTCGATGTAAATTACAGTAATAGTAACCAGCAGATATCTGAACTGCCACACAAAAACATTAGGTAGCAAAGAAACAACAGATTCTATGATACCGAGTGTTAAATATAGGAACATGTGCAATTTTCAGTGAACAATAGGTGCTTAATGGAATGAGACAGTGAGGAGCACAAGGCATGGGGATAGCAAGTTCCAGAAAGGAGGAGCAAAGTAGGAAAAACCCTGTGTAACCATATTAGTGACACATTTCGGTATGGTGAGGAGCTCACGGTTGGAGGACCAGAGGAAATACAGTCGATAAGACTTCCTGAACATAGCCGCAAGTGTAGTGGGGGTACCTGACCTAAAGAACTTGTTGATAGTTTACCCTAGTGAGTGGTGCATGAGAGCCGTAGGAGATAGCCACCCTGGTTTTCTATAAAGATCACAGTGGTGAGACAGCCTGTACGCAGATAATGCAAAGTAACATATTCCATTATAGGCTATGGTCCACTTGGAGAGAATGCTTGAGCTAGCCTGGGAAAGGGGTACCAGCCCATATGTTAGACTGGACAGCAGTACTCCATGAGCAATGGCAAGTCGAGCAGAAGGGGTAAGAGTAATTCTGTCGGCAAACCCTAGTTTGGAGTGAACTAATTTGTATACATTGGTGATGTGGAGGGAAAAGTCTAAGGTGGGATCAAGCATAATGGCCAGATACTTAAAAAATTTGACTTCAGTAAGGGGGCTACCATTAGAGCACAAGACAGTTAAATTAGTCGGACACATCTTTTAAGTTTGGGAAGAGAGCCAAGGCACATGGAGTGGGTTTTACTTGCATTCAGAAGAAGCTTATTTTGAGACAACCAAGACTGTACACAATCAAAGTTGACATTAAGCAAAGAATTCACCATCTCAAAGTTCTTTAAGGTAGTGTAGACAACCATATCGTCTACATATAGCAGTGTAGAGCACTTAGAGATAACTTGGGGGGGGGGGGGCGGAGCCAGTAGCCCAGCTAGCAGTAGCACATTTCTGGAGCTCCTAAGGTAAGGCTGAATTTATATAAATGAATACTTTGTTTTTTGTAAGAAATAGTTCCATTTCATCAACTAATTGAAGCAAAAGTAAGAGCTTTGCACCTGAGTATGAAGATGGGTTGAGCAAAATCGGCAAAAGCAGACTTCTTCCAGCCGCACTCCACTGGTAACAAGCCTTCTGATGAAACACCAGGCCTGTCACAGCCTGCAAGCATAGATTCAAACGCAGCCACCCTATCTACTCTACAAATAGTGGTAAATGCATTAACGAAGACAGTCCAGAGAATGGACCAAAAACTAGATGGTTTTTCGGAGAAATTCCTAACGATGGAACATAGGCCGGACGCAATGGGAGAGATAACAAAGTCAGCAGGGGCGACAGCAGGGAAGGCTATGGCAGCTACGGCTATGTCTTTAAAGGAGCAGGCCAAGCTTCAGAGCCATGTGGAGCAGTTGGAGAAAGCAAATGTCTGCATCATAGGACTTCCTGAGGCATCGGAAGGCAAATGTCCACATCATAAGACTTCCTGAGGCATCGGAAGGTGATAATCTGATGTTATATTTGCAATCTTGGCTTCAAAAATTAACTTCTCTGTCAGACTTCCAAGTGGTCAAAGCCTACAGGATCACCCTCAGAAGGCCACTGAGTAACCAGGACAACCCAAGAACCATCATGTTCACCCTCCGCACAGCGGGAGAGTGGGATATACTGCTGGGGTCCATAAGGAATCGTGGACCAATCTATGTCGATGAATCCCAAATAATTCTCTTTCCTGACCTTTCATATGCCACACGAATAAGGAGGAAAGCATTTGATGGGGTGAAAGGGAAACTCAGAGACCTAGGGATTACTTACTCCCTTGCCTTTCCAGCACGACTCTGTTTTACAGTAGGCCCTCGACAGTTTAGATATACCAATGCGAAGGAGGCTGGTGAATGTCTGTACAGAATTTCAACCAAGCAACAACGGAAGAAGTGCTCATCTGAAGCTGAGGATTTGGAGGGGGATTGAAGACCCAGATACCTACCTTCAGAGGACTTTCTTTTTAGCAAATAGCTAGTCCTGGTATAATGGAGACGAAAATTAATACTCCACCTCAGGTCCAGTTTATTCTTCTGCCAAAAGAACTCTGCTAAAGTTATATAAATCACAAAGACTCTAATTTTGACATTTACCAGTACACTCTTCGAGTGAGGTAATCTGATACTTATAAGCCTGTGAAGAAACAGGGGTTGTATTATTTTTTCTTTTGCAGATTTTAATCCAAAGTGATTGTGTACAGAATTGTTAAAGGTAGACCAACTTTTGACTCCCTATACTGTATTGTTAAGCCTGGAATTACATTATTCGGTAATAGAATGTTAACTAATGATATAGTATGTAGGAGATATTTGGATGTTGTTTCAGGCTCTGTGTAATAGTTGGAGGAAGGGTTGCAAAATGCCTCGTGACAGCCTATTCGCTGCTCCATGGTAGTTCCAGAGAGTCACATAAACCTTAAAGAATCATGGTGCTAAATAGTCATAAGAAAGGCACAAGCTGGTCTTATTGCAGATAGCTAATGTTTTAGTATGGCACCAGATATTATTTTGCCTTCTTCTACCTATTTCAATGTTTGATAAAAGGCAGATGTACTGGAACAATAGGGGCAATGCCCTGATATTCTGACTTAGCCTTTAAAAGGGGCTCTAGAATGGCGTTATTTGGTTATAGCATAATGTGTTTAAAGTTAATTAGGACCTTAAGTAGGTTGGTCCTCAGAAATGTTATATTTCTTAATTTTGTTCTTGTTCAATTGAGCATTGGCTGCACTGTGGCTCCTAACTTTAGTTTTAGAATATGGCATTAATATAAACTGAGATTAACCCCTAATGCTGTACCGACTGATTAGATAGTCATCATCCTATGTGATGTACTAGTGGAAAACTCTACACCTGTATACCTACTCAGGAAATATGTATTTTGTATGTTCAATCTACTAAATGCTGTAAATAAAAAGTAAAAAAAAAAAAAAGAGATAACTTTGGGGAAGTCGTTGCTAGAAATGGAAAATAGCAAAGGGCCCAGGATAGATCCTTGAGGAACACCAGTTCCAATATGAGCGCAGTCAGAAGCAGAGCTATTAAAATTCACAAACTGCTGCTTGTCTTTGAGATAACTAAAGAACCAGGCTATGACAGAGAGGAGAAACCAAGGGAAGTAAGTTTAGGTAGGACAAGGGAGTGGTCTACCAGATTGAAGGCCTTAGTTAAATCAGTTGAGGATGACATCAGTGTACATACCCTTGTCCATAGCAATTTTAATATCATTGGTTAACTGTATAAGGGCAGTGGAGGTGCTATGGCCTGACCTGAAACCATGCTGCATCTTGGATAGCAAGCTATGTGCTTGCAGGTAATCAGTAACCTGTTGGATGACTAATTTTTCAAGAATGTTATTTACAGCGGGCAAGATAGTGATAGGATGGTAAATCTCTAGGTTTTTGGGGTCTCCTTTTTTAAAAACAGGGGCAACCTTTGCTACCTTCCATATGTTAGGAACAACACCAGTCATGAGTGATAGATTAAAAATCTGAGTAATAAGCGGGGCAAGTTGGGATGCCACAATCGGGGGGAATGCATACAGAAACAGATTTTGCAATGGCAGTCTGAATGCATCCTGGCAGAAAACATCATGTCCTGGACTTCTGGAGCAGAATTTAAGCAGTCTGGTGTTCAGTGGGGATACTAAAAGGTCCACATCTGGGGTGTCCCACTCATTGAATAACAATCTCATGACATCTGATACTAGTGACTACTCATGAGAATCGGCCTCTGTTTGACTAAGTTCCTCTGCTAGAGTATTCTAGACTCCTGCCAGATACATTGCTTGGAGCAAGAGCCCCTATTCTGGCACCATTCCCACACTCTTGTCTCTCTGCAGAAAGGGTAAGTGTATGCTCCTCCTTGTTTGTTGATATAGTACATGATGGACTTACTGTTTGTCTGGAAGAGAACTATCTTTTGGCTGACCAAGTCCACTAGGGCTTTTAGGCCTTATAGAACTGCTTGCCTCTCCAACACATTGATGCAGAGCTGTATGTCTGATGAGACCCAGACATCTTGCCTCTGAAGGCCCTGGCAGTGTATTCCCCATCCCAACAGGGAGGCACTGGTGTTGAAGATCACCTCTGGCTCTGGTGAGGAGATGGGGAAGCCCTGAAGATGGTTGTCCTCCACTGACCACCACATCAGAGACCTCACCAGGGGTTTGGTCACCTGAATGTGGTTGTTTCAAGGCTGTGATGCCTGGGGCAACTGGGTACTGAACATCCACTGAGTAGTCCTCATGTATAGCCTTGCTAGAGACACTGTAAATACTGAGAAAGCTGTGAGGCCCAGTATGTATTGCATGGAGTGAGCTGGCACAGTCTTGCATTCCATGATGTAATATGCGATCTGTCAGACTGCCTGTAGTCCTCTGTCTAGGAGGAAGGCCTGATCCCAGATCATGTCCAGAAATGAAAGTTATATATTTATCATAACTGTTGATCTTCCATAATATCTTCACTATTAATTACCACTTATGGGTTTGGGGCCAGAGGCATTAGGACCCCACAAGAGCACAGCTTTTTGCTAGGAGGGAGCTGGCCATGGCTACTAAGCACGCAGTGCCTGCGCACCCCCACGTGGTGCCATGGGCCAGCCAATAACCCTTGCCATCTCCCTCACTCACCTCAGCCAGGAGAGAAACAAAATGTGAAAAAAGAGAGAGAGAGAGAGGACTAAGAAGTTTCCTAGCTGATAGGGAAGGGATATAAGAATATAAATAAATAACAAAATAAAACCCACCTACCAATCTTTGGATAGTGCAACAGGACACACTCTGTGGCACAAGGGTGTAGGTGGGTGTGAAGCCAGAGCCTCACACTGCTAGCCAGACAGGAGATGATAGTGACCTTAAAGGCAGCAGCCCTGAAGCATGTGGCTCTGACAGAAAAATCATGCAGGGCTGATGCCTAGAATTGGGGCTCCCCCCTTGCAACTGAGATGGCAAGAGTGCCAAAATAGGAATTAATCACATGAACTCCTGGAGAAAACAACCCCATGCTACCAGATAGAGGACTGACTGCCAAAGGAGTCAGCACTGTGCTACTACTTGGTCAGAAGCTGAGTTTAATCCAAAAGCTGCAATCACTGTACCTTAACTTTTCTTTCCAGCTCTAGGGGTTGGGGATGAAGGAAGAAGGCAGGAAGTGACCTTGGGTGACCCTGAAGAGGCTGGGGAGCATAACCAAAGCACATGACACCTGCTGGCCAATCAGAGCAGTCCAGGAAGCCCTAACAGTTTAAACTGAGAGCTGCAGCTGGGTTTGTAGTGCACATTCAAGCAGAAGAGTCAGCACCACACTACTACTCAGTCAGAAGCCAGGTTAAATGCAAACACTGTAATCACTGTACCTTAACTTTTCTTTCGCAGCTCCAGGGGTCAGCACAGGGGGAAGAAGACAGGAAGTGACCTTGGGTGACAGTGGAGAGGTCAGGGAGCTCAGCCAGAGCACATGACACCCACTGGCCAGTCAGGGCAGTTCAAGGAAGCCCTGAAGTGATAGGCATCTTAGGTGTCAGCACGTGTCTGCAGATAACAGCAAGCATGCAGAGAACTCTGATGGTCCAATAAGATAAGGTACAATACCTGTTACTTGCTGCTGCCTGCGTAGAAAGTGCTGGGGAAGGATGAGGGCATGGAGGTAACAGTCCTTAAAAGTAAGTACCTGGTGTGGGAAAGGAGGGAATATCCCGTATAGGGTAAGGATACAAGGGGTAAAGTAAAACAAAAAAAGGGATGAACACACTATGTAGGATAAGGTTACATAGGTGCAAAGCAAAGAAAAAAAGAGGAAAACTAGAAGCACCCTATCTTGGGTAAGGTTGCAAAGGGGTTAAGGAAAGTGAGGAAACTGGGAACACCCTCTCTGGGGTAAGGTTTCAAGAAATTTCCAGTAGAAGTACAGAGTAAAGCAATGGGACTTTTTGAGTGGTGTAGTGTAGAGGTTGTGGAGCTGCAGTTTTCAGAGCGACCTTCTGGAGGCTGCAGTGCTGCCCCATCTGCATGCATGTCTCCAGGTTGAGGGAGGAGGTTGCTGGACTCCAGGTTGAGCTGGCTAGGATCTGGAGGACATGCTCCCCCACCAAGGTGCCACTGAGTCTACCACTGATGCCTCAAAGGGTGCCTAGAAACAGGCAGGCCAGCTTGACTGTGGTTGGCCCCAGGAGGGTGGGGGTGGCAGGTCAGGGTCATATTCCTTAGCCTGTGCCACTACATAATTAATTTACTGCTCTGGTAGGGCAGGACTGCTGGGAGAAGACACCCATGGTTGTGGTAAGGGAGGATGTGGTGGTCCTCCATAGGGGAGGCCCCAAGGTGGGAGGTAGAGGAGCCCAGCAGAGAAGGAAGCAACTTCTGGTGGAGGACTCAATCATTTGGGGAGAAATGGGTATATCTGGGAACAGCGAGGGAGGAAAAGAGGGAGGTAAGGTGCCTACTTGGTGCCTTAACTCAGAAGGATGGAAAGTGGATCCCAAGGATTGCTAGGGCAGTGAGGTAGGAGGAGGAGCTGGATGTCATTGTCCACCTGGGGATTAATGACCTGGCTAGGGACAAGGGCTAAGATTGTGCAGGAGGATTTCTGGGAACCAAGAAGAGGTCTTTGACAGCTGGCTTGCACATTGGCTTTCACTGAAGTGCTACCTGTCTATGACTTGGGGGAGAATAGGGTTCACCGCACCAGGATCTTCAATCCATGGTTCAAGAAATGGTGTCAAGAAGAGAGGTTCAGCTACACTGTGGAGTGGGAATCAATTTGGAGGGATGAGGACCTATACAGAGGTGATGGCCTGCATCCAGCTGGGAAGGGAACCACAGTCCTCAGTGGACCGTTAAATGTTGCTTTGATAAACATTTAAACTATCTGAGGGGGGAGGTGGAAGTAAAAAGGGAGGAAGAATCTGCCTCCCCCACACAAAGACTAATACAGAAAGATGGGAGGATCCAAGGGGAACAGAACAAAGAAAACAGCAAAGTGGTAGTAGATAAAGGTGATAAGAACAAAAGTTGCAAAAAGAGAGGGAAAAAAGGAGCCAGGGAAAAAGGGGAAGAAAGAGGGCTGTAGGCAAATTGTGGAAAAGGTGTGGAAGCCATGTGTGCAAGTGCAAGGAATCTTGGAAATAAAATTCTAGACTTGGAGACCATCATGGCTAAGGCTGAACTGGATATTGTGGCCATTACTGAGCTATGGTACACAGGGAACTATAACTGGGACATGGCCATACCAGGCTGTGCTCAGTTCAGGAAGAATAGGGTGGGGAGAAAGGGAGGAGGGTGGTGGTGTTGTATATAAGGGAGGGTATCAAAGTGATGGAAATGCAAGGATACTGGGAAGGGGGTAAGAAGAGGTTGGAGGTACTGTGGGTCACCCTGAGAACTGGAACCAGAATCATTGTTCGCAGTGGGGTGATATACAGACCTCCAACACAGGGGGAAGAACTGGACAGGGTACTGGCTGAAGCCATTGGCACAATGGCAGATAAAGGGGAGGTGCTGTTGGTGGGGGACTTCAATCTACCTGATGTAGACTGGAGCCTCCTGCCACAGCCTTGGCTTGAAGCGGGGACATCCTGTAATCCCTGTGGGGGGAGTTTCTCAGGCAACTATTCAAACAGCCCACTCGTGATGGGGCAATACTGGACCTGGTGCTCACTAACAGGGACAGTATTGCAGATGCCAAGGTGGGAGGCCACCTGGGGACCAGTGATCATCATACAGTATGGCTCAACATAAGGATGGCAGTGGAAGAAACCCACACAAAGGCAAGAGTCCTGAACTTCAGGAGGGCAGATTTTTAAAAAATGGGTGAATCCTCAGGAATGACCTAGCAGGGAAAAATATCCAGGGTGGGGTGGAGGAACAATGGGCCAAATTAAGGGAGGGCATAGTGAAGGCAACAAACCTCTGTACAAAAGAAGTGAGCAAAGACAAAGCAGAAAAGAGACCACTATGGTTCTCAAGGGAAGTGGCTAAAAAGGTTAAGGCTAAAAGGGCAGCATTCAGAAGGTACAAAGAGAGGCAGAGGGAAAAGGATAGGGGAGTGTCCAGGAAAAGCAGAGAGAAGCAGGGAAAGCACTGAAGAGCACAAAGGTGCAAACTGAGGAAAGGCTAGTCAATGAGGTAACTAAAGAGGACAAGACCTTTTCTACATACAGAAGTGATAAGAGGAGGGATTGGGAGATTGAAAAGGATGGGGGGGGGGACTGTGGAGAGGAAGATCAGAAAAAGACAGATATCTTGAACAGATATTTCTGTTCCGTCTTCACAGTGAAAGGGGAAGGGGATGGACCACATAAAAGCAGTAGGAATACTAGGAGGAAGGAGGTAGACACAAATCTGAAAGTGAACAAAGCTATGGAGCCAGACAGGGTACACCCAAGGGTGTTGAGGGAGCTCAGGGAGGTACTGGCTATACCTCTGACAGCCCTTTTCAACAACTCACTGGAAACAGGAGTGGTTCCAGAGGACTGGAAGAGGGCAGATGTAGTCACACTTCATAAAAGCGGTAGCAGGGAGGAGGCTGGCAACTACAGGCCAGTCAGTCTGACATCAGTGGTAGAGAAGTTAATGGAGTCACTTTTGAAGGAAAGGGTTACAAGATCAGAGGCAGCATGGATTCATGGGGTGGTGTCATGTCAGAAGAATATGATAGATTTCTTTGATTGAGTGACCAGGGAAACAGAAGATCAGAGTAGGGTGGTGGACATGGCCTACTTAGACTTCAGCAAGGACTTCGACACCATACCACATAGAAGGCTCATTAGGAAACAGGCTAGCTTGGGGGGGGGGGATCCTAAGGTGATAAACTGAGTATGAAATTGGTTGATGGATAGCTGGCAGAGGGCAGTGGTAAACTGAATTCACTCAGAGGAAGGGAGGGTGACCCACAGGGTACCTCAGGGCTCAGTACTGGGTCCAGTCCTCTTTAATGTCTTTATAAGAGACATTGCAGAAGAGCTAGAAGGGAAGATAAGCTTATTTGCACATTACACCAAAATCTGTAATAGGGTGAACACCAAAGAGGGGGTAGACAAAATGTGTAGAGACCTGAGAAAACTCGAGGAGTGGTCAAGGCTGGTATGGCAGCTGGAATACAATGCAAAAAAGTGCAAAATCATGCATCTAGGGCACAGAAACCCAGAGGAAGAGTATAATATGGGGGATAGGTACTGATGGTCACCAAGCAGGAAAGACCTAGGAGTAATCATATCTGATGACCTCAAGGTGATGAGATAATGCGACAAGGCAAAAGGTAGGGCCAGTGGGATACTGGGGTGCATAGGGAGAGGCACCATGAGCAGAAGGAGGGAAGTGGTGTTACCACTGTTTAGACCATTGGTGAGACCCCACCTGGAGTACTATGTCAGGTTCTGGAGACCACATCCCAAGAAGGACATAGACAGGGTGGAAGCTGTCCAGAGCACAGCAACTAAAATGGTGCAGGAGCTGCACCAGAAGCCCTATGAGGAGAGGCTAAAGGATCTAAATATGCATACCCTGTGAGAGGAGAGGGATATGATAGAGATTTATAAATACCTGAACAAGGTACAAGAGGGGAGTATTCTTCAGAGGATAAAAAGCATGAGAACAAAGGGACATGCAATGAAGCTGGAGGGGGGAATATAGGAAGGGTGTGAGGAAGTACTTCTTTACTGAAGAAAATGGTGGATGCCTGGAATGGTCTTCCAGCAGCAGTAATGGGGGCGAGAACAGTGGTGGGCTTCAAGCATGCATGGAATATTTTCATTTTTATACTTGTACACCTGATAAGCAGTTCTGCCCATTTTCACAGGTGACAAGTCCACAAAGAATACATAAACACAAATAATACAACAATAAAATAACAAACATGTTTAGTAGTACAGATAGGCAGATTACATTAATTACTGCAGTATACATGTACAATCATTTTTGTCCATTAACCATGATCTTAGTCTTATTTTAAAACTCCATACTGTTTTACAGTCAATTATTTCTAATGGAAAGGAGTTAAAAAAGAGCAGATCTCTGTATAATAAAGACATTTGTCCTGGTACTTTTTTAAAAAGGGACAATTTAAAATAAAATTTATGTTGTGATCTTGTACCACAAGGATTAATAGAGCTGGGAAATAATACAGAAACTATTGCCACAATGGAATCTTAGCTAGGCAGCAGTGAGGGGTAGCAGAAGATCAGGTAGGGTCTGTGGTGATAGTATATACAGGAGAAAAGGGGGCAGACTAAGCGGGCCAAACAGTCCTTATCTGCCAACAAATTTTGTGTTTCTGTTTCTATGACCGAATAGTTAAAGAAAAACTGATGTGATAGTTCCTCTTTACAGAACGTATGTGTGACCTCATTTCAATTACGCTTCCCCTGTTTGGTGTCCATATAAGTGTACAGATACTGATCAGATTGAACAAGTTCAAAGAAAAGCCACCACATCTATTTAAAACATACGTAATTTATCATACAAATCTAGACACACTATCTTAATTTAATGACATTAGAGCAACGTCGTCTAAGAGGAGACTTACTAATCACGTTTTGTATCATGCAAGATTCATACCTCCTGATGGAATTAAATTTAACTTTAGACAAACAACAAATGACACAATAGGAGGGACAAACTTTCAGAACAATAAAGAGGAAATATTACTTTACCCAGCGTGTGGTCAATCCATGGAACTCACTGCCCGTAGACATAATCTCTAGTAAAATCCAGACGGAATTCAAACAAAAATTACATAAACTTTTATTAACTGGTCCAGCACAAAGTTAGTTCTCAGAGCAACATGGGCATACCAGCCTTATTGCTCCTTCATCTCCTTAGTATGATCCTTAAATATGTCCCTCTTTTTTCCCCATCGGGTTGGAAAAAGGGGATCTCAGGTGCATGTGGAGTTGTAGGGCTGGAGAGCCCAAAGGAGTCGAGATATGCTCATCTCCACTGGCACCCTTAAGTGTAGTGGGACAACAGCCCAACTGGCATAAAGGCATAAAAAGAGGCATACCAACCAACAGATAGTCTGACACAGAAGAAAAACTCATCAGAGAAAATGACCTGCTTCTGTTACAACCAATGGGATGTAGCCTGTATAAGTGCTAGCGTACATGATCTAGTGCAGTGTACAGCACCTTCCACAGACAGTACAACTGCCAAGTGGTGTTAAGACTGGATAGTACTCATGGCACAGATTGCATTTAGCAACTAATAGGGAATTATCCCAAGCAGAGGATATACCCTGGGCAGGGAGAAGGAGGAGAAAAAGAAAGAGAGGAAAGGAGCTGCCTTCCTCTTATTTTTTTATTTTTATTTTTTGGTTGGTATGAGGGCCCTGAAAAGGACCCACACCCCAGTTTTTAAGTTGTGTTGTTTTTTCTTTGGTGTGGGTGGGGACCCAGCAATGAGCCCCCAAAGCCCCTTTTTGTATTTTCAAAAAACACACACAAAAAACACTCCATAGGGTGTACAACTGGGGAGATGCCCAAGCACTAGTGGTGCCTGTTAGCACTGTTAGAGTGAGCTGCCCAGAGGCCCTGGCTCTGTTAGAGTGGGGGATGGTGGGTGGATGTGGTAATCAGTGGTGAAGATAGTCTGGGAGATATAACAGTTATAGTGATTATGTGACTTTCTTTCTCTGATTCCCACTCATGGGTCTGAGTACCACGTTTTCCCTTCTTCTGAGGGAGGAGTTGGTTCACCCTGAGGGTAGCAGATACCCTCAGCGCTCTGTGTGAAGGTAAACACCTGAGGGCAGGAGCTTCTTATAAGTCTGGCAAGACCTGAGACTGGTCAGGGCAAGGCAGGGGCTCCTGTGGCACATTAGCAGGAGGGTTCCCCAACAGTTCCCACCTGATACTAGGGGAAAAAAACTGAGCCCCCCTCAGAAGTACGAGTTAAGTGCCCTATGCCAAGCCAAAGGTGCCAGTCTGAAGAGGCAAAGCTGTGCCATCCGCCTTATGCACACTACAGTTCCTGTTAACCTGGAGGCCACCCCATTGGCATCATAAGATGCCCTTGACTGGTGCTGAGCTACTTCCAGGCCCCTTGTAGAAAGGTCAGTGGCCTGTCTGACAGACTCGCTCTGCGTCAATGTAGCTAAGAGCTGACTTAGCTGCAACCATAGGTGATGAGTGAAGGTTACCATATGTGTCTGGTGTGCAGAGATGAATAGAAGGGTGATTGTGGAGGTAAAAACCTTCCAGCCAAGGGCAACCATCTGAGTGGACTCTGCCTCTGGAGGCTGGTCACAAGTGAGGTGTCAAAGGCCCCGACAGGGCCTGCAGTACTACAGGCCATGGGGAGAGGTGAAGTACCTAATTGGCTGACTCTATGGGTGCATGATATTACATGAGGAGGTCCCTGGCGATGGTAGGACAGGAGAAGGGACACCTCCACATTGCCCTGAATGCTTCTTCGAAGGCTCTTGGTCATGGAGGAATGACAACTAAGTCAACATTGGGAACACCAAGGAGTCCCAATGGCAGGGCTGCCAGATTGCAGCTTGAAAATGCATTCAAGTTAAGTGTCTGGAGCATCTCCATCAGGAATCTCTGGTAACAGTGTGTACTCAGCAGCTGAAGGCAGGGTGATAGAGTACCAAAGACAAAAAAGCTGGGCTAACTTATAAAGACTGCAAGAAAACCAAATACTTGGTATGTGTTAAACACGCATACTGTAATAATATAATGGAGTCCCTCACTGCCAGCATTTTGTGTTAAATACGAGCGCTTTGTCAAGGTGTACGTCATCAAGTGTTGCCATTTTAACATCGTGGTTTTAAAGCTACACATGCTTTAAAATTTAATTAACACATACAATAAATATGGTCATGACACATAAAATAAATATGGCTAATTACATCTACAATATCACCTGACTTTCACTTTTGTTTCACCCCTCTTCCTTCCTCCCTCTCTTTCTCTCCCTTACTTTTCACCACCCTGTGCCCCAAGTTATTCTTATTTCACTCTCTTTGTCCTCCTCTTCTTTTAATTTTCTGACCCTCTCGACATCATATATTAATGCAAGAAACTGTATTGTATAGTCGTACAAAACTCCATAATGTTTTTTCACTATATGTATTTATATCTTGACTGCTAAGCATTTAGTCATGTTGTGTCTCACTATGTAGGTGATACTGTAGGTGTAAGTGACCATATGTATTGTATGTGTTAATTAAATTTTGAAGTGCATGTATCTTTAAGATCACGATATAAAAATGGAGACACTTGGTGATGATATATGCTTTGACAAAGTGCATGTATTTAGTGCAAAATATTAACGGTGAGGGGATCCATGCTACTGTTGCACATGCATGTTTTTCATCAATAATAAATAGTTTCTGTTTACTCGTACCATGTATTTGGTTTTCTTACCATCTTCATTAGTTAGCCCAGCTTTTTTGTCTTTGGGTATTAGTCCCACACTGTGGCTCCTGGTACACTATTACTTGATCAACCTCTCTGGACTTTTTTAGGTTGATTACTCATTGTCCTCTAAGAAGGACATTGATGAAGGCAATGCACTGACTCCAGGGTCTGTTGGTGTTGGGGAGAAAGGCCCCAAATTAAAATTACATACTTACTGTAATTGTTGATCTTCTAGAATATCTTCACCATTGATTCACACTGATGGGTCTGGGGCCAGAAGCATTTGGACTCAAGGGAGCAATATTTTTTGCAGGATGGAGCTGACGGCATTTGCGCACCCCACGTGGTGCTGCATTTGCCAGTCAATAACCATCTCTGACTCCTTCATACATCTCAGTTCTGTTCGACAGGAGGAAAACAAAATGGAGAGAAAAAAATACAAGAAGACTAGATATTTTCTAACCCAAAGGGACAAGGAAAGGATATAGGAGATAAATAAACAACAAAATAAAGCCCGCTACCAATATGGAACCCAAGGGTTGGGCCTAGTAGGTAGCACAAGGGTAGTTGGGTTAATAGAGCCAGAGCCTGTTACTACTAGCCAGACAGGAGGTGGCTAATGATAAGAAACAACAAGGCAGCAGGCCTGAGCATATGGCAATGGCAGAAGCAAGGAAAGGAAAAGTTCAAACTGGAACCCCCTTGCAAATAGGATGTCAAAATGTGCCAAGCTGGAAAACAAATGAGATGTGGACTCTCAAAAAGTGTAACTCCATGCTACCAGATAAGAGCTGAGTGAACCTGAAGTAAATTCACTTCCTTCTTTTCTCCGTAGGAGAGAAAAGAAGGGCTTAGGTGCATTGGCGTTACAGGACTGGGCAGTCCCATTGAGTCAAAATTAGGTCATCTCCTCTGGCATTCCCCAGTGGTAGTGGGCCAAGGCCCAAAGAATGGAGAGAAAAACAAGGGTATTTCAATCAAAAACATCTAGCAGAGTTAAAGAAATATAGACAAGACATGATTCTCCCTGCATCTACGGGGGTGTACCCTGTGTGAAAGCCAGCGTATCAGTTCTAGTAAGGTGCACTGCGCCTCTCCACACGCACACACAGTGTCTACTCAGGGAAAGTATAGGCAGTATAGTGCAGTGGTCTAAGGCTCTGAGCTGCAAATTTGGTGACATCCAGCAGACCAGACCTGGGTTTGAATCCCACAGCTTCCACTTGCATACTGTGTGACCCTGAGCAAGTCACTTAACCTCCTTGTGCTCCCAGGTCGCTCCTGTAAAAAAGCTTTCAGCTTAGTGTGCTATACGTGGTCAAACAACTAAATAAAAAAAAAAGTAGATTGGATTGGATAATACTCAGGGCACACATTGAATTTAGTAACTAACAGGGATTTACCCGGGGGGATATATCCCTGGGCATAGAGAGGGAGGAAAAAAAAGTGGAGGATAGGGGCTACTTACCCATGCCACAAAAATGCAGTTTCCTTTTGGTTGGTAGAGAGGCCCCAACTGACCCCTCACACTCCATTTTTATTGGGTGAGGCATGGTCAACCCATCTTTTTTTTTTTGCAAGAGCAGCAAAAAAAAATCAACCCACAGAGAAAACTGACAGTGACAACATATCACAGTGCTGCCAGCCCCCAGAGGGTGAGCTCCCAGTGGCCATGGCTGTTACCCGAGTGGGGAATGGTGGGTGGGTATGTGAATCAGTGGTGAAGATATTCCGGAAGATCAGCAATTACAGTAAATGCATACTTTTCATATCTTCCAACAATCAGTCTTCACCACTGATTCACACTGATGGGTCCAAGTACTAAGCTTCCCAAGATAGGGAGGTGCTATTCACCCTGAAGGTAGAACTACCCTCAACCCTCTGAGTGGGGGAGACAGGCCCTCTTACAAGTTTGGCAAGATCCAAGACCAGTCAAAGTCATGTGGCGGCTCCTGTGGCACAGGAGCATGAGGGTGTCCTGATAGCTTCCACCCGACCCTGCGGGAGAAGAAATGAGATCCCTGGACCTGAGTGTTAAGCACCTTTCACAGGGCCAGAGGTGCTAGTTATGAAATACGAAGCCATGTCGTCTGCTGAATGCAGACTGCATTTCCCACCAGCCTGGAGCTCACCTCACTGGAATTGTATGATTCCCTTGACTACTGCATTGGCAGAAAGTTAGAGTGCTTGCCTGACTAACTCAGTATGTGGCATGGCGGCTAGGAGATAACCTAGCCGTACCCACAGGCACCTGTTATAGGCTTCCTGATATGCTGCATTCCACATTGTGGTGCAAGCTGAGGTAAACACCTTCTTTCCTTGGGTATCTACCTAAGCAGAGTCACCCTCAGGAGGTCAGTCATGCACTGGGTGTTGAGGCCCTGTCAGGGTCTGCAGGACCTTAGTCCCTAAGTTGGAATGAGGCACTGCCCCTGCAGAACTTGTGGGTACACAGTATCATAGCTAGACGTCCCTTGGGGCTGGAGGGCATGAAAAGGGATGTCTCCAGACTGCCCTTGAACTGTTCTTGAAGGTTCTAGGCCAGGGAGGGATGACAGAAGTTGAACTGCTGAAGTCTCCTTGGAGTCCCAGCTGCAAGGACATGGTACTGTGACTAGCAATGGTGCTCATATCCAGCACCTGTAACATGTCCACCAGAGATCTCTGGTACAGGGAGTAGTCAGAGGCTGAGGACATATGCAATGATGATTTGGTGTCCTCAGAGGAGGATGCTGACAGAGAGGAGGTGCTAGGTACAGAAGGGGGTGGTACCAAGGTCCAGGTTGAAACAGAACCCTGTTCTAGAGGCGTAAGTCAGCAAGCATCGGCAAACCAGAAGTTATAAAATTCGTAAGTAATGTTTTATTATTATGAATAGCAATAAAAAAAAAGATAGACGGGATAGCTCTTCACAAAAGCAGCACAAACAAAAATCCACCATCTGAGTGTCTCTCTCTCTCAACAAAACATTGCTCTCTTTTTTTAAGTTCAATTGTGCTTACGCAACTGGATGAGACATATGCTTGTATGACTTTGATACATTGTGGCTGTTCACCTCTCTATCCATGGGATATACCACTTTGTAGGGGTAGGAAGCAAAGGAACCCTAGTGGAGGGTGCCCCCCTAGGTGCCGGGGGAATATTTTCCTTGGCTAAAGGAAGCTTAGCAAGAAGCCCAAAAAGAATACCCAAAAGGGTGTCGAGCATCGAAGAGACAAGAAATCAGAAGACATCTAGACTGGAAAGAAATGTGACAAACATAGGAAGGACAGGAGAAGAACAATATAAGGCTAGGACAATGAACAAAAGGAAATCTGACAAGATGCAGAAGAGTGGACTTCCAAAGGAGAGAGAGAACAGCTGGGGTCACCATGTGACTCCATCCCAACAGTGGAACCTAACTATGGAACCTATGAAAGCCTTAATCATGTCTAATATTATGACCATTGGCACAGAAGAGAGGAAAAACCCCCTTTGAGGAAGAAACCTCTGGGAATCCAAGGCCTAGGTCACCTTCCCTCCAGGCTGAAGGACGTTTTGATTAGTGACAGCTCAGCTACTGCAATTTAGAGTCGAGTCTGAGGGAGGAGGAAAATATTCCAATTTAGAGGAAGCTCTCACTCTGTCCTTCTAAATGGACAGCTGTTGAGGGTTGCGAGCTATGTCTCTGCAACTAGATGCTCAAAAGCAAGACAGGAGGGAGATGACTGATGAGGCACTCAGCTGGCCTATGCGAGCCTATGAAACAGACCAGGTGAACCAGAGGTGGTCTTGGTGGAGAATTGCATAGAGGGTGCCTCTGAACCCGCTCGGGGAGCCAAAGGGGCTCTGATGATGAGATCCTCACCCCTCACAGCTGGAAGTCATAAATTCTACATCCAGAGGTGTCGCCGAGATGAGGGATGACTGAAGGTCTACCCAGAGTGAAGACATTCCCGCTATGGGCCAGGGAAAAGGACCCTGCTCCAAGCTTCCCATGCTCTAGACGCAGACTTCATGTGTGCAGAGTGAGACCATTGGCTACAGGCTAGCCCCGAGCCAAGGACCAATGGACATGGAAGGCATGTCTCAGTGGAGAGCAGATAGCTGAAGTAGCATAAGACCCAATGAGAGGTATGCTTGATTAATCGATGTAAATCAGTAGACCCTGAGGTCGGACTGAGCAAAGGAGAACCAGGCTCACGTCATGAGGAAGTTACTGTTATTGGTAACTATGGCAGTGCATGCCAACCGGGTCCATTGAGAGCCAAATTAGGGAATGGATAAAATTGCATGAAGATAGGAGCGAGAGTGCCCAGGCAAAGCTGGCAGCTGACAGTGAGGTAGGCAGTACCAGGATGACATCTGAATAGGTTTGACTAGAACGAAGGAATAGGGTTGGAGGAGACGCATAAGCAGGGTGATATGCAGGAGGGAATATTAGGTGATGTGAATTTATTTCTTTTATTTATTTATTGAAAGAATTGGAATTACAACCTTTGAGTCAAGGACTGCTTTGCAAGGACTCCACATCAAAAATGAAATAACGTAACAGGGTAAAAGAAAAACAAGAACAGAGCAATATTACAATGTTAAAAGAGGACAAGTAAAATTCAAGGGTGGAGTGATCCAGCCCGAGTCAGACAGCGAGTAGTAAACAACAATAGTTACAGTATCAAAAGACAGTGATCAATAAACTACATGAATGAATGAGTAGGGTATGGTGGTAGCAGGAGGGAATAATGGTGGTATAGCAGGACGGCAGGATAGGAAAGCCCCCAAAAGAAAGCAGATGTCAGAGAAGGAGAGAAACGGAGAGAGGATGGAATGAGAGGGCAGTGAAAGCAGAGCACTGGCCTTCAACAATTCAGCAAAGGGCCAGAATAAATAGCAGTTCCCATTGAAAACAAGAAATGTCCACAGAGCAGGCCCTACATAGGTAGAGATAAGGAATGTCATTGCAAAAGTTCAGAATGGTGCCAATGAAACTCTGGATAGTGGCACAGAACTCAGAACAGTGCAAGAAGGACTCCGGAACTCCAGCAAAGGAGGCACAGAATGCCATGAATGGAGCTCGGCACACGCAACCTAAAGGAAGCACTGGCACTTTAAATATCAAGCAGGAATCAACATGCTCCCAGTACAGTCAGATGGTAACAGCAGTGAAGTGAGACAAACAGAATGTATAGGAAGGCTCACTCCCAACCTGGATTGGAAAAACCACGATTGTATAGACAAATTGAACAATTGAAGCAATAACAGTAGAAAACGAGACAAGTTATGACCTTGTGCAATGCACTGCACAATGAATATCCATACAAGCTGTGCTGAGCACTTTAGAATTGTAAGCCGTAGCCAAATGCGAAGTGTGTGTGGGAGAAATGGTAGCCTGGCCGGGATACACCCCCCGGAAGAGCAGCAAAAACAAAGCAGCCGGTCCAGAGGAGTAAAACCGAAAGGCAGAACAGGAACGCCAAGTCCAGCAGAGGAAGGCCAGCAAGACAGCCAGTCCAGAAGATGGGAGAATGCTGTCAGGGGCGGAGATCCTGGTGGACCAAAAGCTGAATGAAGAAGAGGAAAGCTAGGTGGAGCGGGCGCCGGCACACCCGAGGAGCGGCAGCAGAGGATTCAGAGAGAGAGCAGTGATCGGCCATGGAGGCAAGCAGGTGCAGCACAGGGCAGCAGCCAGAGTGAGTGGGAAGGATGAAACAAAGGAGCGGGGAGGGGAGGAAGCAGAGAGACGGAAGGGGTGAGAAGGGGAAGCGAGCAAATGCCAGAGCGAGTGGGAATGGAGAGGGAGACAAACTGCACAGGGAAGCCAGGACAGATTGGAAACAAAGGAAAGGAGTGGGGAGAAAAACAAATTGACAGAGGAAGGAATCACAAAAGGCAGCAAGTGGGCAGTCGAAGGTACCACAAAACGAAGCAAACTGCGGGGAGGGAGGACTGGGGTAGGAGCGAGGAAGGGCGGTGCCTCCAGCAGCAAATGAGAAGTGAATCCTGGAACAGTCCAGAAGGAGTGGCCTTTTAAGGCCTGATGGGGGGAGTGATGTTGTTGCTCCGCCCATTGAACCTCAAGCTTAAAGCCTTCCCAATGTCTTTGCCTGGCAGTTTAACCTCTGCATCCTGTTCTTGTAAGTTTCTTGTCTGGTTTTTACATAATGCAACATGACTTATTTTCACTGACCTTCCCATGACTAGCCTGAAGAGTACAATAGTCTTCTTAACAGGTGCGACCAATTAAGACAACCTGTCCCAGAGCTAGTTTCCTGATAATAATGTTACAAATAAGTTGTGGAGGTCACGATACAGCTAATGGTTAACCCCTTGATTGTTATTTTTAACAGAAACTCAAATGACTTTCTGTATTCATTTAAACAGTATAATTATATACATTTGCAAACCAAGAGAGGGCCCATGATCCTTGGTAATTTTGGAAGGGGTGGCACATGCCCAAAAGGAAATGGGCTCCAGGGCCTATGCCTGGGCTGCGGGGATGCTCAGGGAACCTCGCTCAGGGAGAGGGCTTGGCAGGACCACCCAAACAAGGCCAACCTACAGAAGAGGAATGACCAGGTTGGTGCCCATAGGAGGAATCTCCCAGGTGAGGAAAGTGGAGCTGTACAACCCCTCTAGGCAGATCTAGTCTTCACCGGTGATGGCGCCATACATGGGTCCAGGGAGAACTCTACCTCACGGCCTTCCTCCAACACCGAGCTGGTGCCACCTCTGGCACTAGGCCTAGAGCCACAGAGTGGTCTAGAGATGGGTTCCTCCCTAACACTACAGCTGGCGCTGCCCTCTGTGCCAGGTCCAGTGCCAGGTTTGACACTGACCCCAGGACCAACCCCAACCCCGGTGGCATGAGTAGCATCTCAAGCCAGCCTGGTGCTGCTAACGGCACAGGGACCAAGATGGCGCCAGTGCCACTAACTGCACCAGGATGGCCCCAGAGGCAGCACCGGCACTGGCAATGTGACCGGTGTTGTTGAGCCCAGGATCAACACCATGGCTGGTGCCACGCTTATTGGGGGGGCGTCCCCAGCCCTGGAGATAGAAAGACTGCTTGGGTGGTAAAGACTACCACTACCACCTTGGCAACCTGGTGCCACATAGCCTCAGTGCTGATCCCTCTCCCGATACTGTAAACAGTGTTAGGAGACCTGATGTTTTGGCCACACCACCCAGCTCATTGACACTAGGAACAGTATCAGAAGCCAGGGAGGCACTAGGCTGTGACACTGAGGTGTCCACTGGTGTAGACGGAGTGTATAGGGATGTCTGTTGCTCAGGACAAACAGATTGGGGGTGCCCAGAAGGAGACAGCTGTCCACCAGACCCACCACTTTGATACCTCGGAGAGTTGGGGTCGAGGAGGACCCCATGCTTCCTCAATACCAGAGGTGCTGGGAAGGGGCCCAGGGGAAGAGCCCAGAGACCAAGTCTTGGCCTCAGGGGTGCGACACCTTCCTCCAAAAGTGTGTATTGGGTGACCCCACACTATCACATGGATTTTGAGAGTATGGCAGTCCATCGAGCCCACAGGGAAATGACGCATGATGGAAGGCTGTTTTTGTTTGTTTTTTTTTACTTCATCATCTTCTTTTCTTTTTTGGGCTTCGGCATTACAGAAAAAAATAAAGAACAAGTACTGGGCAGTAACTTCAGTGAAGTCTGGGATCCTATTGCTGATAAGCTCAGAACTCCTTGCACAGTGGCAACCAAGGCCAGAACTGCCTTGAGAGCTATGGCAATGGAATTTGACCTGTTGGATCCCTGTAGGGAGTTCTTCCCCAAAGGAAGGCACCTTCCATTCTGCCCCTCTCCCCCCAGGAGACTGGATTTCTTACTTGTGCCTCACAGTCAGATACAGGAGGTACTGTACTCCTCCATTGGGCCCACTGCAATATTGGATCATGCCTGTGCACACCTAATCATAGGCATCAGCTCCCAGCCCCAAACCCCCTCATGAATGCCTTCCTGTTTTCCCTACCGGATGTCAAACCCTGGCTAACTCAAGAGATTAGCACATTTCTGCAGATAAGCTTCACCCCAGAGGTCTCTAAAGCCATGGTCTGGGATGTGCTCAAAGCTTACATACTAGGTCAGGTCATCAGTTTTGCTGCTCACAAGAAACACTGAGACTCCAGGAGCTTGATAACCTACAAAAGGCTCTCAAAACAAAAGAGTGAGAAGGAGCATTATATTGCCTTAGAGTACTGACATTCTCCATAGCTCTATTGGGGCATTCCTGAGCAAAAATGTTGCATTAATACCATCTCTTCCATAGCGGCTGCTAGACCTGTCCAAAGAACGTTCTACAGATACTGGGAATCGAGGGAGAGAAAGCTGGTCACCTGTTAGCATTTCATATCAGAGTGCAGAAGAGGGCACATCAGCACCATCTGACTATCTTCAAGGGAAACACTGGGAAAGACACAGCTTTCCCCAGTCACTAGAAAAATACCTGATTAGTGCTTTCAGATAGTAACTTTTTTTTTTTATTACCTCTAAATGCTTTTCTAGTGATTTAAAAAGTGACCCTCAACTTTCACCTTCTATTGCTGGCAGCCACCATCTCATGAGCAGCAAAGAGCTTCCTGAGCTCACTTTATGCTAATATGTCCTGCCAACCAATAGCAGCGGTCAAACAGACATATTAGCATACAGTGAGCTCAGGAATCTCATTGCTGCTCATGAGACGGTGGCCGTCAGCAACAGGAAGTGGAAGTTGTGGGTAGCTGTTTCAAATCATTAAAAAAAAAGTTGTTACTGTCTGAAAGCATTAATTGAGAGTTTCTGTAGTGTCTGGGGAAAGTTGTGTCTTTTCCAGTGCTTTCCTTTCAGGAGATATGAAAGCACATCCCCAGCACATTAACCAAGAGTTCCATACTGTTTACACTGAGCTTTACTGTTCCAAAAGGGACCGTGATGCCTCAGCTTTGGAGTAATTTCTGCAGGGGTCAGTACTGTCAGCATTGACAGCAGACGCCCCAATATCACTCTGTTGTTGAGGCACAGGTCAGGAAGCATAGGGAAAACCCAGGAGCAGTTGTAAAATTCACCAAAAGTTTATTTATAGTAACAGTAACAAAAAATATATAAATGTGTTCATAATAACTATGTACAGAGGCAAAATAACATTGTTCTTGTAAATCTCTGTGTCCCTTGTTCCTGGCCCTTGTTCTTCCAAAACAAATCTCCCTTTGCAGCTCAGCTTAGGTGTTTCATGACTCTTTTTTTTAACCCCCATCCTTTGCAAACATCCTGTCCTTGTAGGTTTCAGGCAGGATGAACAGAATGTGCTTGCTGAGGGGCCCTTTCTGCAGCTTTTGAAATAAAAGCCTAAAAACTGAACTCTGATAACCTCTAGTTCTCAATACTTTTTTCAGTTATAACAAAATACAATTATATACATTTCAACAGTAATGAGATATATATATCTATATATATATAGTATAGTGTCTCAGTCACGCTACTATATTTAGGGTTGAGATGTCACTTCTATGTTAAAGTGAAAATTTTGCATGTTAATAACTTTGGACCAGTTCAACAGATTTGTCTGAAATTTAATATGCGTAGTGGGGCATGGTAGGTCTCTTGATCTGCCAAATTTCGTTTTGGTCGGACTTATGGCCTTTGCGCATGAAAACGCTGAAAAATGCACAATTTTCCAGTTTTGGAGGCAGTTTTTGGGATATTGTCCATGGTGCTGCGTGGCTATTGTGTGGCATGCTGCTCTGTGACATGGCTCATTTGAAAGAGCTTCACTGGCTGAACATGCCACTTTTCATTTAGTGAAAAAATATTGAGGCATTCAAAAGTTATAGCACTTTTAAATTTCCATTATAAGTCAATTTGAAAATGTATATGGTTATTTTGCGAACAAAGAATGGGGTTTTGGCCATCTGGTCCCTCCTCATGATCAAAGAATTTGCAGGCTCACAATCAAAGATTCTTTGATCCCGAGGAAGGGACTAGATGGCCAGATTTGGAAGGAACAGATAGCCCAATTTTAACAACTTTTAAAATTAAATATCTCAGAAATGGTTTGGTCTTTTAACTTGATATTTGGAGGTTGTTGACGGGATGTCCTGTAGATGTGAATTAGGGTGCATAGGTGTCAGAAAATACATTTGTTGCGGCGATATGGCATGGCGCAGTTTACGTTTTGCGGACAGCGTTTTGCATTGTGGTAGTGGCTTGAAATTTATAGGGTAGCTAGCCTTACTGCCATGGATGTACTTTTCAGTCGTTAGGTGTGTAAAATGTAAACAGGTGCGGAATTCTGTCACTCTGACCAATGAAAATCTCAAACTTTAAAATGTTATATCTTGGACACGGTTTGGTCTTTTAAAGTGAAATTTGCAGGGTGTTGAGGGGATGTCCTGTACATGTGAATTATGGTATTTAGGTGTTGGAAAATTAAGTTGCTGCAGAGATATTATTTGACACACTTTACATTTTGCGTATAACGTTTTGCATTGTGGTAGGCACTTTTAATGTTAAACCTCACATTATACACATTAATAACTTTGCAACCATTCCACGGATTTGCACAAAATTTGGAATACACAGTCCAGTGTGGCAGATCTCTTGATTTACTAAATTGCGTTTCAGTTGGACATACAGGTTTTGCACAGCGAAGTGCCAAAAAAGTAACTTTTTGCCATGTTTGCGCATTTTATGTCTGTGGCGCTGCACGGACACCGTGTGGGCTATTGGTCGGACACTTGGGACATAGCAAGAGCTTGAGCCAAGGAACATGCCACTTTTTGTTTGGTGAAAAAATATTAATTTGTTCAAAAGTTATTACAATTTGAATTTCCCATTATATTCTATGGGAAAATGTATATGTATTTTTGGAATGTTAATGAGAAAGACCAGATGGCCCAAATTGGATGACCATATCTCAATAACAGTTTGGTCTTTTTACTTGAAATGTACAGGGTGTTGAGGGTATGTCGTAGAGATGTGAACTATCCTGTTTAGGTGTTGGGGAAATAATTTGTTGCAGAGATATTCAATGGCGTAATTGACATTTTTCCCATAGGATTACATTGCAGTCTGTGTCATGACTTTCGGCGCTGTTATCTAGGAAACAAAGCTAGATGTAGACTTTTCACTACAGGTGGCTGAGATCACCTTGAGGTGATCTCAGCCACTGGATAAAGATTTGACATTGTAGAGTAAGCCTGCAGTGGAATTTCGTTTGTACGTTGCACGGTTCCTGAGATGTTGTGAAAGTACTGTCTCAAGGGTTGAAAGAGTGCCTGTCCAGTGCTTTTTGGTGTCCATAACTCGGAAACGATGTGAGATATGGGTACGGTCTTTTTCGATGTCGCGTGAAGTACTTACTGTCACGATTACAGTGATGCTAGAAATTTTTTTCTAGCTCTTATGGTTCCCAAGATATGTGCAAATTAGCATTACAAGGGTTTGATGCCCTATAGTGCTGCTGCATGGCTCTGTAGCTTTGCATAAGTGGGAGTGTGGGCCCAGATGAATATTGTTATGCAAAAATTGACAACTTGGTGGGAGCTGGGCTCTGCACTCCCACCAATACGTGTTTTTTTTAGGGTTAAAGCAAAAAAAGTCAGGAAATGAGACAGGATTGAACCCCTAACCCCCCCCCCTCACACACACCACCCCAATCCTCCACAGTCTGACAGATGCCTTGATGTTTTATTGGGGTCGTGAGGCCTAAATCTCCCCCTATTCTCCTTTACTGTAGCATGTCAGCATGCTCGGTCATGGAATATATTATTGGGGCGCGCTTGTGCCCCTATATTTATGGTTATGAAGCCTCTTCTATGTTAAACTAAAAATTTTGCTTGTTAATAACTTTGGACCCTTTCAACGGATTTGTATGAAATTTGATATGTGTAGTGCAGCATTGTATATCTCTTGATCTTCCAAATTTCATTTTAGTTGGACTTACAGTTTTTGCACACCAAAATGCTGAAAATGCACTTTTGCCAGTTATGTGGGCAGCTTTTTTGATTTTGTCCATGGTACTGCGCGGCTGTCGTGTAGCATACTGCTCTGCAACTTTGCTCAGCTGAAAGAGCTTGGGTCAAGGAACATGCCACTTTTCATTTGGTGCAAAAATATTAATCCATTCAAAAGTTATTAAAGTTTTAATTTCCCGTTATAAGTTAATGGGGAAATTTATATGGTTATTTTGTGAAAGTACAGTGGGGTTTTGGCCATCTAGTCCCACCTCACAATCAAAGAATTTGCAGGCTCGCAATCAAAGAATCTTAGATCATGAGGAATTCTTTGATCGCAATGGCCGCCATCTTGTTTTTAGTTTGCGGTCGGAAAAATTCTAATATCTCTGCCCAGGGGGGACTTCTGAGGTATAAACTATGGTGGATTTTGCTCAGGGGTCTTGCCTCTATTGAGCCATGCCTGTGGTTTCTTTCAAAATGGTAAAAAAAAATAGAGTTTTTAACTTTTTTATTCTTTGATTGTGGCTCACTAACGATCTTTAATCGCGAGCCTGCAAATTCTTTGATCACGAGATTCTTTGACCGCGATCTTTGATCGTGAGGGCATGACTAGGCGGCCACTTGAAAAAAATAAATTTTTCAGCTCGGGGTGGCTTATTAAGCCAAATGAGGGTGGGGTTTGCTCAGGAGGCTTTGTTCTGTCGAGGCATGACTGTGGTTTCATGTATTTCTGCCTAAAAATTGACTTTTAAAATGTGTTATTGTTTGATCGCAGCCTGCAAATTCTTTGATCGCAAGCCTGCAAAATCTTTGATACCGAGATTCTATGACGTGATATTTGATCACAAGGGTGTGACTAGATGGACACTTGAAAAAAAAATTTCTCAGATCAGGTTTGGCTTATTAAGCCAAATAAGGGTGGATTTTGCTCAGGGGGCTTCATTCTATCGAGGCATGGATGTGTTTTCATGCATTTCTGCCTAAGAATAGTCTTTTAACATTTTTTATTGTTTGATCGCGACCCTGCAAATTCTTTGATCTCGAGATTCTTTGACCACGATCTTTGATCACGAGGGCACGACTAGATGGCCACATAAAAAATTTTATATTCTCAGGACAGGGGTCACTTCTAAAGGCAAACTAGGGTGGGATCTGCTCAGGGGTCTTTGTTCTGTCGAGTCATGGCTGTGGTTTCATGTTTTTTTCTCTAAAAATTGTTTTAACATTTTTTATTCTTTGATCGTGAGCCTGCAAATTCTTTGATCGCGAGCCTGCAAATTCTTTGATCGTGAAATTCTTTGATCGCAATCTTTGATCACAAGAGAGGGACTAGATGGCCAGATTGGGAGGGACCAGATAGCACAATTTTAACAATTTTTCAGATTAAATATCTCAGAAACAGTTTGGTCTTTTAACTTGAAATCTGGAGGGTGTTGACAGCATGTCCTGTAGATGTGAATTATAGTACTTAGGTGTCAGACAATATATTTTTGTGGAAATATTGCATGAAGCAGTTTACGTTTTGCAAACAGCATTTTCCATGGTGGTAGCGGCTTTAAATTACTAGGGTAGCTAGCCTTACTGCCATTTTAATTTATTTTTATTTATGACTTTAATAACTGGGTGAGTGCACTGATCCCAGGGACCGTTTTCAGGCATGACCCGGGCCATAACATATGGCGCAGGGTGACAGTGGAGTACAAGGTAATAGTAATACACATGAAACAGATTTGATACAAGCAACAATAGTAAGCACAATAGAGAACAGTGAATACAAGGTTTCAATATCAGACATGAGGAGATATGGTATAAAATCGTAGAGCCACATATGTATTTTTCAGTCGTTAGGTGTGTAAAATGTTAATAGGTGTAGAATTCTGCTAGTGTGATGAATGAAAACCTGAAACTTTCACATTTTATACCTCAGAAACAGTTTCGTCTTTTACATTGAAATTTGGAGCATGTTGAGGGGATGTGCTGTCCATGTGAATTATGGTGTTTAGGTATTGGAAAATTCATTTGCTGCACCCATATTGCATGACACACTTTATGTTTTGCATATGGTGTTTTGCATCGTGGTACTGGCTTCACATTTATAGGGTGCCTAGCGTTACTGCCATGCTGGTAATTTGTAGTGGTTAGGTGTCTGACATGTAAACAGGTGTTGAACTATGCCACTCTAATGACTGACACTTTGCTTTCTTTCAAGGTGGTGGGCCCCACACTCCCAACCATATGCGCTGCCAGCAATACATATGCTATTCAGTACTTGTACTCTTATCTTAGGCAGGAATTTGCAAGTTGGTGGGAGCATGGGGCTCAAAGGGCTGCACTCCCATTAACTTGTGCAACTTTCTACTTTTTTATTCTTTCTCAAAAAGTAAGGAAATTCTATGCAAAAAACTTTATTAATGCATCATTTAGGGTTAAAACACAAAACGTCAGGAAATGAGACCTTTAGGGTTGCCCCCCGTAGACCCGCCCATCATCCCAAGATTGACAGTTGAGGGTGTGTCATTAGGTTGTGAGGCTAAATGTCACCCCATTCTTCTTTACTGTGGCTTATGAATATGATTACAGATGGAATGGGTGACATTTAGGGCTCACAACCCCAATGACACACCCAGTCAGCAGTCAATCTTGGGATGATGGGCAGGTCCACGGGGGGGGATGGGGCAACCCTAAAGGTCTCATTTCCTGACTTTTTGTGTTTTAACCCTAAATGATGCATTAACAAAGTTTTTTGCATAGAATATATATCTATCTATATATATATATATATATATATATATATATATATATATATATATATATATGTGTGTGTGTATATATATATATATATATATATATATATACACACACACACTAAACAATAGGGATTCTCTATCAGTTTCATTTCCATACATTGATTTGCACATACTTCTATATCAACAGATCTAGATATGCAAGGGAAGAAAAACAGACAGCAAGAGAAAACTGAGAGACAGAGAGAGGCAAAGAATTGCAAGACTGTTCGGGTTGATCAAGTCTGCAGTCTCACAGGAAAATTGGGTTGCGCAACCAGACAGAAAAGAGACAGAAGAAGGACAGATCCTTGCATTTAAACCCTTTCTCCATAATAAATGGGACAGGGTCCTATTTTATCCTATCACATACTCCCCAAAATAAGGCAGGTGGTCAAGCTACTCCTGAAAGAGAAAGCTCCAGGACAAGATAGGCTTCTGGCTGAGTTCAACCACTCATTTTTGCCAGTGGTAGGTCAACATCTTACAGGGAACATGCAGGAAGCTTATCTAAAGGGGCAACTGCTGAGATCCATGTCACTGGCTCTGATAATGCTCCTTCCCAAGTCAGGAAAGGACCCTCATTTGGTGTCGAACTACAGACCCATCTTGCTTTTGAAGCAGATGTCAAAATCCTGGCCAAGATACTGATATTAAGGTTACAACAACTTATCTCCAGACAAGTAGCCAACTCTCAGATGGGTTTTGTCAAGGGTAGATTGGCAATGGATAACCTTAGAACAGCTACGAATGTCATATGGGCAGCATCCAAATCAGAGTTCCCATTGGTATTAGTAAGTATGGACACTGAAAAGGCCTTTGACTCAATTGAATGGGATTACCTCCATCATGTCATGGCAGCTATGGATATAGGTCCTAACTTCACTAGTTGGGTACGCCTACTATATAAAAACTCTTTGGCTACCATACAGACAGGTGCCTCAATCTTGATGCCAATTCAACTTTGCAGAGGAAAAAGGCAGGGCTGCCCTCTCTCATCCCTCCTCTTTCTTTTTGCTATAGAACCTCTGATATGAAAAATCCAGCAATCCCCAGTCATTACTGGTGTTATATGTGGCTCAACCTGTCTCACCATGTTGGCATATGTAGATGATTTATTGGTCGCACTGAGGGACCCAACT
Organism: Neoceratodus forsteri; assembly: GCA_016271365.2. Taxonomy (NCBI): domain Eukaryota; kingdom Metazoa; phylum Chordata; order Ceratodontiformes; family Ceratodontidae; genus Neoceratodus; species Neoceratodus forsteri. The sequence goes on from CM057452.1 coordinate 1,439,390,069, forward strand.
TTGTCTTTACCACGCTTATTAGAGGTTCTTAATGAGTTTACTGCCCTGTCTGGTTTAAAAATAAACTGGAACAAGAAGGAGGTTTTACCCCTTAAGGACCAGACCAAGAGAGGTCCTGTGGAGAGTTTGTGATTAAAATGGTCCCCATCCAGCCTCTCGTATTTAGACATCATCCTCAAACCAGGCCTCCGTCACATGGTGGATATTAACCTTCAACCACTGTATACCTCACTGGCGGGGGACTTCAGTAGGTGGAAAATACTTTGCCTCTGTTTTTGAGGAAAGATAGTGGCTTATAAAATTATGGCTTTCCCAAAACTTCTCGTTTGCCTTAATAGTTTACTGCTACCTATTCCTCACAAAAAGTTCCAGCATTTTAGCCAGCCCCATGGCGCTGAGGGTTGAGGCGCTGGACCCCTTACCTTGAGCTATTCCGGTGACCCGGGTTTGGGAACAACCTCGGGTAGTCAGGGTGCCGGCATGGAGGGGCAGGAGGAGTGGGATTGAGCAAGCTGCCAGACTGCTTTCTTTTCCTGGGGGGTGGTGGAGGTAGGTTGTCGCCCCTCCTGTAGTTCCATCCCCACCAGGTGGAGGTCTGGTGGGGTACGTTGGTGGGTGGGGCAGCAGTGTGGGTGGGAGGATGGGGCTGAGCTTGCTTCTGGTGTGCTTGCACACCTCACATGCACATACAGTTATGTGCCAGGGCCTGGGGTTATGGAAAAACCCAGAAACAAACATAAAAAGTCCAAATTAAGAAAAAAAGTTACAGCATTTTGAGAAACTCTTTGGCTCCTTCCTTTGAGAGGAAGTGAGACCTTGTTTTAGTCTCCGAAAACTATGGTCTGTGGGTCGCAAAGAGGGATGGGTTGTATCCTAGCTCTGGGTCTACCATAAGGTAGCAGGAATTCAACAGAACCTTCATTGGTTGGCCCCACAATGTAGTCTAGCCCTGGTGTGGTTACCCCTCAAATTAGGTCTGGAGGGAGGGCCCCCTTAGCCCCGGAGAGATGCTACGCAAGAAAGGGAAACCCCACTACTGATTCCCAATATGTACCTTTGCTAGAGCATCATGGTCTATTCGCGTGAAGCAATATGTCAAGGACATGGCAGAGCTGGGTAAGTGGGAGCCCCTGTGGTATAATCCAAGGCTGACAATATAGGGCCAAACCCTATCCTGAGGCACCTGGAACACACAGGGTATCTGACTGGTTTCACACCTGCTGGACCCGCTCTCCAGACATCTAACTTCCTTCAGTAGATTGAAAATTGATGGGGATTGCCCCAGAAGGACTTCTAGAATTACCTGCAACTCCATCATTTGCTGAGAGGGTCAGCCATCCCTCTGGCTCAATATAACAACACACCATTGAGCAAGCTGATTGACTCCTGCATGTCAGACTCCTCCTCCTTCCTCAGGGGCTGTATCTACAAATCCCTTCTGGAACCCCACTACCCCACTCTCCATAATCAGAAGATGGCCTATGAGTTGGAGCTGCTAACCATAGTCTCTCTGGAGAGTTGGTCCGGGATGCTTAAAAGGGCATCACATCAATACAGTGAACCAAACTGACTCAGAAATGAGCGCTTCAGTTTGGTCGCTTTCAGGATTGGTGATGAGGAGTGGATAGCGAGAGGAGGGAATAGAGAGGGAGGATGGGAAAAATGGCATGGGGAGGGAATAGCAAAGGAAGGGGGAGGAAGAGGGATGGGCTAAGTAAGGATGTGGAGTGTGATGCCACCGAGCTACCTGCCTAGCGTAGCAGGTAGGGACACTGTCTGCAGTGCTGGTGGTCCTGGGTTCAGGACTGTATACAGATACATTTTTTTCTTTTGCAGGTGTTTTTTTTTTTTAAACTTGTTGCCGTCATCAGTCTCTCTTCTTTTCTCCAGTGTCTGCCCCCCCTTAGAGACGATTATCTAAGTTTGTTGGTGCAGGGGACATAGCCCCCCACATTAAACAGTATTTTACATGTGTGCCGACCTGATGTTCGGCGTTTACTGTGATGTGCCAAATTGGTTTTCGGCAGAGTTTACTCACTGTTTTACTAGTCACCGAAAAATATTCGCTGTTATGACATGGAACCCTTAAAAGATCTCACTCCAGTTTCAGAGACCTATGATACCAGCTCCTTTAGAAGCAAATCCTTCATTGCTCGTACTGCACCCTGGTTATTCTTAACAGAATGGGCCTTCTTCATACAGATCAATGCTGGTGTTGCCACAAGGAGGTCAGTTGACTTACACACATCCTGTGGACCTGCCCCAACATGAAAAAACATTAGGAGACAAATCCACAGCTTTTGCTCCAAGGTAGTAGGACACCCAGTCTCCGAGGACCCCCTTTTTCGGGGCCTGGGGAGGCCTGTCCCTCTCCACAACCCCTCTAAAGGGGCAGAATGGCGGGTCATATGGCATCCTTTGAGGCAAAAAGACAGATCTTACTGAAGTGGCAGTCAGCTTCAGCTCCCACACTATCAAATTGGCTTACAGTAAGGTCTAGGTTGGCAGAATACAGAGATTGTTGTACCTTGCCAACAGCAATATGGTCCAATACCAGGATATTTGGGGACCCTTTCTTAGCATCACCCTATGATAATATAAAAGAACGGCCTCTTATGAGGCAGGAGGGTATTATACTAATAGAGTATATTATACCCTACCCCCTTCACCTTTCCTCCCCTCTACCTAATGCCCCACCATGGTCTGTCCTGACAAGGCCTGTTGGCTGATTTAAACTTAACTTATGATTTTAAGAGTAACTGACAAAGCTTATTTTGGCTGATTTTCAATTTACTGTATGCATTCCTGTGCATGAAACTGCTTAGCATTACTCGTTTCTATTCTTTCATGCACTGTGAATGTCAACTATTGCTTTCTTTTCTTATTTACAATTATTTTACCATACCCTGTTTAGTCTGTAAACCTGTTGATCTCCTTTCTCTGTGTATATGTTTTGCCATACTTTTTGTTCTGTTAACCTGTTGTATTATGCTACTGACATGAAACCTTTGTAAAAGAGCTCTAAGCTCAAAGGTATTTGTAATCCGAGATCTAAATAAATAAAATCCAAAAAAAAAAAAAATTAAAGAAACTGCCAGCCCAGTGGTGCTGAAGGTTAAGGCTCTGGATGCCACACCTCGCGCTACACTGGCGACCCGGGTTCGGGAACAGACTCAGGATGCCAGTGGTTGGCTGGGGAAGAAGAGGATTTAGCGTCCGGAGGACTACTCTCCTCTCCTCTCCTGGTGTGGGTTGTAGGGGTTGCCTCGCTCTGTAGCAGCCCCCAGTGAAGATCAGGAGCACTACAAGAATGGCGCTGTAGACAGGGAACGAAAAACATGACTATGGCACCCATGCCGGCTGGATGATGGCAGCCCCACCTCCCCACACCACGAAGCCAGGAAGCCCCCGATGTTGCATACCCTTGCCCAGCAAAGAAGCAAGGGAGTGCCTATGTGTACTCTAGTCTCCCCTCCTGATGGCCCCAGGTGGGCAGGGGAGACCCCCTGATGAAGGGTTACATCCAGGTCAACCAGGTGGTGGGGAGCAGCGGGATGGCAGAATGGGAGAGGCGGTAGTGGGTGAAGGCTGGCCACCCGAAGGAGTGGATGGCTGGGAGCAGTGAGGAGGGATAAAAAGTATATGCAAAAAAAAAAAAAAAAAAGAAACCGTATTCCTTTCTTAGGTGATTTTAGACTGTAACTTAGGTGATTTTAGACTTACCTACGTAAGGACATAGACAGGGTAGAGAAGGTTCAGAGGAGGGCAACAAAGATGGTGCATGGATTACATCACAAGTCCTATGAGGATAGGTTGAAGGAACTGAACATGTACTCCCTGGAGGAGAGGAGAGAGAGAGGGGATATGATAGAGACATACAAGTATCTTACAGGGAGGAACAGGGTGCAGAAATACACTATTTTTAAGTGAAAAAGATGTTCCAGGACTAGAGGGCATGGGATAAAGTTGGAGGGAGGACGATTCAGAGGAAACATGAGGAAGAATTTCTTCACAGAACGGGTGGTGGACGAGTGGAACACCCTGCCAGAGGAAGTGGTGGGGGCTGAAACAATCACAGGATTTAAGAATGCATGGGATAGACATAAAGGAATTCTGGAGGTCAGGGGTAAGGGGCAACAGACTTCTTGGAAAACATAAAAATCAGCGTTTAGCTTTCTTGCTTAACCTTAGAAATGCTTGCAAAATTGTTGAAACCATGTCCTGTTACAATCTGTATGTTCCAGTTGTTTTTCTTTGTATATTGGCAGTTGCTAAATAAAAAGAACTGAACAAAAAAATAATAAGAAACAAGTAAGATGGCAGCGCGATGAAAAACTATTTGCCATGATGCAGGAGAAAAAAAAAACTTAGTGGTGTCGGCGAACTGAGGTACTGTCACTCACATGGTGTGCACTCAATGGCAGGAAGAACAAAACTGAGGAGATGGACTATTGGCATGAAGGACTGAGGCGCTGGGCGCCTTACCTCCTGCCACACTGGCGACCCAGGGTCAGGAACAGAAACAGGTTGCTTGGGGGCCAGCAGGGTAAGGAAGGATCGAACGTCCCAAGACACCTCTCCTTCCTCGGGAAAGGGATTTAGAGTGGTGCGCTGCTTGCCTTCCACCCAGTGACGACTGGGTGTCAGCACATGCATGTTACTATGCAAGGAAGGGAACCCACGTGCAGGACGCCAGGGCCATCTCCATGGAAGCAGAGCTCGGACATCATGCCCATTGCATGTACGTGGACCCAGGGGACAAAATGGAGGAAAAACAACCCCAGGCAGTAGGATGAATGACTGATCCCGCCCCTGCAGGCTCTGCACTGGTGGCTGGGCACAACCACAAGTCTTATGGCAGAGGATGACGGTTAAGGTAAGTCCCACAGGAGCCAGGTGATGAGGCTGGGAGGGGGTGTCGGTCAGAAGGGGGCTGCCAGGGGGAGAACCAGGAGGTAAATAGAAGATGGAAAAAAAAAACAACCTGAGGTGCATGAGGGAGCCGGTGACAGTTATTGTCTGGCGCGTGTGGCACCACGTGGGATGCACAGGCACTGTCATCACCAGACGATGGCTCCCTCCTGCACAAAAGTTTGCTCCTGCAGGGTCCAAGTGCCTCTACAGCCCCAGACACATTAGTGTGAATTAATGGTGAAGACTGATTCTTGAAAGATCTAGGTCCTATCAAACTCCATGTGAAAAATCTCTAAGGCACCAATGAATTCCCTGTACTGGTCACACGTTAAAGGCCCCTCAGGCCCTATGAATGAGGACAACCTTTTTAAGGAAGTGGTGAAGCCCTGGAAGAGGTGGTCAAAACTCCTGGTCTCAAAAGGCCTCAATCTGGGCTACAGAACTGCATAGGGGCCTCGCTCAGGGGAAGGGCCTAGCAGAATCACCCAAAGGGTGTTCTCCTACAATGGAGGTGTGACCAGATTGGCGTCTACGGGGAGAACCCCCAGGTAAGGAGAGTGGAGCCATATCAGCCTCATAGAGTGGATCCAGTCATCACTGGTGACAGTGTCATATGAACACACTGTACATACGAACATACGGAAATGCCAGCAGAAACAGGCCTCAGGGTGGCTTTGGACCAGCATAACATTCTGTGGTGATTTGCATATGCAGCCCATGATGCTTTGCATTGTGGGGGCATGTGTGATTTTGTATTTTCTTGAAACTTGGCTTCCCAACCAAAAGCCCTTTGGGGTAACCCTTGCCTCAGTGTTTACGCACAGAGGTTCTTTGTCTTTTAAATAGTTTTTTATTTTAATGGGTTCACCACAATATATCCCAGGCACACTGCCTTAGGGGTAGCTGGGCCATTCTACTGGGGTGTCAAACAGACGAGGCATACTAATGAGTTCTGGTAGGACAAAACATGTGTCTATGTCTTCTGTTAGCACTCTTTGCAAACTGTGTGAGAGGCCTTTCGGCACCATGCAATTCTGCTTAATGTTGGACCAGCATAACATTCTTTGGTGATTTGCATATGCAGCCCATGATGCTTTGCATTGTGGGGGCATGTGTGATTTTGTATTCTCTTGAAATCTGGCTACCCAGCCAAATGCCCTTTGGGGTAACCCTTGCCTCAGTGTTTACGCACAGAGGTTCTTTGTCTTCTCAGGGTGGCTGCCCCACCCTCCCCTTCCCTCCTCATAAATAGCTCCCCCTCATTCTGTCCCACCCTCTCTTAAATCCTCCCACTATTCTACACAATATCACCTCCTCAGGCAGAGTGTTCCACTTATCTACCACCCTTTCTGTGAAAAAGTGTCTCCCTATTTCCCTCCTGAATCCCCCCCTCCAATCTCAGCCGATGCCCTCTCGTGTCTCTCCCCCTTCTGATCTGAAGACTCCCTTCTGTATTAATCCTGTTAATACCCTTTAGGTACTTACAGGTTTCAATCATAATCCCCTTATCCCTCCTCTCTTCCAGGGAATACATTTGCAGCTCTCCCAGCCTCTCCTCGTAGGATTTTCCCTTAAGTCCCTGTATCATCTTCGTTGCCCTATGCTGCACCCCCTACAGCAATCTGATGTCCCTCTTCAGGAAGGGACGCCAGTACTGCACGTAGTATTCCGGGTGCATCCTGACCAGTGACCTGTACAGGGGTAGGATCACTTCTCTGTGTCTGGAGGAGATTCCCCTCGCTATGCACCCCAGCATCTTGTTTGGCTTTGCAGCAGCCTTCCTGCACTGAGCTGAGTGGTTCATACTCCCTGTTATTAGTACCCCTAGATCCTTTTCCTCCACTGTGCTTTCCAGCTGTACTCCTCCCAACTGATTTCCTCCCCTGGTTCCTTGCTCCGAAGAGCTGTACCTTGTACTTCTTGACGTTTAACCCCAACTGCCATGTCTCCGACCATTCCTGTAGTTTGGTCAGGTCTTCCTGCAGCCCCCTCCATCCCACTATGTCATCTGCCACTGCAGTGATCTTAGTATTGTCTGCGAACAGACTGCTCCTACTCCAGATCCCGTTTGAGAGATCGGCTATGAATATCCCGAACAGCACCGGTCCCAGTACTGAACCCTGGGGCACCCTACTCATAACGTCCCTTGGTGATGAGAGTTACCCATCACCACCATCCTTGGCTGCCTACCCCTCAGCCAGTTGATCCAGTTGACCATTTTTGTCCCCACCCCCAATGTATTACAGTTTTCCCCAGCCTCCCATGCAGCACCGAGTCAAAAGCCTTGCTGAAGTCCAAATATAGGATGTCCACTGCATGGCCCCTGTCCAGTTCCCTGGTAACCCAGTCATAATACTTGACTAGGTTCATTTGGCAGGATCTGCCCAATACAAAACTGTGTTGATGGCCATCTTGGAGCCCATTGTCTTCCAGAAAGGTCACCAGTCTGTCTTTTAGGATTGACTCCATGAGTTTCCCCACAATTAAAGTGAGATTCACTGGTCTGTAGTTGCCTGGATTATCCCTCGGGCCACTTTTATAAATGGGCTCCATATGGACCATCCTCCAGTCCTGTGGCATGCATCCTGTGTCCAGTGATGTACTGAACAGGTCAGCCAGTGGTCCCGCCAGGATGTCTGCTAACTCCCTTAGTACCCTAGGGTGAATGTCATCCGGCCCCGGCGCCTTGTCCACCCTCAGTGCCCTTAGTCCCTCCAGTACCCTGTCCTCTATAATTCTGATATCAGTCGCCCCCACCCCTGCCCACCCTCCTTCCCATGGGGTATCTGCCCCTCTTTCCTTCATAAACACAGAGCAGAAGTACTCATTCAGTGCCTCTGCCTGGTCCACCCCCTTCTCCACCCACCCCCCATCTTTCTTAATCCTCACAATCTGGTCATTGTTTCTTCTTCTCTCGCCAATGTACCTGAAGAAGTGCTTTTCCCCGTCCTTGATTCACTGTGCCAGTCTCAGCTCTCTGGAAGCCTTGGCCACTCTGACTAGCCTGGTAACCTCCCTGGACTTCTTCGTGTACTCATCTTTGTCCCCTTGCCCTCTTGATTTCCTAAGCCTCCAGAATGTTTTTCTCTTGGTCTTCACCCCTTCCATTACCTCCAGAGTCAGCCAGCTTGGCTTCTTTGCTCTCCCCTTCTTGCTCTATGTCCTGGTGCAGGTCTCAGTAGCCTCTGCCAGCCCTTTCTTAATGATATTCCATTTTTGGCTGGCACTCATGCATGTCCGAATTCCCACCAGATGCTCAACCAAAATTTCTCCCATCCTTTTAAACCCTGCTCCCTTAACATCAATCACCCTGCTACCTGTTCCTCCTGTTACCCTTCCCATATTGAGTGTGAACCACACCGTATGATGGTCGATCCCAGCGAGGGAGTCTTCCACTCTCAGATCCCTTACAGTCTCCCCGTTTGTTAACACCAGGTCCAGAGTTCTACTCCCCCTCGTCGGCTCGCAGACCAACTCCACCAGAAAGCACTTCTGAAATGCATCTAGTAATCTCTGCTCCTTTGCACATGTAGTGGTTGGAGTGTTCCATTGCACCCCAGGGAGGCTGAAGTTCCCCACCACTACGGTGTCCCTGTCCTACAGACTCTTCTAATCTACTCAACTAACTCCCTATCCAGGTCATCCTCCTGAGCTGGTGGCCTGTACACTACCCCCACCCTCAGTGACTTTATTTTAGAGTCTTGAAACTGCATCCACAGGGCCTCTGTCCTGCCCTCCACCCTCTCCTTTCTCATACACCTTACCCCCTCCCTCACGTAGATTATCACACCTCCCTTCCCTCCCCCCCAGTTCTGTCCTTTCTGAATATCCTGTACCCTGGGATCATCATATCCCAGTCCTGGTTCTGGGTGGCCCATGTCTCCATGATGGCCACAATGTCCACCCTTCCTACAGCCAAGACAGTCTGAAGTTCAGCTGATTTGTTACCTAAGCTTCTCACATTCAGCGAGATCACCCTCCAACCTGTGTCTTTCTCCCCCCACCCTGGTTTCCTCCCCTCCTAATCCCTCATGTCCCCACCTCAAATACCTATCTGATAGCTTGGGGGTAGGCATGCTTGGCTCCCCCCGCCAGGATACCTGCCTACTAGCCGTCCTCCTGCCACCCCCCACCATTTAAATCTATCCTTGATGCTATTGTAACCCCTAGGTGGCACTATCCCAAGGGCTACTACCCCTGCCTGCTTGACTACTGACAGGTTGAGGGGCCTAGGTCCTATGGCGGGGGCCTCCACCCAGAAGTCAGGGTTTGTAGTGGTTAGACTAGCTTGGTCACAGCCCTCTGGGACACTGAGACCCCCTTTTATTCCCTCTAGTGGCTCATACAGTACCCTGGAGTTACAGCCCCACTACCCCACGTATACACACTGTTCACTCATATAGATACCACTTACCCTCGAGACTGATTCTGCAGCACGTCTCTGAGGACCCCCTGTAAAATAAGGTTAAACAACATACACAGCAAAACACAATACTGTTTCCATAAGTACCAACACCACAGACAGTATATAGTATAACAACAACAAATCTGATTTATTTAGGGGGCAGTAAAACGGGAGGGGGAAATCAGGTTAATTGATGGCATTAAATCACAGTGCTGTGCACACATACAGGGTCTGAAAAGTCACACTCTGGGTACCAAGGTTGGGGGGGGGCTAGCCAGGTCCGTTGCCTGGGGTTGGCCGGCAGGTGCAGATGGATGGGGCCCTGTAGAAGAAAATATATGCACAACACCCAATTGTAATCCGGAGCTGGATGGCTCAGTCCATGAAGCAGGGAAACAACAAGAATTAAATGACACACTTGTGACTGAAAACAGACTGCAGGGGAATACCCTGATTTATAGTCACAATACCCAAGCTGAGGACCGGATGGTAGATGTTCTTCTGGATTGCCAGAACAACAAGGCATGGAGGCAAGGTCCTTGTGACTGGACCCCACTGCAGTGGATAGCAAATGTATTTAGTCCGAGACAAACTGGGGTTTGCTTCTAGCTTCAACACACAGCACACAGCACAGGGGATTGGAAATAGCGATTCCCCACAAGCACTACGCACATTCATATGTAAAAGGAAAGTACTATGCCAGGCAGGCTGCTCCTTGATCCCGATTGCAATTACAGCAAAATACCCGGCAGCACACACAGCAGCTTCAGTTCCTGACAGACCGAGCGCAATTCAGCAATATCTCCAGTCTTCTACAGGGTGAGCCTGGTTTCCACTCTTCAGACTTCCTTCTTTCTCCTCACAATCGAATTCAGTCCGAACTGGCACTTGCAACAGCTGCAGGCCGAACCTCAGGGCCTCACACGTGCTTCCTGCGCAAAACTATACACCACAGAAGCACAGAGTTCTTCTCCTTTCACTGTCACAACTCATTTCAGCTTTCCAGTCACAGAGCAGGCCATTTCCTTTAGCTCCACACTATTCTGTTGGTTGGTTCGTCTGTCACTCACAATAAGATTCCCTCTGTTGGTGGAAAAAGGCGCCAAGGTCAAAACTACATTTCCCAGAGTCACTGCCCATACAATCCTCTTGTGGCTGACTCAAAATTAAGAGTCCAAGTTCTGATTCATCCACAGGCTCCATTTTAGGGCTCCCTTAACCCAATTGGCCCAGCTCAGCAGTTTAGGACCAAAATGAAAGAGTTACACTGAAACAGTTCATGCTAAAACAAAGACAGGTTAGACAAACTACATTTTCTCAGTCACTCTAAATGATTTCTGACAAACAGTTATATCTTTCAACAAGGCTCCCTCTGCACATGTAGTGACGGCAGAAACGGAGCGAATCGGCAGCAGCTTGGGCGGGATTCAAACATTAAATACACAGTCCCCCCATACAAACTAATTAAGACAGTACGTGGAGGCTCAAATAGCACTCACTTGGAACCACATTTAAACAGCTCAGACACCGAACACCACCCAGACTTGGAGCATTCAGGCAAGCTCCTGGAAGACTTTTGGGAACCCCCATTTGCAGAGGGGTTACACCATGTACCCCTCAAATCTCTGCTTTAATACCCCTTTCCCCTCCCTGCTCAGGTGCAGCCTATTCCCTGCATATAGATCCTTATTTTCTCAAGTACTGCCCCAGTCCCCCACTACACCATACCCCTTAGACTGACACTATTCCCTCAGCCATTTGTTCAACTCCCCAGTCCTCCCTTTCCTTCCTGTACTCGCGCAGGGTTGCCGGGAGCACCTCTGAAAAGGCCACTGATTCCCCCACTTCCTCACACAGCCCTCCTAATTCCTCAAACCTCCTCCTCACTACTTCCACTATCTCCCTCACCAGGTAATTAGTGCCCACATGCACCACTACATGGGGTTTCTTCCTGCCCCTCCTTGTACACTTAAGAACCGCCTTCCCCACCCTGTCTGCCGTTAGCCCGGGTATAGCCTCCACCCATATTCTACTATGCCTCTCCCCCCTGCCACCCCATCTGACCCCTTTCAGTATGGAATCATCAAGTACTAATACACACCCTTCCTCATCCTTGTCCCTACCCCCATCTCTTTCCTAGGGTATCCAATCATAGAGCATGCCAGCTCACTAACCCCACCCTTCCTCCCTACTGTTATCTGCCCCTTCTTACCCCCATCCTGTCTCCAGCCCCCTTCCCTATCTCCCACATCCCTCCCCTCCACCCTGGCCCCATCCCCTACACCCCTGTTGTCCACCCCACCAGCAGTTCTTCTCTCCCCTTCACCCCTGTAGCCATCCTCTGACTGACTCCTGCCCCTTGTGGGTTTTTCTCTTCCCCCCTGGAGATCACTCCCTCCCTCCCTCCTCCTCCACCAGTGTTGCCAGTTCAGCAAACCTATTTCCTGGCCATCCTGCCTGGCTGTGCCTCTGCTCCCTCCCCCAACTCTAGTCTTCCCACTAATGCTAGGCTCCTTGTTTGTTCCGCTCCTGCACTCCCCTCCCCATCACTTCCCTTGAGTCACTGTTCCTCTCCCGTGGTGTCCTCATGTTATTTGCCAGATGTGACCCTCCTAGCTCCAGGCCCCTTCCCCCTTCCCTCGTCCTCTCCAGCCCTCTACCAAGCCACAGCACTTCCTCCTCCAGCATCCTCAACCGGATACAGATTGGACACCCTCCTAGCCTCTACAATATGTTAATACAAACTGCCGCCCCACATCCATTACAGCCCACTATCCTACCCATGATACCAGTACTAACTACAAAATACAGTTCTGTCACTAAGTTTCTAACCAGCCCAGTCCCTACTTAGAAATACAATACCAACGCCACTAGCAGAGAAGCATAAAACACTACTAACTATGATACCATACCATCCACACGTTTCTCAGCAAAATACAGCTTGAGGTGCAACACCTAAGTTCAAAACACAGTACTATCTATAAGTTTTTAACTTTTTACCTCTTTAACCAGAGCTACATATCACTCTATAACATTACAAAGAACAATCCCCTCTGTTAGGGCACGTTAGTGTATTCACCTGGTAGAGCTTTCCACCAATCCCAATGTAGCACCACCCCAATAAGTGTGGACAAGCTGGGGAAGGGAGGAATTAGGGCCCACTGCCACTCCCATTTGAGTCAATCAGCAATCAGCCTCTTACCTAACTGCACACCTCAGCTCCTTTCCTCAGGCAGGAGCAAACACATCCCTGCAGTTCATGCTTCTTCAGTTTCCAGACCCAAACTGAATCAGTTTAAAATGGCTCTGGCTAATCTCCTGCCCCTTCCCCAAGTCTACCCTTGCAGTTTAATGTCTATCAACTGGCACAGAATTGAACTCCAAAATACAGCCCTAAACTAACAGCACTTTTTAAACCCCCAAATACATATCCCTCTCCCAGTACAAGCTATTTGAACTAAGCAAATTTAGGAAACAAAATAAAAATAGATACTTCCCTTTAGTTTAGCCTCACACAAACACCAGGACACCTCTGCAGTTTATGCTCCTTCATTTTTCAGCTGTCATCCAACAGCTACGGAGAGAAATCTGCCTTTGGGCCACCATCCGACTCTGAGTTAGTGCTGCCTCCAACGCCAGACACAGGGTGGCCGACAGCCACAGAGACTGGTTCACCCCATCGCTGCAGTAGACACTGCACTCAGTACCATGGTCGGTGTCTACCTCAGTGTTGACCATAGAGTCATCACCCACTCCAGTGTTGCATAGGACACCAGAGTCAGAGAAGACACCGTAGTTGGTGCCTCACCAGGAGTGGGACCCAGGACTAACACCGTAGTTGTCGCTGCACCTGTCACCATGGCTGGTGTCATCACCCTCTTAAGTGTCACTAGGGACAGCATAGATAGTGTTAACCTCCTACTCTGCAACAGCATGACTAACAGCCCCAGTGCTGGTCCTTCTCCTGACACCACAAAGGGTGTCAAGAAGGGGGCCCCGCATCGTCTCCAGCTGTGTTGTCACTGTGAATGGTGACAACAGGAGAGGTGATGATGGATGATGACACAGGTGTCCAGCAGTGTAGACTGAGCATACAGCTGCAGTGTCGCTATTGGGGATGTCTGCTGCTCAAGGCAGAAAGACAGTGGAGGGTTCTCAGCCAGCCGTCCAGAAGGAAAGGGCTGTTCCAAAGACCCAACCACCGGGGCCTCCGATGCCTCAGTATGGTGAGGTTGAGGAGGACCCTGTGCCTCCGGGGAACCAGAGGTCCCTGAGGAAGGCCCAGAGGAAGAGCCTAAAGACCTCACCATGGATGCACACATGTGATGCTTGCCTTCAAAAGTGGGGACCAGACCGCCCCAGCTCAACACGTAGTTCTCTAGGGTGTGGCAAACCATCAAGAAGCAGCCATCGCACACATCCATGTCAGGCTCTGGTCAAAGGCAGGCAATGCAGGACTGATGCCAGTCCAAAACTGCCATGGGTTTCCCACAGGGGCAACAATGCATTATGGGAGGCTGTCAAACTTTTTTCAATGGCTTTGTCCCTTTTTGTTGGACTTTAGCATCATGGAAAAATAAAAAAAAAATGGTAGTGACCAAGTTAGAAAAATAGCAGGATGCAGTAGTAAAAGTGTTGTGGAGTTGAACTGAGGTGCTGCGTTCCCATGGTATGAACTCAATGGTAGGAAGAACAGAACTGAGGTCAGCAATGGAGCTGGCAATGGGCATTGGCTGACGGGCAGCACCACATGGGGTGCACTGGTGCTGTACTTAGTAGCCATGGCCGACTCCCTCATAGCAAAATGTTTTGCTCCTGTGGCGTCCTAGTGCCTCCAGACCCAGACACATAAGTTGAAATCAATGGTGAACACTGATTCTTGGACGGTCAGCTGCTATGAACAGCAGTACCTGGGAGGGCTCCAACTGTGACTTTGCTGGGTTCAGTAGGACTTCTAATGATGCTAGAAATGCAGAGGTAGTGGCCACTGCCTGCTCAGTATCCTGTCTGTATGGGTTTATTATAAGCCAGTCATCCAGATAAGGGAAGACTTGGAGTCCTAACATTCTGAGGTAAGCTGTGAGTACTGCACAGCACTTTGTAAAGACTCACAGCACTGAAGAAAGCCCAAAGGGTAGGACTCTGAACCAGTAATGTTGTCCCTTCACATAGAACCAGAGGTACTTGTGGTTCTTGGGGTGCACCAGTATGTGTTGGTATCTATTCTGCATATCCAGTGATGCTAGCCAGTCCCATACCTCTCAACTGTACCACATTACGAGGAACGTTCCTCATTTTACTTCACAAAAGCTCCCTGTTCCACATTGTGAGGACTTGTCCCACATTCAGTGTTAACATTTTAAAGCAAAAATCTATAGCAAATGATGCAAAAAATATATCATTCAATTAATAACAGACTTTCTGAACATAAATGCAAACATTTTAACAGTGTTCTGAGCTTCTTAGGTAACGATCTGATTAAATGTTCCACATTTTGCTCATTTGTTCCACATTTTGAGAGGCAATGTTCCACATTTGGGGGACAAAAGGTTGAGAGGTATGGCCAGTCCTGATGCTTCAGGTAAGGTAGCAAGGATCTCAGAGAAATCATTCTTGAATTTTTCTCAATCCACGTATTTGTTCAGTTTTCGGAGATTGAAAATGGGATGCATGCCCCTTGATTTCTTTGGTACCAGGTAGTATTGGGAGTAGAAAATTAAAATTATGTACTTACCATAATTCTTGAGTTCCCAGAATATTTTCACCATTGATTCACACTAGTGGGTTTGAGCCGGAGGTGTTAGGACCCAGTTAGAGCCAGAACTTTTCAGACAGTTGGTGATGCTGTAGGCACCATGTGCGTGTCATTACACAAAAGGATGCATGCACCTGCAGGTTTGCAGTGGCAGCAGCCCTCAACTACCGCAGTACCTTTTTTACTGAGGAAGGGAGCAGCATAACCCAACAAGTAACCTTTACACTTAACCTGAGGGCATGAGGTAACCCTGGTGCCCTGTATAAAAAGGGCCACCACCAACCAGTAACCATACTGCTCAACTTCTCAGCATTACAAATCATAGCAGTGGCCTTCAACAATCATAGCAAATGTCTAGAATGTGTAGCACTTTCTTATTTTAAATAATAATATGTCTGCAGATAGTGGGCCCCGTATAGTTAGTGATAAGGAATGTTTCTATCAACTTAGTTCAATGATTTAATACTTTGTGTGTCCAGAACTAGCTCTAACATCATGAGGAACATCAGTAAACCTATGCGGAGCAAAGGTAAATTTGAGTGTGAAAATCATAACGCTATGCGAAATTCATAGCAGTTGAGAGGTATGCCAGTAACAGTGTCTTCACAGCTCAAGTGAAATATAAAGCGGTGAAGACAGACAGTACAGTTATGTAAGAACTTACCGTAACAGTAGATCTTCGAGAGAGGTTCCTGCAGTAGGTCATTACATGTAGGACTGCACCCTCTGACATCAGGACCGCACGGCAAACTTTTCCAGCAGTGTTTGGCGGGGGAACGCCCACCCGATTTCACGTGATAGACGTCAGCATGACCCTGTATAGTGGGTGGTCCCCACGCCCGCCTTCCAGTTCTCCCGCTGGAGATCCAAGTAGGATGAGACAGGAGAAAGGATGAAATCCTGAAGTCCCAGTTCAGAATGGCTGAAAGAAAAGCAGAAAACTGGGAGAAGGAGGGAGGGAGGGAAAAGGTGACCTAATACAGGAACCTCTCTCGAAGATCTACTGTTACAGTAAGTTCTTACGTAACTGTACTGTCTTACTTCGAGAGGGTTTCTGCAGTAGGTCATTACATGTAGGGCTGAATTCCAAGCAGTCACTCATAGAGAGACCGAGAGTGTCACAGAAGGAGGAGCAACTGAAAAACAGCACATGACCAGCCTAAGATAGTAGGCCCTGTAAGATGGCAAGGCTGAACCTGGCCCTACACCTAGAGGCAATGTCCAGACCGTAGTGTTTTAGTGAAGGTATGGACAGAACTCCAGGTTGCTGCCACACTGATTTCTGTTGCAGAAACATTTCGCAGAAATGCCATAGAGGTAGCCGTGCCTCTAGTAGAGTGATCTCTGACCTCCCCCAGAAGAGGTTTGTTGTACTTCTGGTAGCAGAAGCGAATGCAGTTACTAAGCCATTTAGAAAGGCACTGTTTAGAAACTGCAGACCCCAAGGGTTTGGGAGCAAAGGAGATGAAAAGCTGTATGGACTTTCTGGACTCCTTAGTTCTATGAACATAACATCTGAGGATTCTATGAACAGCCAGGGTGTAAAGGAGATCCTCCCCCCGTTTGAATGAACAGGGTAATAAACCGGGAGTTCAACCATCTGATTTAAGGTGTACTTAGAAACCACCTTAGGAAGAAACTTAGGATTAGTATGCAGGACTGCCCAGTCCTTGTGGAAAATCAAATAAGGCTCCTTATGCATCAGGGCCTAAAGCTCGGAAATCCTATGAGCAGAAGTAATGGCAACTAAAAATAGCACCTTCCAGGAAAGGTAGTGCATGTCACAGCCTATCGCTGGTTCAAACAGAGGAAGTGTAAGCTTCTCTAACACAAAATTCAAATCCCAAGGTGGGGTGGGGTTATGGATGGGAGGTTTGAGGTGAAGGATCCCTTTCAAAAAGGTCTTACAGACCTCCAACTGAGCCCAGTTTTAACTTCCACCGGCACATGGTAGGCCGAGATGGCCAACAAGTGAACCTTAAGGGATGAATATGACAGACCCAAATCAGACAGGTGCAGGAGGTACTCCATGACCTGGGGAGCAGAGCAGGTAAAGGGGTCCCAGCCTTTAGAAGCCACCCAAATGGGGGGGGGGGGCGCTAGAGAGCCAGCTTCGAGGCAGGAAGCATCTTTGCTCGCTCTGATCTTTTTCCTCCACATTAACCGATAAAATACGATTTTCAGGCACAAAAGAAATAATTAAAGCTACTCCAGAGTTTGCTGATCTTATTGGCTATCGATCGATACCAAAATCGACTATGGGGCGCAATAAAAATATTGTATCTCAGGCTTCGGGACCGCCGAGGCCCGCTACTGTGAATGCTACTACAAGCAAGGAAGTGGATTTACCAGATCACGTGGCACAATCCAGCGCCAGAGAACCACCTTGGCAGGCAATCTTGGAGTCAGTTCGGGCTATGGAGTCCAAAATAGAGAGAGCTCTCACCCGGCTTGAAACGCATGATGCTGCCATTATTTCACTATCCACCACAGTAGCGGAGGCTGACAAGCGATCTCTTTCTACACAAGCTACAGTGGCCCAACTCACAAAAGAAAACCAACAGCTCAGAGGAAGGATGGAATCAATAGAAAATACGATTCGGGCCGGAAATGTGCGCATAGTGGGTCTCGTTGAAGGTATTGAAGGCTCGAATTTACTATCCTACTTGAAAAATGGCTAGCAGAATTTTGAGCCTCCGGAGCATTTCAACTGGTCAGAAATTCGTCAGGCCTTCAGAATCACACCCAGGGTCCAGCCCTCTGATCCTGACACTCCCCGTACTGTGGTCCTGAAAACCACTGGCCCAGAAATTCGGGACACATTAATTATGGCCGCAAGAGCTGTTTATCCCCTCCTTATACAAAGTAAAGATGTTAAACTGTTTCCCGATCTGTCATTCCAAACACGCGCCCGTCGCAAGCAATTTGATGCAGTGCACCAAAAACTACGGAATTTGGGGATAATTAACTCCTTTCTTTTACCGGCTCGACTAAGAGTGACATACGGGGGTAAGACTTGGCAATTCACAGATCCAAGAGACGTGGGCAGGTGGACAGAGAAGACAGCACTTGAATTTCAAACGCATTCGTCCAGACATTTGGAGACTGAGAGATCGGACTCTGATGGGGACTGAAATTCTGAAAAGTCAGTCAGTGTTAGTGCTTATTTAGACCATTGATAAACACAAGGGAATGGCCGTCTGTTTCTGTTTTGTGAGCAGAGGATACCAGTTACGTATTTCCATTTTGGTTATCACAATGTCAGCTGGGCCCATTTAAATTATTTAATTACCCAGAGGTATTTATCTTTTATAGGGTAATTTGCCTGAAGATTTGGGAATGTTAAGGGCTATAAAGCTTTCTACTAAGTGCCTATTGAATTAAACTATATGTTTAAATTTGTTTGATGGTGAATGTGGGGGAGGAGGGACCGAGGAAGGGCAAATTTCTTTTTTGAATTGCTTAATTGTACTTAGGTGACACAGCACTACTGGATAGTGTGTATTACTACCTTTCGCTTTCTCCCTTTGGATTATGACCTAAGCCATGAAGCGGCTAGCATTTTCTATGAACTATAAGTTATACGACTCATGAAGCCCTCAGATTTCCCCCACCTCCTACTGTACGAGAATGTAAGAGTCTAATGCTGTTAACATAATATTATCTGTCGATCTATTCCTATTCTCTTGCATGAGAATATAAGCTGTATTGTTTAATATGGAAAGCAATAAACAGAAAGTATAAAAAAAAAAAAAAGAAGCCACCCAAATGGAAAAACGCTTCCATTTCACAGCATAGGTGGATCTGGTGGAGGGTTTTCTCGCTTCCACCAGGACCTGAGTGACCTTTTGGGAGACCACAAAATGAGCTTTGATAGTGTCTGAAGAAGCCACTCATGAAGATGCAGGGTCCTGAGTCCTGGATGTACCAACCTGCCTTGATCCTGAGTCAACAGATCATGCCTGAGAGGTAAAGGAATTGGAGGTTCCACTGAGAGCTGCTGCATTAGCGGAAACCAGATTTGCCTCAGCCAGAGAGGAGCTACTAGGATTATCCAAGCTCCCTCTGCTTGGAGCTTGATAAGTACCCTCTGAAGAATGAGAAAGGGCAGGAAGGCGTACAAGAACTTCCCTGTCCAACATAGTGTCACTGCGTCATGCCAGAAAGCTCCAGGCTCTGGAACAAGCAAGCAAAAGCTGAGAAACTTTGCGTTGGATGGGGAGGCGAACAAATCGATGTCTGGGCGACCCCATTTCTGGAAGAGATAGTCTGCTACCTCCTGACTTAATTCCCACTTGTGAGCAAGGGACAACGTCCGACTAAGGCTGTCCGCCAGGATGTTGTGAACACCTGGAACATGCACGGTTGTGAGAAACAGGTCATGTTGGACTGCCCAATTCCACACCCTCATCGCCTCCCTGCAGAGGGGGTACGACTGGGTGCCTCCCTGTTTGTTGACGTACCAGACTACCAACATATTGCCTGTCTGGATCAGCAGTGTTTCTCTCGATAGGATGGTCTGAAAAGCCTGAAGTGCGTAAAGAATTGCCCTTATCTCCAGAATATTGATGTGCAAGGACATCTTTAACTGGGACCATAAACCCTGGATTCGATGGTCCCCCAGGTGCGCTCCCTAACCCAGACAAGAAGTGTCTGTGGTGAGGGTCCATAGAGGAGGGGAACTTTGAAATGGAAGTCCCTTGGACAGATTCAGAGGATTTAGCCACCATAGTAGATCCCTCTTGACTGTGCTGGAGACCCGAACTGGATGGTCCAGATCATCCAAGTGCTGGTCCCATTAAACATGTAACATCCACTGGGAGATCCACATATGCAACCTTACTAAAGGAACTGTGGAGATAGAGGCTGCCATCAGGCCCAGCAAGTGTAGCAATACTCTGGCCAGAAGAGATCTGGATGAGATCACCAGGATGACCTGCCCTCAAAGAAGCTCCGCTCTGTCTGAGGGGAGAAAGGCTCTGCATTGGACCATGTCCAAAACCACCCCTATGAACTGAAGGTTCTGAGAGGGGGTTAAAGATGACTTGGGGAGATTGACTGTGATCCCCAGTTGGGAAAAAATGTCCAGAGTAACTAAGAGGGAGTCCAGAACGCTGTCCCTGGACGGAGCTGACAGTAGCCAGTCATCCAAGTAGGGGAACACCGCTATACCCTGATGGCGTAAGGGCACTGCCACCACCGCTAGGCACTTGGTAGAAACCCTGGGTGCCGAGAAAAGGCCAAAGGGGAGGGCTGCGAACTAGAAGTGCTCCCCATGGAAACAAAACTGTAGGAAATGGTGCTAGCCAAGGAAGACCGGGATATGCAGGTAAGCATCCTGCATGTCCAGTGCACAGAGCCAGTGGTCCTGCTGCAGAAGGGGCAGGAGGCTCTGAAAAGTCAGCATGTGGAACCTCTTGTTCTCGACAAAGAGGTTCAGACTGCTGAGGTCCAGGATTGGTCTGAGGTTGCCCGTCTTTTTTGGGACCAGGAAGAAGTGGGAGTAAAACCCCCTTCCTCTCTGAGCCACAGGCATGGATTCTATTGCTGCCTTCTGTTCCAGAGTTCTGATCTTTTCCTCAACCAACAGGGCTTGGTGCGGGGAGTAGTGCGAGTGAGCGAGAGGAGAGTCTGGAGGCAACTCCAGAAACTCTAGCGTGTGCCCTTGAGAAATGAGTTGTCAGACCTATGCATCTGAGGTGATGTCCTCCCACTCCTGGATGTGAAAGGTGAATCTTTCCTCCACTGACTCCACATTTTGAAGTGGAGGGGAGGGAAGACTGGGTGAGTCAGGAGGCAGAGGGGCGAGGATGTAAAAACCCTCCTGCCAATCTCTGGGATTGGCAACCGGTGAAGAGGAGAAAGAGGAGCCAGTGGCTCGTCTTTTGGTCTGCTTCTTTGGGGATGATTATTTCCCTTGGTGCTTGAACTGCTGCTTAAAGGGCTGCTTCTTCTGAGTACCAGCCCTATACATGGAGCAGACTGATCTGAAGGCCTGACCACTATCTTGGAGGCCTGTAATCAAATCTTTAGTGTCCCCTCCAAAGAGGACTGATCCCCGAAAGGGAGCATCCTGAATGGCTGCTTGTACATCTGTCGACAGACCAGAAATGTGCAGCCAAGCGTGCCTCCTGAGGCTGACTGCAGTAGCAGAGGAGCAGGCCACCACATCCACCGAATCATAGGTGGCCCGAACAGCATGTCTGCAGGAAATTTTAGAAAGACAAAGCTCTTTAGCAATCTCAACTTTGAGGTCAGAGTCCGCCAGGGATGAGATCTTGGCCTCAAGCTTAGCCAAGTTGGCCTTTTGAAATGACACCATATGCGCCGTGTAATTCAGGGAGTGCAGGGCACATGTGGCAGAAGAGTAAATCTTCTTCCTGAATTGCTCTAACTGCATGGACTCCTTGTCCAGGGGGAGGGGGGATGTACTCATGTGCTTGGGGTTAGCTGGGCGGTCATGAGCGGCAGTAAAGACAATGGAGTCCGCCTTGGGGTGAGAGTCCAGGAAGGGGACACCCTCGGGAGAGTGGTAGACCTTGTCTGCCTTCTTAGGAACAGCAGGAATGGAATGTGGTAATTTCCAAAGGTAGTAGTAAGGTCCTAGTGTGGTGCTATCCAAGGAGGAACTGGTATGGGGGAGGCAACTGCTAGATCTAAATGTTCGGCTAGACACTTCCTCATAGGATCCAGATCCTCAGCATTCCAACCAGTTGCTTGTTGGATTATGCAGAGGAGCTCGGTCAAAGAGGGGTCCTCCAGAGGAGACTTGGGAGACTTTTTGCCCCTTGAGGGGTAGCTCATCTGAGGAAGACTCCAACATGTCGTGGTCAGAGTCATGGGGCTCTTCACCCTCTGGACATTCAAAATCTGGGAAAGGGATGTCCTGAGGGTAGTTCTCGAGACATGCACCATATGTAGTGAACTGGCAGAAGACGGGGGGGTGGGCACTGCCACCGGGCTAGGAAGCTACATTCCAAGTCGGAGACTAGCTTGGACCTAGCATCCTTCCACAAAGACTGGATAAGAGATTGAAAGTCTGGTTGTGGAGGAGGAGGAGGTGGAGGAGGCGGGTTGGCTGGGGGTGTGTAATAATGAGTTCCCAAACCCAACTACTGAGGAGGGGGGTACCCCTAATAATATGGATATCCCTGTTGAAACCCAAGGAAATAGCCCTGGGAATAATGAGGCATGAACGAGCCCAACGGCAGAAGGAGGGGTGCCTGATGTCTGGTAAAAATAGGGTGGCCGGACAGCAGGTCTTGGCCTAGAGGCCTGCCAGGATAAATACCCGATGTCATGATAGTTGATGTTGGGATGGCCATCATCAAGGTAGTCGATGAAAGGGGATTGTAACAAGGCAAAGTTAAGGAACCTGAAAAGAGCATGCTGGATTGGATAAAATAGATCAGCTGGTATAGTTTGCAGCAGGGATTAATCCAGCAGTAATGCCATCTCCAAACTGAAATACCAGCACTATTCACACAAAAGAAAAGCAGCACCAGCAAAAGGGCCGCAGGTATGAGAGGGGCACGTCCTGTCTTGGCTACCTAGTGAGGCGCAAGCCCGTGACTATCAGACATGGCAGAGACCCGGAAGGGAGAGAGAAAAGCGAAGAGGCAACGTTACCAGGGTATCCCAGAGCAACCGCAGAGACGAACCAATTGCAGAGGTGCCAGAGTCATCATGCACAGAATGACGTAGGAGAGGACGGTGAGATGGGACTGGAAGGATACAAACTGGTGGTGCCGCGGGACCGAGACATGTGTGCGCCGTTCGAAAGTTCATGGGAGACTGACCTAGAAGGACAGCAGTTGCAGAGCGACAGCGGAGATCCGTGAAAATGCAGCCAGGCCCCTACAAACTGAGCACAAGAAGTACTGAGAAAAGCACCAGAACTGGGAGCACACCACATCGGAGGTATGTGAGAGTAACAGAGAGAGCAGGGACATAGCATGCAAATCTCTAGGTGAAGGAAACAAATGGCACTTGAAATCAGCGATCCGTGGACCTCCTACACACGGTAGCATAATAATAGCAGCATAGATGTGCAAATAAACCACGTAAAGATGTTGAAGGCACGGTTATGCACATGTAGGAATAGAGCCGTTTTCACCGCATCACAATCTAAACTGATGTGTCTGACAGTTTCAAACAGTGCAGCACAAATCTGAAAGAAGTAGAAAGTCTGGGTATCTTATCTTCTTCACAAGATTGCACACGCAATCATAGTAACCCTCAAATCATGCATACCATGTTACAAGCGCATTAAGCCACTCAGAAGGTAGCATCTAATGGTATTAATGCATGGTTGGGCCGTTGTATGCCTTCGGCCTCTGGCCTCAGGCCACATCCCTCCCAACCTTCGCTGTGGCTTAATGCTTATGTGAACGTCAGGACACCTGGCGTAGGGTAAGCCGACATCAGACTTAAAGAGGTCAGACCCTCTGTAAGGGGCCAAGCATTGGGCCCTGACAGAGGAAGCTGACATGAAAGAGCTGAAGATGCTCCTAACATCAAAGGAGGAGCAGCAGGCAGAAGGTGATCTGATGCCAGGGTAGCTATAGGGCCTGGCAAAGGGGAAGTATCCCGTGGGGGAATCTGAGGAGCCACTGAAGAAGTGGGCATAGAGGGAACCACTTCCAGGCATCCTTCTTCCTCCTCTTTCCCAGACGTAGGCTGTCCGGCATGAAAAACCACCGAGGGAGGTGGAGAGGAAGTCTCCCGGCCGGGCACGGCCCAGAGGAAGGGCTGACTTGGAGAAGCCAGTGTGCTCTGCCGGACGTTGGGTGTGATGGCATGAGCCCCCGATGGGAGAGCAATGCCTGAGTGGTTGTCAGAGGTGACTGACTGACCAGACAAAACAGTGACTGGGCAGTGGAGGGTGGGACCCACAACTGGCTTATCAGTTGGAGTTGAGCAGACTACTAGTTGCTTTAGAGTCCAACTTACCAACTGCCAGGTGGGCCCCGGAGGAACCAGGGTCCAACTTACCGGTAAAACCAGGCGTTCACCGGAGGAGCCAGCAGACAACTTGCCAGTTGAAATAGGTTGGAAGATGGTGGAGGCACTGGAGGTCATCCCCAAAGCTGCCTGGGTCACCACAATGGTGGGCAGCAGGGAGAGGACCTTGCTGGTTGAAGGCTTACTAGCTGAGGATAGGTCCTGGTCCTCATGGCACTCCATTTCTCTGTGCCTCTCCTTGTCTTTTTTCTTCTTCTGTCTGTCTGATGAAGGGGAAGAATCTGTGTCCTGAATTTTCTGCATCTCCTTCTCAAGTGAAGCCATTCTAGACTTAAGGAGATGGGGCTCCAGAGCCTGCTGTCATCATTTGCAGGTAGCCTGGTTGAAGGGCTGGCAGTTGGGACAGGCCGCGGTGTCATGGTCCAGACCTAAACAGAAGAGGCAGAGACAATTGCCGTCTCTGTGGGGAATTTGCGCCCCACACTTGGTGCACTTCTTCTTTGCCTTTGGAGGCGGAGATGGAGAAGACATAAAGTGCGGAAAATGGACTGGTATGCAATGAAAATAAGAAAAAATGGTGATCAACAAAGCTGCAGATTACCGCAAGGTACTAACACAGGTCGACAGCAGGAAAGAACTGGAAGGTAGGCACAGAGACTGCCCACTGTATAGGGTCACACTGATGTCTGTCATGTGACGTCGGGTGAGCGGTCCCGTGCCAGACACTGCTGGAAAAGTTTGCTGTGTGGTCCTGATGCCAGAGGCACAGTCCTACATGTAATGACCTATTGCAGGAACCCTCTTGAAGTAAGATACAACACTGGAGTGAGTTTGGGGGATAGTGGGTGGGCATGTGAATCAATGGTGACGATATTCTGGAAGATCAAGAATTACTGTAAGTACATAACTTTAATATCTTCCAAGAATCCAGCTTCACCTTTGATTCCCACTAGTGGGTCAGAGTTCCAAGCTCAGAGAAAGTCCCTCCGGCCTTGGACAGCTGGAGCTCAGGACTTATTCAGCATAGTAATCCATTCAGAATTGTCATGTCCAAAGTGGCTTGCTGCCTGGCATGGACACCCAGGACATAGTGCTTGGTAAATGTGTGCACTGTGCTCCAAGCTGCAGCTCTGCAAATTTCTCCAATAGGCCTGGAGTGTATTTCTGCCAGGGACGTGGCAACCACTCTGGTGGAGTGGGTGCGTATGCTCTCCTCCAATTTTAACCTGAGCCATAGCATAGCAGTGGCAAAGGCAATTCACAGTCCAGGTAGAAATTAACTTTATTGTAATAGGCTGTCCCTTCCAATTAAGATGGAATGAGACAAAGAGGTGTTTGGATTGTTTGAAATCCTTAGTTCTGTCCAGATAAAACCTAAGGACCCTTTTAACATCCAGTGAGTGAAGAGTGCTTTCTCTCTCACCCTGGAAGTTGGTAAAGTAGCTAGACAGAACTATGGTCTAATTTTGTAGGTGGACACTTACGGGGTGTACGAAAAACTACCTTACCTTCATGGAAAACAGTACATGGAGGATCTGTGACCAAAGCATGGATTCAGATCTCTGCATGTAGAGGTGATAGCCATCAGAAAACCTGCTTTCTAAGTGAGAAACTTCTGGTCACATGTCTCAATAAGCCCAAAGGGTTTGTTAGTGAGCATATCCAGCACAAGTCTGACATCCCAGGGAGCCACCGGCTTTCTGATGGGAGGCTTTATGTGCAACATGCCCCTAGGGAGCCTCTCAAACAGTGAGTGCTGTGCCAGGTAGAAAGTGCCAACGGGCTTGTGGTATGCTGAAATAGCATCCAGGTGGACCTTTACTGTGGAATACTGCAGACCAGCATCAGAAAGGTCCACAAAATGCAAATGCTCCAGAACCTTATTGGGTGGACATTGGAAGGGGTTCATATGGGTACTGGAGCACTAGATTGAAAATCTTTTCCACTCAACTGTGTAGTTCTTCCTGGTGGAAGGTTTATATGCAGCCAAAAGTATCAGGCAAATCCAAGATACTTTGTACCTGTTTACTTCCATCTCTTCAGGAGACAGGCCTGAAGATGAAGGGAGCACAGGTTGGGATGGACCAGCTGACCCTGCATCAGCAAGTCCACCCTGAGTGACAGAGTCCTTGGTTTGTTGACTGAAAGTCTGTGCAACAGAGAAAAACATATCTGCCAAGGCCAGCAGGTGGCCACTAGTATCATCTTGCCCCCATGTGCCTCCAGCTTGAGCAACACTCTGGATGACGGGGACTGTTTTTTTGGTTTTATTCTTTGGTAACCAGGTATGGCCCACTAGACACAAGTGACTGTTTTCGAGGGCAACCCGGCAGCACTGGGGAGGTTAAGTGACTTGCTCAGAGTCAGACAGAATGATTGGACTGGAGGGAATGCATAAAGAAAAGAAGTCATGTAAGAACTTACCATGATGGCAGATCTTCAAGAGAATCTCCTCCATTAGGCCACACCTTTGGAACTGTAAGCCGTCAGCAGCAGAACCACTTTGAAACTTTTTACTAGCTGGGGGCCGCCTACAATGATGCAACATTGATGCATATATAATGTGGACGGCCTCAATACTCCTTAGTTCCCGGACGGAGATTAACCATGGTGGGCCTGTAAGTATGAGGAACCAGGAGACTAAACCAGTGCCAGGCATTAGGCACAGCATCTGATGTAACCCTCAGTAGACAACAGGGGGAAGGAGGGAGGGTACAGCATGGCCTAAAGGAGAAGAATCTCTCGAAGAGCTACTGTTATGGTAAATTCTTAAACTGTTCTATCTTCATCGATGATATCTCTTCCTTTAGGCCACACCTTTGGAATGATTCCCAAGCAGTATACAGCAGCTCAAGAGGATAGCACAGTCCAATATGTGATCAGGACAGAAGGCATTGCAGTACAAGATTTAAAAGTAGCAGTGCACTCCAGTAACTGTATTAAAGAAACAATGTTCTCCAAATGTTTTCCCATTCAAGAAAAGGTTTTATTCCAAAACAAATAAATCATATAATGTGTTGTAGACATCCATTAGGTTCACCATGCATTCACAGCCCCAGTGCTTTGGCGATAGATATAATATTATATTACACTGGCGCAGTAGTGCCAGTATAGTTAGGGTTGAGTAAGCACTTTAATGTTAAGCCTCAAATTTTGCACCTTAATAACTTTGCAACTGTATGACGGATTTCTCTGAAATTTTGCATGCACGGTCTGGTACCACATATCTCTGGATCTAGCAAGTTGTGTTATGGTTGGATGTACGGTTGCGGAGCTACAGAACACCAGAAACCAAAAAAAAAGGGACTTTTTGCGAGTTTCTTTGCTTGCGCCCACAGACCGCATGATTTGTCCGTTCGGTCCAAAATCTTCAGGGAAGTGCAGTCTGTGTCATTGATGTGTCTTTCCAAGATTTGGTATAAAAATATTAAACCGTTCAAAAGTTAAAAAAAACAAACAAATTTCTTATTATAGTCAATGGGGAAAAATATATGTGCATCACAAAAGTTTCGCAAATGCACTTTTACTTTCGCAAATGGCCCTTTTACTTTCATGATTTGGCCATCTTGTTTTCAGTTAGTGAGAGAGAAAAATGCCTGGCATTTAAATTTGGGACCTTCTATGTGAACACTGACTGTTGGGTTTACCTAGTCGGGTCCTGAGGATGCCAGACCAACTTTATTTGGGGGTAAAATCCCCCAGAAATGCCTTTTTAAACATCTGGGAAAAAGTACTTTCACAAAAGCATTTGCAAAAGTTACAAATGCGAACATTTTGTGCTGTTTTTTGAGAAACTTTCGCATTTGCGAAAGGATTTTGCCAAACAAACTGCAAATCTTTGCCATCCTCCTGCAACAAAATGGTTGGGTCTTGTGGGCTGAAATTTGCAGGATGGCAAGCCCTGTACCCACATATGTGCCTTTTGGTGGTTTGGTGCTAAAACATTAAATGGGCCCAAACTTACAGTGTTCTGAAGTTGAGAAATATCCCATAGGATAACATTGTGGCATCTGTGATGCCTTTCGATGCCCGTATCTCGAAAATGAAGCGAGATATGCAGTTTTCGCTACTGACAACTTAGTTCACCAGGTGAACTAACCTGCTGAAACAAGTTTGGAAATCGTAGATGACACCTGCAGTGAAATTTTATTTCCTATTTGCTACGGTTACAGAGATATTGGCAAAAACATGTTCCAAGGGTGGCTTTTCAGTGCTTTTTGGTGCCCATATCTCAGAAATGATGTGAGATGGGGGTGCTAGAGAGCTCTCTACTGAGCAGATGTCTTCTACTGGAGCTCTGTTAAAAAACAAGAATTTTTCCATTTTATGCAGTTATTTGTTGGTTTTGGTCTGGGAATTTGTCGATCAGTGTGCTAGGAGATAATTCTGCATCGAATGGTACCTGTTTTAAGTATGGGAAAGACACATCGTGGAGCGGTAAACAGCTCAAAACCTTCATTGTGAGCGAGAACCAGGCTGCTACTTCCACACCACCCGAATACAATGCAGATCCTCCCTGGAAAGCCCTTCAAACCTCCATGAGGGCTATTGATATGAAGATTGAAACTGTACTTAAACATTTTGAAGAACAAGATGCTAAAATTGAAAATGCTACCAAGACAGCAACTGCAGCAGAAAGCTCCGCTTCCCAAGCTATGGCAGCAACTACTAAGATGGTCCAAGAGACAGTCAGCTAAAATATAGGCTGGAAGCACTCGAGAATGCTAACAGGGCTGAATGTCCGGATAATTGGATTACCAGAGGGGGCTGAAGAGCCTGACTTACTAACCTTTTTAAAAGACTGGTTACCTGGGGCCTTACATTTGGATCCCAAATTAAGAGACAAGTTTCAGAGAGCATATAGAGTCTCTCCTCGCACAGTGGATGCTCAGAAGGACTTACCAAGGACAGTGCTGTTGGTGATGGAGAGTGCATCCACTAAAGAACTTGTTCTGCGAGTGGTGCGTAACGCTGATCATCTTCATTACAAGGGGACTACTCTGCATCTCTTCCCCAACTTACCCTTTGCGACCAGGGCCCACTGCAAGAGATTTGATGGCGTCCGAGCCAAACTGCATAGTCTGGGGGTGTCACATTCACTACTTATGCCGGCTTGCCTCAGTCTTTTATGGTGGACATACATTTCAATTCAATGACCCAGAGAAGCTGGCAGACGGGTTGAAAAGATACAGGCTGAATTTAGGGCATCCTGTGTTGACACACCTCAAGAAATTGAACTGGAGGAGGAAGAGACCTGAAACTCACCTAGGCCACAGGGACTGTATTGTACAACTGTATATGGCTTATTGTAGTTCTAATGGGTAACAATTTTTCTTTCTCCTTTCCAAGGGACACTTGAAGCTGTTTTATGCATATCGGGACAGTATTAAAGGGTAAGATGTTGGGACTCATAGAAATAACCGCTGTTGCCTTTTTGCAGGCCTAGAGCCACTATATTAGTCATTAGTTATACCATGTTTAGTCATAAAAGAATACTGTTACAGAGCTTTAAGAGGGGACAGCATTATGTTGGATTTAAAATGTTTGGGGAAGGGGCCAATCAGCACTGGTTGTTGAATTTAAAATGTTTGCGTTTAAGCATCTTGATCTGGAGAGACCTTTCTCTTGCAGAGTATAGCCATTCTTATATATAATTGTATGGACTTCCCCCTAAATCCATAAATGAAATGCTTTGATTGTATAAGTCTATTCCAATGGATGGCTCCTAAATATTGTACTATGTGAAGTCTGGCATTTGGATATTTGTAAACTGTAAGGTTATTAAAATAAATAAACAAAAAGTTTAAAAAAAAGAATGATGTGAGATACGGATTCGGTCGACTTGCTAAGATATTAGCAAATTAGTGTTACAAGGGTTCCTTGCCCTATAGGGCTGCTGTATAGCGCCGTAGTTATGTATAAGTGGGAGCACAGGGCCTGGAGGGCCCACGCTCCCACCTATGCATGCCATTCTGCAAAAAAATGGACAATGTGAAGGGAGCACAAGGCCCAGAGGGTCTGCGCTCCCACTAACACATACCACTTACATTATTCTTTTTTAAAAAGAAGGGAAAATCATTGCAAAAAACTGCATTAATGCATCAGTTAGGGTTAATAATACAGTAACAAAAGTTTGGAAATGTGCTGTCAGGGTTCAAAACCCTAACTCTGCATTCCCCCCGCCCCACCCCCACACACTCATGTAAGACACATGCAAGATTGTAAGACACTATACCACTCCATCACATCTGTAACAACGATAATCACAACATAACACTATGTAATGAAAAAACAAATACAGTATTATTGACTCCTACCAGCACAGTATGATGACACATTATTGCCGGCATAGCTTCTTCATACAATGAGACTTAATCAGTGCACATTTTCAAAATATTGACTTTTATGTGTCACTATTCAACAATTGGCTTGCTGCAGGTATTGCTGTTACCACATGGGCATGTGGTAGCAGGAAAGATAGAGATGACGCAAAGTACTTTGAAGATACTGCTCAGGTATGAAACTAGCACCATCACATGTTGTTATACTGCTGCATTAGCTGGAAATACTCATTAGCAACATGTCATTGTTAGCTTTGGATGTTGTAACTGTTGATTTCACATGTAACTTGTAAACTAATAATTACTTTTATTATTGCTACCGTTTGTTATTAGGACTGACTCGCTCTATCAGAAAACAAATGCAAACATCCAATGACAGTTGGTAGGCTTAAACTAACTCTCATTTCCAAGAAACTATCTGTGGATAACATATTGTGTGTTGCATCACTTCTTCACTACTGAAATATGGGCATCTGCTTAAATCTTGTTAGTGCTGTTTGTAACACAAAAATGCTTACTGTGGGGTATCACCCATGGTTACCCAGCATGCGTGTCTTCCCCCAAGGCACTATGATGGCAGCAGAACTCACACAGTTGGTGACCCATGATGAGGGATGTGTCTTGCAGTACATTTAGAGAGTTGTATGTTACTTATGTTACCTGATGCTGGTTGTCTCTGATTGGTTGTGTTGCCTTGGCCCTTCCCCTGCTTGCATATGTGTGTGTTGGGGGGTGGGGTGCGGATTTATGGTTTTGAACCCTAACAGCACATTTCCAAACTTTTGTCACTGTACTATTAACCCTAACTGATGCATTAATGGAGTTTTTTTGCAATGAATATATTATATATACATAGTTAGGGTTGAGTAGCATGTTTAATGTTATGCCTAAAATTTGGAACATTAATATATTTGCCTTCCTTTGACGAAATGAGCTAAAATTTTCTATATGTGGTCTAGGAGGCAATGTCTTGATGTGCAAATTTTTTTGTGATGGCAGCTTGTGCAGTTTCTGAGACATAGCTGTGTCATTTCCAAAAAAAAACCACAATTTTTTCTTATACTTAACATTGTTTTTTTTGCTGTCGTCTACAGCCTACATGAAAAAGAATTTTTGGCCCAAACTTGCAGAGGACATATGTCATGTCCCAAGGTATTGCTTTTGACAGGTCCAGTGAAAAAATATGAAGGGGTTCCAGAGTTATGAGGCTTTAAATGTTAGTATTTTCATAACATTTTTTCTGTGTCACCTTTTTTTGCTATCGCGGCATCAAAAAAAGGTCTCATGGCGTTATTTATGGTTTCACGGTAGAATAAATAATGCTGTGACACTACTTTTCCAGACATGTCTGTTTCTTTGTCACTTCATTGCAAACAAACGGTTTGCATTTATGGGCTGAAATTTTCAGGATACAAAGGGCTTGCTCACAGATATGCCTTTTGCCAGTTTGCTGAGAAAATTTAATCTGTTGCATAGTTATAAGATTTTGAAGTTTAGTGATTTCTCATAGGATAACATTGCAATGGTCGGGGTACCTTTCAAAAGATATATATCGAAAACTCTTCAAGATACGGACTTGCTGTGATGGGCAACTTAGTACACCTTTAGGTGTACTAAGCCATTATGCATGTTTCCAGGCCTTGTTTACAAATGCGGGGGAAATTTTTATGAATGGGACTACAGTGACTGTGATACTGTGCCATGCAGTCACAACATGACATCTGTACTGGTTTGCCTACACGAAAATGAGATCCACTTACAATATGCATTCGTGGGAACACATGGACATATAATATTATGGATTGATGACACTTCAGGGACCCAAAGAGAAATGAGGGTTCATTATAATCTCTCTAAACTTATGGATAGATGGGAGTGCAGGGCCCTGTGCTCCCACAGGGAAATGAGAGACAATTACAATATGCATGCATGGGAGGTGTGCGCTCACATGCACATATGGATACCATTATGGACTTATGGGAGTGCACAGTAAGATAAAGATACTATTATACTATCTCAAAAAGTAAGGAAATAAATTGCAAAAAACTGCATTAATGCTCTAGTTAGGGTCAAAACCACAAAAGTTGGGAAATGTGGTGTTAGGGTTTTCAAAGTTAATATCCCACACCCACTCTGCACACACCAGCGGGTATTGTGGGGGATGCCTTGGGATCATCAGCCCTAACGCTCACCCCATTCTCCTATACTGAACCCATCTCAGCTTATTTACTTACAGAATGGGGTGACCATTAGGGCTGACAACCCCAAGGCAGTTCCACCCATTCAGAGCACCGGCATCAATGTGCTCGGTCATCAGGACGCCAAGTAGGGAATTTGCTGACCCCTGTTTTTGTGGAGGGGGCTGTGCTCCCCATGCCCCCCCTTCTTATGATTCTAACTCCAAAGGGGGGTTGGACCTTGGGGAGGGGGCACAATTCCCAAAATCAGTGGTCTGATGTGCTGGTGCACTAATGCCTGTGTTCTAATGGCCAGAAGAGCCCCAAGGCACCCTCCTGACACCTGTTGGTGTGTGCAGGGTGGGAGTGGGGTATTAACTTTGACAACCCTAACGCCACATTTCCCTACTTTTGTGGCTTTGACCCTAACTAGAGCATTAACGTAGTTGTTTACAATATATATGTATGTACATCATGGCAAACTTTTTTTTAAAAATACATGTTATTGATATAGTTCCATAATGATAAAGTATATTGATATACTTTTTATGTTTGCTTGTGCGCATGTGCAAGAAACATTTTGTGAAAGCTTGCTGGAGTAGCAGGTTGTGGAGGTGCAGCAGTGTTGTGGCCAATGCCACCACTGCTGTTTTGGCCTGTCTCTGTGGCACCAATGAATGAACATGCTGTCTATGACAGCGGTTGAGAAGCGTGCCACCAACTTGAAAGAAATCCACCGCTGCAATGAGAGACAGACTCATCATTGCAGCGGCAGATTTGACAGAGCCTCCATTACATGCCGTTCCCAGTGAAATATTTCAATAAACATGGTAGTGGCTCCAGCCGTCCGCCTCTCACAGTCCTTAGAAAGCCAATGTCGGGGGTGCCTAATCCCCCTGTTGGCATGCCCCCTCCCAAGTTTGTTTGCCGACAGGGGTGCCCAATCCCCATTGGCATAATGTCCCCCTTGTTTTATTTGTCTGCCAAGGGGGGTGCCCAATCCCCCTCAGCATCATGCCACCTCCAAACACAGACATGCTTTCTTTGCTGACGGGGTGCCCAATCCCCCGTTGGCTTCAGTCCCTACCAAAAAAAAACACCGTTATGCTGGAAACCACCCCAGTGGGCCCAACTGTATTTGGCAAACCTGTAAAAAGACAAAAAAAACCTTCCTCGACTTTCCATTCCCCCTCCTGTAAAATGAAAACGGTCACTCCTGGTCACACACCCTCCCCAATCCACACCACCTCTGTGCACCCTCACCTCATACTTACCTCCACAGCTTGGCGTGATAATCTTCGTGGAGCGGGAGACATCTGAACCTTCAAAAGCTGACCGCGAACTGAAGGAAATCATGGCAAGTTGTATAATGACATCAGTGGGGGGGGTTCAACTTAGGTGGATATCTCGGCCATTTTTGTGACTTTTGGCTCCAAATTTTCAACATGGGGTTCTTGGGACCCCACCTCATGAACTCAGTGATTTTGCCGTCACTGCACGGAATCACCTTTTGGGACTGATTAATGAAATGACAGTGTCACTGTTCATGAGGTGGACTCTGAAAAATCCTGTGTTGCAAATTTGGTGAAAAAATTCCCAAAAATGACTGTTATGAGCATGCGTTGTGCAGTTCCCACGCAAGCTCGTAACTTCAAGAATTTTTAATATTTTCACTCCAGATTTTTAACATTGCCATTTTTCCACACCTCCTTATGAACAGTACAGCTGTCATTTTTCACATCTTGCCCAAAATGTGTTTTTGCACATCTGGCGCATAATGGCGCGGTCGCTATGGGAAATCAATGTTCGGGACAGAGTAAGAAAATCACAATGACAGTGTCCATAAGAAGAGGTCCCAAAAAGCCCATGTTGCAAATTTGGTGAAAAAATTCCAAAAAATTACTCTGTTACCAGCGTGCGTTGCACAGTTCCCACGCATGCTTGTAACTTCGAGAATTTTTAGTATTTTCACTCCAGATTTTCAATATTGCCATTTTCCACACCTCCTTATGAACAGTACAGCTGTCATTTTTCACATCCTGCCTGAAATGTGTTTTCGCACATCTGGCACTCAATAGCTCGGTCACTGTGGGAAATCAATATTTGAGACAGATTAAGAAAATCACAGTGACAGTGTTCATAAGGAGAGGTCCCAAAAAAACTATGTTGCAAATTTGGTGAAAAAATTCCGGAAAATGACTGTGTTACCAGCGTACGTTGTGCAGTTTCTATGCACACTCGTAACTTTGCCATTTTGTATATTTTCACTCCAGATTTTCAACATTGCCAATTTTGCCCACCACCTTATGAACAGCACAGCTGTCATTTTTCACATCCTACCCAAAACATGTTTTTGCACCTGTGGCGCACAATGGGCATGGTCACTGTGCGAAATCAACTTTCGGGACAGAGTAACAAAATCACAGTGCCACTGTTCATGAGGAGAGGTCACAAAAAGCCCATGTTGAAAACCTGAAGTGAAAATACCAAGAAACGCCCAGGGCATTAGGGTTTGAGACCATAACACCCTACCCTGTAGGGACTGACAGGCGTCAGGGGTGTGACTTGGGATTGTCGACAGTAATGCTCACGCCATTTCACCCCCACCCCCACCCTGCAGTCAGTGACAGGCATCGAGGTGTGCCTTGGACTCTTCGGCCCCAAAGTTCACCCCATTCTCCTA
Organism: Neoceratodus forsteri; assembly: GCA_016271365.2. Classification (NCBI taxonomy): domain Eukaryota; kingdom Metazoa; phylum Chordata; order Ceratodontiformes; family Ceratodontidae; genus Neoceratodus; species Neoceratodus forsteri. Next base: position 1,439,425,308 of record CM057452.1, read on the forward strand.
TACTGCACCCATTTCAGTGTATTTCCTTATGGAATGGGGTGAGTGTAAAGCCTGAAGGCCCCAAATCACACTTTGACACTTGTCAGTGTCTGCAGGGTAGGATGAGGTGAAATGGCATGAGCATTATGGGCGATGACCCAAAGACATATCCCAGTGCCTGTCCATCTCTACAGGGTGGGGGTAGGGTTGGCGACAATTTAATACTTCACTGCCATTCCTATTATGCATCTGTCTAACTCCTGCACTTCCAATGCTAATGCTAGCAAGCAAACATTCAGCATTGACAAATGCTTGTTTAACATTGACATGGAAAATTTCATGACAGTTACAAAAATGAAAAAAATGTAAAAAAAAATAATTTTTCCCCATAATTTAATTGGTATTGTAAATAAACAAACTATACCATACTGATGACAGTGAGGTAGTAAATGCACAAGGTTTGTGGTTAATGGTCCCCGGTAATCCAATAAAACTACCTTACACCAGATGTTGTTTTAAACTAGTTGCAATTTATTAATACCCAAATAAGCCCTAACAAAATTACCTCCAACATGATTAAGTCTAAACAGCTGATGGCTTTTCACCACCGGGGCTGCAGGTGTATAGAGGAAATTAAGCAACATTGCTCTTTTTTCCTCTGGGTGTCTCAAAGTATCCATGGCATGGCTATTTCCTCTTGGACACACTGGACATACAGTATGTCTGATATTTATACAGTGTTTGACAAGAAGTGCAAAACGAAGGAAATGTTCCAGTTTTCAGACACTCTGACCATGGAAGGCTAGAGAGTAGGGTCATGAGATAGGGGCCCAGGATATACTTATCAAAAGATACATCTGTCAGCAGTTGCTACATAAAAAGTTTCATTTGGCATTTGATTTAGACCAAAAAAAATATTTGTCACAGGTCATAAAGGGAACTTACATTATTAAAAATAACCTGTCTAGGAAGGCAGAAAAGCCAACGTCTCAAGACAAGAACATAGTGGATAGTCACTGACTCTTGCTTTAATTGATACATTTTAAACAAAAACAACATAAAATAGGGAAATAGCCTAGACAGCTCTGCACATACCCTCACATTCTGCTTGTACAGCTGTCTAGGCTGGCTAAATTTAAGTTTAGTCATGACCTTTTATTTTGCACCAAAAGAATAATATGCTTGGTACAAAATATTCCTGTCAAGCACAGCAAATTTGCCTTGATTAGAACATCTGCTTTGGATGCAACACACGCTCCTTCACCCCATTCTGATACCATTTTACCTGGCCTTAATATTTCAGTTAAAACCTGTTTTACACTTTTATAACACTTTTATAGCATTCCTGCCATAGTACCATAATATACACTTATAACACTTTTATAGCATTCCTGCTATAATACAACAGTATCTATATAAGTTCAATACTCAGACATTCATCTTGTACCTTAATTCGCATTGCTAATATTTCACTCTTCCCCTCTTCCTACCAGTAGTATCAATTCTTCCTCACGTTCTCAGGCTTTGCCTGCAAAAGTGGTGGAAGCAGTGTTGAAATTACAGGGGGGCTTGCCCTCTCTAGCTCTGAAGTGAGCCCTGGTAGCTCACACACCATTGCCATTGACTTATAATGGGAAGGGGGACTCATTTTAAAGATATGACCTTTATTGGTCCCCCTTCTCTAAAGTTTAATTCCAACACTGGGCAGAAGATAATAAGGAGGCTCACACATTAAAGCCTGGAGCTCAGAAATTCTATGAGCGGAAGTCATCGCAACTAAAAACAATGTTTTTCATGGCAGAAAATATGAGCCACAAGTTTTGGCAGGCTCAAAAGAAGCTAACATCAATTTCTCCAGTCTGAAATTCAAGTCCCAGGGTGTGAGTGGATGACAAGAGGTTTCATATGTAGAATACCTCTCAAAAAAGTACAGGACACCTCTAGCTGGTGTCGGTGAGCAAAGTGGTGCCAGTGTCAGCGCTGGGTCCCCTTTCGGCACCGTTTGTGGTACTGAAAGAAGGAGGGTCTCTGGGGTAGCTTCCTTGGAGATCTCCTTAATCTCCTCCTCATTGGAGGAGGATGACAGGATGATCCTGACTGGCTGCCTGACTCCTTGGAGCCTCAGGACTCTCCTTCTCCTCCTCCTCCCCGCCTTAGGGCCTTCAGTACCATTGAGTCAGCTCCTGCCCTTTCTGGGGCCGTACTTGGTGCCATCTTCTCCAGCTCCACTTGCAGTGCCAGGGCCACTTCCAGCACCGATTCCTGCACCGTGGATGGGGTTGGCACTGAGGGCAGAGCTGAGTTGAGGTCTGGTGCCAGGTCTGATTCCAGCACAATTGGCAGTGCCAAATTGGACCCTGGCACCAGGGCAGGTCCCGAGGTGGGTTCTGGCACTGTTCACAGTGCAGGGGCTCCCTAGGTACCCCCGACTTCAGGTGCTAGGGTCCTCCTGAGAAGCGGGTCCATGTCAGGTGAGGTGGGGGTAGGGAGATCGAGGTCAGCATGGAGGCCCATTTCCAGAGTGGCTGGAGGCTCTGGGAGGAGCTAAAGTGTTGACCCTACCCTTGTCTTCTCACTGGAATTGGCAGGGTATGCAGTTGGTGGGATCAGGGGCCACCTGCAATGGCCAGACCAGCTCCAATCACCTCACATGGGGGGTTCCCACTCAGGGCACCACCCTGTTTTCCCCTGTCTGGTTGGATGCCAATTGGTGGGTAGGTCGCACAGCCCCCTCCCATGGGAGGGTTCCCATGCTCACTCCCGCAGCCCTAGCAAAAGACCTACTCAGGCTTGTCAGGACTCTTCTCCTCCTCCTCCTCCTCTCCCAGGCCTCCCTGGCTCTATGGGGCCTGTGACCTGGGAACAGTTCAGGGCATCGGCAGCTGCATTTCTTAGGTACTTGAGGGCCCTGGATGAGGTAATCTTTAGACCTGAACTGCCAGCCTTGCTAATCCCTAAATCGAGCACCTCGGCTTCTATGTCTTCCTCCTCCAAGGAAGAGGACTCCTCCATCCATCTGTCATCTGTTGCTGATCTCACCAGTTATCAGCAGTTCCTTTTAGAGATGCTGGAGGAACTCCACTTTTCCCATTTTGCAAGCCGCAATCCTGCCTGTGCAACCCATGCATTCCTTGGGGAAGACAGCACTGACGATCTTGTCATGCCTCCATGGCCTGGACCCTTCACAGAAGCACCATACAGGGTCTGGCATCATCCCCCTTCCCCTTCTCCAGCCCTGAGGGACTGTCAGCACAGGTATTGCACACCCCTGGGGTCTCTAGGTGCTATGCCCCACCCCTCTTCAGAAGTGGAGCTCCTGGACACCCCTTCTGGGCATTGTCACCCAGGACAGAACCACTCCCCTGGAGTCCGACTTGGCTGAGTTTGACTGCTGGGATAGAAGAGTCTTCTCTGCAGTGCACCTTCTCCTGTGCATCTCAGCACACCAGACCCACCAGGCTGCCTATGCCAGGCACCTTTGGATGACGTTAGGCCAACTCCTGGCATCTATGCCTGATTCAGAGGCTACCAGGCAGGCCATCAGCCTTTCTGCCCATGGTCTGCAGCTGGCAAGGCACCAATGAAGGGTGTCTTATGATGCCAATTAGGTAGCTTCTAGACTGGCTGGAACTGCAGTCTGCATCAGGTGGACAGCGTGGCTTCGCCTTTCAAGGTTGTCACCCCTGGCCTAGTGAATGGTGATCGCCTTGCCATTCCGAGGGGCCCATTTTTTCTCCTGCAGGGTGAGGCGTGAGTGTGGCACCTTTCATGTCCCAGGCATGGGGAGCCTCTGCCTTGCCCTGACCAGTCTTGGGCCTTACCAGGCCCATGAAGGGCCTCTGCCTCCTTGTGCTCTCCCACACAGGAGGTTGAGGGAGACTTTCTTCCCTCAGGGAGGTGCCAGCAACACTTAGGTGGTGCTTGGTATTCATCCACCAGTAATGAATGGTGAAGACTGCTCTATGGAAGATATGAAAATTATGTACTCACAGTAATTCTTGATCTTCTAAGATATCTTCACCATTCATTACTGCTTCCCAACCAACTTCTCCTCATGGCCAGACTTCTGGGTGATGCTGCCTTCCTGTTGGCCTTCTTCCTTCTATGAGGCTATTCTTGCTAGCACATCCTAGCACCTAGAGTCCTTCTCCTGAAGGTCTTATTGTGTGCTTCTAGGGAGAAGATGAGCAGGGATGCTTTGCCTTCTATAGTGCGGACCCACGGAGTTCGAGTTGTCTATGAAATAGAGGACTCCTACCATCTTTGGTTAGCAGCATGTGGCTGATCCCCCCCCCCAACACTTGGATGGATATCCTCTCTGCTGTTTCCATTGTGCCAGCCTTCTGTCTGCACCTTGTTTTGGGAAGCTCTTAAAGGCTTGCCTCTCGGCAGACCTCGAGTCCCTATTCTCTAACTTCTCAAGTCCTGGGGACCCTCATATCTTCTACCTCTGGTGGTGCCTTCTAGGGCTCTTTCCTACAATTTTCTTCCTTCTTTGGTATCCCAGGTTCCCTGGGTTATCGATATGGGCAAGGTCCCCATGGACCTCCCTCATCCAGGGATTTTCAGCTCCCTTTTCTCTTTGGAGGGCTTAGACTTTCTCTTACCCCCCCCCACCACTTTTACTTAGTGGTGATGAGGTCCCAGTGGGTTATGCCTTCTGGCTGGAAAGCACACTTGTCAACTTCTTTGTCAGGTGCACCTTCGTGTCCATGGGGACTCTGTCCCAAGGGTGTTCTCTCACCCCTTCAGAGATCCTAGTTTTGGGCTGAGTCTTTCTCAAAAAAAAAAAAAAAAAAGCCAACAACAAAATGGGAAGGTGAAGAGAACTTGTGCTGTTCTTCTCCCTGGCAGACAGCCAACTCTAACTCCCTATTAGCACCCTCTCTGTAAGGGGCTCCTGGGACAATTCTTCTCTCTGCCACTCCTTGAAGTCCTTCCTGTGTACAGCTAGACCTAGTTATGTTCTTCATTCTGTTCTACATTCTGCCGCAGAACTTGTCATCTTGACTACAGTCTACAGGAAAGCCTCTCTGCCTATCCTAACAGCGATGTTGCTGTCATCCCTGTTTAAGGGTTACGAGACTCAGTTCCCCTCTCTCTGTCTCTCTCGCTCCCTTTCTCTCTTTTTTTCTCTCTCTCTCTTCTTCTTCTCCTTGGCCATCCCAGTGGTTGCAGTCACCCCTGTTCAAAACCACCCTAGAGTCCTTGCCTGTCCCTTCTGTGGTTGGCCTTAGAGTTTTAGTTTTATATCCTTTCCTCTTTCTATCCCTTGGGCTCCCTTGCCCCACCCTCCCTTTTCTCTCTATCTTGCTTTCCTCTCCAGTGAGCAGAACCAAGGAGGTTGGGGTGGGCCAGCATTAATTACTGGCCAACCGTGAGCAACACATCGTACATTGGCCTCAAAGGCAGTGTTGCTACTGACATTGGACCCTTCTCCTAAAGAAAAGCTTAAAGCTACTTGCTACAGCAGGGTCTGGCGCCTCTGGTTTATACCCACTAGTAATGAATGGTGAAGATTGATCTATGGAAGATCTATGGTTACAGGCAAGTAACCTATTGTTCTAGGGGTGTGGATATGGTTCACTTATCCACACTCTGGCAGACTCCTAGCAGTTCTCTGGGAAGAGTGGATCCCTACTTGACAAACAAAGATCGGAGAACCAAAGTCCCAAAATCAGCATCCCAGCGTGACTCCAGGTCAATGCAGTAGTGGAAAATGAAGGTGTGTGCCAACTTGCGGGTAGCAGCCCTGCAGATCTCCTGACTAGGGACATCCCTGGAAGCAGCCACTGAGGCAGTGGTATGTCTGGTGGAATGAGCCCTAAGCCATCTAGAAGACTCCCTACCAGCCAACTTATAGCAGAAGCTGGATGTAATCCATCTGACAACTGTCTGCTTTGTTGCTGGTCTGCCAGGTGTGGCTTCAGTGTATGTTACAAACAGCTGGTGAGGCTGTCCCTGAATTTCAGCCGTGTGTGCCATGTAGTAGGAGAGCACCATCTGCAGGTCCAGGGTATGGAGACAGCGAGGGGCCTCTGAAGGTGGGCTGGTGAAATAAAGTGGTAAGTTAGTCACCTAGTTAAGTTGAAATTCTGGTGCCACCTTCAGGAAGAACTTCAGGTTGGAACAAAGGACAACACTGTCCCCATGGAAGACCAGGTAAGAAGACTCTACCAAGACTGCCTAGGGCTCCCCAATCTTTCTGGCTGACATAATGGCCACCAGGAAAGACAGCTTTCATGACAGGTGTGCCCATGAGCATTGCCAATACCAGCAGTAAGTCCCACAGTAGAGGTGGAACACACATATCAGAGGGTGCATGTGGTGCAAGCCTTTAGAGAATTGCCTGACCACCTTCTGTTGAGTCATTGTAGGCTTACCAGCCTGTGCCTGGTAAGCAGAGATGGCTGCCGGGTGCACCTGGAGGGTCATCGCCTGCAGTCCCAGCTGGGAAAGGGACTGGTGGTAGTCCAGATGCTAGCTACAGGAAAAGCAAGGGGATCCAGCCCCCTTGCCCTGACATCAAATGGAAAATATCTTCCATTTGAAGGCATAGCATCTGTGAATCAACTTGTTCCTGTAGGCCTCCATAACATGGAGAACATCCCCAGAGAGACCAAATGCCTGGAACTGTAAGTGTAGGGACTGAAGGTGTGGGTGCAGGACCATCCCCTGATATCTGATCAGCAGGTCTGGTTGGAGAGGCAGTGTAAACGGAGGCCTGCTGCTAAGGATGAGGAGATCTGGGTACTAGAACTGCTGTGGCCAGTCTGGAGCTATCAGGATCATCTACACCTTGTCGTTTCAAGCCTTGACCATCACACCTTGTGAGTTGGGGGAAAGGAGGAAAGGCATTCATGAGGTCTCTTGAAGGTATCCCTCAGCAGTGATCCAGACTGAGGGGGGTGGGCACAAAATAGCCTTAATCCGGTATTCTCCCAGAAGACAAACAGGTCCACCAAAGGTGTGCCCCACATGGAGAACAGGTGGTTCACCACCTCCTGATGCAGAGACCACTCATGTGATGTCTCTCCTACCTGGCTGAGAGCATCCGCCAGCTGACTGTTCTCTCCCTCGACATGGGTCACCAGGAGACATGCACCCAAGCTGTGCATGAGCATCCAGGCGTGGAGTGTCTCCTGGCACAGAGGAACGGTGCGACTTCCACCCTACCTGTTCAGGTGGAACATGGCTGTGGTGTTGTCCATCTGGACCTGCATGACCTGACCCTGACTAGTGGAGCGAATTCCATTAGAGCCAAATGTACTACACAGAGCTCCAGCAGGTTTATGTGGTGACAGGACTCCGTGGGTGACCAGAACCCATTGGTTCTTTGGTCTCACAGGTGTGCTCTCCACCCCACCAGAGACACGTCTGTTGTTAGTGTGATGGGTGGTTCTGGGCATACAAATGTGACTCCTTCTTTCAGGTGTTCTGGGACTAGCTACCACTGGATAGCGTTCCACATTGGCTGGGTCACTATGACTAGTCCAAGTGGCCTAAGTGCCGAGACCATGACAGCTCAACTCCCACTGAAGGTGTCACATTCGTCAACAGGCCCCACAGATCACACTGATGAAAGACACCATATACCCCAGCAGCCTCAGGAAATCCTGGGCAGGTCATGAGAGCCTAACCTGAAATGAGTGGGCAAAGGAGGTAAGATCCAGTGCCCAGTCCACAGGGAGGTAAGACCTGGCCTGCAGGGAGTCTAATTCTGCCCCAATGATCTTGATCACCTGCTTCAGTTCCAGTTCAGACTTGTCCGGGTTGACCAGCAGGCCCAAACTTGACAAGTCTGGAGAACCAGATCTGTGGATTTCTCCACAGTTTCTCTGGAGGGACTGACCAACAGCCTGTCATCTAGGTAGGGGTGCGCTCTGACCCCCAGGTGGCACAGATGGGCTGCGACTACTGCCATGCATTTGGTGAAGACCCCAAGCACTGAGGAGAGGCCAAATGGCATGACCTGGAACTGGTACAGGCCCCCCTCCACATGGAACCAGAAATACTGGTTGTGAGATCAACAGATGGAAACATGGAAAAATGTATCCTGGAGGTCTAGGGAGCAGAAAGTACAGTTACGTAATAACTTATCATAACAGTAGATCTTAGAGAGTTCTTGCAGCAGGCAACACCGGTAGGACTGAAGCTGCCAGGTGCCAGGACCTCATGGAAAACTTCTGAATAGCAGCCTATCACGGGGGACTGCTCCTGCTGATGTCAGCACGCTGACATCCGCCTATCCTATAAAGGGGGCAGTCCCCCAGACCTACCTCAGTTCTCTCGGCGGAGACCCCAGAACGGATGACAAAAAGGAGAACCAAGACAGTTCCTTAGAGACAAGAAAAATCAGAAGAGGAGCAAAGGAGAAGAAACTATCAGGGGGAAGGAGGGAAGGAAAGCAGTGCCTGCTGTAAGAGTTCCTCTTGAAGATCTACTGTTATGGCAAGTTCTAACGTAACTGTACTATCTTATTTCGAGGGGGCTCTTGCAGCAGGCAACACCAGTAGGACTGAGTCTATGACTGGTCCAAGTGGTCTAAGTGCTGGGACCATGACAGCCCAACTCCCACTGAAGGTGTCACATTATCCTCGAGGAGGGAAGAGGTGATTCTACCACTGTATAGGTCATTAGTTAGACTGCACCTGGAGTACTGCATGCAGTACTGGCGCCCGTATCTGAAGAGAGAGACATTAAGTTACTGGAGGGGGTGCAGCGCAGGGCGACAAAGATGATCAAGGGGCTGGGGGACTTATCATACGAGAGGAGGCTGAGAGAGTTGAACATGTACTCACTGGAGGAGAGGAGGGACGGGGGGACATGATTGAAACCTTTAAGTACAGTACATGAAAGGAATAAACAAGACAGGTACAGAGGGGCTGTTCAAAGAAAAGGAGGGGAGGGACACCAGGGGCCATGATATGAGACTGGAGGGAGGAAGGTTCAGGAGGGAGATGAGGAGACACTTTTTTTACAGAGAGGGTGGTGGCTGGGTGGAATGCATTACCTACAGAAGTGGTATCCAGTAGAACAGTGGACTGCTTCAAAAGGAGATGGGACAGGACAAGGAGGAGGGTCAATGAAGGGGAAGGGTGGATGGGAGAAGCAGCTGCAGAATAAGGAGTGCTAGCTGCACATTCGAGCAGACTTGATAGACCTTTAGGTCTTTAACTGCTGGCAAATTTCGTATGTCCGTATGTTCGAGTCCCACGCAGTACCAGAACTGACTGAAAGGACAGCCGGGAGGAGGCAGAAGGCAACAGCAGAAGGCTTAGGAAAGAAGACCCTGAAGGACAGAGCCCAAAATTGGTGCTGCACCTAGAAGCAATGTCCAGACTGTAGTGTCGGATGAAAGTGTGGACACAACTCCAGGTGGCAGCCGCACAGATGTCCACAGTGGACACATTCCTGAAGCAGGTGGTAGAGGCAGCCACACCTTTGGTGGAGTGGTCTTTTACCGCCCCCAGGCAAGGGCTGCTTGTACTTGCGGTAGCAGTAAACATTGCAATTGGCCAATCATTTTGACAAACACTGTTTTGAAACAGGTGCCCCCTCTCTCTTGGGAGCAAATGAAACAAACAACTGGTCAGTTTTCCTAACAATCTGGCTGCAGTTTATATAATACCGAAGCACCCAATGGACGCCCAAAGTATGGAGCAAAGCCTCACCCTGATTAGAGTACTCAGGGAAATAAACAGGTATGTGGATGGATAGGTTTAATGTAAACTCAAACACCACCTTAGGCAAAAATGTAGGATTAGTATGCAAAGATACCCTGTCTTTGTGAAAAAACAAATATGGCTCTTTACACATCAGAGCCTGAAGCTAGAAAATCCTCAGAGCAGAGGTAACAGCAACTAAAAATAACGCTTTCCATGACAGAAAGCACAGCTCACAACTTGCAGCCGGCTAAAGGGAGTCAGAGTGAGCTTTTCCAGCATGAAAATAAAGCTCCATGGAGCGACGGTATCCCAAATGGGAGGCTTCAAATGCAGGATACCCAAGAATGTGCAGGATGTCGGCTCGTTGCAGAGGAGGGCGCCAACCTGCGACATTGGCAACTCGGGTTCAGGAACGGACCTGGGACATCAGTGGGCCGGCTGGAGGGAGAATGATCGAGCATCTGAGGACTGCTCCCCTTCTCCAGGGGGGAGGGTGGGGAGTGTGTCGGTGTTACATTGACGCCTAGTGGAGGCTGAGCGTACTGCTTATGCCAATGCCAACATGTTCGCAGGGCGAGGCGGATGTTGGTCGTCATTGCACCTCCCTACCTCGCAAAAATAGCGGAGAAAAATTGGCACCTACCTGCCTAGATGATGCTTGTCCCTCAGCTGCAATGAGCTCCCAGGCCGACTCCCGACCTATCCCATCGATTGTTGCACCTCAAGAGGGTTGGGTGCCGCAACCCCGCCCTGGGGGGCAAGCCAGGGGGGTATCAGGAGTTGCGGCTGATGTGGGAGTGGCAGCTGAAGGGGTCCATGACCGAGCAGAGGTAACAGTGGTAGGTGGCACCAAAAAGTATAAATAAATAAATAAGTGCAGGATACCTCCAGCTGGGCAACAGATTTGCCGTCAGTATGTGCATGGTACACAGAGATGGCAGAAAGGTGCATCTTAAGAGAGGAGTACCCCAGCCTGATTCTGAAAGGGAGAGAAGGTACTCCAAAATCAAACTCACCATACAGGTGAAGGGATCCAGGTGGTGAGCAGCACCCCAGAGGGGGATGCGCTTCCACTTCAAGGCACAGGTAACTCTAGTGGAAGGTTTTGTAGTAACCACCAGGACATCAGTGACCCTAGAAGAAACCCCAAAGCAAGCGATAGCTAAGTCTGCAGGAGCTACACATGTAGATGCAAGGACTTGAGGTCTGGATGAACCAGGGTGCCCTGTTCCTGGGAGAGCAAGCCGGTGCACAGGAGCAAGGGTACTGGAGGTTCCACTACCAGCTGCTGCGCAGTGCAGCAGGGGAAAGCAAATCTGATGTGGACAGTAGAGAGCTATGAGAATCATCTCTGCCCCCTCTGATTGGAGCTTGAGAAGAACCCTCTGCAGCAGTGGGAAAGGAGGGAAGGTGTACAGGAACCTCCCCTTCCAGAAGAGGGACAGTGCATCACAGCAGAAAAGCAGCAGTTTTGCTTTGAGTGGGGACACAAAAAGGTCCAACTCTGGATGGCTCCACCTGTCAAAAAGATCTTTGACCACGGAGGACATAAGTTCCCACTTCTGAGCCCTCAACCAGGAGTGGCTTAGACTGTTGGCCAGGGCGTTTTGCTTGCCTGGAATATGGATGGCTGACAGTTCCAGGTCATGCTCGATGGCCCAGTACCAGACTCTCATTGCCTCTAGACAAAGGGGGTAGGAATGACTTCCCCCCCGCTTGATGATGTAGTACGCCATGGACATGTTGTCTGTCTGCACCAGCAGCAGACCAGGAAGAAATGTGGGTCTGGAAGGCCTGCAGGGCTTAAAAACCGCCCGCATCTCCAGCACATTGATGTAGAGATGCTGCTCTACCTCTGATCAGTTCACCTGGGTCTGATGATCGGTCAAGTGAGTGCCCCAGCCCAGACCCGAGGCATCCGTAGTAAAGATCTGTTGAGGTGATACAGCCCGAAAGGGAACCCCTTGCAGGAGAGTGGCAGGGTTCTGCCACCACTCTTAAGGTTTTCCTCACTGGGTCAGAGACCATCATTGGCTGATCCAGGTTGTCGGTGCATTGGTCCCATTGGACCCAAAGGGTCCACTGGAGAACCCTCATATGCAGATGTGCCAGGGAAACTGGCTATAGCACCCGCCATGTGCCACAACAGATGGAGGAACATTCTGGCCAGGATCTGATGACTGGAGGAAACTAGATTGGCCTGCTCTATCAAGCATTCTGCCCTGCCTACTGGCAAGAAGGTTCTGCCCTGGGAAGAGTGCAGGACCGCCCCAATATACTAGAGGTGCTGGCATGGAGAGAGAAGACTTTGGTAGAGTAACTGTGATTCCCAAGGCTTGGAAAAGCTGAAAGGTGCATTCCAGGGTCTGCAGCAAAAGGTCCCTGAAAGGGGCTGTCAGCAGCCAATTGTCCAGGTAAGGGAACATATATAAGCCTAGTCTCCTCAGGGTGGTGGCCACCATCACCAGACACTTGGTAAAAACCCATGGTGCCGAGGAAAGGCCAAAAGGAAGGAACCGAAACTGAAAATGGTCCTCCTTGAAGCAGAAATGGAGGAAGCTGAGGTGGGCTGGGAAGACCTGGATATAAATATAGGTATTCTGCATGTCAAGGAAGAAGAGCCAGTCCCCCTGGTGAAGGAGGGGAAGTAACCCCTGGAGAGTGACCATCCTGAGGCACTTGTACTCTATGTACAAGTTCAGTGGCTGAGGTCAAGGATCGGACTTAGATCCCCCTCTTTTCTTGGGGACGAAGAAGAAGTGGAAGTAGAACCCCCTTCCTCTTCAAGTTAGAGGGATGGGCTCTATGGTCCTTTTGTGCAAGAGAACCTGAATCTCTTCCCAGATGAAGGAGATGTGGGCCAGAGGGTAGTGAGAGAGCAAGGGAGGATTTTCCAGGGGGAGGTCCAGAAATTCTAGGGTGTGACTGCACTTAATTAGAAAAAATTACTCACCACAGAAATCTTGTTTCTTTCAAGGTATCCTTCAATATGCTTAACTGATGCAGTTAGCCTCCCCTGCACTGATCTGCCACGGAGAAAAATAGAATGGATGCTAATGATGGAATGCTCATTGGCTCATGCCAATTTCAAACTGCTACCCCTAGTAACTGCCACACTCTAAAGAGCTCAGATCTATTAAGGAGCATGACAGGGTGAGAGCACCCTAGCTTGCTACACTATCAGCCTAGAAAACTTAAAGAACAATAAAAAACCAAACAAATTTGTGGCTCCTGTAAGAAGGGGCAAGAAAGGGGTCAGACTAAACAGGTCATCATTCAACCATAACAGTGGTCCAAATACTAAACGGAGTGACCAGCAGGGATGCTGAATAAGGGAACCCTGTTGCCTGGTTCTGGAAGGGGAGGCAGGGTGGGAGCTTTAAGCATATTGAAGGATACCTTGGAAGAAGCAAAACTACTATGGTGAGTAATTTTTTTTCTTCTAACCACAGGAATCTTTCAATATGCTTAACTAATGCAGACTGCCAAGCAGTACCTTTGGAGGCAGGGTACAGAACCTATTTGGGAAACAGATTCTGTAGAACTGCTGTGCCAAACCTGGCATCACCCCTGGACTGACGGTCCAGGCTATAGTGCTTAGTAAATGTATGAATGGTCTTCCAGGTAGCTGCCCTGCAAGTATCCAGTAGGGGACTATCCCTTGCTGCAGCAACTGATGCAGCCATGCCCCTAGTAGAGTGTGCCCAGAGGCCCACAAGAGGTTGTTTCCCACTATTACTGTAACAATATTGTATGCACGCTACTATTCAGCGTGCAATGATTCTTTTTGAAGCTGGCCTGCCTCTTTCCACCTCACTACAGGTGAAGAATAGCTGGGTATGCTCCGGCCTATAGCCCTTAGTCCTGCCCAGGTAATGGCCAAGTACCCTTTTTATGTCCAAAGTGTGCAACATTTGCTCACCTGAGCTTGACTTGTCTCTAAAGAATACTGGCAGTGTAATGGATTGGTTCAGGTGAAAATCTGATACCACTTTGGGAAGAAACTTCCTATTGGTTCTGAGCATCACCTTGTCCCTGTGGAAGGAGATGTAGTTTGGATCTGTACACAGGGCCTGTAAATCACTGGCTCATCTTGCTGAAGTGATGGCAACCAAAAAGATCGCCTTTCAGGTCACATATTTTAGGTCTGCAGTTGCCAAAGACTCAGATGGAGGCTCCATGAGTCTGGCAATACAAATGATAAAGTTCCATGAGAGGACTGGCTCCCTCAATGGTGGGTGAATGTGGAGTAATCCTTTAAAGAACTTCCTGAATACTGGATGGGAGCCATGGATTTATCCTTTGCAGTAGAGATACATGCTGAAACAGCAGCTAAATGCACCTTTAGGGTAGTAGGCCTGATGCCTAGGGAGTGTAAGAGGGTCAGGTGAGCCAGGAGGATAGGTAGACCAGCTGTCGTGGGATTAATCCCAGTGTTCCCACACCAAAGAGAGAACCTTTTCCACTTTGAAGCATAGGTTGTCTTTGTTGAGGGCTTTCAGGAGCCCCTGAGGACAGCCATCACCTCCTCAGAGAGGTGCAGGCTGGCAAATTCTAAGTCCTTAAGAGTCAAGTCTTGGGGGCGCTGTGGAGCACACCTACGGAATAGTGGTGTTGTGGATCAGCTCCCTAACCAATCAACTTTGAACTATAGAAATAAAACTTTCCTACTGAAAAAACAAACTTTCGAAGATTTATCCATAATCTCCAAACAATGCTGCATCTTTCAGTGTCTCCTTCGTAAAGATGGGTCAAACAAATAAGGGACCTGCAGGCAATGTAAAACCGAGGCCTGTTGAAGCAGAGCAACACGAGGCAGCGGCTCTAACTACCTGAATCTCCTTGGTCAGCGTTGCAGAGACCAATGCAAGGCATCGATAAAAAAGTTATTCTGACCCGCTTAGTAGAGCAGGAAAACAAAACAGAAGAAGCCGTTAAACTGTCTCACTAGCAGAATCTACAGTGACAAAGGCATTAGTTACAACTAACAAGTTGGTCCAGGAGAACTCACAGCTCCGATATCATTTGGAGACTATCGAAAACTCCCAGAAAGCTTCAAATGTGCGAATTGTGGGCTTATCCGAGCATTGTGAAGAGCATAACTTGCTTGACTTTCTTCAAGGATGGTTGCCGGAGGCATTGCAGTTAAGTTCGGAGCTTAAGCCAGAGAGCTTCATTCAGGCCTACCGGATCTCTCCTCACTCTGCCGCGGCTCGTGGAAACATGCCTAGAACTGCCCTACTGAGCACATCAAGCCCAGGGATCAGAGATTGGATTCTGCAAGTGGCCAGAAGCTCGGTAAAATTAAACTTTCAGGGTAATACAGTACACTTGTTTCCTGACCTCTCTTACGCTACCAGGACCAGGCGAAAGAAATTTGACGGAGTGAGGGCTAAACTCCATAGTCTAGGGGTGGCCCATTCATTGCTAATGCCAGCCAGGCTCAGGATGCATTATGGTGGTCGCACCTATCAACATACAGACCCTAAAGAAGCAGGATGGAAAGTGGAGGCCATATCCAAAGAATTTCATCGAGTGAAACCGGGAGAGACTCTCGAATCAGACACTTCTGATGAAGAAGAAACCTGATTAGTCTGGGGCTTGTAATTCCTCTTCCTATTATGGAGGATATGTATCAGGTTTTTTTTTTTTTTTGAAACCCTCTAAGTTTAAGTTTTGTACATGGCAGAATGTCTGTTTTATTAAAATAGAATGGCTGAATTCTCTTCTAATCCTAAGTAATTGCCTCAAGTTTGTAGGCTGTTATATGGGGAGAGTACATATTGGCCATTTTAAAAGGATGTAAATTGCCATATGGAGGGTCAGTACTTGTGATACTGTGGTTCAGGTTTAATGCTTCATAAATAAAAGTAGGTAAAAAGTTTGTTCATGATTTGGAATAATGGTTGGTGGGGGGAGACTGTATTGAAGGAGAACTATTCTAGGTATGGGGACCATAACAACACAGGCTGTTGTAGTTAAATGTTTGTTTTACCTTTTCTTTTCTTGCAACAGGTCACCCAAAGCCATTTAGGGTGCAGCATATCATGGACATTATACATTGGACTTTATTTAAAAAAAAAAAAAAAGAATACCCTCTTATCCAAAAACAAGATTGTATAGATTAATATTTCCTAATACATTTGATGTATCGCTGTGATGAATATGTGATCTCTTACATGAGTATATTGTATACTGTAGTTTTATTGGTAAAACAATAAAAATATAATTACAAAAAAAAAGTCAAGCCTTCAGGCAAAGAGATTTGAATCTGGGATATAGTATCCTGCCATGGGAGGATGTGAGCAGATTGTGCCTCTGGTGGAGGCAAATCAGTTGTGTCACTAACAGGGACAACAGAAAGGGATACCATGGCCATCTTGCCCAGTCTGGTGCCAGCAGTATCATTGTTGCTGGTTGGGACCTGAGCTTCACTAGAACCCTGAGCAGAAGCGGAAAAGGAGAGAAAAGCATAAAGGAATTTGCCTGTCCAATCCAATGCCAGGGTATCCAGTGGCACTGCTCCTTCCAGCAGTATAGTGGGAGCTGGTGGTTGTCTGTGGAGGCAAACTGGTCTATGTCTGAAGTGCCCCACCTTTGGAGCACTGACTGTAGTACCTGTACGTTGACCATCCAGTCATGGTGGTTCTGGCTGATTCTGCCAGAATATTGTCTTTCCCTGGAAGGTGGATGGCAGAGAGGGAAACCTGAAGGGTAAAGGCCAGGATCCAGACCTTCATGGCCTCTGTGCACAGTGGGGTCGACCTGGTACCTCCCTGTTTGTGTATGTAGTACATGGCCATAGTGTTGTCTGTTCTGACCTGTACCATCTTGCCTCTGAGCTGAGCAGCAGAGGACTGTAGTGCCAGGTACACTACTCTAAGCTCCAACAGGTTGATGTGTTGAAGTGATTCCTGAGGGGACCACTTCCCGCTTGTTGTAAGGTCTAGCATGTGTGCCCCCGAGGGAGGCATCTGTAGTCAGAACCACCGATGGGTGTTCTGTCTGGAAGGGTACGCCTTCTTTGAGGTTGGCCCTGTCATGCGACCATTGCAGAGCCTGTATTAGAGTTCTTGTTACAGGAACCAGTTTGGGCAGGGAGTCCAGCCTTTGGGACCAGAGAGACCTCAAGTGGAACTGAATGTCCCTCATCTGGAACCTGGATTCTGGGACCACTACTGTGGCTGCTGCCATCTGCCCCAGTATTTTGCAGGAAATGCCTTGCTGGCCTGGCCTGAAAAGACCCTGCCAGTTCTAGAATAGTGTTTACCTTGTTCTGAGGAAGGAAGACCCTGCCTTTCAGGGTACTAAGTTCTGCCCCAGTGATGTCTAGGACCTGTATTGGTTCCAGTTTGGCCCTCTAGGCATTTATTAGGAACCCTAGTGACTCCAGGGTGCTCTGTACTAGAGCTAGGGTGTACCTGGTCTGTTGAGGAGACTGTTCTATGACCAGCCAGCCATCCAGGTAGGGAAAACTCATGATCCCCAGTCTCCTCAGGTGTGACACCACTACAGCTAGACACTTTGTGAAGGCCCTTGGGGCTCAAGTCAGGCCAAAGGGTATGGCTGAGAACTGGTAATGTTCTGAGGGCAACCTGAACCTCAGGTACTTTCTGTGACCCAGTCGGATTGGGTATGTGGAAATAAGCATCCTTGAGGCCTAAGGAGGCTATCCAGTCTCTCCTTTCTGAAGGGTTGGAATTATCATGGCCAAAGTGACCAACTTGAATTTTGGTTTTGTTATGTGCGTGTTCAGAAGTCTGAGATCTAAAATGAGTCACCAGTCCCGGTTTTTCTTTTGTGTCAGGAAGTACCTTGAATAGAAGCCTTTGCCCCTCTGGGATAGAGGAACAGGCTCTACAGCTTTTATGAGTAGTAGATTTCTTTCTTCTGCTTCTAGCAAGCTCTTTTCTGCTGGTGTTGCTGGGGCAAACAATATGTTTCTCAATTTGGGGAGCTTTTTGAAACTTAGTGACAGACCCAGGCTCACTACCTCCAGGACCCACTTGTCTGTGTTGATGGAAATCCACTCCTGGAGAAAGTGAGCCAGCCTGCTGCCTACTGGTGTGGAGCGGGGGGAGGTGATCCGTGGAGGCACGTCAGAGAGTTGGTTCTGGTTGGGCCGTGGCCTGGGCTGCTGTCCCAGCCCTTCTGGTAGCTCTTCTGCCCCTACCTCTAAAATACCCTCTGGGTTACTGGTAGTCTGGCAGAGCCTGGGTCTGATAGAAGGGTCTGGAGTATGACCCCCTACCCCTGCCTCCCCTAGCATGGGCTCTGTAGGATGTGGAAGGCTGATCTCTTGCAGTGTTTTTCCTGAAATTGACCTTATATTCTTCCACTTTTTTCATGTAAGCCTCAGTCTTATCCCCAAAAAGTGAATTGTTTTCACAGGGGAAATCCATGTCTTTTGTCTAGGTGTCCTGCATTAGTTTTGTGGTTCTTAGGCATGCAAAAAGTTCCCAGTGGTTCTCAGAAACCGATGAGGAACTGAGAGAAAAACATTAATCAGAAACGACAGGATATCTCCAAAGCAAGGTGGGGAAGTTGCACTGTATTATAAAGTTCATCTAAATATCGTACAGAAGGCCAAGCCAAATTCCTCCACCTGTGAAATCTAGATTTAGTAGTTGCTGTATTGGTCCTTGCAAGAACAGATACAGAAGCAAATGATTTGATACCTTTTAATGGACCAATATAGATGTAACAACAAGAACAAAGTGCTCTAGCTTTCGGACCAACCAGTCTTTCTTCAGAAGCTAATGGCAGTTGTTTGGAAAATACAATACTTTTAACAGCTAGATCATGCAGCAAAAAACAGAAAAAATCCCCATTAGGGAACAATTGCAGTGACTGATGTGAATAAAGGTTCATTAGGAGAGTGTGTGTGTGTGTGTGTGTGTGTGTGTTTATGTGAGTGTGTGTCTGTGTGAGAGAGCGAGAGAGAGAGAGAGAGCATCTCCTTAAAGCTAGGTACCCCCCACACACACACATTATGGTGATGTGGGGTGGGGTAGGGTGTGTTGTTTGTGTGAAGAGGAGGAGAGAACTTACATTTTTATCTCTTTTTCAGATTCCTTAGACACTTGTGGTACATCAAGTTGTTAAATTCTCAGTGTATATTGACATCAGTACATATCAGGCTACATGGTCTTAATTCCTTGATGGTCCTTGACTAGAGTTTTTTGTTTGACACTAATACTGTCAATTTATATTTAAATTATCATTTATAAAGTCCTGTCACTACACTAGAGGTTTTTGAAATTGATGGGGCATGATAGCTAGCTGGAGAGTACAGCTGGGTGACAGGTCCAGCTAGGTTTTACACATCATACAGTGTGCACTGATGTTTTTAAGACAATTTTACTGGTAAATTCTTGTCTATAATGCATGCATTGAAACTTCTTGGAGTCCTAAGACAATCTTAGTATGTCTTCAATCTGGGTGGGGATTGCTTTTCAGTAATCACAGCCTTATACAAACTGTGACACTCATAGCTTGATTTAAGAGTCATCTGCTCCAGCAGTGTTATCTTATGTCCATTAAATTTATATGCAGTAGGATTCTTTGTATGTGTGTTCCACCAAGCACCTTTGACCCGGGGACCCTCCTTGCTGAAGGTAGTATGGTACTGTTAAACTTCTCTGACATCATCTTCTGTTTTTTTTAAATATTTTAAACCAGTGGGATTTTTTCTGTTTTTTTCTGCATGATCTAGCTGTTAAAAGTATTGTATTTTCTAAACAACTGCCATTAGCTTCTGAAGAAGGACTGGTTGGTTCGAAAGCTAGAGCACTTTGTTCTTGTTGTTACATCTATTTTGGTCCATTAAAAGGTATCAAATCATTTGCTTCTGGATCCACCTGTGAAAACATTCATGCACTTCTCTGATTTGGTGCTAAAAATCTACACATAGTCGTAGCATATAATCCACCCCAGGGAGGTCTGACTACCTTCACTAACTTTCTGGAGGATACAGTAAAACTCATAGGCCTAAACAAAGTGCTTATTCTCAGTGACATGAATCTAAACTGGCTTGGACAAACTTGTGGCACACTTCTATCTCTAATCCAAAGCTACAACCTGCATCAAGTTATAACTGAGCCAACAAGGATCTCTAATAAAACAATGTCAAGCATGCTGCTAGACTGGGTGTTAACAAATAGGGCTAATAGGATTGTGGACGCAGGCACTCTACCGGATGCTATATCAGATCACACCCCTACTTTTTGTGTGTGGCAACACTCCAGCTCCCAGTCCCTGCCCCCACGCTACCTCACTTTCAGGGACTATGCTAATCTGGATCAGGTGAAGTTCTTGTATGAAGTTTCGACTATTGACTGGTCTTATATTTCACAGTCCCAGGATGCACAAACAGCTCTTGACTGCCTTCTAGACAAATTTAGTGAAGTCCAGAATAGACATACTCCTATTGTGACCCGATGGGTGCGTGTGACATCCACTAAGTGGCTGCACAAAGATCTTCTGACTGCTTTGCATGCCAAGGATGAGAGCTGGAAACAATTCAGAAAATCAGGATTTACAGCAGACTACCACACCTACAGGACTCAGAGAAGTGACTGTAAAAAGTGGATCAGACTTGCTAAAAGCACATATTAAAGAGTCTTCTGCTTGAAGCATCAGGTGACCCCAGGAAATTCTGAGCACATGTTAAATCATTCCTAGGTACAAAGAAAGCTCAACTGGCTGATGAAATGATCATTAAAGGAGTCCACTGTAACAACCCTGGGACCATCGCAAAAGCATTCAAAAAGCATTTCTCTGACCTGTCCAGCTTTACATCTGTCTTTCCCCAGGGTAAGTCTCTTTATCTACCCACTCCACCGCACCCTACTCTACTTCACCCCCCATTCTACTTTAAGGCGATATCCAAATCAGATGTCCTGGGTCTGCTCAATACCATATCTGACAACTCTAGCGTTGGATCGGATGGCATCGAACCCAGACTTTTTTTTTTTAAACTTTATGTTTATTGTTTTAATAAAACAACAAAATAGAGCACAGTCATCTGTAAGGCATCAATTGTTGCACAAATACATCCAATGTACATCAGGTTTAAGCAAGAACCTATATAGAATTGTCTAGGAAATGGGGGAAAATTAAAATTAATTTATAACACCGCAATATACCTGAATAGCTGCAGCTATCTAAGGCTTTTGGGGTACAAAACCAAAATGTGTCATTTTAGTATGGTTTTTTAACTTCAACAGCTGGTGTTGATATGTCCCCAGGACCATAGTAAGTTACCTTAACAAATTAAGTGCCCATACAAGCAACCCCCACATCTTTAAATCTATATAAACAGATCATCAATAGAAGTACCCCTTAATAATTACTCAGACCAGACTGTCATAAAAGAAAACAAATCTCAACTTTGAATAAAGAAGCCCGTTAGAATTATCCATAAAAGTCACCATGGGGAGAAAAACAAAGCAGATTAGGCATTGTACTTAAGTTCAAGCACGATCATGTACAAAAAATGTCAGGTTTCTTCATCATCTGAATCCTCCGATCGGTGGCCTTCCGATGCCTGAAACTCCCGACTAATGGCCTCCACTTTTTTCCCCGCTTCCACTGGGTCGTTGAACTGAAACAGGCACCCACCATAATGAATCCTAAGCCTAGCAGGCATCAACAGCGAGTGGGAAACCCCCAAGGCTTTAAGTCTGGCCCCGGACTGAATCAAACTTCTTCCGTCTTGCCCTTGTAGCAAAGGAGAGGTCCGGGAATAAGTGCACCACTTTCCCCTTCAAAGATAGTCCATCTACTGATCTTGCGGCCTGGAGCATCATATCCCGAACTGTAGAGCTAGCGGTAACCAGAAGGACCACTCTTGGTAAGTCTCCACGTGGACCTGCTGCCCGGGGTGTTATTCTAAAGGCTTTCCACAGATTGTCAGCTAGCACTTCTGGTGAAAGGTTTAACACCTCAGGAAGCCACGTTTTCAAAAAAGTGATGAGCTCTGCCCCTTCGGCTCCCTTGGGAAGGCCCACAATATGGATATGGGAGGCACGATTAGAGTTCTCCAGTGCTTCAAGCCTGTAGCGTAGCTGGGCATTCTCCTGGACTAGTTTAGAGGTAGTTGCTAACGCCTGGATAGCTGCCTTCTCAGCCGATGTAGCAGTGTTAATTGCCGAGTCAATTTTAGCGTCTTGCTCCACGAATCTCTGGAGTATTGACTCCACTTTTATGTCAATGGCCTGTATGGCTGATTGCAATGCTTTCCAAGGAGGTTCTGACCCACTAGAGGTCGATGCAGTTGCAGCCTGGTCTGGTGCTGTAGGTTGCGTTTTCGATCCGCTGCTGGTCGTTTTTTGCGTCCTCCCCATATTTCAAGTTTGGTATCGTTAGAGTCTGGGAAGTGTTGTCTATACGAATCTGTGTTTGAAAGTTGTTTCTTTTGACTTGTTGATTAATTTTTTAAGGTTTTACTTCTGTTGGTGTGAGGAGCTATTTCGGGCACGTCTTGCCAGATAGTTGCTCAACAGCGCCCCCCCGAACCCAGACTTCTTAAACTGGCAGCACCATTTATTGCCCAGCTATTGGCAAGGATTTTCACCCTCTCTCTCTGCAGTGGAGTTGTCCCCGATATCTGGAAGATGGCCAGAATCATACCGATCTACAAGAAAGGTGATAATTGGGAAATAACTATCGACTGAAAGCTATATTATCAGTTCTGTGCAAAATAATGGAAAAGCTAGTAACAACACAGGTCACCGAATTTATGACAAAGTATAACCTCTCGCCTATCCAATATGGATTTCATAAAGGTCATAGTACCACCACAGCGTTGCTCCACCTGGTAAATGATACTCTAACAGCTATTGATAATGGCCACCTCATGGGGGCTGTTTTCCTTGGCCTCACAAAGGTGTTTGACCTTGTTGATCTTTCTCTTCTTCTAGATAGTCTCTTAGCCCTTGGTTTCTCTCAAACCTCAGTAGCCTGGTTCAATAGCTATCTATGTGATAGAACTCAGTCTGTTAGATTTAACTCTGCTGTGTCCAGTTTGATGACCATTAACCTAGGTGTTCCTCAGGGATCAATACTAGGTCCCCTTCTCTTATCTATTTTTATTAATAACATCTCGTTAGACATCCTCGAATGCTCAGCTATCCTGTACGCGGACAACCTGGTCTTATATTGCAGTGATAAAAATATACACCATATCAATCTGACCCTCACTACTGCTTTCAAATCGATTCAATCTTGGCTCTTCCAACACAAACTAATCCTTAATGCTGAAAAAACAGTTACGTTGCTGTTTGGCTCTGCATCTAAATTAAATAACCGAGACCTCTTTAAAGTCACAGGGCAGGATGGGATGACTCTGGATCCAGTCTGCTCATTTAAATATCTAGGAGTACTAGCTGATGAGAATCTTAACTTTGACAAGCATACTACGGCTACTTGTAAATCAGTTAATGCTAAAATTGGTGTAGCCTATAAAACCAGCAACATCATAACGCAGTCTGCTAGATTAGCCATAGCCCAGGGGATCTTACTCCCATCTTTATCTTATGGGGTAGTCACTTATCTCAATGCATCCGCAACTCTCCTAAGGAAGTGGGATACCACTTACAGCAGCATATGTAGGTATGCCTCAGCTTCTCCCTGGTTGAAACACCATTGTTTGCTTTACGCGGATCTGAACTGGCTGCCCCCTTCTGATGCTCGTACTCTCGCTCTTGGATTACTGACCAATAATGTCATCAGAACCAACATCCCAGTCTCGCTGGCCTCCCTATTAACCCTGCTGCCCCCTCCCATGGCCTCCGCTCAGCTAATAAAGTGTTGTTGAAAATACCAAGATGTAAATCAAACAAAGACACTCTTGCCTTTTCTTGCTCCGTGGTCAAACTCTGGAACTCCCTGCCGCTTGAAGTTCGCCTAGCCCCTACACATGCTCAGTTTAAAAGTAATCTTCGCTCCTTCCTATTTAGCCATGTCTCCTGTACCTGCTTCAAACCCCCTTGAACCTGTCATCTGTCTCCCTCTCCCTCATATCCCCAACTGCTACATACTATTCTCTGTCTAGCTCTTTTAGCTCAGACCTCACTATAAGCACTTATGTGGTATGCCTTGTTGTTTGTCTCTAACTGCTCTCAACCCAGTATTTTGATTGGAGGAATAAGTTATAGGCACAAAAAATATACTACTGTTATGTCTTTTGGCCACACATGTCAGCTACTTGTGAAATTTCTGCCTCTTTGAGGAACTTACAAAAGTCAAAATGTATGTATTCGTCCCTGCTTACCCATACCTATTATCAATCTATGTCTGCATTTGTGTCATTTTTTGATCTTGTGCTGACTCTATGTAGTTATCCCTGATTTTGGCAAAATGTATGTATTGCAAATGTATGTTTTCTCTAAGTTTTCCTACCCACTGTAATCTCCCGGGTCATGCCTGAAAATAGTCATGTCTTGGCTATGGTGCTTACCTGGTAAACAAAAACAAAAACTAAACAAAATAAATAAAAACTAACAATCAACATAAATATTACTGGGGAAGCAGTTATTTATAAAACAGTTTGAGAATAAAAATGATACTCATCAAGAAAATAACTAAGCAGTTAGAAGTCGAGGAGTGTTCTCCGAGACATCCAAACAGGCAGGTGGAGAAATAGATCCGAGCTCCTTACAGCCTGACCATTTCTAGGGGGAGCAGCGTGAAACTGGCACGAGACAGTCATTAGCATACATTCCATTTCTCTCTGTGGCAGGTCAACGCAGGGGACTAACTGCATTAATTAAGCATATTGAAGGATTCCTGGGGTTAGAAACTGTAACACTCATTGATCTGAGGAAGGTGGGAACCTCCTCATAGACACAACCAGTACCATGAGCCTAGCTGCTGTGTTGTTGGCATCGACAGCCATGTGGGACTGATATTTGGTACCATCTATGACTGTCCTGGCTGTCTCGGCCAAATCAATCCCCACTTCTCCAGGCACCTTATCCGCTAGTGCCAACACCGTGGACCAAAGGGCCTTCTGGTACTGAGCTGCATAGGCCATGTAGTTGGCTTCTCTGACCAGTAGAGATGTCCTCATAGCATAAATCTTCCTTGACTCCTTGTCAGGTGGATGAGAAGCCAGGGGTACCCTAGCCTTGTCACTGGCAGCTGCTTGTGCCACCCCATCATAGTCAGGGTGTGTGAAAAGAAATTCAGCATTACTTCTGTCTAGCTGATATTTCTTGTGCACCTTCTTATCCACCGCTGGAACCAAGGTAGGTGTTTGAAGGATTTTCAGGACTGCGTTCTTCAGGGATTTATGAACAGGGAGCATAAGTGTCTTTGTGGGGGGGGGGGTGAGACCCATCATGTCGAGGAAGTCAGCTTCCTCTTCCTCCTCTACTGTCTCTTGTAGAGACAGATTGAGGGTATCCACCATTTGCCTTACAAAGGCATTGTGTGATGAAAAGTCCTCCGGTCCCGGGGGGGGGGGACCCGAAGTCTTGCTCTTGGGGGAAATCTCTGGTTCTATGAGTTTCCCATCATCCTCTTCATACAAATATTCCAGTTCCATGGATGAGGCAGCCACTATAGGAACCACGAAAGGGACCGGTAGAGACACCGGAGGAACAGGTAGAGGAGTCATGTTGCCGGCAGCCTGAAGGGCCTGTAAAGTTTGTAGGGCCTTAGCAATGTCCTCAGCAGAGGGCATGGTTGGTCTGTCCACAGAGAGCTCCTTTACCTTTTCGGCAGGAGATGCAGTGGTATGTTTTTATTTATGTTTATGCCTTGCTGGAATCGGTTCTATGACAGGTTCCACAGGCCTTTTTTGTCTTAGTACAGTCATCCTTTTCTGAGGGTCCCCCCACCCCTGGTTCCTTAGCTTTATCTTTTTTTGGAAGGGTGACTCCTCTGTTATTTGAGAGGGAGATGCAGAAGTAGATAATTTGTTCTAATTTCTTAGCCCTCTTTTTCAAAGGTTTTGGACAGAACATTTTACAGATTTCACAGTTAGCAAAGATATGGCTACTACCCAGACAAAGCACACAGAGGTCATGCCTATCCACCATAGTTATGATCTGGCCACAGGTTAAACAATTTTTAAAACCAGTGGGTCCTGTCCTCTTTTTTTGAGGAGTCTCTGACATTAGTGTCAGCTGCTACAATTCCAACGCTGACAAAAGCCAAGCGCCCATTTCTCACACTAAAGGGAACCGAGGAAACTGTCGGTTCCTGAGGTAAAAGGAACCGAAAAATCTAGTAAAAGCACCATAAATATACAGATATAAGGGACAACAGTCCCACATAAAAGTTACACAAATAGAAAAACCTTTTCTTTCAGAGATTGCAGTTCCCAGCGGTTCTCAGAAACTGATGAGGAACCTAGAGAAAAACGCTAAAACTAACTAAAAACTAACAACTAACATAAATATTACTGGGGTAAGCAGTTATTTATAAAATAGTTTGAGAATAAAAATGATGCTCATCAAGAAAATAACTAAGCAGTTAGAAGTCGAGGAGAGCTCTCTGAGGCATCCAAAAAGGCAGGCGGAGAAATAGATCCAAGCTCCTTAGAGCCTGGCCGTTACTAGGGGGAGCAGTTTGAAAGTGGCATGAGACAATCAGTGTTCCATCATTAGCATGCATTCCATTTCTCTCTGTGGCAGTTCAATGCAGGGGGCTATCTGCATTAATTAAGCATACCAAAGGATTCCTGGGGTCAGAAGCTGTAACACTCATTGATATGTAGTCACTGCTCACCACCAGTTGAGGTAAAGGGAGAACCAACCCCCGATCGCCTCCCCCAAGATCTCTGCTGGGGGAGGTGTCAGGCAAGGAGTTAGGCGTTGGACCCAGGGGTGGGAAGAGTGGCTGTGGGCACTCGTGGGGCCCTAGGAGCAGCTGCTCCGGCTGGTGGGTTGTGGGCCTTGTACATAAAGGGGCCTTTCCCCTGCTGGCCATTAGCGGGCTGGCGGACGACCGATGAAACGACTAACAGGTATTTCAAGGCTGAGATTGTTAGAGAGAATGAACTGATCTAAGGGCTTTGCCAGACTCCTGGAGGCTGGAGATAATGTCTTGGGCATCTTCCCCAAACAGGACGGAACACCTGAAAGGGGTATCCAAGATGCTGGCTTGAACAGCAGGCAAAAAGCCAGACATCCTCAGCTACAAATGGTAACGAAGGCAAATCCCTTTCGTCGCCCCATGCCTGGAGGCATCAACAGTGTCATATGCCACCCACAAGACATGGGTGCTCACATCCGACCGTGGCTTCAGGAGTTGGGCCAATTGTGTTGTGGTAGACTCCTCCAGATGCGTTTGAACCAGATCCCTTGTCTGATCCTAGAGGGCATTCTCATACTGCACCATATGGGCCAAATAATTAACTACCCAAATGGCTAGAATGGCAGAGGAATACTTTCACTTGCCCCACTGGTCTAGTTGTCTAGACTCCTTGTCAGGGGGGGTCAGTAGTAAGATGTTTGGACCTCTTCATGCAGTCATGGGTTGTGTTCATGACCATGGAGTCTGCCGTGGGGTGCTCCCTGAGGAAGGGTTTGCCCACCGGTGCATGATAGAGGTGATCCACCTTCTTAGGTAAAGCCGGGGTGGAAGAAGTATGGCTCCACATCACCTTAGCAACGTCTTTATAAGAGTCAATTAAAGGAGGTACCACCAAGGGGAGGGTCTCCTTTTTCCTGAAATATATCGCCAGTCGGTGGTGCTCTGGGTCAAGCATCCCTATGTCCCATCCCATGAGGGATTGGATATGACGCATGACATCAAGGAAAGAGGGGTCATCAGGAGGGGATTTAGGGGCCTCCCTGGCCTGGTCCTGTCCCTCAGAGGAGTTCCCAGAGCCCTCCAAGGACTCTGAAGGGGAAGAAGAGGAGTCATCCCTGGACAGATCACTGTTAGGGACTGGTGTCTGGGGGGGACGGTGGTCCACTTGCTGGCCAGAGCTGGCACTGGTACATCCCCTGGAAGATCCTGTGGTACCAGGGTCACTGGGTACTGCCTGGTCCACGTCCTCAGGTGAGGGATCCCAGGGAGGATGAGAGGGAGAAGGCCTTCTCGGTGCATCCTTATGTTGCACGGAGGACCACCAAACAGTAAAAAGAGCATCATAATCCACTGGTGAGGGTGGATTATAAGGAGGATAAGGATACTGAAGAGGGGGGGTATAGATACGCTAGTGAGGAGCCTAGTGTAGGGCACCCCAGCATAGACCCACCAGGCGCAGGTTGTGGATCCCGAGGAAGTCAGCCAGCATCGGCTGTGGCATCAGCTGAGGCATTGGCAGGGCTGGCAGCAACCTCAGTGGTAAAGGCTGGTGTTGGTCTGGGGAGGTAGCTGACATTGGCCCCAGTGGTGAGGATGGTGCCTGTGGGGAAGAAGTCCCCTGAGGCGAGGGAAGAGGTGTCGCCTGCATAGAGGAGGAGATGAGTGCTTGCTCCGGGGATGTCTGGAAAGGCTAGTGCAGACCCCAGAGTCGGGGACTGATGAAGGCAACACCTTGGCTGGAGGGGCGATAGGCGAAGACCTGCCACCAGAGGTACTAACCATGGCCGAGCCGCCTGGCTGAGGACCTGTGGGAGCTAAGGGCCTGAGCTTCAGGGGCTGGGAGGCAGGGGATGAAGCCTGCTGCCCAGAAGAGCAGCCACCCCAAATGGAGATGAGGGTGGGCAGCTGCACCACCAGCAGCCCCAAAGGTGTGAGGGCTGACGAGAAAGGAGGGCCAATCCCCCATGGGAGGAAGACCCAGAGGCGGTGGCCAGTCTGTGAGGTGACCACGAGCAAGAGGCTGACCGAGGACAGTCTCGGTGCTTATGCTTCCCACTCAATTTCCTCTCCTTCTAGGAAGAAGAAGAGGATGCCCTGGAAGACTGAACTGGAGAGGTAGAAGAACTTTGACCTGTAGCTTCTTCTCCATCGTGGCCAACTTCTGCTTAAGCAGGTAGCTTTCCAAAGTCTTCAAGTGGCTTCTCTGTGTGGCCTGGCAGAAGTCCTGGCAGTGCTGGCAGGCCTCGGTGTTGTGGTTAGGGCCTAAGCAGAGTAGGCACGAAGAATGACTGTCTTTGGTGGGTATCTGCTTGCTGCAGGCACACTTCATTGGCCAGTTGGAAGCCGAGGCTGGAGAAGACATACATTTTGTGGAAAAAACACCGAAAACTCGATGTTTTAATCACTGAAAAGAAAAAATAAAGCACAGGCAAAATGCAAGAAAATGGTGGTTGACCGAAGCAGGCATCTGTGAAGGTCTGATGTGCCTGAGTTGATGGTGGGAAAGAATTGAGGTAGGTCTGTGAGACCACCCCCTTTGTTGGATAGGTGGATGTCAGCATGCTGAAGTTGGCGGGAGCTGTCCCCCACAATAGACTGCTAGCTAGAAGTTTTCAGTGTGGTCCTGGTGCCTGGTGGTTTCAGTCCTACCAGTGTTGCCTACTGCAAGGGCACCCTCGAAGTAAGATATGAAAATTACTTTTTCACTGTAATTCTTGATCTTCCAAGATATCTTCACCATTCATTACTGGTGGGTGTAAGCTGGAGGCACCAAATCCTGCAGGAGTATGCAGCTTTAAGACTTTTGAGGAGGGGGACCAATGTTGGGGATGGCGCTGTCCTTGAGGCCGGCGTACAATGTGGTGCTCGGGAGTTGGTCAGTAACTGACGCCGGCATCTCAGCCTCCTCAATTCTGCTCACTGGAGAGGACAATAGAAGAGAGAAATGAAAAAAGGGGGGAGTGGCAAGGGAGCTCAAGGGACAGGGAAAATGAAAGGATATAAACTGAAACCTAAAGCTGACCAGAGAGAGAGAAAACGTAAACACTCTGGGAGGGACTTTAAGTCCAGGGGTGACCAGAAACACTGGGCAAGCACAAAGAGAGACAGGGACAGAGAAAGAGAGAGACACACACACATGCAAGGGTCCATTGACCCCAACCAGAGATGAGTAACCTCATCGTCCCATCTAGGCAGAAAGGAAGCTTCCCTGGAGTACATAGATGAGAGTCTGATGTGAAGGTCTCAAGGAGCTGAAAAAGGTCCACAGAGGGCCTCCTCGGGGGAGCCACACTGTAAGTCAAAGCAGTTTGGTAGGACTGGACACGGGTAGGCACTCCACTAGCATCTTCCCCTCTTTTTTAATTTTTTAAATGACAGAGAAGGATTACCTGGGGTTGAGGTAGGGAAATCTGGAGGACAAATGGAGTTGTCCATAGAGGGAAAGGTCGTAGGTCACATGTCTCCTTCAACGCTTCCCAACCTCCCCTCAAAGGCCTCATAAATCCCACTACCGTTATTCAGAACCCTCCTAAAGGCCTGAAAAATAGTCCACATGAATATCAGTAGCCTTCGCCCCAAAATGACTGAATTGGAAGCCTGGATGACCCAGAAGTCCCCCAACATTCTTTGCATCACTGAGACTGGGCTTAAGCCAGCCATTAAACAGCATGAGGTGGCACTACCTGGCTTCAACTGTTCTAGGAAGGACAGGCTAGGAAAAAGAGCTGGAGGGGTCCTCATATATACCTGGTCTAACTTGGATGCCATCGAACTACCTAAATTAGACACTGGATCCCCAGAGGCAGAATCCTTATTCCTATCCTTAACCCTTGGAACACTCTAATGCTACCCTCCTGAAAGCGATCCAAGGATTAGATCGCAAAATTGAAAATCTGGGGACCGATCTTAAACAACTGAACTCCAAGGCTGAAGTAATGGAAGGAGACATAAGGGAGACCTCTCAAAAAGCCGACAGGGCCCTAGTACTCTCGGCAGGGCTCTCGAAGGAAAATGGACTTCTTCGGAAACGGTTGGAAAATTTAGAAAATGTGGTACGAGCCTCCCATGTGTGACTCCTGGGACTCCCAGAGCAATCTGAAGGGGACTCTCCATTAACTTTCCTGCAAACATGGCTGCAAGATTTACTTCAGATAGATCAACCATTTCAGATTCTTAAGGCCTACCGGATCACGCCACGCGGCTACCAGCGGAGAGTAGCAAATGGTATGCCTTATCCACGTACGGTCATGGTAGAGTTAAGCTGCCGAGGAGAGAGATGCGATTTTACAGCAGGCTAAACATCTCAGCCCTCTTACTTGGAATGAACATAGAATCCATCTGTTTCCAGATCTAAGTTTTGCGACCAGGACACGTCGAAGGAGTTTGATGGCATAAGAGACAGATTGCGAGCCTTGAGGATTCTGCGATACTTCAGTGCCTGCAAACCTTGGGATTGTGTCTGAGGTAAGACGTTTCAATTTACTGAATCAGCGAGGCCTCCAAGTTACTAGAAAAATAGAACTACATTCTCAACAAGAGAGGAAGCTTCAGAATCCGATGAAGAACGGAACACTTGAGAGGAGTTATTTTATGTAAAAACTCTCAAAGAACAGGTCCTAGGCTCTAACTTTCCCTTTTAAAAACTAAAGAACGTTCAAATGGACATATCACTTTTAGAGATATAAGGGAAATACGCTTTGTAATACTCTGTTATGGGCTCAGACATACGACTACTCTCTCCCCCTAGTCTGAGTATAGTTGGGTTTTGGTTTTATAAAGAAACAAGGGGAAAAATGTTGATATATGTTAGAAGTTGAAGTTGGTTGTTGATTGCAGGGCATGGGATGTGGATGGGAGAAATCTGTGCAACTATCGATATACAACTGATATTTTAGTTGGGGCAATTTATCCTTAATTCTTAGGGAGGATGATGCAGATAGCTTTATTGTGGGGCCCTGCTCATGGCTGTATAAGCTTTTTCTATATAAAAATGATGGTTAATTTCCACTTAAATTACTATGCCTTAAGTAGCATAGACTCTAATTTTTTAGGATGTTACTTAAGAAAAATGTATTTGATAACCCTCATGTGTGGTAACAAGGTATAGGGGCATTGACCTTTTAGTTACTGTAAAAATATGGATTTGTATCAAATTAATGTATGCCTGCCTATATGCAATTAAATGTAATGTCGCTCGTTACATTCAAAACAATAAAAATACAATATAAAAAAAACAAACCCTTGGAACAGTCAAAAAGTTAATCATTGAGTGTGTCTATCTACCCCCTAATGAGGTTGACGGCCTTCTCCCATTCCTTACCTCCCTTACCAATCTCCCTTGCCACGACCTAGTCCTATGCAGTGACTTCAAATGACTGTCTCAGCCCTGTAGCTGGTAAAGTACATACTGCAATAGCTGATCTATTCCTAACTCAACTTATTCAAGACCCTACAAGTCTCAACCACAAGTTGGGAAAACATATTGTGCTGGACTGGGTGGTCACAAACTGTCCTCTCAAAGTCAGAGCAGTGGGAGTGCTTTTGGACTGTATAATTGATCACTCTCACTTTCTGTGTATGGAGGAATAATTGCCTTAAGCCCTATTAAGACTCTCGTGGACATATACCAAGCCCTGGATTTTTTTGTTACTACATTCAATCATTAATGATCATGCCCCACTAAGAAAATGTAGATTCAAAAGCATCAAGGCCCCTTGGCTCAGTAAGGATTTATGGACTCATGTCCTCCAGGGACCGGGCTTGGCGATTTTATAAAAAAGTGGGTTGCCCCAGGACTGGCAGACCTATAGGCAACTACAAAACATTTGCAAAAACTCCCTTCATAAGGCCAAGTGATACCATTTTAAGTCTCTTCAGGCGGAACACCTTTGTAATCCTAAGGAGTTCTGGAGGCAGATCAATGCCTTAGTGAAAGGGAAGGCTGACGAGCTCTTGAAATCTATCTTGGACCCAGGGAGTCATCCTCACTGACCCCACGTCTATTGCCTCTGGATTCAATGACTTTTTTTATAGATCTTCACAATTATACCTTGCTATTCCATAATTCTCCTGGTGCCCCCTCTGTCCCGTCCCCTGCAAAGGATGTTGGGACTCTTCCTCCTTTCCACTTGAAACTGGCCACCTCAGCAGTTGGATTCCCATCTGCAATGCCAATGATCCAGGTTCAGGAATGGACCTGGGTCGCTGGAGGACCGGCCTGGGGGAGAAGGATGGAGTGTCCAACGTATGGCTCGCCTTCTCTGGGGGGAGGGTAGGGATGCGGCTCAGCATTTGCTGGCCCCCGGCAGAGGCTGAGAGCACAGCAGTATGTCAGGGACCAGATGACTGGGGAGTGGCGGACGTCAGCGTATGCCTTGACATCTGTGGCTCACCACTCCCCAGGGAGAAAACCAGGAAACTGCTCCCTGGCCGGCCGGATGACGGTCACTGGCCCCCGCTGCCGCCAAGCCCCAGACGACTGACCCACCTCAGTGACACCAGGGCCAATTGAAGAGTACACTGGCATCCCACTGGTGCCTTCCCTCTCGGAGGAGGGGGACCTGCCCAGTGAAGGGATATGCTGGGTTACCCGGGGGGTCATGATGTGAGGTAAGGGCCAGCGCTGAGAGGTCAAGCAAATGGAAGGTTTAGGAGACCTAAAGAGTGGCCAGCCAGGGAGGGAGGAGGGAAAAAAAAACAAACAAACAAAAAAAAAATAATGAGGTCCAAAGACTTCTCACAAACCTGAAGGCTGAGAGCTTCCCAGGTCACAACACTCTTGTGCCTTAATTTCTCAAGTTGGGAGTCCCTGCCCTTGCACGCCCTGTTCAAGATGTTTTCAACCAGTCCTCCCTATCTAGCACCATTCCTGACAAATGGAAGGTAGCCGTAGTTGTACTGGTACACAAAGGGGGACCCAACACTGTTGTCGAGAATTACAGACCGATCTCCATCCTTTGCGCTTTGGTTAAAATTCAAGAGCACCTTATTTATAAGCACCTGCATGATTATCTGGATCACCATAATCTGCTTTCACCTTTTCAACATGGTTTCAGAAAGAACTACAGTACCCTCACAGCCTTGCTAAAGGTAACCTCTGACATTTTCCAAGCCATGGACCAAGGTTCTGCCACTGGAGCCATCTTTGTCAACCTTACAAAAGTGTTCGACCTGGTGAATCATGGTCTCCTGCTCCAGCAACTATGAGATATTGGTCTTGACTCCAGCGTCCTTCACTGGGTCCACAGCTACATCTCCTCTCGTTCCCAAAGGGTTAAATGGGTGGGCTCTATCTTGGAACTCAGGCCTATAACTCATGGGGTCCCACAGGGATCCATACTGGGTCCTTTGTTGTTCTCACTTGTCTTCAATGAGCTTCCTAACAATTGTGGAGGGGCAACTGTGCATCTCTATGCAGATGATGCTATCATCTACCACTCTTCTTCTGATGCTGCTTGAATTAACAGTGAACTTGCAAGTGACTTTGCTGACCTTGAGGGTTGGTTCAGGTGTAATCAGCTTATCCTAAACACAAAGAAGAATAAAAGTATGCTTTTCTCTCATCTACCTTCCGCCTCCCGCTCCCCCTTCCCTCTCTGTATTACTTCCCTTAATGGTGATGTTCTAGAAGCAGTCAATACCTTCAAATATTTGGGTACCACCCTGGATTCCTCACTCTCTCTCTGTCTCTCAATGCCCATGTCTCCACCTTGATCAAGACTCAATCAGAAGTTGGATCTTCTCTATTGTATCTGCCCTTTCCTTACCTCTACCTTATGCACTAAGATCACCTCTTCATCTCCTCCTCCCCTCCTCACTTATGGTGCTCCATTATTGCTCTATTCCAGTGCATTCATCGTGTCTCTCCTTGTGCGGGCATACCATAGCGTGGGTAGGTTCACCTTAGGTGTCAACACCCGCACCCACCACTGTGTCATCCTCGCCTTGTTGGGCTAGTTGCCCTATAAATCAAAGTTGAGGCTCTTCACCTTGAGCTTCATGTACAAGCTTGTCCACCAGTTTACTCCCCCATGCCTGAGTGAGAATCTCTGCCAAAAACAAGCTCCTCGAGTCCTCAGATCTGCCTCCCTCCCTCTACTACTAAGACCTAATCTGTGGCTAACTGTTGCACGTAACTCCTTCTTTTTTGCGGCAATAGTGGACTAGAACTCCCTGCCACCCTCAGTCCTGTCCTGTACCTCACTTCCTTTGTTCCAGTTCAGTCTACTTACCTTTCTTACCTCCTCTGAATACTGATCACTCCTGAGATGCCAGCTGAGTACCTCCTGGTGCCTCATAGAAACTTACACTTTGATGCCAGGTAAGGACCGCTTGACCCACCTAGTCTAACCATTCCCTATGTATTGCATAAGCTGCAGATTCTAGTTAACCAACAGCCTACTTCCTCCTACCATTCGTTATAATTGTCTTATGTCTGTCCCATGCATTCTTGAATTCCCCAACTGTTTTTGACCCCACAACTTCCTCAGGAAGGTGGTTCCATGTGTCCACCACCCTCTCCTTGAAAAAATACTTTCTGATGTTGCCCCTGAGCCGTCCCCCCTCTATCTTCAAACTGTGCCCCCTTGTTCTTGCAGATCTCTTTCTCTCAATGATGCTCCCATCTTGGACTTTGCTGATTCCCTTGAGGTACTTGAGTATTTCTATCATGTTCCCCCTCTCCCTCCTTTCTTCGAGAGTATACATATTTTTCAGTCTCTCCTCATATGGCTTCTGTTGCAGACCCTGCATCATTTTAGTTACCTTCCTTTGGACTGCCTCCATCCTATGTCCTTACAGAGATAGGGCCTCCAGAACTGCACACAGTACTCTAAATGGGGTCTCACCAAGTGTCTGTACAGAGGGATAACAACTTCCTGTTTTCTACTGGTGATACCTCTCCCTATGCATCCCAGTATCCCTCCAGCCCTCCTTACTGCCTTCTCACATTGTTTGCCTACCTTAAGGTCATCTTGTATGACTACCCTGAGGTCCCTTTCCATTTTTGTTGTTAGTACCCCCCTATTGTGTGCCTCGAATTTAACCTTGTACCCCCGTCTCTTACTTGTCTTCAACCCTCTTTTCCCCCTCATCCCCATCTCTCTCTCTGCCTCAGCTTATATATTTTCTGATATTTTACTCCCACATACCTATATACCTGTTAACATTCAATGTTACTTCTGGTACCAGTACTTGTACATAGTTGTTTATTATACATCTGTAAATGGTTTAACTAATCTGGTTCTGTATATGTCTTTATGTTGCTCCTGTAATCTGTCATATACTGAATTGCTGTTATTGCTTTGTATTCTTGTTGTCTGGTCTTTCCCAGGTCGACCCTGAAAAAGGGACCACAATTGTCTCAGTGGTCCTACCCAGTTACCAAAATTCAAATAAATAAATAAATTCAGCTTGAATGAGAAGGCACCACTATCTAAGGGGCCAAAATACTGTGTGAAGAGAAAGTGAAAATGCCCTTGCAGAATGTGAGACTGCAATGGTCCCGCTAGCCCTGTCAGAGTAAGGGAGTCCAAGGTGCCTGCAACCCCCTTTGCCCCCCCTCCATCAAACCTGATCCAGAGAAGAACTCCAAGGAGACTTTTTTTTTTACTTGAATTTCTTTTATTAAGAGTATGAATACACTTTTCTAGCAATATCACCATTTACAATACTTTTCTTTAGTTGCATCTTGGTCTTTGGTCACTTGGTATGCTGTTTCACTACAAACACTGTAATAAGCAAAATCTGGTCAGATCCACCACGGCTGTATAATGAAGTTAGTGAAGTTGTGTGGAATTGTTAAGGAAGTATGAAGAAACAATACAATGATTTGTAAGTAGTAAGATTTGTTTTAGTTTCTGTTCTAAGGAAGGCATGCACATTATTAGGAAAATATATGGAGGTGTACATTTTAATGGAAGGAATAGGAAGCTTACAAAAGAACCCCAGAGCAAATGTCACTGATGTATGTGTTATTCCAGATGATATTGGCCAGACAGACACATTTTAAAGAAAACACAATTGCACATATCCCAATAATGCAAAGCATCAAGGGAAACATATGCAAATCCCCATGATGGTACAGAAGGTGGCAGTACATGAAAAGGTAATGGCTGGCAAATATTCAGCCTTGGGATTATTTACACATTTTTATTTATTTATTTATTTTCTTTAAGAGAAACAGGGTTTTTGTCCATGAGGCGATGTAAGTTATATTTAAGCAATGTGTTGATGTCAGAAAGTCAGGTGTAATGATGATGGACTGTTAGAGAAAATGTGATATTAACTTTCAGAGGAGGTCGCTTTTGATAAGGGCAAGGTAGTTATGCTTGTGATAATGGGAATATTAGGAAAGTATGAGGTCTATGCTGAAGTGGAGTACAAATATGCACAGTTTCATAAGTATGTGCTCAGAGTGCATGCAAATGTGATATGCAGGTTTGTTTTAGAAATAGGTAAAAATAGTGATACATGCAATTAATAGAAAGATAGATAATTACATAGACATATAGATAGAGAGAGAGCGAGAGACACAGACAGACAAGAAGAATAGCAATGGCAGTGAAGTAGTGAAGTGACGCCAACCCCACCCCCAACCCACAGACATGGACAAGCATTGGGGTGTACCTTTGGGTCAGTGCCCATAACGCTCATGCCATTTCACCTCACCCTACCCTGCAGACACAGACAAGAGTCGAGGTGCACCTCAGAGTTTTCAGACTTTACACTCACCCCATTCCATAAGGAAATACGCGGAAATGGGTACAGTATAAGAGAATAGAGTGAACTTTGGGGATGAAGAGTCAAAGACACACCTCAATACCTGTCACTGGCTGCAGGGTGGGGATGGGGTGGAATGGCGTGAGCATTACTGTTGACAATCCCAAGTCACACCCCCGATTCCTGTCAGTCCCTACAGTGCAGGGTGTTATGGTCAGAAACCCTGACACCCTGGGCGTTTCTTGGTATTTTCACTCTAAGTTTTTAGCATGGGCTCTTTATGACCCTACCGCATAAACAGTGATACTATCAGTTTATTAGCCGAAAGGAGATTTTGCACAGTGACTGTGCCATTTGGCACCACAGGTGCAAAAACACATTTTGAACAGGATGTAAAAAATGACAGCTGTACATTACACACAAACACTCCAGAAAACAGCGGCAAAATGATTAGATTTGTCTGCAAGCACTATTTTCTATGTAAGTTGGAGCCCGGTGGGGGTGAGAGTTTAAGGCTGGAGATCAGTTATGGTCCATGACATAAGCACATGGTCAGAATATTAAATATTTTAAAATAAACATAAATGTAAAACTAACAATTTCAAGAAGAAAATGCAAACTGACACTTAACAGTTATAGGGTAAGTTAGCACATCTGGACGTATTTGCAGCATATGCATCTCAATTGCTAAGGGGTCCTGACCATGGTCACTTTTTCTCAAGCCAAGCTAGCTACAGTATGTGTAGCAATAACGTGGATGGAAAAATTATGCCATATTTTCAACAAGAAGTTAGCATTTTTAAAAAGACAGTGCTGTAGACTGAGAAGCAGCTTGTGTAGGTGCATTCATCATGCTAGCCAAGATATGTTCTGGTTGCATTCCATAAGGCTAACCAGTGGGAGAAGTAGGGGAAAGGGACAGAAATCTAAAATAGAATAATTTAACCCATTTGTCATTTAAAGTTGCATGACAGAAATGTGGCTTCCAGAACTGGACACCATATTCCAAATGAGGCCTCACCAGTGATCTACTCAGTGACATCACCACCTCCTTCCTTCTGCTGGTGATACCTCTCCCCTATGCACCACAGCATTCCACTGGCTCTCCTCACAGCTTTGGTACATTATTTAGCCACCTTTAGGTCATCCAATATGATTACCCCAAAATCCCTTTCCATTTTAATGACTATCAGCCCCCCCCCCCAATCATTCCCTGGGTTCCTGCAACCTTATTCAGCAGGCAGTTAGTGCATCTGGACTTATTTGCTGCATATGCATCTCAATTGCTAAGGGGTCCTGACCATGTTCACCCTTCCCCAAGCCAATCTAGCTGCAGTATGTCTAGCAATAACATGAATGGAAAGATTATGCATATGAAAACTTATTAATTATGCTGTACATACCCTAAGACTCAAAGTGTGCCTCCTTTGGCTGCCATGATGTCTGTGGTTAATTTGAAACAAAAGACAATGTAACAATGCACTGGTCTCTACTGGAAATATTAAACAACAGAGCAAACTGCACTCTGAGAAGATTACCTGGGACGAGATGCAATAAAAAAAAAACCCTGAATAGCAGGTTCCAGTGAGTATAAAACCACCAGGAATGTTAGGAAAAAACTACCCCTCCCCACTCATTCGCAGGTGTCAATTAATGTATTTGTTAACCATGCTGGTTCATCTTCTTGCTTCCCTCATAGTAAAAATGTGAAAAGTACAGTTACATGAGAACTTACCGTAACAGTAGATCTTTGAGGGAAGCTCTTGCAGCAGGTAACACAATTAGGACTGACGCCACCTGGCGGCAGCTTCTGGCAATTCTTTTCTCTAGCAGTACCGACGTGGGAACGCCCCCCACCGATGTCGGCTCCACCCCCGACATCACCCTATATAAGGGAGGAGTTCCCCATATGCTCCAGTTCTTGCACCCCCCCAAATCAGGCAGAAAGATGGTAACAGGCAGCAGTCAGAAGGATGAACCATAATTTATTCCCTCACAATGTAGGAAAGGCCAGCCTGAAAAAGGCCTGATCCCTGGGGGAAGGAGGGTGGGAAATACACCTGCTGCAAGAGCTTCTCTCGAAGATCTACTGTTACGGTAAGTTCTTACGTAATAGTACTATCTTACTTTGAGAGGAAGCTCTTGCAGCAGGTAACACAATTAGGACTGATTCCCAAGCAGTATACATTTAAAACAACCCCTGGGAGGGGGGAGGGAATGTGAAGGAACAGTAGGAACAGAGATGGTCACTCAGGAAACCAGGCTCTGCAAAACTGTGAGGCCAAAACCAGCTGTGTGTCTGGAAATTATGTCAAGGCTGTAATGCCTGAAGAAGGTATGAACAGAACTCCAGGTAGTGGCAGCACAAATGTCCGTTGCGGGGAACCGATTCATCACCGCGAAAGAAGCAGCGACAGCCCTGGTAGAGTGAGCTTTAACCAGTCCTGGGGTAGACCTGTTGTGCTTCTGATAACAAAAAGTTATGCAATGGACCAACCAGCACGAAAGTGTCTGTTTGGTGACTCGGCAACCTAAGGACCTTTGATCAAAGGATACAAAAAGTTCATCAGATTTCCTGTCCTGTTTTGTCCTGGCCAAATAACATTGGAGAGCCATGTGGATGTCCAAGAAGTGAAGCAGGGCTTCCCCCCATTAGAATGCTCCAGGTAGTACACTGGAAGCTGTACTGATTGGTTGAGGGTGAGCTCTGAAACCACCTTCGGTAGAAACTTCAGGTTAGTGAGAAGGTCAACCCTATCCTTATGAAACATTAGGTAGGGCTCCTTACACATGAGGGCTTGAAGTTCTGAAATGTACCTTGCTGAAGTAATGGCTACCAAAAGCCGAGTTTTTCAGGATAGGAAACGAAGCTCAGCCTCCATAGCCAGCTCGAAGGGGGAGGGGCGTGAGCTTCTCCAGTACGAAAAGGAGATCCCAAGGGGGCACAGGTTCCCAGATGGGAGGCCTGATATGCAGAATACCTCACAGGAAGGCTTTAGAGACCTCCATCTGAGCCATCATCTTATCCAGCACTGGTAAGTGATAAGCAGAGATGGCGACCGGGTGTACCTTGATGGAGGAATAACTGAGGCCTGACTCCAAAAGAGAGAGCAGGTATTCAAAAACAGAGTTAACCGGACAGACCAATGGGTCAACCCTTTTGGCTGTGGCCCAGATACAGAAACGTTTCCACTTCATGGCGTAAGTGGGCCTGGTGGCAGGCTTATGCACCTCAACCACAACTTGCGCTACCTGATCAGACACACCAAATCTGGCTTTAGCTAGGTCCTGAAGAGCCAGGCATGCAGGTGAAGAGAGTGCAGATTCGGATGGATCAGGGACCCTCCATCCTGGGACAGAAGATGAGATGAGAGTGG
The DNA here is from genome assembly GCA_016271365.2 of Neoceratodus forsteri. Taxonomy (NCBI): domain Eukaryota; kingdom Metazoa; phylum Chordata; order Ceratodontiformes; family Ceratodontidae; genus Neoceratodus; species Neoceratodus forsteri. The sequence goes on from CM057452.1 coordinate 1,439,465,815, forward strand.
AAGAGGTAGCGGAGGCTCTGCTGCTAAACGCTGAATCAAAGGAAACCAAATCTGTTGAGGCCATAGCAGTGCAATCAGAATGAGGGTGGAAGGTTCTGACTGCACCTTAAGGAGAACCTTCTGCAGTAGTGGGAAGGGAGGGAAAGCGTACAGAAACCTCCCTTTCCAGGAGAGGGACAACGTGTCGTGCCAAAAAGCTCTAGGCTCTGGACCTAGCGAGCAGAAACTGGGCAGTTTTGCATTGAATTGTGACGTGAAGAGATCCAGCTCTGGTGTCCCCCACTGGCAGAAGATGTGATCTGTGACTTCTTGAGCCTGCGACTTTGTCCTGCTGAGTGCATCGGCTAACACGTTTTGTTCTCCTGGAACGTGTACTGCCGTTAACGTGAGCTGGTGCTCCAAAGCCCAATCCCACACCCACATGACTTCCCGGCAGAGGGGATATGAGTGTGTGCCACCCTATTTGTTGATGTAGAACATCACCGAAGTGTTGTCCATCTGGACCAACAGGTGGCCTGGCACTAGGACCGAGACCAGGGCTTGAAGGGCATAAAGTACCGCTCTCAGCTCCAGAACATTGATATGCAGATTTTCCTCTATTGGGGACTAGGAGCCCTGAGTGTGATGTGTCCTCAAGTGGGTGCCCCAACCTGAGGATGACGTGTCCGTGGTCAGAATCTGAGTCGTGCCCCTGCGTGGACGGGGATACCCATCAGCAAATTTTGTGACAACATCCACCAGCGTAATTCTAGGTGGATTGGCTCCAAGATCCGGATCAAGGCATCCAAGCTGTCTACTGTTTGATCCCACTGAACTCTGAGCAATCACTGGATGGTTCTCATGCATAGTCACACTGGAGGGACCAAAACTGTGGTGGCTGCCATATGCCCTAACAGGAGAAGTCTTGCAGGGACTCTTGAGGCTGAAGCAATCTGGTATGCCAGGACCTGAATCCAGCCTGCTCTATCGGAGGGAAGAAACACTTTCCCCGAGACTGGTATCCAGAAGAGCTCCAATGAACTGGAGGTTCTGGGTGGGAGAAGATGAGACTTGTCCCTGTTGATAGTGATCCCCAGGTGCTGAAACAGCAAAATGGAGTCCCTGATGGCTTCCAACAGGCGGGACCTAGAGGGAGCCAGAAGGAGCCAGTCTTCTAGATAAGAAAACACAAAGTGGCCCCGTCTCCGCAGTGCCATGGCAACCACTGCCAGGCACGTGGTGAAGACTCTGGGGGCTGGAGAGAGACCGAAGGGAAGGACTCAGAACTGACAGTCCTTGTCTTCGAACCTGAACCTCAGAAATCTTCAATGACCACTGGAGATAGGGATATGCCGGTAGGCATCCTGCAGGTCCAGGGATGCCAACCAGTCTCCCGCCAAAATGAGGGGCAGGAGAGTGGGAAGGAAGACCATCTGGAATCTCCTATAGGAGACCCATTGGTTCAGATTGCTGAGGTTCAGAATAGGCCTGAGATCTCTCAAGTTCTTCAGGACTAGGAAGAAGTGGGAGAAGAACCCTCTCTCTCTCGCTCTGCTGGGGGTACCAGCTAGATAGGATTTTTGTCCAAAAGGGATAAGATCTCCCTTCTGACCTGCACTCGGTGTTCCCTTGGATAACAGGATGGGGGCGGTGGTCTGTCCGGCAAAAAGGAGTCAAACTCGATGGAGTGCCTGGACTCCACGAGCTTGAGGACCCACTGGTCAGAGGTCACTTGGCTCCACACATCTGTGTAGAGGAAAAGTGGCCTCTGACTGGCTCCCCTGGCATGGTGTCTAGGGGAGGGGTGGCCTGGATAGTCAGGCAGTGGGAGGGGGAGGGAGGGCCGCAGTGGCTGCCTTGGCCTGTCTAGAGGAGGAGGAGGCAGAGGATCCTCTGGTTCCGCCCCTGAGACTGAAGCCACCTCACTGCAACTGGGGCTGAAAGTGAGGCTGCTGAGGCTGATGTCCCCCATGGCCACGAAAATGAGGCTTATGAGAACACCCCTGTTTCGGCTGGTACATGGACTGCACGGTTTGGATGGCCTTGCCAGAGTCCTGCAGTCTGGTGATGATCTTCTTCATTTCCTCACCAAAGAGCATAGAGCCTTTGAAGAGAGCATCCAGAATGTTTGTCTGAATGTCTGGATCGAACCCAGAGACCCGAAGCCAAGCATGGGGACAGAGGCAAATGCCAGTGATGGCTGCTGTGGAAGAGGTATCCGCAGAGTCATAGGCTGATCACAGAATGTGGGTACCCATGTCTGAACCAGTCTGAAGCAGTTTCACAAGCTCTGCCTGCTGAGAGCAATCGGGCATGCTTTGCATAATATCTAATCCTTGTTCCCAAAGGGTATTTTGGAATTGGAGCATATGTGTCAGGAAGTCGAGACTCCTGTTACTGCAGGTGGCAGCAGAGTACACCTTGCACCCCAGGGAATCCAACTGCTTTGACTCCCTGTCAAGCAGCTGGGCACTCAGGTGTTTGGGCCTCTGTGAACGATCGTGAGCTGCCGAAATCACCACCGAGTCTGCTGTGGGTGGTTCTGCCAAGAAGGGGTGGTCCTTAGGGCTCCAGTAGAGCCGATGAGCCTTCTTGGGCATGGTAGAGGAGGAGTGAGGATGCTTCCAGGTTGCAAACATGATGTCCTCAAAGATGTTGACCATGGTAAGGATGACCACCAGTTTAGGGTCTTTTTGGCAGAGGTATTTAGCCAACTGCAGTCGCTCAGGGTCCAGGGCCTCAGTGTTCCATCCCATGTTGGCCTGGATGTGCCTCATCACCTCCATGAAGCTAGGCTCATCCAGAGGAGATTTTGGGTGTTCCTCTGTGCCCCCTAAATCCAGGTTGATGTTGGAGTCCATATGGGAAGTGTCGGAGTCCAAAGAGGATGGGGACCTATGCCGTTTCCTCTTATGCCTCATGTCTGGAGATGGAGAGCGGAAGGAATTGCGGGACTTGGTCCTCCTGTGTCTCTTGTTCTTGTGTTTTTTAGGTGCTGACTCCTTCCCTGTCTCTAGGTCGGAAGGCTCCGAGGCATCCGGCACATGCACCAGAGTGGGCGTGGGAGGAGGTGCCCCCACTGGGAGATCACGTTTTACCATGTCCCACCAGTGGGAGAAGAGCTCCTTCACCAGTGAAAGGTTCAATTTTTGGGGAACCAGGTGCAGGGGGCGGAGGAGTACCCAAGCCCGTACCGTCGCTGGCACTGTCATCAGGGGGTACCAGCGTCGGATCCTAACTCTTGGCACTGGTGTCGATGGGCACCTGTCTAGGCCTAATGAGTGGCATCAGAGGGGTGTCTGCTCCTCCATCATCAGGCTCTGACATCAGGTGGACCAGCGACCATGGCGATGGGGTCTCAGAACTGACATCGGAAGGCACCGGGGTGGCCGGCGTCGGGAGGACTTTGACCAGTGGCGGGATAGTTTTCACCAGAGGGGCCATGGGTGGATGACAGTCCGGTGTCCGCTTATCATTGGAGCCAGACAGGTGTCCCGTGGGGGTGTGGGCCTTGGGACTGTCTGACTTGTGTCTCGAGGATTTCTCGATCGAGAGTAGGTAAGCCACCAAAGGCAGGTGCTGGTTGGAGTCCTTAGATTTCGGAGGCAAGGACGAGACCCATCAGCCTGAAGACCCAGAGGCCTTACTCGACTCCCAGGACTCGGCCTTAGAAGAGGAGGCTGATCAGGAGGAGTGCTTACCTGCACCCGGTGAGAGAACCTTCTCGGCAGGTGGATGCACCTTCAGAGGTTGGAGGGTGGTCCCTGAAGACTTAGCCACAGAGGAAGTCCCAGACAGTTTGAGGGTCATGAGGCAGGATTCAAGCCCCAATGACCCGCACTTCGAGCCCAAGGACCTTTGCCTAGAGTGGGACCTCTCTTGCTGTTGATGTTCGCAGTGCTTGTGGTGCATGTGGTTGGGAGGGTGGTCGGAATCCCCCAAGGACAAAGCCCATTCCACGGTGGCCAATTTGGACTCTGCTAAAAAGGTGGAAAGAGACTTCTGATGCTTGAAATGTGTTTGTGAGTTGAAGGCCTGACAATGAGGCAGGCATTGGTGTCGTGGTCGGCCCTGAGACACAAGAGGCACGCGGAATGGCCGTCCTTTGAGGGTATCTGTCACCCACAGGAGCACTTGTTGATGTGCCCCTTGGAGGAAGATGACATATATGCTGAAAACAACGAAGAAATCCATAGAGAAAGAAGTAGAGCAATCGGTACTGCAAGTGGTAACCGAAGCGAACTAACCCTGACCATACGGCGGGAAAGAACTGGAGCACATGGGGAACTCCTCCCTTATATAGGGTGATGTTGGGGGTGGAGCCGATGTCGGCGCGAGATGTTCCCACGTCGGCACTGCTAGAGAAAAGAATTGTCGGAAACTGTCACCAGGTGGTGTCAGTCCTAATTGTGTTACCTGCTGCAAGAGCTTCCTCTCGAAGTAAGATCTACATTTGTGTTATTTTAAATGAGTGATAAATGGCATGTCCAGGGGGATGGCAGCTCTGATAGTTGTTCCAGTCTTACTTTTTTCCTGGCTCAGTTTATATCAGTGAAAAGAAAGTAGGGAAAACAAAAACAACAACCAGCCTTTTGTTTCTACAAGTAGTTATTAATTGCAGCTGGTATTTTTAACATGTGCACAACTCCACTTCTCAAACTTAAAAGAAAATATACACTTCATCAAAGGTCATGTTTACCAAGTACTGTGCCCATATTTAAAATAATTTGAACCCCCTCTCCAAAAAATGTGCCCTCACGTGAAACTGCATGATTAACTGTAAAGACAATTAAAAAATGTATTTCTAAATGCATTACTGACACCAATGCTTTCAGAGTTTTGAAACTACTAAAAAGACAAACTATATATATAGAAACATAGAATTTGATGGCAGATAAGGACCGCTTGACCCAGCTAGTCTGACCATTTCCCTACCTAATGGAAAAGCTGCAGATCCTAGTTAACCAACAGCCTACTTCCTCCTACCTCCCACTAGAATTGCCTTATTTCTGTCCCATGCATTCTTTAATTTCCCCACTGTTTTTGACTCTTTGACCTCCACAGGAAACATAGAAACATAGAATTTGACGGCAGATAAGGACCGCTTGGCCCACCTAGTCTGCCCATTTCCCTAACTAATGGATAAGCTGCAGATCCTAGTTAACCAGCAGCCTACTTTTTCCTACCCCCACCCCCTAGAATTGCCTTATAGAATTGAGTGTGGTTGGGAGGGTGGTTGGAATCCCCCAAGGACAAAGCCCGTTCCATGGTGGCCAATTTGCACTCTGCTAAAAAGGTGGAAAGAGACTTCTGATGCTTGAAATGTGTTCGTGAGTTGAAGGCCTGACAATGAGGCAGGCATCGGTGTCGTGGTTGGCCCTGAGACAGAAGAGACATGCAGAATGACCGTCCTTTGAGGGTATCTGTCACCCACAGGAGCACTTGTTGATGTGCCCCTTGGAGGAGGATGACATATATGCTGAAAACAATGAAGAAATCCATAGAGAAGGAAGTAGAGCAATCGGTACTGTGAGTGGTAACTGAAGCGAACTAACCCTGATCATATGGCGGGAAAGAACTGGAGCATGTGGGGAACTCCTCCCTCATATAGGGTGATGTCGAGGGTGGAGCCGATGTCGGTGGGAGGTGTTCCCACGTCGGCACTGCTAGAGAAAAGAAAAGGAAGGCTGTTTCAAGCATCTACAACCCTCTCTGTGAAGAAATACTTCCTCACATTACCTCTGAGCTGCTCCCACTATCTTCAAATTGTGCCGCCTTGTTCTTGCACATCTCTTTTTCTGAAAGATGCTACCCTCTTGGACTTTGTTGATCCCCTTGAGGTATTTGAAAGTTTCTATCATGTCCCCCTCTCCCTCCTTCCCTCAAAGCTATACATTTTACGCTCCTTTAGTCTTTCTTCATATGTCTTCTAGTGCAGACCCTGCACATTTTAGTTGTCCTCCTTTGGACAGTCTCCACCCTGTCTATGTCTTTGCAAAGATGGGGTCTCCAGAACTGTACACAGTACTCCAGATGTGGCCTTACCAACTGTTTGTACAGAGGGCCAACAACTTCCTGTTTTCTACTGGTGATACCTCTCCCTATGCATCCCTGTATATATGTGTGTGTGTGTGTGTGTGTGTGTGTATATATATATATATGTGTATGTGTATATATATGTATGTATATATATGTATGTGTGTGTGTGTATATATATATATATATATATATATATATATATATATATATATATATATATATATGGTAAATAAATATTGTTAATCCCAAAGCTGAACTTTATGGTTTTGGTATATAAATGTTTAAGAAAGACCTGTGGCTCTTTCAACCAGAATGCTGTATCTGTTGTTTTCCTTGGGAGCTGTAGTTTCAGACACTTCTTAATTACTCTTTCCTTTTGAGACACCAGGTGGCTCTGATAATCATTTGTTCCAAGGGTTTTTAAGTCAATTTGAAGACATTAAGTAATTTCTGTTCTCCTACTCCTTAAAGGAAAACTAAACCCAAAACTTGAAAAAATATATGTTGTGCAGAGTGTTTTAATCTGTATGTGAAGTTCTAGTGTTTCCTTCCCTCTGACTGGTATTAAGAGTTTTTCCTAAATTAGCCTGCTAGCTTTAGGGTAGTTTTACGACCCCTGGAGATCACCATATCAAATAGTTTGATTGCACTTCTTTGTCCTACAGTGCACCTTGTTTCATGTGATGGTGATGTAGAACAGCCCATAAATCCAGCAGAAAGCATTGCGTTACAATCAGTTCACAACAACAGAGATGGCTATATTTTAAAATCTGTAGAATTCAGCTTGGTGACTACCACCCTCATCCTAAAGGTTTTACTGTCCTGAAAAACTTTGTTGCTAGTAATTTTTGTGCAGCTTGTAACGCTTCCAAGATATTTAGTTTGTTTGGCATGCGTGTGCTGAATGTTGGGTCTCTCTTACATCACAGTCACGTGAGACAAGATGCACTGTGGGAACCAGAAATACAATTACACTATCAGGATGGAGAACCCCAAGGGTCGTAAAACTAGCATAAAGCTGGCAGGCTAACTTGTGAAAAACTCCTAATACCAGTCAGAGGGAAGGAAACACTAGAACTTCACATACAAATTAAAACACTCTGCACAACATATATTTTTTCAGGTTTTGGGTGTAGTTTTCCTTTAATAAAATGCAGGGACTTCACATACTTGTTCTGTTTCTTGGTCTAGATCCCAAACTAGTGTGTCTTGTTTCAACATGATAGCTCCACCTCATGCCCCTCCCACATGAATTAAAAAAAGGTGGGGGTGGATCTTTACGAGCTTCTCGGGTGGAGGCAGGGGTGGATCTTATCTCCCCCCAAAAAACAATGCTGCCTCCCACTACTCAGGTTCCCGTTCTTGTACCGTCCATTTAAGAAAGAAAACAGTACTCTGCAACCATTGACTAACATGAAAGCGTATTTATTTGAGGGCGGAAAACATTTCTTGGAGGAGGGTAAGGCGGAAGAGACTAGTTGCACCTTCAGTCAGTTCCACGAACAGAAAACATGACATTACTCCTTTTGTACATGCAAAACGTCTGCAGACTCCACCTACTGCAGCCGTAAAAAAGGGAAGAAACATTAGTGAAAAGTTCAGTAGGGATGGGTGATCACCAATGTCTTTAAAGTCCCATAGTTATTAGATACCAAGAGTCCAAATAAAATAATACAGCAAATTGTTGTAATAACACCAAAGACAAAAAAAAAAGGAAAAATACATCTCTTATATAAGTGCAGAAATGGTACCCTTATAACATCCCATGGCTCATTTTCCAGACACTCACCTGCCTGGGCAGTATTGCCTGACAGATGCAGTATCCCGACACTGCCAATCCCGGTGGCTTCATGCCCAACGGTGTTATGGGAGGGGGTTAGGTAGCGGATGTAACGGGTTGCTGCCTTACCCTTGGTGATGCTGCGGAAAGCAGCATCAGATCTGAAAGCTGGCCATGCTGCCCCAGTGGTGTGGAGGACTAAACCACTGGCAGCTTGGCCAGTGTACCCTGGGAGGCTTAGGTTCTGGTCCAGGCTATGGACCTTTAGAAATTTTGCCCCCATAACTGATATATTTTTACTCTGAGGTCTGCTCCCACTCAGAGTTTGTTATATTAGTTATGGGGAGTGTGGGGGGGGTGAAGCCCCCCATATTGAGGTGTCTTTGTGCTAGCGGGATGCCCAACATTGTATTGTTGAGCATCCGAGTCGTGCGGGATTTGTTAGTTCAGGACTGTAAGCTTGGTATCTTGAGCATCAGGATACCGCATTTCAGACTAACATAGTATATCTGTACAAATGAGTATCAAATGCTCAGACAAATACTCTACTTAACATATCTCCTAAATATTTACTTCAGTAATCTGAATGTCACATACTGAGCTATTCAACATCAATTAAAACTAAGTAAACATAAATGCATTTCTCCCCTCCCCCCGATTACCCTAACCACTGATACTAAATCGTTTAACATAAATATAAATTAAAAAGAAAGCAAATCCCTTAAGAAGCTTGTAGACGATGCCGTGGGTGTCATATTTCTAGAAAAATCTCATGTTTTAGCCTTATTTGGCTTATAATCCATTCTAATCTTTCTAACTCTGATACTTTAGATTTCCAACCTTCTAATGTTTGCGAATTAGGGGAAAGCCATCTAGAAGTGATACACGTGAGTGCCGCCACTCTGAGAATTTGGCCTAGGCATCTAATATTAGGAGAGCAAGACAACAAGGCTGGGAACCCCAAAACCATCTTGGTGAATTGAAAAGGTATTATGAGCCCTGTTAAGGTTTGAATTTCCGCATATACTCTCTGCCAGAATACCAACAACTTCAGGCAAGCCCAAAATATATTGATGGTGGGAACCACTGCTGCCACACCCTCTCCAACAGAGGTCTGTATGTGTTGTGTTAAAGTGTTTAGTTATAGTAGGGGTTCGAAAAAATCTTACCAACACTTTCCAATTAAACTCTCGCCATGAAGGCAAGGCCATGACCTGCCAACCCAAATTCAGTCTCTTGGACCATTGTCTCTGGTTTATCTGGGTACCTGCCTCTAGTTCCCATTTAAGTCTTATGTTCTCCGGGGCACCGAACTGATTGAATCAGTATGGTATATAAGTCAGAGACATATCTAATTCGACTTCTGAGAATAACAACAAAATAAAAGAAGGATTCCAAAACTGTTCTCTCCCTCCAGATTTTAATGTGGTTATCTGATGACATTATAAAGTGCAGAATTTATAAATATCTGTAACAATCCTCCCTTCTATGAGAATACATGTCCTGCAGCTGGTTAAATGGCAGACACCCGCGATCATCTGTGCATTTTAAAAACGTTGCTAATCTATGTCTTTCCCAAAATTTATATCCCAGGTCCAGCTTTGGTGGGGGAAAAGGATCCTCATGGAATATGAGGGAGAGGAGGGCCAATAGTATTAGGAGTGTGTGTAATCCTTCAGAGACGCAGAAGAATGTGCAACGTATGTTTAACCCAGGGGTCTGTGGTATGGGTCCAGATATGGGGTAGGATAACACTAGTCAGTAGGGTCCACAGGGACCACTTTGCCACTGCATCTTCTTCAAGCTGATACCAGCCTGAGCTGATCCGTCTTTTGGCCCATGTACAAATACAGGCTCACTGCGCCGGCAAATAGTATAGTTTTAGGTATGGACAGGCCAAACCTCCTGCCGAACTCGGCACCAGAAGTGTCTTATCCCCTATCCTGGATCTTGCCTCGGACCAAATGAAATGTGGAATTTGTTTGTGTAAATTGTTCCAATACAAACTGAGGATGGTAATTGGTAATGTTTGAAATAGAAATAGCAGACGGGGTAGTACATTCATCTTGTTTGTACCCTACCATATAATGTTAGAGGCAATACTGTCCACCTGGCTTGGTCTGCTTGTAAAGACTGATAGAGCTTCATATAACTATTGTTAAATAATACAGAAATATCTGCAGAAATGAGGATGCCGAGGTAACTAAAAGTATTTCGCTTAGTCCAGGCAAACAGGTAAGTTTGTTGGAAAGCCATGGGAGGGGACCAACTTAAAATCATTGCCTCTGACTTTAGAAAATGTATTTTATATCCAGCCAAAATCCCAAAGTCTTGTAGAACCCATGTAAGTCTGGTAAGGGTGTAGAGGGGTCAGCTTAAAAAAAAAAAAAGATTAGTCAGCGTATAGGGCTAACTTCTGCTCTCTTCCACCTACCACAATTCCCCGTATCTGGTGGTTAGCTCTTATGAAGATGGCTAAAGGTTCTAGTACAAGCAAAAAGAGCAGTGGAGAGAGGGGACAACCCTGCCTGGTTTCCCACCCCCAAAAAAAAGTCTCTGAGAGAAAGCCATTTGCCTTTACCCTCGCTGTGGGTTTACTATACAATGAGGTAAATCGCTGTAATAAAATTATTTCCCAACCCTAAGGCCTGTAGGGTGGCTGACATGAACTCCCAATCCACCCTATTGAATGCCTTCTCAGATCCATACTTATTGCTATCTGAAAGGTTTTATTAGTTTGTTGTGATGAGATAATTTTTAAAAAATGGTGTATATTATTCTGGAGGAGTTTGCCTGAGATGAATCCTTTCTGGTCAGTATGTATTATTTGACCAATGCAGGACTGGAGATGCTCTGCCAATATACCTGTAAAGATTTTTAAGTCTACTGGTAACAGTGAGAAGGGGCGATAAGACCCACAATCCTCTGGATCTTTATTTAGTTTTAACAGGACCAAGATTTGGGCAGAGTTCCAGGAAGGGTTTGAATCCCACAGCATCCACTTGCATACTGTGTGACCCTGAGCAAGTCACTTAACCTCCTTGTGCTCCCATGTCGCTCTTGTAAAAAAGCTTTCAGCTTAGTGTTCTATACTTGGTTAAACAACTAAATTAAAAAAAAAAGCCGCCCCCCCCCAGCACCTCGTTAAATGTTTCCTACAAAGGAGGAACCACCAGGGTCCTAAATTGTTTTTAAAATTCTGAGGTAAACCTGTCAATACCTGGGCATGTACCATTTTTCAGATTTCTAATTTTTGCTTCAATTTCAGGAAGGGAGATAGGAGCATCTAGAGTCATACGTTGCTCCTCAGAGAGGGATGGAATTTGTAACTGGTCTAGGTAGTTCCTTACCTGTTCACTATGCTGTGGGCCTCTTTCAGAAGAACAAAGGACTTTGTAATAGTTCGCAACTATGTTAGAAATTTCTCTGAGGAGGTCATTGTGGAATTCCTAGATGGTCTCAGGAGACGAAGGACTGCTCGACTGGCTGCCTCCTTCCTGAGCTGCCATGCCAAGAGATGCCCTGTCCTGTTGCCATTCTCAAAATATTTTTGTTGTGAGTAACGCAGTTGACCCTCAATTTGAATATCTAACAACTTATTAAGCTTATTCCTTTCCAGTTTTAGCTGAGTTTCTACTGCATCATCTAATGATATTTGATAATGAAATTCCAGATCAGCGATCTTTTGTTCGAGTTCTAACCTTTGCTTGGTACACCCTTTCTTAATATGAGATGAATATTTTATCATTTCTCCCCTTATAAAACACTTAAGGGCATCCCATCGCATTCCAGACCCCATATCCCCTGGTGGGTTTGACTCCAAAAGAAAAAATTACTTACCATAGTAATCTTGTTTCTTTCAGGGGATACTCCAATATTTATAACTCCTATGCAGTATGCTTTTTAGCCAGATCTGCCCAGAGATGAAACATTATGTGAATGATGGAACACATTGGCACGTGACACTTTTCAAATGCTGCCACCTATCAACGGCCTACATTCTAACCTTCAGATTTCATGGACGCCTGACAAGACAGGGCCTATGAGGAAATGAACTATTTAACACTATAATAATAATAGTTTAACACTCAAAAACCTCCAACAGGAGGGAAAAATCCACAGAAGCACCCCCGAATGTCAATCACCTGAAGCGGGTAAAACCAATGAAAAACAGTTTCAAAAAGAAGTGCCAGAGTTGGACACTCATACTCCTGGTAACACAGCATGGATTGCAGAGGCCACTGGTTCTAGTAGAGGAGGCAGGGTGGGAGAGTTATGAATATTGGAGTATTCCTGGGAAGAAACAAGATTACTATGATAATTTTTTCTTCTCACCCCAGGAATACACCAATATTCCTAACTCTTATGCAGATTAAAAAGCAGTACCTTTGGAGGTGGGCACAGCACCTACTTTGGGAATAAACTCTGCAGGACAGCTGTGCCAAACCTGGCATCACCCCTAGCCTATGTGTCAAGGCTGTAATGCTTAGTAAAGGCATGCGCTGTTCTCCAGGTAGCTGCTTTACAGATGTCCAACAAAGGAACATCCCTGAAAGCTGCTATAGTAGCAGTTGTACCCCTTGTGGAATGGGCTCCAAGCCCTGCTGGGGGCTCCTTCCCAGCTTTTGAATAGCAAAACTGAATACACTGAACAATCCAGTGAGAAATGGACCTCTTAGCTGCTGGATTTCCTTTTCCCATATCCCCATGAGTCAGGAACAGTTGTTTCTTGTCCTGTCTATGGGCCTTGGTGACTGTCATGTAGTAGCTAAGAGCTCTTTTGACATCAAGACTGTGCAGTCTAAATTTTTTAAACAATTCGTGGGGGAGGTGGGGTGGCTAGATGTATGGCAATCCCTGCATCCTAGGGACAGGGGGTATTTCTACTATTCTGCAGTCCATAGGACCTATACAAGAATAGATCATTGCTACACACAGAGGGAAAACCTCAGCTCACTGGTTGATGCTACAATGGGCATTATAGCACACTCAGACCATGCACCACTAATCACCACATGGAATCTGAGTTTAGAGAAGTGTAGTACTAGGTGGAGATTTAACCCAACCCACATGAAAAGTGAACAGTTCAGAGATTTTCTCAATGAGAAAATCACGGAAATTACTCAGGACAATTCTTCCCAAGAAATTCCATCTACCATTCAATGGGACACCCTGAAGGCAGTCCTGAAGGGTCACCTGATAAAATATACAGCCACATTAGCGAAGAAACGAAAAGAAAGACAAACACAGCTTGAACAGACACTGCAGTTCCTACAGCTAGCACATCAGCAAGGAGACCATTCGGTTCTTGCTCAGATTAAGCAGACTAAGAAGGACTTAGACACTTTATGCCTCCAACAAACGGAAGTGGCATTGGCATACCTGTGTCAGAGATATGGCGAGATTGGCCCCCGAGCCTCCCGCCTTTTGGCATATCGTCTGCGCCAACAACGTAAAATGTCCACCATCACAGCAATAAAGGACCCCAATACAGGATTACACCACACCAAGCTTAAAAATATATCTCAAGCTTTTTGTCAATATTTTAGAGCCCTCTACACTACAGACCACATGACAGATCCCACACTCACCAACACCTTTTCATCAGCCCTAGATTTACCCAAACTTAGTCTCGAATAGCAAAACTGCTTAACGATGCTGATTTCCCCAGAAGAGCTGAGGTTGGCCATCTCTAGGTCCAAAACTCAGAAAGCCCCTGGCCCAGATGGATATGGGGCTGAGTTCTACAAAGGCACAACACAGTTAATTAAACTCCTCTTGGGTGCCTTTAACGAGGTCCTCTCAGGGGAAACCCCTCCCCCCAGCTGGGCATATGCAACAATTTCACTCATCCCCAAAAGGACAAGGACCTTTTACAGTGTGGCTCATATAGACCAATCTCGGTGCTTAACATGGACTGTAAGTACTTTATGTCTATTCTGGCCCGAAGGGTGGATATGATCCTACCTACTCTGATAGGCTTGGATCAAACAGGCTTTGTAAAGTCTAGATCAAACTCGGACAACACCCGCAGAGCCCTTCATCTCGTGCACGAAATGCAATCCCGGGATGATCCATCGGTCCTTCTCAGCCTAGATGCTGAGAAGGCCTTCAACCAGGTGTCATGGCCCTTCCTTTTCGCCACTATGAAGGCGATGGGGTTTCCGACCCTCTTTGTGGCCACACTCCAGAAAACATACTCCTCCCCACAGGCCTGCATAAAAATTTCAGGTCATCATTCTGAGAACTTCCCCCCTCTTCAGGGGAACACAACAGGGCTGCCCCTTGTCCCCTGGTCTTTTTGCTATTTTTATAGAGCCATTGGCCCAGGCAATTAGGTTAGCACCTGGGATATCGGGCGTAAGTATAGATGGAACAGAACACCGTATAGCCCTCTACGCAGATGATGTCCTATTATTCCTCACTAATCCTCCACAGTCCATCCCTACGGTCTTCCAAATCCTGGAGGAATTTGTAACTCACTCAGGCTATAGGCTTAACACTAGTAAGACTGATGCTCTTGCCGGCCCGTCGGCGCAGCGGTTGGATTTCCGCATGCGACGCCAGTGACCCAGGTTCGGGAACGGACCTGGAGCACTGGAGGGCCGGCCGGGGGAGATGGATAGAGCATCCCATGGACTGCTCTCCTTCTCCGGGGGGAGGGTGGGCGAGTGCCCGAGCATCGGTGACGCCTGGCAGAGGCCAGGAAGTCGTGCAGCTACCGGCGCTAGTACGTTCAGGAGGCGAGGCAGATGCTAGGCGTCATTGCACGACCCCGCCTCCCCAGAAAACCGGAAAAAAAGACAGCTGCCTGCCACCTTCCATGAAGCCCACCACGGCTTCAATTAGCTCCTCAGGCCAGCCCTCCGACCTATTCCGACGACTGTGGCATGCAAGGGGGAGTGCCGCAGCCCCGCTGGGGCAAGCCACGGGCCTGGAGGGCTTGCGGCCGATTTGAGGCAGTGGAAGCTTGTGGTCCGTGACTGGGCAGATAATACCGGGCGGCAGGCAGCTCGGGAGGAATAAATAAAGAATTAAAAAAAAAAAAAGACTGATGCTCTTACCTTTCACTACATAACCCTGGAGTCACTAAAGGAGAACTACCCATTCTGATGGGGACTCTCCAAGATGAAATATTTAGGAATACACCTTTCCCATAGAGCAGAAGATGCTCTGAGTAACAACTATTGTCCCTTCATGTCACAGATGAAGCAAGATCTTGGAAGATGGAATGTCCTCCCACTAAATATGATTCAGCGAATCGACGTGGTGAGGATGGTGATTCTCCCAAGGGACCTTTACCTCTTTCAGAACGTCCCACTTAATCTACCAAATAACCTTTTCCGTGTTTGGAATAAGGCCATTTCAGAGTTCATCTGGGCAAGAAGACGTCCCAGAATTAAAATGAAAACTCTCTTTCTCCCTAAAATGCAAGGAGGACTAGCACTCCCAAATCTTAAATTGTACTACTGGGCCTCGCATCTGTCCTTCATAATCCTGCGCTTGGCCGAAGCATCCCTGGCCCGATGGAGGGAGATTGAGGAGAGTGTACTACCCCAACGGGATTATCTAAGGTTTATTATCTATAAAAATCCACCCTCACTAAGCCAACTGACTCAAAATCCTTGGATCATACACTAAATCTGGGCCTGGTACCCAGTGTATAAATCCCTAGGGATTATCCCTTTTTTGGTGTTGCTTTGCCCGATAGATTTATTGGAAAATTTCCCCCCATCTGTAACTGACCACACATTTCATAACTGGAGACATACCCACCTTACAAAACTCTCACAGCTCCAGATGGGACCCTTTTTTAAGGAATTTGGGGAGATCAGGTGAGACTTTCATCTCCACCAATCGGATTTTTTTCCACTACCTACAATTACAGCACTATTTATTTATTTGGATTTTGGTAACCGGGTAAGCCCACTGAGACCGGAGGTCCTTTTTTCAGGGGCGACCCGGAATTAGTTACAGAAAGAGACATTTAGAGGCATTACTTACAGTAATTACATAAGTTACACAAATATATATTACAACAATATACAGGGGTAGAAAATCAGGTTCACAATTAGACTCGGGCGTGATTTACAGTGATTACATTAGTTTCACAGATAAACATTAGCAACAGTATACAGGGGTAGAAATCAGGTTCGCATTCAGACATCTGGTTACCCACCAATTAGAAGGGTAGTTAGACAACAACAGAGGATTGACATCGTAGGCTTGGAAGAATACAGACCGGATGGAGGGAGGTTCAGAGCAGTTCGGCTGGCATGAGACCAAGACTTGGGAGCTAACGGTTGCAGCCACAGAGACTGAGATTGAGAAGATAAAGTTTGAGTCCAGACTTGAACTGGTTGAGGGTGGGAGAGTCAGTCAAACTAGCTGGAAGGGAGTTCCATAGGTGGGACTCTCCCCCTGACTGTTCGCACTCCGGGGGAATACCCACATATGGTTCATCTGCTCCAACAAACATTAAAATCCCAGAAGTTATCACATCCCATCTCAACCCTATATAAATCCTTGATGGAAACAACAGGCGGAAACACAATGGCATTAAGGGAGAAATGGAGTGATGACTTGGGTACCCAGATAACACCACAGCAGTGGGGCACAATATGCCATAACATTGAAAATTACCTACTCACATGCGTGGAGACTGTTCTCGTGGCAACTGCTAGTAAGATTTTTCCGTACTCCAGCAATAACCTCACACTATTGCGAAACAGGCTCCACAGCCTGCTGGCGCCAATGTGGAGAGGCTAATGCCCATCATTCCCTTATCCTATGGTCATGCTCAAAGCTACAGCCCTTCTTACAGGGCTTAATGGAGGAATTCGAGGAACTCTTTGGACTTAGGGCTCCCCTCACCGGGGAATTCTTCATCCTGCATGTCTTTCCTCATGAGTTACGAGACCCCCACTGCCAGTATCTACTGGGAATTTGCCTCTTAGCAGCGAAGAAGGCCATCACTAAGTGCTGGCTAACAACATCAATACCTACACTCTCAGACTGGAAGGAGATAGTTAACCTTATATATAGATCTGAGAGAATAACATATAACTTAAATGACAAAGCAGAGCTGTGCTCTCTAAAGTGGAGAAGATGGATGGTGCATATTATGATCAAAGACCCACACTTTATACCCTAGTAACTCTTATCACCTACAAGTAGGATCAGACCTACCATACCAGGCATAGGGTCCAATTCTCAAGATATGAAGATACTACCATAATATGGTACACGATTCACAATTAGAGGGCAGGGAAAGTGTCGCTGAAACCATACTCCAGGGGAAATGGAGTCAGAGAGGGACGTGAGGGAAGGGTTTGAGGAAGAGAGATCCTGGAGAGAGATAAAGGGTGTTAATTGGGAAGGGCAGACTAGACTTGGAAAAAGAGTTGAATACCTCAGGTAAGACAATGTTACTCAACTAATGTATGGTATAATAACTTTATATGAACTGTAACCCTGTATAAATAATTCATAAAGATGTGCAATGTGACTGTAAAATGATAAAATCTTCAATAAAGATTATATTTGAGAAAAAAAAAAAGACTGTGCAGTCTACATTCCTCAGAGCTTGCATGCTCAGTAAAGAAAACAGGTAAAGTAATGGACTGATTAAAATAAAAGTCTGAAATCACCTTTGGAAGAAATATTTCATTTGTTCGTAGGACCACTTTGTCCCTGTAGAATGAAATGTAGCGAGAAAACTCAGACCGCTCTCTGCATATGAGGGGTTCGCAGCAGAGGGGTGGCTACCCCATACATTAATCTAAACGGTTCCAGCTATGCTGCACCTTATGAGATGGACATATTTAATACAACATTTTGTTGTTTAAAATTGCTTTCTGTGGTTCATTTTGTGTGGTTTTCATGAGCGCAGCATCACTAGAACTATTTAGAATGAAATGTAGTCCTGCTCAACGCAGGGAGCCTGGAGCTCATTGATTCTTCTAGCAGAAGTGATTGCCACTAGGAAAACCATCTTCCATGTGACATATTTCAAGGGAGCTGAAGACATGGGTTCAAAGGGAGAACCCATGAGCTTGGCACTACACACATTTAGGTCCCAGGCTGGCACCAGTTCCCTGTGAGAGGGGTGCAAATGAGCTACACCTTTAAAGAACCTTTTGAAGATAGGGTTTCATGCCATAGAGGCATTCTTCCCAACTGAAGAATAAGTAGACACTGAAGCTAAGTGAACTTTTAGAGTAGTGGGCTACAGGCCCAGTGAATGCAAAAAGGTAATGTAGTCCAGCACAGCTGGAACCCCTGCCTGAACTGGCACCATATCCCTGGTGGAGCACCAGACAGAGAACATTTTCTATTTAGAGGTGTAGGTTTTCTTGGTGGAAGGCTTCCTGTACCCCCTTAAAATACCCAGAACACTTTCGGAGAGATGCAGGCCTGCATACTCTACGTCCTCAAGAGAAAAGCTTTGAGTCTGAGGGATTTGAGGTTCGGGTACAGGAGTCTTCCCCAGACTGGAAGTTAGCAGGTTGTGCCTCAGAGGAAGATGTATTGGCTTGGCTACAAACATGGAGAGCAGCAGAGAGTACAATGGCTGCCTGGCCCAGTCTGGAGCTATCAAGATCATCGAAGCTGGCTGGGACCTGAGCTTGAGTAGCACTCTATACACCAGAGGGAATGGTGGAAATGCATACAGGTACTTCCCTGACCAGTCCAGAACTAGAGCATCCAGGGGTATTGTTCCCTGAGCTGGGGATCTGCAACAATGCTGTGGCAGGTGGTGACTTTCCTAGGATGCAAAGAGATCTATCTCTGGGGTGCCCCACCTTCTGAAAATTACTTCCACCACCTGTCTGTTCAAGGTTAGTTTAAGCTTCGTTTGAGTTTAATCTGGTTCAAGGTCAGTTGGCATGCATCTGTATCCCCCTCCCCCGGGCCGTGCCTGAAAATAGGCAGGATTTGTCTAGTGCACTTACCCGGTCAACAAAAACTAACTAAATAAATAAATAAAGGTCCATTTGTGATGGGCCTGGCTGATCTGACTCAGAGCATCTGTTAGAATGTTGTCCTTTCCTGGCAGATGAACAGCCTGAAGGGAAACTCCTAGGGAGTACGCCAGAGACCAAATCCTCATAGCTTCCGACCGTGTTCCTCCCTGCTTGTTTATGTAGTATATTATGGTGGTAATTGTCTGTTCTGATTTGTACCACCCTTCCCTGAACCAGTGGTATGAAGGCTTGGAGCACCAGCAACACTGCTCTGAGCTCCAGTGGGTTTACATGCTGGAGTGACTCTGCACTGGACCAAGTGCCGTGAGTAGTGTGATCCCCTAGGTGGGCACCCCCCTAGTAGTGAGGCATTTGTTGTGAGAATCACTGATGGAGACTCTTTTTGAAAAGGAACCCCTTCCCTGAGGTTAGCTTCCTCTTTCCACCACTGACGGGCCAGAAGTAACGTTTTTGTTACTGGAACTAGCTTTGAGAGAGAATCCTTTCTCTGACACAAATGTGCCTTTAGGTGGAATTGGATGTTTCTCATCTGGAACCTGGAGCCCAGGACTGTGCCAGTGGCAGCTGCTATGTGGCCCAGTAAAGTACAGTTATGTAAGAACTTACTGTGACAGGAGATCTTCAAGACAGGTTCCTGCAGTAGGTCATTACTTATAGGACTGTGCCCTCTGGTGTCAGGACCACATGGCAAACTTTTCCAGCAGAGTCAGGCGGGGGACCACCCACCAGATGTCACATGATAGATGTCAGCGTGACCCTATATAGTGGGCGGTCCCCACACCTGCCTTCCAGTTCTCCTGCCTGAGATCCAAGGAGGATGAGACAGGAAAAAGGATTAAATCCTGAAGCCCAGTTCAGAATGGCTGAACGAAATGCAGAAAACTGGGGGAAGGAGGGAGGGAAAAGGTGACCTACTGCAGGAATCTCTCTTGAAGATATATTGTTACGGTAAGTTCTTACGTAACTGTACGATCTTACTTCGAGAGGGTTCCTGCAGTAGGTCATTACTTATAGGACTGAATCCCAAGCAGTCATTCATGGAGAGACTGAGAGAGTCATGGGAGGAGGAGCAACAGAAAAAACAGCACAGGACCAGCCTAAGTCAATAGGCCCTGCAAGACGGCAAGACCGAACCCAGCCCTTCGCCTATAGGCAATGTCCAGACTGTAATGCTTTGTGAAGGTATGGACGGAACTCCAAGTTGCCACCGCACAGATCTCTGCTGCAGGAACATTCTGTAGGAATGATGTAGAGGTAACCATGCCTCTTGTAGAGTGACCTCTAACCTCTCCTAGAAGAGGTTTGTTGTACTTCTGGTAACAGAAGCAAATGCAGTTACCTAGCCATTTAGAGAGGCACTGTTTAGAAACTGCCGATCCCAAGAATTTGGGAGCAAAGGAGACAAAAAGCTGATCAGACTTTCTGGACTCCTTGGATCTATGAACGTAGCATCTGAGGATTCTATGGACATTTAAGGTGTGAAGGAGATCCTCCCCAAGTTCGAATGAGCAGGGTAATAAACCGGGGGTTCAACTGTGCGGTTTAAAGTGAACTCAGAAACTACCTTATGAAGAAACTTAGGACTGGTACGCAGGACTGCCCAGTCCTTATAGAAAATCAAATAAGGTTCCTTATGCATCAGAGCCTGAAACTCGGAAATCCTACGAGCAGAAGTAATGGCAACTAAAAATAGAGCCTTCCAAGAAAGGTAGCGCATGTCACAACTCATCGCTGGTTCAAAAGGAGGAAGCGTAAGCTTCTCTAGCACAAAATTCAAATCCCAAGATGGGTTGGGGTTACAGATAGGAGGTTTTAGGTGGAGGATCCCCTTCAAAAAAGTCTTAGAAACCTCCAACTGGGCCACAGTTTTTCCCTCCACCAGCACGTGGTAGGCCAAAATGGCTGACAAGTGAACCTTAAGGGACAAATACGACAGACCCAAATCAGACAGGTGTAGGAGGTACTCCATGACCTGAGGAGCAGAGCAGGTAAAGGGACCCCAGCCTTTGGAAGTCGCCCAGATGGAAAAACGCTTCCATTTCATGGCACAGGTGGATCTGGTGGAGGGTTTTCTGGCTTCCACCTGGACCTGAGCAACCTTTTTGGGAGACCCCAGAGCAAGTTCTGATTATGTCTGAAGGAGCCACACATGAAGATGCAATGTCCTGAGGCCTGGATGTACCAACCTACCTCGATTCTGAGTCAACAGGTCATACCTGAGAGGTAAAGGAATTGGGGGTTCCACTGAGAGTTGCTGCATTAGTGGAAACCAAATTTGCCTCGGCCAGAGAGGAGCAACTAGGATCATTCAAGCTCCCTCTGCCTGGAGTTTGAGAAGTATCCTCTGAAAAATGGGAAAGGGAGGGAAGGCGTACAAGAACTTCCTTGTCCAGCATAGTGACAACATGTCATGCCAGAAAGCTCCAGGCTCTGGAACAAGTGAGCAAAAGCTAAGAAGTTTTGCATTCGATGGGGAGGCAAACAGATCAATATCTGGGGAACCCCACCTCTGGAAGAGAGTGTCTGCTACCTCCTGACTTAATTCCCATTTCTGAGCGAGGGATGACGTCCAATTGAGGCTGTCCACCAGGATGCTGTGAACACCTGGAACATGCATGGCTGTAAGAAACAGGTCATGCTGGACTGCCCAATTCCACACCCACATTGCCTCTCTGCATAGGGTGTACGATCGGGTGCCTCCCTGTTTGTTGATGTACCGAACTACCGACATATTGTCTGTCTGGATTAGCGGTGTCCCTCTCGAAAGGATGGTCTGAAAAGCCTGAAGGGTGTAAAGGACCGTCCTCATCTCAAGAATGTTGATGTGCAAGGACATATCCAGCTGGGACCAGGAACCCTGAGTTCAGTGGTCCCCAGGTGCGCTCCCCAACCCTGGCACGAAGCATCTGTGGTGAGGGTCCAGAGAAGGGGGGACTTCGAAAGGGAAGTCCCTTGGACAGATTCAGAGGGTCTAACCACCATTGTAGAGCACTCTTAACTGCTCTGGAGACCAAAATAGGATGGTCCAGATCGTCCAAGCGCTGATCCCATTGGATACGAAGAGTCCTCTGGGAGATCTGCATATGCAACCTGGCTAAAAGAACTGTGGAGAAAGAGTCTGCCATCAGGCCCAGCAAGTATGGCAACACTCTGGCCAGAAGAGATCTGGACGAGATCACCGGGATGACCTGCTCTCAGAGAGTCTCTGCTCTGTCAGAGGGGAGAAAGACTCTGCACTGGACCATGTCGAAAACCACCCCATGACTTGAAGGTTCTGAGAGGGGGTTCAAGATGTCTTGGGGAGATTGACAGTGATCCCCAGTCGGGGGGAAAAAGGTCCAGGGTAACCGAGAGGGAATCCAGAAAGCTGTTCCTGGACAGAGCTGAAAGTAGCCAGTCATCCAGGTAGGGGAACACCTGGTGGCGTAAGGCTTCTGCCACCACCACTAGGCACCTGGTAAAAACCCTGGGTGCCAAGGACAGGCCAAAGGGGAGGGATGTGAACTGGAAGTGCTCCCCCTGGAAACAAAACCATAGGAATCGGCGGTGGCCAGGGAAGATTGGGATATGCAGGTAAATGTCCTGCATGTCCAGAGCACAGAGCCAGTGATTCTGCTGCAAAAGGGGCAGGAGGCTCTTAACAGTCAGCATGCAGAACCTCTTGCACTTGACGAAGAGATTCAGACTGCTGAGGTCCAGGAGATATCTGATGTTGCCCGTCTTCTTTGGGACCAGGAAGAAGTGGGAGTAAAACCCCTTTCCTCTCTGGGCAACTGGCGCTGGTTCAACTGCTGCCTTTTGTTGCAGAGTACTGATCTCCTCTTCCTCGACCAGTGGAGCTTCGTGCGGGGGAGTAGTGCGAGTGACTGGGAGGAGAGTCTGGAGGAAGCTCCAGGAACTCTAGCATGTGCCCTTGAGAAACGAGCTGTAGGACCCATGCATCTGAGGTGATACCCTCCCATTCCTGGACGTGAAGGGCAAATCTTCCCCCCGCTGGCTCCATGCTTTGAAGTGGAAGGAAGGGAAGACTGGGCAAGTCAGGAGGCAGAAGGTCGGGGTGGGGCAAAGGCCCGCCTACCGGTCTCTGAGTCTTGGCGGCTGGTGGAGGGGAAAAGGAGGAGCTGGTGGCTCGGCTTTTATTCTATTTCTTTCGGGCCGCTTGCTTCCCTTGGCACTTGAACTGGCACCAAAAGGGCTGCTTCTTGGGAGTACCAGCCCTACACATGGAGCGGACTGATTTGAGGGCCTGCCCACTATCTTGGAGGCACATAATTAAATCCTTGGTGTCCCCTACAAAAAGGACCGATCCTCTAAA
Organism: Neoceratodus forsteri; assembly: GCA_016271365.2. Classification (NCBI taxonomy): domain Eukaryota; kingdom Metazoa; phylum Chordata; order Ceratodontiformes; family Ceratodontidae; genus Neoceratodus; species Neoceratodus forsteri. Next base: position 1,439,488,916 of record CM057452.1, read on the forward strand.
AGGAGCATCCTGGATGGCTGCCTGCATGTCTGCTGAAAGGCCCGAGATGCGCAACCAAGCATGCCCCTGAGGCTAACGGCAGTAGCCAAGGAGCAGGCCACCACATCCTCCGAATCATAGGTGGCCCTGAGAGCATGTCTGCAAGAGATCTTAGAAAGATGAAGCTCTTTAGCGATCTCAGCTTGGAGATCAGAGTCCTCCAGGGAAGAGATCTTGTCCTCCAACTTAGCCAAGGTGGCCTTTTGAAAGGACACCATGTGTGCCACATAATTTAATGAGCGCAGAGCACACGTTGCAGAACAATAGACCTTTTTACCAAACTGCTCCAATTGTCTGGACTCCTTGTCTGGGGTGTGCTTATGTGCTTGGGGTTAGCCAAGCGGTCATGAGTGGCAGTAATAACTATTGAATCTGCCTTAGGGTGAGAGTCCAGAAAAGGGATGACTTTAGGAGAGCGATATATCCTGTCTGCTTTTTTAGGGAGAGCAGGAATGGAATGTGGCAGTTTCCAGATAGTAGATGTAAGGTCCTCGTGTAGAGCCATCCAGGGAGGAACTGGAATGGGGGAGGCTGCCTCTAAATCTAGATGCTCAGCCAAGTGCTTCCACATAGGATCCAGATCCTCAGCATTCCAACCACTTGCCTGTTAGATTATACGGAGGGGCTCCATAAAAGAAGGGTCCTTCGGAGGGGACTTGGGAGACTCTTTGCCCTTAAGGGGAAGAGGATAGCTCGTCCGAGGAAGACTCAGACGTATCAGCGTCAGAGTTGGGGGGGCTCCTCACCCTCTGAACATTCAAAGTCTGGAAGAGGGATATCCTGACGGGTAGTACCCGAGACATGCACTATATGCCGAGAGGCAGGGGACAGAGGAGTCGGGGGCACTACCACCGGACTAGGAAGCCTATGTTCCAAATCGGAGAAAAGCTGGGACCTCATGTCCTTCCACCATGACTGAATCAGTGATTGGAAGTCTGGTTGTGGAGGAGGAGGAAGAGGAGGAGGTGGGTTAGCTGGGGGTGAGTGAAAATGAGCTCCTGAACCTGCATAATGAGGAGGGGGGTACCCCTGATAATATGGGTATCCCTGTTGCTACCCAAGGAAATAGCCCTGGGGATAATGAGGCATTGATGGGCCTGATGGCAGAGGGAGGAAGGAATGCCTGATGTCCGGAGAAGATGGAAGGTCTGGATGGTAGGTCTTGACCAAGAGGCCTGGAAGGGCCAGGATAAATACCAGACGTCACGACAGTTGACGTCGGGATAGCCGTCGTCGGGGTAGCCAATGAAAAGGGAATAAACATCGGGGCCCCTGACGTGGGGTTAGCCAACATTAGACCCAAAGAGGTCAGACCTGTGTAAGAGGCTGATTGATGGGCTCCGATGGAGGGAGCTGACGTGTGGTACCTGACGGTGCTGCAGACGTTAAGGGAGGAGCAGCAGGCAGAAGGTGACCCGAAGTCAGGATAGCTGATGAAGGATGAGTATCCTGCAGGGGGATCTGAGGGACTGCCGTAGGAGTGGGCGAAGAGAGAACCACTTCCAGGTGTCACCCTTCCTCCTCTGTCCCAGACACAGGCTGTGGGGCAGGGGAAACCACCGGGGGAGGTGGAGAGGAAGTCTCCTGGCCGGGCAGGTTCTGTGGGGAGGGCTGACTCAAGAAAGCCAGCATGCTCTGTTGCTGGGTGTGATGGCGTGAGTCCCCCCGATGGGAGGGCAATGCCCACATGGTCATCAGAGGCGACCGACTTAGCAGGCAAAACAGCAACCAGGCAATGGAGGGTAGGACCCTCAACCGGCTTATCGGTTGAAGCTGAGCGGACCACTGGCTGCTTTGGGGCAGAGTCCGACTTATTGATGGCCGGGCAGACCCCAGAGGAGCCGAGGTCCAACTTACCGAAAAGGACTGGGCGTTCACTAGAAGAGCCAGCGGACAACTTACTGGTTGAGATTGGTTGGAAGATGGCTGCACCGGAGGTTGTCCCGGAAGCTGTCTGGGTCACCATGAGGGTGGGCGGCAGGGAGACGGCCTTGCTAGTCGAAGGCTTGCTAGCTGAGGATCGGTCCTGGTCCTCATGGTGCTCCTTTTCTCTGTGCCTCTCTTTCTTTTTTCTTCTTTTGTTTGTCTTATGAAGGGGAAGAAGCTGAGCCCCGAATTTTTTGCATCTCCTTCTCAAGTGAAGCCATTCTGGACCTAAGGAGATGGGCCCCCAGAGCCTGCTGTCGTCAGTTGCGAGTGGCCTGGTTGAAAAGCTGGCAGTCAGGACAGGCTGCGGTGTCGTGATCCGGGCCTAAACAAAAGTGGCAGAGATGATGGCCATCTTTGTGGAGAATCTGTGCCCCACACTTGGTGAACTTTTTCTTTGCCTTTGGAGGCGAAAACGGAGAAGACATAAAGTGCCGAATTTGGACTGGAAATACAATGAAAACAAGAAAAAATGGTGATCGACAAAGCTGGATGATACCGCGAAGTACTAGCACTGGTTGACGGCAGGAAAGAACTGGAAGGTAGCTGTGGGGACCACCCACTACATAGGATCACACTGACGTCTGTCACATGACGTCGGGTGGGCGGTCCCCCGCCTAACGCTACTGGAAAAGTTTGCCATACAGTTCTGACACCAGAGGGTGCATTCCTATAAGTAATGACCTACTGCAGGAACCCTCTCGAAGTAAGATGTGTAGAAACTGTCTTGCAGTTTTTGGTCTGTTCAGGCTGAAGGAGCCTGCCAGCTGCAGAATACTTTTTACCCTGTCCAGAGGTAGGTAGCCCTGCCTTCCTGGGTATTTAATTCTGCTCCTATGAACTGCAGCACTTGTGCAGGGAGGACTGACTTTTTGAGATTTACCAGAAAACCGAACGACTCCTGAAGTCCTTGGGTGAGCTGCAGATGTTCCTCTACCTGTGATTTTCCCACCACTAACCAGTCATACAGATAGGGGAAAACTATGACACCTTGCAGTCGCAGGTGTGCCACAACCACTGCTAGGCAGTTTGCGAACACTCTTGGAGCTGAAGTGAGACTGAATGGCTGGGCTGAAAACTGGTAATGACCTGAAGGGAGTCTGAACCTGAGGTACTTTCTATGAGACTCCCTTATGGAGGATGTGGAATTAAGCATCTTTTAGGTCCAGAGATGCCAGCCAATCTCCTTTTTGGAGAGCTGGCAGAATCAGTGACAAGGTTATCATTTTGAACCTTAACTTTAGTAAGTCCCTGTTTAGCACCCTTAGGTCTAGGATAGGCCGCCACTCTCCATTTTCCTTTGTTGTGAGGAAGTACCTTGAATAAAACCCCCCTTCCCCTTTGTTGTGGAGGCACAGGTTCCACTGCTTTTGACAACAGTAGGTTTTATACTTCCTTTTCTGGCAGTTTTCTATCTGCATTGGAAGCTGGCTTGAACACTCTGGTTCTTAGAGAGGGAAGGGATTTGAAGCTTAGGGACAAACCCTGACTCACTACTTCTAGAACCCACTTGTCTGTGGTGATCTGTTTCCAAGCCTGGAAATAATAAGTCAGTCTGCCTCCTACTAATAATGGGGAGGCAGCCTGGGAAGGCATGCCAGGGGTCTTGCTTTGCCTGAGGCTGGGACTGGGAACCACGCCCCGGAACCTCTTCTGCCCCAGCCCCTGAAGAACCCTTGCTGTGGATATTGCTGAACTTGGGGTACGACCATGGCCTGATAAAAAGGCCTGGTGTGAAATTGTCTGCCCCACCTCCCCTTCCATAAGGTCTAGTGGACGGGGAAGCCCTTTATTTGGCAGAATTGCTTCTGTAGGTGGCCTTGTACTTGTCCACTTTTTTCATGTAAGTCTCTATATGGGTTCCAAAAATGGAACTGCCCTCAACAGGAAAATCCAGAGCATTGTTCTGCATATCCTGAGTAAGGTTTGTAGCTTATAACCAGGCGAACCTTCTCTGAGCTATGGTATTAGCCATCCACCTGGCAGCAGTGTCACTGGTATCTGCTGCCATCTGAAATTGGCATTTGGCTGCTTTTAAGCCAAACCTAGCACTCTTGGCTAAGTCAGCTGAAAGACCAGAGGGAGCTTTGTCTGCCATAGCCATGACAGATTGCCAGAGAGATTTCTGATACTGGGCGGCATGAGCCTGGAAATTAGCTTGCCTGATGGCCAAGGACGCTGATAGGTAGCCCTTCATGGCTATGCTATCAATCTTTCTGGAATCTTTTTCAGGAGGGTGAGATGCTAAAGGAACCCTTGTCTTGTCACAGGCTGCAGCTTGTACCACTTCCTGGTAGTCAGGGTGGGAGAATAAAAATTCAGCCCCTTCCCTGTCCAGCTGATACTTCTTGTCCAGCCTAGGGAGCAGTAACTTCTTAGTGGGTGTTAACCCCATCATTTCTTGATATTAGGCTTCCCCTTCATCCTCTATCACCTCAGTGGTAGTGATGTCAAGAGCATCTACCATTTTTCTAACGAATGTAAAATGGGATGAATAATCCTCTGAGACCCTGGGAGGAGAGCCAAACTCCTGTTCAGGGAAGATTTCAGGCTCTATAGGCTCTCCCTCATTTTCTTCCTCATATTCCCCATAGTCTTCCCTATCATCATGGAGGGAAGACTGGATAGATTTAGCAGGGGTCTGAACTGTTGACTGCTGTCCAGCAGGCAGCATCCCCTGTAAGGACTGCTAGACCTTGAAAGCTTCTGCAAACTCCAGTGGAGAGGGCATATTTTCAGTCACATCAGAAGTCCCCAAACGCTGATCAGCAGGGGGTTCTGTGTGTTTGGTCTCTTTGTTTTTCAGTGGAAGCGGAGAGCTAGCCGTTCAATGCAGCTTCCTTTTTTTTTTATTATTTCTTTGCCCTACTACTCCCGGCGGTATTATCTGCTCTGGTCACGGACCCGTGCCCAGCCCCGGACTTAGCCGCATCCCTCGGTCATCCCTGGCTTTCCCCAGAGAACGGGCGTGGCACCAACCCCTATCGAGCCGTGGAACATATATCTAGTTGGGGATCAGTTTCCGGAGGCTAATCAGGCACCCGGGGGCAGAGCATCATGAAGGCAGCGGGGTTTCGGGATGCAAACCCCCCCATTTAAGCCCAGGATAAGGGATGTACAATGACAACCTCGTCCACCCCATCCTACGTACTGCCAAAGTGTATGCGACGTATTGCAGTGACCCAGCCTCTGCTAGGCGCCCGCTCGCATGCAGTGCTAGCCCTGCCCTTCCCGGAAGGAGGCTGTCCAAGGGACGCTCAATCCTTCTCCCAGCCCGACCCTCCAGCGACCGGGGTCCATTCCTGAACCGGGTGCAGGCGTGTGAGCCAAATCCAACAGCTGCGCCCGGCCGGGCCTTCTGTCTTATGGCTATTGACCTTTGCACCCCGTGTCAGGGGTAGAAGTAATGGTTTCTGTGGTTTCACCCACAGCCACTGAGGGTGTCGGCTGGTCAGAGCCTGAGGGACCCTTAGGTGGAAGCAACTTCTTTTTGAGCCTTTCCAAATGTTTTTTCAGGAAAGGTCTTGTAAATCTCACAGTCTGACTTTAAATGGTCATAGTCAAGGCAGACCACACAAGAAGTGTGCTTATCTGCCCCAGCAAAAACTTCTACACACTCAGTACAGTTTTTAAAACCGGGTTCACCGTTTTTTCTCTCAGGCTTTTTCTGACATTTTAGACAATTCATCAGAAAAACAGTAACCGCAATAAGATTTTAACTTTTAAAACTAAAATTAGCGGTTGTGGTCGGTTCAGGAACCGATCCGAACCGAGAACCGCTGAAAAAGGAACCGGGTTTAGCGGTTCAGTAACTAGTATTATCAGTTATACAAAACAAATTTATTTAAACAAAGTAAGCTAAAATAAAGAAGTTTCTGTCACAAAACTCCGCTAAAACAAAAAAAATCCTGGTTCCCTTCTGGTTATACTGAACAGGGAGAAACCAAGAAAAAGCAACGATTTAAACTAAATAAGCTAGCGGTTAATCTAAAAAAACAAAAGATAAGGGCAGCAGATGAAAATATAAAGAATACTTATATATTTTTAGAAGTTTCACGACGACATGTTGAGGAGAGGATCCCCGAGCATCTAGCCTTGACAGGCGGAGAGTGAACTCTGAAGCTTAAAATGTAGGCAGTTGATAAGTGGCAGCATTTGAAAAGTGGCACGGGCTAATGGTGTTCCATCATTAGCATAGCGTTCCATCTCCGGGCAGATCTAGCTTAAAGGCATACTGCATAAGAGTTAGGAATATTGGAGTATTTTTGGGGTGAGAAACATTGTAATGGCATCTGTTATAAGAGTTTTAAATTCAGCATGTGATAGGAGACTAACATTCAAGCGCTAAAAGGTCTCTGTGGGTATAGGGCAGGTGTCCAAGGAAATCCAAATGGGGGCATGATCTGACAGGGTGATATTGTCAGTGTTGGCTTCTCTCAGTTTCAGCACCCAGTTTGCTGAAATAAAAAAAAAATCAGTTCGACAGTACGTTATACTGAGAGGAATAGTAGGTATAGTCTTTCCCCCCTGAGGATTTTGGAATTGCAACCCATCCACCAGGACTAGCTCTGTACATAGTCCAGAGAGAACCTTCCCTGATTTATGGGACCCTTCTGAACCTGAGCCGACCCTATCAAGGGAGGGATCCAAAACACTATTAAAATCACCACCAACAGTAATAAGGCTTTGGGCATCTTGCACTGCATCTCCTAGCACTCTGGAGAAAAAAGTTGTTCATTCTGAATCCTCACTGGGAGCATATAAGTTGAAAAATATACATTTTTGGCCTCTGTATCCGCCATGTAGGCATACATATCTACCTTCAGGGTTAGTGTCCACTTGTGACACTTTAAGAGGGGTATTGTGGCAAACTAGGATAGCCACCCCCTACAATAGGGGTGGTCCACATAATGAGAGGCATATACTTCCCCTACCCACCTTCTCCTTAGTTTAAAGTGTTCCTGAGAAGTCAGGTGCATCTCCTGCAAAAAGACAAAAGTGGCCTTTTGTCTTTGTAATTCCTGTATTATATGGTCCTTCTTGATGGGGCTACTGATGCCTCTCACATTAAGAGAGGAAACCTTAAGATCCGCTATTATGGGAAAGCAGGGGCAATGCTTTAAGCCAGGGTGGTCTGCATGGGGGAAGGGATGTGCACCAGATTATCACAGACTTAACTAAGAATATATTAACAGAACCCAACAACATTTTGAACTTTTAACTTATAAACAGAAAAACTGGTTATTAGTAGTTTGAACTTCAAGGGGAAAAAAATAAGCCCTTTCCTTGACCATGATTGGTTGTCCTGTGGAACAAGGCAGAGAGGCACCGTCAAGTGTGTCTCAAACTGGTATTCACTAACTTATAAAGTTGTGAACCCAGAAGGGCAATGTGCCACCTGTTGATAGGAAATAGCCTCTGAATGGCAGCAAAGTTGAACCACTCACTCCTCCAAACACTAAAGGGTAAGGGTTTCAATGCTGTCCATCCAACATATGAGCCCAATTGTAGTATAGCCTGTAGTGTGGGGTCACTGAAAGGGGAAGGACACCAGACGGGGAAGAAAAAGGAACCATTCCGTAACCTATACCAAGGGCTTCCCCTTTAATGATTAGGTGGTAGAGGTAGGAGGGAACCCCCCCCCCCCGGACTGACACCACAAGGAGGCACCGAGCCCCCACCTGCCCAAGTGCAACTAAAGGGTCAGGCCACAACTCACCAGTGGTAACATGACCGAGCCTGCCAAACTAAAGAGGGATAAGGAAGGGGAAAAAAAATGTCCCTTTTCTCCTCCTCCCCCTTCTCTTGTATTTTAATTGTAGGTGCCTTTGAACACTAAAATCAGGGCTTGCAGGCCGTCTTTCCCTTGGTTACACTCTCTAAAATCAGCACGGTAGAAGGAAGGTGGGGTCAAATTTCAATGTAAGGGCAGAGCGTTTAAATAAAGATCTGCCATTCGCAGAAGTAGAGGCTCCTCCGAGCCATCCCCTCCTGCTACCTAGGCCTGCCGCTTTATGCTGTCTGCATCACCCCATTCATAGAGAAGCCCCCTTTGCTTCTGCAGAATGGTGCTGCCTCAGCCCCTCCTCTATAAAGTGCTCCCGGTACTGGCCAGCAATATCCCTGATTCAAGCTCCCTTCAACAGTTTAGGCATCCACCTCAAAAATATGATCGAAATGTTCAAATCATTAGACTAGTGTGTTTTCCTTTTTTTTTGGTTTTTGAATATGGAAGGCTCAGTGCGCTGCACCTAATGAGAGGGCTCCCCCAACATCACACCCAGGATACAGGCGGTGGTCTTGCCACCCCCCCACAAATTCAAGAAATAAATTGCATCATCTGTCCCCTCTGCCTGAATTTACCCCAGCCCACTATCGCATGTATCCACCATATATAGGGGATTTAGGGGATGGTATTGAGGGAAGCAAAACAATATCGCCATCTGATCCCTGTTCCCATACCCCCCATCTCAACATATTAATAATATTGACTGACATCACAATGCAGAGTTTTGTCCAGTCCAATGCTCATATAAATGTTGAGGTGGGAGAAGTAGCATTGTCAGTAGCCTTCTCACTGGACTGCAGGTGGGTTGTTGCTTTCATCTTCTCAGCATCTTGGGGGAAGAGATTTGGAAGTTACTAAGGTCCTACAGGAGGAAGTAGCCATTGCATCTTGCTCCTGAGGCAGCTTGGTTCCAGCAGGTCTCCAGGCCCTCCATTGTAAAGCTGCACGTTGGTACCCCCCCCCACTGACTCTTCATGGATTGTAACCCCCAGTCCCTTCAAAAAAGTTGCAGCTGATATCAGGCCAGGGAGGCGCTTGGGCCCATTTGCGGTTTGTAATTTTCCATCTTGCCAGGTAGTCCACATAGGTCTGATGTCCGGCCTGGTTAAGAGCTTTCACCAATCGAAATGCCTGTTGGCAGTGCTGTATGGTCTGTGGGGCATAATCCTGATCGAAGTAGAGGTATAACCCTCGGCTCGCCTCATAATGCCAGATCTTAGCCCGCTGGAAGCCAGGTTTGTGCGTCGCAGCCGGGGAGGTCAGGTGGGTTCGTGTGGATGAACATATACCACTCCTAGAACTACTGTTACAGGTGAGTAACCTGTTTTTCTAGGATCATGGATATGTTGTTCATCCACACTCTTTGTCAGACTCCTAGCAGTTCTCCAGGAGGAGGGAGGCAAGGTGCACACCCCCTACTTAGGGAACAGAGACTGGAGAACTGAGGCCCCAAAACCAGCATCCCGGCGTGACTCAAGGTCGATGTGGTAGTGGGTGATGAAAGTGTTTGCTGACTTCCAGATAGCAGCCTGGCAGATTTCCTGGATAGGGATGTCTCTGGAAGCAGCCACCAATGCAGCGGTATGGCGGGTAGAATAAGCTCTTATCTCTCTGGGAGGCTCCTTGCAGACCAACTCATAACACAGAGTTATGCATGATGTAATCCATCTTGCAATCATCCACTTTGCTGCAGGTCTGCCAGAAGCGGCTTCAGCGTAGGTGACAAACAGCTGGCGAACCTCTCCCCGAATTTCCGCCGTCCTCTCATTATAATAGGAGAGAGCATATCTCAGGTCCAAAGTATCGAGCCTATACTCTGCCTCCGAGGTGTAGTTAGGGTAGTAAACCGGCACAGTTAACACTTGGTTAAGGTGAAACTCTGACACCACCTTCGGAAGGAATTTTAGATGCGGCCGTAGGATAACCTTGTCCCTGTGGAAGACCAGATAAAGGGGAGTCCACGGAAAGTGCCTGGAGTTCCCCTGTCCTTCTGGCAGATGTGATAGCCACCAGGAAGGCAGTCTTCCACGACAAGTGTGACAAGGCACACTTGTGCATTGGTTCAAATGGCTTGCCCATGAGCTTTGCCAGTACCAACAGAAGATCCCACGGAGGTGGAGGTTCATGCAACGGAGGGGATATGTGATCCAGGCCTTTGAAAAAGCACCCTACCACTGTCTCCTGTACCAATGTTGGCTGACCAGCCCACGCCCAGTAAGCAGAGATGGCTGCCAGGTGCACCTTAAGGGTCAATGACCGCAGACCCCCCTTTGGAGAGAGACCAAAGGTAGTCAAGAATGTTAGCCACTGAACAGGACAAAGGGTCCAGGCCCTTGCCCTGACACCAAATGGAAAACCTTTTCCATTTGAAGGCGTAACATTTCCTGGTCGATTCCTTTCTGGATGCCTGCACCACAGTGAAGACATCCTCGGAAAAACTCAAAGCCTGGAACTCTAGCTGCTCAGGTACCAGGCTGTGAGTTGCAGGGATTAAAGGTCCAGATGGAATACCTTCCCCTGATTGAGAGATATCAGGTCCAGGAATGCTGGAAGCAGCTCCGGGGGCCTGCAGCTGAGGCTGAGGAGATCTGGACACCAGAACTGGCGTGACCAGTCTGAGGCTATAAGGATCACCTTTGCCTTGTCCCTCTCACCTTGAGAAACACTTTGTGGATCGAGGGAAGGCATAGAGGAGGCCTGGGGTCCACGGCCTTGAGAAGGCTTCCACCTGCAGTGAGCTCTGCTGAGGGGGGCGGGCATGGAACTGCCTCAGCTTGGTGTTGTCCCTGGAGGCAAACAGGTCCACCATTGGTTTGCCCCAGTGGGAGAAATGGAAATTACATACCTACCATAATTCTTGATCTTCTTGGATGTAGTCTCCACCACTCATTCACACTAATGGGAGTATGCCAGAAGTGCTAGGACCCAGCGGGAGCAAACTTTTGAGGAGGGCCGGCACCTGAGATAGAGCTGCGAGAAAGCGGCACCGTAAGCCCTGGTGCGTGCAGTAATGACTATCTCGGCGTCGATCCTCCAATCTCCTCAGTACCTTTTTTTCCAAGGAGGTGCAGCGTAACTAACCTAGAAAGGACTAACCTAAAAATTCGGACATAAGATAGTCCGAATGACCCATGTAAGAAGGGTCAACAACAAAGTCTTCACAGCTCAGCCATTGAGGGAGTGAAGACCATAAACAGAGAAGTGAGCTCGGGGGATGGTGGGTGGGGGTGTGAATGAGTGGTGGAGATTTCGTCCAAGAAGATCAAGAATTACGGTAGGTACCTAATTTCCATATCTTCCTGGAGATAAAGTCTCCACCACTCATTTACACTATTGGGAGAGTACCAAGCTAAATAATCCCCCCCCCCCCAGATGGGCAGCAGGAGATAAAAGAGCTCACGTGCTTAGGACAGAAGTCCGTTAAGAATGGTCCAGCCAAACGACAAATGTCATCTGGCATGGACATCCAAGGCATAGTGCTTAACGTATGTATGCACAGAGCTCCAGGTAGCTGCATTGCAAATATCTGCATTGGGCACATTACGGATTTCACCAGAGATGCCGTGACTGCTCTGGTAGAGTGAGTGTGCACTCTGCCTTCCAGCTTGACCTGTTCCATAGAATAGCAGTGGCAAAGGCATGCCACCAGCCACACTGAAATGCATCTGATAGCAACAGGTTGACCCACCCTGGTCTCGTTGAAGGAGACAAACAGCTGTTGAGCCTTGCAAATTTCTTTTGTTCTATCTAGATAGAACCGCAACGCTCTCAACATCCAACAAATGAAGGGTGTGCTCCCCTTTATTCTGGAAGTTCACAGAGTAGGTAGGAAGGATTAAAGGTTGGTTTAGATGGAATTCTGAGACAACGTTAGGGAGAAACTTAGGATGAGTCCTAACAACTACTTTGTCTTTGTGAAATACAGTATACCGGGGGGGGGGGGGCCTGTGACCAGTGCGTGTATTTCAGAAACTCTATGGGCTGAAGTAATAGCCACCAGGAAGGCCATTTTCCAAGTGAGGAACTTCAACTTGCAAGTAGCTAGAGGCTCGAAAGGTTTACGAGTGAGCATGTCTAGCACAAGGTTAATGACCTAGGCTGTAACTGGATATCTAATAGGAGGTCTAGTATGGAGAATACCACTAAGAAACCTCTCAACCATGGGCAACTGAGCCAGCGACATGGAAAGTACCGGCTCATGATATGCCGAAATGGCACAAAGATAAACTTTGACTGTGAAGTACTGCAGACCTGTGTTTGAGAGGTCTAAGAGATACTCCAAGACTATTCAGTGGGCAGAAAAAAGGGTTCCAAGAGGATTTTGCACACCAGATAGAGAAATGCTTCCATTTAGCTGTGTAGGTTTTTCTAGTGGCTGGCTTACGCGTGGCCAAAAGAATATCTGAAACTCTATGAGAAACATTGAACCTATTCACTTCTATCTCTTCAGGAGCCAAGTATGAAGGTGAAGCGACCTCAGGTTGGGATGGACCACAGGACCCTGGGTCAGAAGGTTCATCTGAAGGGGAAGCATTTTCGGGGGGGTTTCCGATAGTCTGTTGAGTAATGGGAACCATATCTGCAGAGGCCAGAATTGGGTAATGAGGATCATTCTGTCCCCCCTGGGATTCCAATTTGAGCAGTACCTTCTGAATTAAGGGAAGAGGAGGAAAAGCGTATAGAAAGTGTTTTGTCCACTGCAGCCTGAATGCATCCTGACAAAAAACGCCAGGTCCTGCATTTCTGGAGCAGAAGAGAGGCAGTTTTGCATTGAGTGGGGACGCTAAAAGGTCCAGGTCTAGAGTTCCCCACTCTTTGAAGAGTGACTGAATGATGGTTAAGTCGAGAGACCACTCGTGAGAATCCACCTCCGTTCTGCTGAGATGGTCTGCCAGCTTGTTTTGTACTCCTGGCAGGTAAACCTCCTGAATCAGAGCCTTGTGCTCCAGGCACCATTCCCACACTCTCATTGCTTCCCTGCATAATGGGTAAGAGTGTGACGCCCTGTTTTTTTTTTTTTTTAAACTTTATATTTATTGTTTTCAATGTATGCATACATACAATACATTCCAAGCAGAGACATTTCAAATGATACACATTGAGGACGCCACCCCTCTAAAGTTCCTATGGGTTACTTATTCTACTGCTTTAAGATACGTCCTGGAGGGATACTAATTTACTATTATTAACAATTTCTAATACAAATTTGCTAGGAATTAACCCCATGAGCTGCATGGAAAATTACTAAATCAATATATGTGTGGGTAGTCCACTTATTCATATCCCCTTAAAACAAGGGGTTATGAGAACGACCATGCATTTACCGATACATACGTCACTATTGTGATAATTCAAAACGGTCGTGCCACTTTAAAATTAACATATCTCCACTTATGGAAGCCTCAATTAACTAACTCTGGGAGGTCATAGCCATCTAGATTTCCCATATCTAAACCCAAACAAACTAAAAACAAGCATTTAGGTTTTTTATAGGTAAGCGCTACATAACCTTCATTACTTATATCTGTCATTCAGAAGATAAATGATAATAAATCCAATGAGAGCAATTGAAATATTCTGAAATGATTGTCCCAGTATTAACACTGGTAAGGTACTCACTCGAATCTCTCTTTAGGCTTAATAAATTTTATAATTACTTATAATCAAAGGTCTCTCTTTCCCCTGGATCTTTCTTATATTTAATCCGCTCCGATCCTTCATGGTTCGTCTTCATCAGATGAAATCTCGCTTTGTTCTGCAATGCATTTTCTTCTTGGAGCACGACTTTGGACCCATCAATTAGCTTCCTTCAGTTCTGAAAAGATAAAGATTTCCCCCTGGTGCGTTATCCTTAACCGAGCTGGAAATATTATGCTGTGCTGAATCCCTGCTTCACGTAGGAGTGCCCTGATCCCATCAAACTGTTTACATCGTTGTCTTGTGGCAAAGCTGTCGTCTGGATAAAGCCAAACGGTTTCACCTTCACAAAGCAGTGTCCGATGTTGTCTGGCTAAGGCCAGCAGATAGTCCCTGGTAGCTACACCATCCGTGATCACCAGAACTGTCCGAGGGGCTTCAAGGTTGTCAGGACTGCCTCTAACTGCGATCTTGTAGGCCTTTTGTATGCCTTTTATACGCCTTTTATACGTGAACTAGCCTCATCACCAAACTGTTGTTGTAGCCAATCTTGTAGAAAAAGGACTAGGTGGTCTCCTTCGCAGCCCTCTGGGAGCCCTAAGAAGTGAATATTTGAGGCCCTAGTTTGGTTTTCATGGTTTTCCAAACGCATTTGAAAATGCCTGTTTTCTTTTATTGTGGCATTAACGGCTCCCATTGCCGCTTCTAAGCATTTTTTGGCATCTGACGATTCCACTGACACAGAGTCAATCTTTGTTTCCAAATTTGTAAATCTATTTACTATGCTGTCTATTTTTTCAGCCAAACCAGATACAGAGGCGCTCAAGCTATTTATTTTAAAGCCCAAGGATTGTAGAGTTTCCTCCCATTCATTTCCGATGTCTGTGGCCTGTTGTTGAGAGGCAGATTGCGTGGTAGAGGGAGCAGAAACATTTTTTGATTTTGCTCCTTCGTGAGGAGTATGATCCTTTCGAGGATTTCCCATGTTGCTCCTGAGGTCTCCCTATTGCTATATCTGTGTTTAGATTAGTTCAGGAAAGTCCAGAAAATAACTATTTTATCTCCCAAAGCCAGTCTTGATGAGGAGCTCTATTCTCAAGCGGCCATATTGCTCGGACTCGCTAGCGCCCCCTTCCGCCCTGTTTGTTGATGTAGTACATCACTGCTTTGTTGTCCATTTGAAGGAGCATGTTCTTGTGACACGAGTATGTCCTCCAAAGCTTGGACTGCATAGAAGAAGGCTCTCATTTCCAGGATGTTTATGTGAAGTTGAGACTCGTCCTGAGTCCACGTACCCTGGGTGTAGCGATCCAGGCAGTGAGCTCCCCAACCCATGAGAGATGCATCAGTGGTAATGGAGATTGATGATACAGAGGGACACAGGGATATCCTTCCAGAAGGTTATCCTCCTGAGACCACCAGGTGAATGACCTCTTCAGAGGTTCCGTCACCTTGATGAGAAAGGTCTGAGGGTGAGTGGTAGGGGACCACTGAGCATCCGCTGAGAGGTTCTCATGTGTAGACAAGCCAAGGGTATTGTGAACATCGAGGATGCCATGAGGCCCAGCATCCATTGCATTGAGATAACAAACTGAGCTGTGCTCCCTGATGTGTCGGGCCATCTGTAAGACATCGCTCCTTCTGTCCTCTGAAAGAAATGCCTTTGAACAGGAGGTGTCCAGAAGAGTTCCTATGAAGAGAAGCTTCTGGGAGGGCTGCAACTGTGACTTGAGGTTCAGCAGAACTCCCATGGACATGAGGAAGTCTGAGGCCGTGGCCATGGCCTCCAGTCTCTCTTGCCTGGAGGGTCTTGCTAGGAGCCAGTCGTCCAGATATGGGAACACTTGTATTCCGAGTTTCCTGAGGTGCACCATGAGAATTGCACAACACTTTGTAAAAACTCAAGACGCCGAGGATAGCCTGCAGGGCAGGACTCTGAACTGATAGTGTTGACCCAATGCCACGAACCTTAGGCACTTGTGGTGCTCTGGGTGTATGAGAATGTGCTGGTAGGCGTCCTGCATGTCCAGGGAGGCTAGCCAATCGTGTTGATGAATCAAAGGTAGTAGGGTACCAAGTGATATCATCTTGAACTTTTTCTTGAGCAGGAATATGTTTAATTTTCTGAGATACAGAATCGGGCACATGCCGCCAGTTTTCTTTGGGATCAGAAGGTAATGGGAGTAGAAACCTGTGTTTTGTTGATCCAACAGAAATGGAAATAATGTACCTACTGCAATTCTTGATCTTCTTGGATGAAGTCTCCACCACTCATTCACACTGATGGGATCTACACCGGAGACGCTAGGACCCAGCAGGAGCAAACTTTTTTGCAAGAGGGTCGGTGCCAGAAATGGAGCCACAAGGAGTGGCGCCACGAGCCTTGACTCATGCAGCAATGACTATCTTGGCGTCGACCCTCCAACCACCTCAGTACCTTTTTTCCCCCGAGGAGATGCAGCGTAACTAACTTAGAAGGACTAGCCTAACAAAAGTCGGACATAAGATAGTCCGAACGACCCATATAAGAAGGGTCAACAAAGAAGTCTTCACAGCCTAGACATTGAGGGAATGAAGACCAACCACAGAGAGGTGAGCTCGGCGGATGGTGGGTGGGCGTGTGAATGAGTGGTGGAGACTTCGTTCAAGAAGATCAAGAATTACGGTAGGTATGTAATTTCCATATTTTCCTGGACATAAAGTCTCCATCACTCATTCACACTGATGAGAGAGTACCGAGCTAGTAATCCCCTGAGAGGGTGGCAGGAGAAAACAAGAGCTCACAAATTTAGGACAGAAGTCCATTAAGGATAGTCCTGCCAAAGGAAAGATTTCATCAGGCATGGACCTCCAGGGCATAGTGCTTGACAAAAGTATGCACTGAGCTCCAGGTAGCCGCATTGCAAATGTCTGCAATGGGCATGTTGTGGATTTCCACCAAGGATGCCGCGACTGCTCTAGTAGAGTGAGCATACACTCTGCCCTCCAGCCTGACCTGCGCCATGGAATAGCAGTGGCGAAGGCATGCCACCAGCCACGCTGAAATGCATCTGATAGCGACAGGTTGACCCAACCAGCTCTCGCTGAAGGAAACAAACAGTTGTTGAACTTTGTGAATCTCCTTTGTTCTATCTAAATAGAAACACAGAGCTCTTTTAACATCTAAAGAATGAAGGGTACCCTCCCCCTCATTCTGGAAGTTAGCAAAGTAAGTAGGTAGGACCAAAGGTTGGTTTAGATGGAACTCTGAGACAACCTTAGGGGGAAACTTAGGATGGGTCCTAAGAACTACTTTATCCTTGCGAAATACAGTGTATGGAGGGTCTGTATTTCAGAAACTCAGAAACTTCCACCAGGAAGGCCGTTTTCCAAGTGACAAATTTCAATTCGCAGGTAGCTAGCGGCTCGAAGGGCTTTCTAGTGAGCATGTCTAGCACAAGAGTAATATCCCAGGCTGCAACTGGATGTCTGATAGGAGGTCTGGTATGCAGAATACCTTTAAGAAACCTCTTAACTACAGGTAACTGAGCCAAAGACAAGGAAAGTATTGGCTCATGATAAGCTGGAATGGCACAAAGGTGAACTTTGATTGTCGAGTATTGAAGACCAGAATTTGACAGGTCTAAGAGGTACTCTAAAACTTTGTTGGGTGGGCAGGAAAATAGATTCAAAGAGGATCTTGCACACTAGAGAGAAAAACGCTTCCATTTTGCTGTGTAAGTTTTCCTGGTGGCTGGCTTGCGCGCAGCCAGAAGAATATCTGAAACTCTCTGAGAGACACTGAACCTATTCACCTCTATCTCTTCAGGAGCCAAGCATGGACGTGAAGCGACCTCAGATTGGGATGAACCACAGGACTCTGGGTCAGAAGGTTTGTCTGAAGGGGAAGCGCCTTCGGAGGGGTTTCCGACATACTGTTGAGTAACGGAAACCATATCTGTCGAGGCCAGAAGGGAGCAATGAGAATCATTTTGTTCCCCTGAGACTCGAATTTGAGGAGTACCCTCTGAATCAGCGGAAGAGGAGAAAAGGCGTACAGAAGGCGTTTTGTCCACTGCAGCCTGAACGCATCCTGACAGAAAATGCCAGACCCTGGATTTCTGGAGCAGAAGAGAGGCAGTTTTGTGTTGAGTGGGGATGCAAAAAGGTCCAGGTCTGGAGTTCCCCACTCTGCGAATAGTGCCTGAGCTACAGTATGGTTGAGTCGAGAGACCACTCGTGAGGGTATGTCTCTGTTCTGCTGAGATGGTCTGCCAGTTCATTCTGCACTGCCAGCAGGTAGACTGCCTGTATTAGAGCCTTGTGCTCTAGGCACCATTCCCACACTCTCATTGCTTCCCTGCATAAAGGGTAAGAGTGTGCACCGCCCTGCTTGTTGATGTAATACATCACTACTTTGTTGTCCGTTTGAAGGAGAATGTTCTTGTGACAGAGAATGTCCTTCAAAGCCCAGACTGCATAGAGGATGGCCCTCATTTCCAGGATGTTTATGTGAAGCTGGGATTTGACCTGAGTCCACGTGCCCTGGGTGTGGAGATTCTGACAGTGAGCTCCCCACCCCATCAGAGACGCGTCTGTGGTAATGGAAATCTAATGATCCAGAGGAGCAAAGAGATACCCTTCCAGAAGATTGTCCTCTTGCGACCACCAGGTGAGCAACCTCTTGAGAGGTTCTGTCACCTTGATGGGAAAGGACTGAGGATGAGTGGATGGGGACCACTGAGTACTGAGCATCCATTGAGAGGTTGTCATGTGAAGATGTGCTAGTGGCACTGTGAACACTGAGGATGCCATGTGAACACTGAGGATACCATGAGACCCAACATCCGTTGCATCAAAATAGCTCGAACTGAGCTGTTTTCTCTGATGTATCGGGCCATCTGTAGGATATCACTCCTTCTGTCCTCCGGAAGAAAAGCTTTTGCACAGGTGGTGTCCAGAAAAGTTCCTATAAAAAGGAGCTTCTGGGAGGGCTGTACTGCGATTTCTTAAGAATTAGCAGAACTCCCATGGACTTGAGAAAGTCCGAAGCTGTGGCTACGATGTCGAGAGTCTGTTGTCTGGATGGACTTGCTATAAGCCAGTCGTCTAGATATGGGAACGCTTGAATTCTGATTTTCCTCAGATGCGCTGTGAGAATTGCACAACACTTTGTAAAAACTTGCCGCGCCGAGGAAAGCCCAAAGGGCAGGACTCTGAACTGATAATACTGGCCCAGTGCCACAAACCTTAGGTATTTGTGATGCCCCAGGTGAATAGGAATATGTTGGTAAGCATCCTGCATGTCCAGGGAAGCTAGCCAATCGTGTTGATGAAGCAAAAGTAACAAGGTTCCTAGTGATATCATTCTGAACTTTTCCTTGGGAAGAAACCTTTTCAACTTTCTGAGGTCCAGAATGGGGTGCATACCCCCAATTTTCTTCGGGACCAGAAAGTAATGGGAGTAGAAACCTGTGTTTCATTGATGCAGCAGAACTATTTCTACTGCCCTGTTGTTCAGAAGGCCTTGTATCTCGGAGGCGAGAAGTTCTGACTGAATTTCTGACAGCCTGGGCAGTTGTTTGGGGGAAGATCCGGAGGGGTTTCCGAAAGGTTGAGGGAGTACCCCACATGGATTATTCGGAGGACCCATTTGTCCAATGTTAAGGACTCCCACTGGTTGTACAATTGAGTCAGATGACCTCCCACCGCTGAGGAAGAGTCCCCCTCGGGCAGCTGAGGTGGGACTTGGGCCAGAAACTCAGAAGGCGGCACTGGGCGCTTTGGGCCCTTGTGCTTTCTGTTGTGCTTTCTTTTGAGGTTGGGGGGCTTGGTTTGTATTAAAAGTCTTTTGTGTAGCCTCTAGAGCTTGCTCTACTTGAGGACCGAAGAGACACATACCGTCGAAGCGTAACACCATGACCTGTTGCTGGGCATCATTCGTGAAGCCTGAAATGTGCAGCCAGGAGTGGCGGCGGGTACAAATGCCCGGCGCTGCCGCTCAGGAAGCAGTATCGAAAGCTTCCATAGCTGTTTTATCCTGCTGGTTGTTGGACTCGATACCCTTTGGTTATGGTTTGGGGAAGCTCTGAATTAGTGTCCAACTCGGGAAGAGCTTCTACCATTTGTATGAGCGAATGCCAAAGAATATATTCATACTGAGAGAAGTAGCCCTGGTAGCTGCCAATATGCATACCTAGGGTGGATTCAGCAAAGACTCTCTTACCTAAAGTATCTATTTTACGAGATTCTTTGTTTATAGGTCAGCTGTAGTAGCCTGAGGGAGGACAGCCTTATCATTCTCCGCCAAGACTACAATAGATGGTCTGCAAAGGCTTGGGAGGCCAAAAGGGGTCGATCCTTGGGAGCAGCATACTTTCTATCAATGGACTTAGCCACAGAAGGAATGAGAGCGGAGATTATGCCATACCATTTGAGAGAGCATCTCAAAGAAAGGCTGTACCAGGGAAGTTAAATTCATAGGGATCTCCAGGACATGAAGGTATTGGAGCCTTAAGAGCTTCCCAGGATCGATATCTGTAGTCTAGAGAGAAAGAGAAGAATTCACATTTTTCAGCAGATACTTAAATGACAGGTCCTCAACCACAGGCTCTGTGACAGGATTAGATCCTGTTTCTTCCACACCATCACCCAGCCGAAGGTCTGGGTCAGGCTCAATATCATCTCCTGACAGCCCAGGAGGGACTGTATGGACAGGAAAGGGAAGGAAATCAGAAGGAAATGAAGAAGGAAAAGGATTCGGAGTTGAGAAGCCCTGAAGGCTGAATGACATTGCACCAAGCCTCGGCGCCAGAGAGGAGCACAGCGCCATCTGACACAGCACAGCACATGGCGCTGACAGAGGCCACGGCACCGAAGAAGCCCGCAGTGCTGCAAATGGCACCAATAGCAGCACCCCCCGGTATCGAGGACTGTGCTGAAGAGCTGCCCGGCACCGAGGACAGCGCCAGCAAACCCAATGGCGCCGAGGATGGTGCCAACAACCCCAGTGGCACTGAGGATGGCGCTGACAACCGCAACGGTGCAGAAGATGGTGCCAACCTCAACGGCACCGAGGATGGTGCTGATAGATGCCCCCGGCACTGAGGACAGTGCCCGAAACCGAAGGGCTTGAAGGCCCCGGAGTCAGACAGGCTGGTTCGAGCAGTCGGACCAACCTCCGAGCCCTCTGCTCCATAACAGCAGCCCACTGGTGAAACTGCTCATCGAAAACCCCTCCAATAGACAGAGAGGGGCTCCGGTGTCAAAGAGGTCGGCCCTCAGAGACAGAAACCGGCGACTCCGACAAAAGTGGAGACCGGCGCCTGGCCCTAATAACCGACCGTCTATGTGCAGACGTACCTGAGGGTGACCTCAAGTCTCTTCTTCGACCTGTGCATCAAAGAAGAACTCGAGGATGAACGTTGCCGAGAATGGGACCATTTATTTTTATGCTTCCGGGGAGACTGCCCATCTCCCTGAGCATTGGACCGTCCATTGTCAGACCCCCCCCTCTGGGGAGGGCAGCGGACCAGACCCAGCCCCGCTGGCTGAACAGCTTTCATACGAAGTCTCCCTACCATCACCTGCCCCACTCATGGTTGACTCCATCAATGGAGGGATGAAGACTTCTCTCTTGCAAGTAACAATTTATTAAAATATAATCAGTACTTATTGTTGATAAATACAAAATAATAAACTGAAAACTAAGCTGCTAGTTTGAAGTTTGACTCCTGGCGGGCGAGCGACGTCATCACTGAAGTGCACTCAATAGCGGGAAAAAAGGAACTGAGGCAGTTGGAGGGTCGACGCTGAGAGAGTTATTACCGCATGCGCCGGGGCTCGTGGTGCTACTTTCTCGTGGCTCCATCTCAGGCGCCGGCCCTCCTGAAAAGTTTCCTCCCACTGGGTCCAAGCGCCTCCGGTGTACTCCCATTAGTGTGAATGAGTGGTGGACACTTTATGTCCAGGAAGATCAGGCTGTAAGCTACCTCTGGATGAAGAGACCACTCATGGGATGTCTCACCTAAGCGGCTGAGAGCATCCAACAGATGGTTTGAGGCTCCTGCCACATGGATGGCTAGGAGATCTGCCTCCAAATGGCTGATGAGGGTCCAGATGTGGAGCACCTCTTTGCACAGCAGACGTGAGTGCGTGATACCCTGTTTGTTGAGGTAGTACATGGTCATGGTATTGTCCGTCTGTACTTGAACCACTTGACCTCAGAGTTGAGGAGCGAAAGCTGATAGTGCCAGTCTGACTGCTCTGAGCTCCAACAGGTTGATGTGGCATCGGGACTCCTCGGGGGTCCAGAGCCCATGGGCCCTTTTGTCCCCCATGTGGGCTCCCCAGCCCATGAGAGAGGCATTGGTCACAAGAACGACCATCGGCTCGGGGCGGACAAATGGAATCCCTTCCTGTAACCAGTCCTGGGTGGTCCACCAGTGGAGAGCGTCCCATATCTTCTGGGTTACAGTGATCAGCTGGTCGAAATGACTGTGGCTCTGAGTCCACTGAGCGGCCAGCTCCCACTGAAGGGGACGCATGTGCAACAGGGCCCAATGGACCACTGAGGTGCATGCCGCCATGTAACCCAAAAGGCATAGAAAGTCCTGGGCAGGGCACAATTGCCCAACCAGAAATGATTGGGCAAAGGAGCAGAGAACCTCCGCCCTGTTTGCCGGGAGCCAAGCTCTGGCTTGATGAGAGTCGAGCCCTGCCCTGATGAAGCCCATCACCTGGGAAGGCATGAGTTCTGACTTGGCCTCATTGATCAGGAGGCTGTGTTGGGAGCAGGTCTCTAGGGCCAGGTCCCTGGACCGCTCCACCTCCTGTCAGGTGAAACCTGCTAGGAGCCAATTGTTGAGGTAGGGATAAATCCTGCCCCCCCCAATGCCTGAGATGACCCGCCACCACTGTAATGCATTTGGTGAAGACCCTTGGGGCCGATGACAGACCGAACGGCATGGCTCGGAATTGTACAGGGTCCCTTCGACTCTGAAGTAGAGGAACCGCTGATGAGATGGACGGATTGGGACATGAAAGAACGTGTCCTGCAGATCCAGTGAACAGAACCACATGTTTTGCTCCAAAGATGGTATGATCTGGGACAGAGTGACCATCCGAAAGGTGTGTGACCCGAGATATTAATTCAGGTCATTCAGATCTAGAATGGGGTGCCAGCATCCCGGCCGCTTGGGCACCAGGAAGTACCTAGAGACAAAGCCTGGGTCTGCTGGAGGATCCACCACTGGAGCTACTGCCTCCTTGAGAAGGAGCTGAGCGATGTCATCTCGGAGAGCCGACTGAGTCTGGGCGGATACTCTTTCCACCCGAGTGGTGCGGGCTCAGCTTGGAGGGTACTGCTCGAATTACAGAGGCAGTCCCTGACCGACCACTTTGAGAACCCACCTGTCCAAAGTGACAGCGGACCAGGTAGAAAGGAAGTGGTGGAGCTGGGCCCCCACAGGAGGATCCAGAGCTGGCGTGATGGGAGAGGGGGAGGCAGCCCACCAGCCCGTCACTGAGCAGGCTTGGAGGAGGAAGAGGATCCAGGACCTAAACCTTGGCCTCCTTTACAGGCCTGGGAGGGCCTGGGTTTGGGCCGGGGACACCAAGCTTCAGCCTGCAGCTGTTGCTGATGCTGCTGTGCCACAGGGGAAGAGTGCCGAAAAGGCTTCTTCTTTTTCTTCTGCTGGTTCTTGCCCGAAGAACCCTTGGCAGAAGTAGCGTCCAAGGTGGCATTGGACTGCTCAATGCACTGAAGGTGACCAGCCACACCTGGGCTGAAAAGGTCGATGCCCAGGAAAGGCACATCAGCTAGTTTTTGCTGAGTATCTGCCAGGAAGGAGGAGACTCTCAGCCAAGCCCTGTGATGAGAAGCAACTGCAGCTGCCATCGAACGGGCACAAGAATCCCCAATGTCCAGGACTGTCTGAAGCTGCTGTTTGGCAACAGCTTGGCCCTGATCCCGAACCTGCTTGACCGTGGTCTGCATGTCCAAGGGGAGATGTGGGAGGATTTCATCCAAGGAGCCCAAGAGGGCGTGGGAGAAGTGCGCCATGATGAAGGCCCAAGGAAGAAGCCGCAGAGACCTTCCTGGCTGACTGGTCCAAGAGCTTGGACTCTTTCTCGGGAGGTCTGTTGGTGTCAGTGGAACTGCCAGTATGCCTGAACACAGAGGCAGTCACCAGGCTGTCGGCTGAAGGGTGCTCTGTGAACCCCACAAGGAACCCCATGGGCACTGCATACTTGTGAGCCATGTGGGCAGATGGTGCTGGGAAAGAGGCAAGGTGCTGCCAGAGTTCTAAGGCCAGGCCAACAATGAAAAGCCTCTGTCAGGTTATCCCCTCTCTTGAGGATGTCTGTGAGAGGGTATTCCACTTTTTTCTGGATTGGCTCCAGGGGCATCCCTGTGGAGTCAAAGATGAGGCAAAGAATGCCCTGAAAGGCCGAAGGACCTTCCTCTGTCTCTAACCCCCTGGCCAATTCGTCATCCCCGGGATTAGAATGCAGGCTGGTCACATCCAAATCCGAGGAATCTGGATACAATGGTCGAGTGCTCAGGTCACCCTCGACCCACCAGGGCCGGTTCAGGGTGACAGTGACCGAAAGACGTCGGGGAGGCACAGTGTCTGGCCTACCTTCTTTAGAAGGAACCCCTCCCACATGCTGCTTGGGTGGTGGTTCCACCACTATTGGTGGAGAGATCGGTTCAGGCTGAACCGGAGGTTTCCCTGTCTCCGTGGGCAGAGGAACTGACTTGATCATCTCTGAAGGAGTCGGCTTCGGTCTAGGAGGCGAAAGCCAAGTAATGGCTTGGGTGGAAGCCGGGGTTGGCTTGTGCCCGGTCAAAATCAGCTGCTACCACATGAGGTCCTTGTAGTGCCGGAGTTTCCGCCGGATCCTCTCCTCATCCAAGGAAGATGAAGACGACCGATGGTGTCGCCTCTTTTTAGAGCATTTATGGCTCTTCTTTGGCCTTTCGGTAGAGGGGGTCCGGGACCTTGATCGAGATTGGACTGGACGACTTGGTCGCTTGGGAGATAGCAGCAGGACCGGTGATTTCTTGGGGTCAGGGACCACTTCCTTGATGGGATTCCCAGCAGGCTGGGTCTCCTTGTCGGGGAAAGTAAGAAATCGGAGTTCGATTGAGAGAACCATCGACCGGAGTCGGTGACAACGGGTCGATGACGATTTCCACAGTCGACCGACACTTCAGTTGACTGGCCAGACAGCAAAGCCAAAAAGCCAGCGGCCGAAGAGGCAATCTCAACCGAGGCTGAGACTGCTGGTTCCTGGGACTGAGATCTCTCCCAATCCCAAGAGCGTCTCCGTCGGGACGAAGATGATCCCGGGTCCTTTACTCGCTTATGTGACCGAGAGGAGTGCGTGCCTACAGGACTCTCCCCCTTGGTTGGGAGAGACTGGCACAACTCTCAGAAAGAGCCCGAGAAGGTGGAGCCCGGGTTGAGCGGAACAAAGAAGCTCCAAGTAGTTTCTGTAGCCTGAGCCGCTTCCTCCTCGAATGCTTGCATTCACTCCAATTGCTCAGCGGATCCCGTAGCCGTGGAAACTGCTCACCAAGCCTACTTAGATTTCACGGGAGGGTTCTGTTTCTCCGGCCTTCCTAACTTTAGGCGTGCGAGATGGCCGTCGAGGATGTTAGGACGAAAAGCAAGACAAAGATCGCACTTTGAGATGTCATGGTCAACAACGAGACAGTAGACGTACGCAGTGTGGGGATCATTGCGCGACATCTTCTGGCCGTATGGACACCAGCAAAATCTGGGGGAAGACTTGTCTTCCATAATCGAAGCTAAATAGTCGCAATCGCTAATGCAAACTAGATGAATTTTCAGAATAACCGAAGGTTTTGAAGCCAGGGCCTACAAAATGCATGAGCAAGAGGGAGGCAACCTGAATCTTCCAGTGGAAAGGAAGATCTGGCATCATGGGGTGGAGCCAAGGGTTATACCACCCGGGTGGGTGGGAGGAGCCAGCATGAAGACTTCTGGCAAGATTTAAAGTGGAAGGGGACATGCCAAAGAGTGTGGATGAACAACATATCCACGATCCTAGAACAATAGTTACATTTTGTGGAAATAATACAAGTGCAATTGGTCCCATTTTGAGGATGGTAAGTGCTGAGGTGGAGAGCATGCAGGATAGATAATTCCCC
Organism: Neoceratodus forsteri; assembly: GCA_016271365.2. Lineage (NCBI taxonomy): Eukaryota > Metazoa > Chordata > Ceratodontiformes > Ceratodontidae > Neoceratodus > Neoceratodus forsteri. The sequence continues at coordinate 1,439,514,466 of CM057452.1, forward strand.
TTACTAGAGCTCAGAGAGGATAGGGGAACCAGGGAAGTGGAGGGTGCACAACAGGGTCCAAGCAGGGGTAGGGGATATCAAGCAGCCTTGGAACAGTTACAGGCTGAGGCAGACTTCAGGTGCAACCCGAGGGAGCTCTTAAAGATGGAATAGGTGGTAGTACATCTGATAGTTGCAGGTAGGGTATTCCAAAATCTAGGGGCACAAACAGCAAAGGCACGATCACCTGACAGTGTACGAGTTTTTGGGACAAAGAGGGGTTGCAAGTCAGCTGACCTTAGCTGGTATGATGGTAGAGCCGGCTGAAGGAGTTTGCACAGGACGGGTGGGGTGGCATTGCGGACAATTGTGTCTGTGAAGCAGCCCAAGACAAATGAGTGACAATTATCCGGGGGACAACCAGTGTAGTTGCTTATATAAATCACAGCGATGGGTAAGTCGAGGGACGGCAAGGGCAAAGTAGCAAATATTATTATAGGCCACATCCCATTTAGCAAGGCTAGTTTTTGCGGTGAGGGTAAAGATTGTCAGCCCATAGTTGAGAAAGGGAAGGAATAAACCTTTAGCAAGGGCAAGCGTGCAGCAGCAGTAAGGGACCCATGAGCCTGGTATGCAAGTCAAAGCTATTTATTTGTTGCCCTGCAGACATTTTGAATGTGTAGAGACAGGTCTAATTGGGGGGTCAAGAGTAACTCCCATTATCTAAAGCAGCATGCAGTGCCAACTGGGACACCATCAAGATTTAAGATATTGAGTGGGACAGGACATTGTTTTAGTTTAGCAGAACAGCTGAACAGCATGAGTTGAGTATGCTTTAAGTTCAGCACGAGCTTATTTGTCAGGAGCCAATGTTGTAGTTTATTGAAGTCAGCTTGTAGATTGTGATTTATGGCATGGACATCACTTGAGCTAGCTAGGAGGACCAGGTCATCAGCATATAGGGTTGTGGTGCTATGGGTAGGGACCGTTGGGAAGTCACTGATGAAAAGAGAAAATAAGATAGGGCCCAGAATAGATCCCTGAGGGACACAGATAGTGATAGGAACAGGTTCCGGTAGAGCTCTATTGTACTTAAAGAGCTGTAGTCTGCCAGTGAGATGGTTGGAAAACCAGTTTAGGGCTAGAGCAGCAACACCAAGGGAGTGAAGCTTTGTACAGAGTAGGGAGTGATTCACTAGATCGAAGGCCTTTGAGAGGTCCATGAAGACAGCCCCAGTCAGCATACCCTGGTCCATGGCAATCCTTATATCAAATGTAACTTTAGCAAAGGCTGTACCAGTTCTATGTCCTTTACGAAATCCGTCCTGTTCGGGTGACAGTAAGGTATGTTTAGACAGGTAGTCCATCAGCTGCACTTCCACCACGTTTTTCAGTATCTTGCTAAGAGCAGACAGGATGGCTATAGGATGGTAGTTTTCTATGCGTTTCCGGTTGCCCTGCTTGAAAACAGGAACAACCTTTGCTACTTTCCAGATTGCAGGAACAAGCCCGGCAGTGAGGGAGAAGTTAAGTATATGGGATATTGGGTGCGCTAGCAAAGGGGCCCCAATCTTTAGGAGTTTTGGTTCAAGGTCATTGTGTCCAGCACTCATATGAGAAGAAAGGCCAGCAAGAATCTTCTAGGTTTCCCTCACTGAGATGGTTTTAAGATAGAAAGGTGGGCGAGACAAAGAAAGATTCTGGAGGGGAGGAATGGTTAGAGGTAGAGGACTCATCATTGTCAGTAGTAAACAGGGAAGTGAATGCTGAGAGATCAGAGAATTGCTTGTTAAAGGCACTGGCGATGGTAGTAGCATTATTGCAATTTCTACCATCGACAATCATATCCATAGTATCACACCAGCTATAACCCCCCCCGACTATGGTTTTAATGGTGCACCAGAAGTATTGCGGGTCCCTAGCAGAGAATAAGAGGGCAGCCTTGCAGTATTCATGCTTGGCATTAGGTATGTTTTTTTTGCAGATGTTTCTTAGAGGATTTAAATTTACCCCAGTGCTTATCGCAGGCTTTCATGAGTCCCCATGCAACCATTTAGTGATAGTCTCTCTAACTCTCTTTTTGACATGAGGTGCATGCTTATCCTGCAGAGAGGGGAGGATGTTTAGAAGCTTGTCAAGAGGACTTGTGACGGTCATAGCAGAGAGTACTGTGGCCCAATCTGTAGTTGCAAGATCTGGAAGAAAGAGAGCAGAGTTAAAGTGGGAGAAGTCTCTCACTTGTATAATTTTATAGGGCACTTTGGGAGAGGAGACTCTCCAAACGCAGTAGATGGGGGAGTGGTCAGATATGGAGTCAGGAAGGACTCCAGATGCTGAGATCCTATCAGGCCTGTTTGTCAGAATCCAGTCGAGGAGTGTTCCTCGACTCCCATTGGGGTGGTTTCATGTGGGCTCACCGATGAGCTGAATAAGGCTGAGGGCCACCACATCAGCAGTGGTTCATTCTGCTGGACATGGTCACCAGACCAGTTTAGATTGAAGTCACCACATATAAATACCTCATTTGAGGTGATTTTAGGGCTAATGTTATCAAGCAGATGGGAGAGCCCCTTGATACCCTGCTCTGGAGGGTTGTACATGCAGATGATGTGAATTTTTTTGGCATTCCCTAGTAGGAGAAGCCCATGAAGGAATTCACAGGTGGCAGAGGGGGGAGCCAAGTCGTACTGGATTAGGGATATGTTAAGGTGACTTTTGTAGTATATCAAAAGACCACTCCCACGCTTTTTACCCAAGTGATCGCGGCGCAGGAAGCTAAAATTGGGGAACATGAGGGCTGAGTCAGGGGTGGCAGGTTTCAACCCCATTTCCGTGAGACACAGAATATCAGGGTTATAGTGGTCAACCCAGGCAGTCAGTTCAGCTTGATTGTGGATGAGACTATGAACATTGAGATGTGCAATTTTAAGACCCTAAAGAGAGGACCAGGAGGAGGTGTTAAAAGGCCTGTTGTGAGGTAGGTCTGGGGTTCAATTCAACATCTCCAGCAAGGAGGATAAGGAGAGTGGAGAACCAGAGGAGGTGGCACAACCAGGTCCTCCTGTAAGGTATTTTATGAGGATGGTATCGCGAGCATTTGAGTAATCTAAATGCAATTCTCATAGAATTTGGTGGGAAGCACCAGATGGGTCACACATTTGCTTGCCACGAGGCTATAAGATTGGAATAAGAATAGTTATCAGTGTGGTGCATCTTCAGAGGGTCTACGTATGGTGGGAAATAAGACAGTAGTGAATTACAGGGAACACAGGGAACAGAATAGGTAGGCTAGGAAGAACATTGAGGCTTTTTTAATAGCAGGTGCCTCAGGAAGGAAGTATTCGGTAATGCCTAGTTAAGTGACAGGTCTAGATAAGGTAGAGTAGAAGCCATAAGTAGAACCTAGTTAGCGTGGAGATGAGAAAGTAAAATTGAAGTAGGCAAGGGCAGGATAATTTCTTATTGACAGCCTGTAAGATTTAAAGTTAAGTGATATGTCAGAAAGATAGAAAGATTCTTGCCTTTTGAGTAGTGCTGTCTTTGGAACAGTGCCCTCAAGTGGTAGAGATGTATAACTTGCAAATGGGAAAGTGGGGAGAAAAAGAAAAAAAAAGTTTAACAGGCAGACAGAGCTTTGCTGGCTGTAAGACCTTGGAGGGGTCTCTGCCCTGTGTCTCAGCAGTACCTGCAGTTTTGGTCAGACCTAGGGTGAGCTTTTGGGTCCCTCAGGCGTGGGACTAACGATTTGTGAGCCCAAATGATGCCCAAGTCCATATCAGGTGGTAAGTCTAGAATTTATTTGATAAACCTATCCATGAGTTTGAGCATGTTGCCCGATTCTGTGCCTTAGGGAACCCCATGGATGCGGAGGTTATTCCTCTGATTGTGATTCTTGAGGTCCTCTAGTTGTTGCTCAAAAAGCTCCTCCCTGCAGTGCAGATCTAAAAGAGCTGTATTATGTGCATCAGTAGTGGTGGCGCAGTCCGACAGGGATTTTTCAATATCTCCTGTCCATTGTTGTAGTAAATTAATGTCCTTAAGGTCCTCCATTACTTTCATTTCTAGTCTCTGGAGTGCTTCATTGATTTGCTGCAGAGTTGTACACAGTTTCTTAGAAGTTATTGAGCACGCAGGTTTGCCCACATCACTAGCTGGTGAAGTGGAGGCCGGGGTTGCAGTTGCGGCCTGCCGCACGGTCCAGCCCGGGTCATCTAGTTTGTGGTTTTGTGATTTAGATGAGCCACTGGGTGGATTATCTCTGCCTTGATGTCTGGAGGATATGATAAAGTCTGTAATTTTTCTGTTGGATGTCAGATTGGCATCTAGAAATTGGTGGATTGCTGTAGATTAACTCGTAGTCGGAACAGAGCTCAGGGACTATGCTGCCATTAAGCAGGTGATGTCACCAGAAGTCCCCCCCCAAGGAAGCTTTTGATGGAATCCCTCTCCCTCCCTCCCCAAAGGAGCTCCTGAAGGATTAGCTGCCCCTAAGGTATAATAATATAATAATAATTTTTATTTATATGGCATCTTTCTGTTTCCAAGGCGCCTTACATATAAAACAATTAAAAACCATTATAAAATTCAATAATACTCGACACAGCCAAAAGTCATAATCAAACAGACTGTTCAGTTCTCCAAAAAGGCTTTTTGCCAAAGAAAAGTTTTCAAACCATTCTTAAATTCCTCCACAGAAGTGCACTCCCGTAACCGGCGGGGTAGAGAATTCCAAAGGGTGGGAGCAGCATAAGAAAAAGCTCTAGCACCAGATGATTTCAGATTCACCCTTGGAATCTCTAGCCACCCCTCCGCAGAGTGATTGATCAGGGCAGTAGGGTACCAGAAGTTCTTTCAGATAGACCAGACCCTCACCGTGTAGGGCTTTAAAAGTCAGCAAATCAAATTTAAAGGTGATCCGCCACCGTATAGGCAGCCAGTGCAGTTCGCACAGCACCAGAGTAATATGACAGGATCTACTCGAGCCCATCAAAAGCTGGGCTGCTGCATTCTGCAGTAGCTGCAGGTGACGGATTTCAACTCCTGAAAGCACTAGATAAAGGGAGTTGCAGTAGTCCAGGCGCGAGGACATGAAGGCGTGGACCAAAGTTGGAAGGTCGTCAGACGGATCCAGATGCCTAACCCTGGTGATGTTCCTAAGATGATAAAAGGAGGTCTTGACAACAGCTGACACCTGTGACTGCAGTGTCAGTCTGTCATCAAGAACCACCCCTAGGTTACGTACCCGTTCGGAGGTCAGGAAAGAGAGACCGCCAAGAAAAATTCTGGAAGGCGCATCAACACCCGATTCCGCCTATCTGTCGACTCAGGTCCACAACCAGTACCTCTGTCTTTTCCGAGTTCAACTTCAGCCATCTAGAATCCATCCATTCCTGGATTTCTTTCAGACAGCTGTTAAAGACTGAGAGAGCTCCATCCTGGTTGGGAGCAAAAGAAAGGTATAGCTGGGTATCATCTGCGTAACAGTGAAACCTCAGCCCATACCTTCTTACAATGTCTCTGATGGGTAGCATATACACTGCGAATAACATGGGTGACAGTACGGAACCCTGAGGCACCCCACACAACAAAGCCGTTGAGTCCAAGGAAAAAACCCCGGACACAACTCTGTGTGATCTCCCTGTGAGGGACGAAGTGAACCATCTTAAGAGGTTCCCGATATTCCACATATATGCCTCAGGTGTTCTATCAACACCACGTGATCCACGGTGTCAAAAGTTGAAGAAAGATCAAGAAGAACCAAGATGTAATGGCTCTTCCAATCTCTCACCATCAGGAGATCATTGAGCACTCGAACTAGTGCTGTCTCAGTACTATGTCTTTTACGAAAACTGGACTGGAGGGGTTCATAGATGTGATGGATGGTCAAATGGTCCTCCAGTTGTGCTACCACTACTTTCTCAATCACCTTCCCAACAAAGGGAAGGTTAGAGATAGGTCTGTAGTTTGCGAAACAGTCTGGGTCCAAGGTAGCTTTCTTCAAGAGTGGCGTCACCACCGCCTCTTTCAGGGAGCTAGGAAACTCACCCAATTCCAAGGAGCACCAGACTATCCGCACAAGAACTGGACTGATGATGTCACTACAACCCAAAATTAGGGAGGTCGGTCCAGGGTCCAAACTACAGCACGTAGGGTGCACACTCTGTATAATCCTCATGACATCCATGAACTCTGGTTGACTGAAGGAACTCCAGAAAAATTGGGGCACAGTGATCTTGCACCGATCCACAGCAACCCCCCTAGAGTGTGCTGGCTTCAAATCCACCCTGATGTCAGCCACTTTACTTGTAAAGAATCGAGCAATTTCATCGCACTCTAACTGCGAAAAAGCTTTGCAAACTTGCAGACAGGCTGGGTTGCACAGTCTGTCCAGAGTTCGAAATAGTTGAGCTGGTTGATTCCGAGCAACTGCAATCTCCCTGGACAGGATTTCTGCCTTCTTACGGGTGATTGCAGATTGATAGACTGAGTAACGGTCCATCAATCTAAGGTGGTCGGCAACAAGAGTGGACTTTCGCCAGCAGTGCTCTAACCTTCACCCCTGTCTCCGCATCTCCCTCAATGTCCCATCAAACCAAGGGGACTTGGGGTGAAGGGAGAGGGGCGCACACGGACTGGAGCAGTAGAATCCAGAGCCCCTGTAACAGCTGTATTATAAGCTGACACTAGAGTCTCTGGATCATTGCTTGCCAGCGTGGGGGATGAGAGGTCAAGTACCACCGCAAGGCCTTGGGAATTTATATCCCGTAAAGGGCGGTACCTAACCATCTCCACGGGGAAGGCCTTCTGGGGGGGGGGGTGCAAAAAATGAAAATTACGCACCTACCGTAATTATGATCTTTCTGTGTATCTTCACCATTCATCACATCTGGGTACATGGCCAGAAGTTATGACCCTGTGGGAGCTCCTTTTTTTTTTTTTGGTAGGTGGAGCCGACGCATCATCGGCGCTGCCCTCGAGGCCGACGAACTGTGTGGCACTCGCGGGTTGGCCGTTAGGAGCTGTCGACGCTGCCTGCCTGCCAGTTCTGAGTCGCCGGAGAGGTAAGAGGAAGGGAGTGGAGGGTGGGACAAGAATGTCCAAGGGACAGGAAAAAGGAAAAGATATAAAACTAAAATGAGAAATAACGACTGAGAGGACAGAAAGAGAGAAGTCGGAAGCTAAAGGGATTGGGAGGGGCCCCAATCTCTGGAAATAGAGGAGGGAGGTAGGGTGAGGTAAAGAATTTAGGAGGTAGGAAGAGAGGGGAAAAGGTTAAACACATCCCAGACCCTGGTCCGTCTCCAGATTGTATAGGAACAGCAAGGAGTAGCCAAAGGGTTCTTGCCAGAATTCAAGGCACAGAATAGCTGGCAAAAACTCCATATGAGCAGAATCGGCTATTCTGGAAGAAGGACAGGGCACAGAGAATTAACACCCTCTCAAGAAAAGATTTTTGGTGAAAAAGGAAACCTTTTTTTTTTTGTAATAAAAGATGGTCCAAAGGACAAGGAAAAATAAGATGGACGGGAAGAAGGAGGAGAAGAGAATGGAGGGCAACTGCCAACTCCCACCCCACAGGCATGGAGCTAACACACTAGAGAAGGAGTGCCCCCCCACGCTGACCACTCTCCCCAGAACCTTATCCCCCTATGTGCCCCTGTTCACCCCACTCCTAACAAAGAAAGGAAGGGGATGAGGTTGGGCACAGAGAGGGAGGTGGACCCAGAGACTGGGGCCCCAGGGGGATGGAGGGCGGGATTGTGATGAATGGTGAAGATACACAGAAAGATCATAATTACAGTAGGTACGTAATTTTTATATCTTATCTGTCAGTCTTCACCATTCATCACATTTGGGTGAGTGCCGCCTCCGAAGGGGGGGTTTCCTTTACACCCTAAGGTACAAAGTCCCTTAGCTCTCAGTGAGTGACATACTAAGAGGGAGAACCTTCAGGGCCTGGAGAGGTCCGAGAGTGGGGAGAGTGAGACAGGAACCCCCCGGAGGGGGAAGGAAGTTGCCCCAACAAATGCCGTCTCGCTCTATGGGAGCAGAGATAAGTTCTCTGGTGACCGGAGTTAATCACCCTATGCTGGGCCAAGGGTGACAACCGGGAAAGATGCAGCCATGCCATCCTCCTAGTGCAGATTGCTGTCTCTATGACCCTGGTAGCTACCTCGTTGGCATCATAGGATGCCCTCGCTTGGTGCCTTGCTAGCTCCAGGCCATGTGCAGAGAGTGCAATGTCTTGTCTGGTTTGCTCCATATCAGGCAACGAGGCTAGGAGTTGACCTAGCCTGGACCACAAGAACCTGTCATAGACTGCATAGTGGGCCTGATGTGCAGAAATGGAAAGCAACAACCATGCTGAGTAGAAAGCCCTCCTACCCCAGAAGTCAAAATATGAGGAATCTTGATCTGGGGGCCAGTCACGGTGAAGGGCGCGAAGCCCATCGGAAGGGTCCAACTACGTCAATCCAGACTGCGGATGAGGCATGGAACCTGGAGACTCCAGGGGGGTGCAATACCGCTGGCAGAGATCCCTAGGGGCAGGAACTCCGGAGAAGGGCCTCTGCCAGGAGCGCAACGACACTTCCAGAAAGGGAGCAGGCCGGGGGGGGCACCACAAGGGTAGCCTCGCTGAAATCGCCTAGAAAGGCATGCACCGAGTGCTCTGGTCTGCTTACAGTGGAAGGGGTGAGATGCAAGTCCTCCAACATCCTCATGAGGAAACGTTGATACTCAGTGAGATCAATGGCTGGAGAGATGTGGACAGAAGGCTCCTCTCCCCCAGAAGAGGGGGATGAAGAGTTGGAGGGCGCTGACTGCTCAGAGTGCGGCTGCTTGGGGGGAGGTTGAAAAACCTGTCTGTCCTTTGCCCTAACGTAAGCTGGGAACTGAGCAGCCACAGCCCTGAACTGCTACCAGGAGAAAGGCCCACTAGGACAAAGGATGCCTGGGAGCGCAGGAGAATGTGGCAGAGGGATGGGGAAAGAGCCAAGAAGAGATGTCGGCTGACCTCCGCCTGGGCTAAGGAGTGGACCAAGAGCACCCAAAGAAGAAAGTGCTCCGGAAGACTCCACAGCTGACAGCTGAACAACCATTTCAGTACTGCCTTGGTTGTGCCCAGAAGAATCCCCCCTGTGAGGCGACCGGGGCCGTATAGGTCCAGAAGGACAGTCCCCTGCCTCAAAAGAATGGAGCTCTCTCAAAGAGACCGAGGAGGAAGAGCGGAGATCCACACTACAGCTTCTTCCAGAGCCTGGGTTGGCCCCAGAAAAAGGTCGCTGTGCAGACCCCATGCCCCTCGGCCCTTCTGAGTCCGAAAGAGCCCTCCTCCTCCTTGAGGGGGCCAGCCTAGGTAGCTGACAGCCCTGGCCAGCATGTGAGGGAGCTATCCAGGGCACAGTACCGTACCCTCCCCTCCCATAGAAGCCTTGATCAGTCCCAAAGTTGGGTGATCCAGGCACACCACAGGCAGGGGTACCACTGCTGAGGGGTCAGTGAACCCACCAAGACCAGGCTGCAGAGCAATGGTGGCCTGCACCACTGCCCGCTGGTCAGCACCCCTGACCCCAGTCTCGGCAGCCACGACCCCATCTCATAAGGGGACTGACTCCGGCTTGTCGAGGACACTACAGGGCTGCCCACATGAACAGTCAACCCCAAGGAGTCAGACTACTCGTCTGACTCAGAGCCTAACTCCGCCTCCGAAGAGGTAGAGGCCGAGGCCCTGTACCAGACCGCAGGAGGGCGCCTGGTGCCTTCCTTGCCAAATGGGGTGCCGGATTCTGAGATCACGCCTGAGCCAGTGCCCCCCACAGCACCGGAAGCGGTATCTGTGGAGGACACGGCCCTGGCCCGAACAGCAGCCCAGAGTCAGAACCAGTCATGGCGCCGTCTGGACCCATGGCACCGCGAGTGGCGCTGAGGGTGGGAACAGCACCGACGATGGCTCTGATGGTGCCATCGGCACCGCTCGGCTCCATGTCACTGCGCACAGTGCCGAGGGCAGGGGCGGTGCCCATGACGGCACCGACAGCAGAATCCAAAGTCCCCATGACACCGAATCCTGAGGTGGACATGGTATTGTGCTCAACCTCCCACAGCGCCGCTAGCAGTACTGGCACCACGAATGGTGCCGACAGCAGCCACGGTGCCGAGTGACAAGCTGGTGTCGCCGACAGCTCCGTCAGAGCCCACGGCGCCACGAACGGTGCAGAGGCCCACAATGGCGCTGACTGACAGTGCCGACCCGGGCCTTGCGAACCGCAGGTCCGACACTGGGGGAGCTTTCAACCCCAAAGGGGCGATTGCCTTGGCGGTGCCTCCCGCCAGCCCCCCGAAAGGAGCGGGATGGGCCTCCTGCACTGCGGAAGGAGCCTCAGCAATGGCCAGGCTACTAGAAGCCGAGGCTCCCTCCTACTCGGTCCGTGTAGAACCGGGAGGGGACCCGGAGGAAAGGCCAAGAGTACGTGGCTTGGCCCAATGAGTGTGCACCCGACCCCCGAAAGTCGGCGGAGCTCGCCCCACTTTCCACGCACGTTGTTCAATGATCTGGTGGTCCATGGAGAAACAGGCGTCACACGAATCCATGTTGTGAAGCGGGCCAAGACACGTAAGGCAATGGTCGTGCTGGTCGGTGATGGAAAATTTATGGCTACAAGGGCACCGTCCATGGGGAGCCATCCCGTCTTCGAAGTCTTCTTGCCCTCCGACCCAGACATGACCTATGAGGAAAAAAACACCAAAAACAGACTCGACCTTGCCAAGAATAAAACTAAATGGAAAGATCTTACCAAGCAACGTTGAGTAAGGCAACTAGAACTGGCAGGAAAGGAGCTGTTGGACTGCGGCACGGAGGAATAATAATGAAAGACGAAACTGCGTAAGCGGTAGGCCTCAAGTTCTGCAGAGCTTCCGCACAAAGTGACCTTGATGGCGGGAGACGAAGAACTGGCAGGCAGGTGGAGTCGACAGCGCCTAACTGCCAACCCGCGAGCGCCACACAATACATCGGCCTTGAGGGCGGCGCCGATGGTGCGTTGGCTCCACGTACCAAAAAAAAAAAAAAGAGCTCCCGCGGGGTCATGACCTCCGGCCATGTACCCAAATGTGATGAATGGTGAAGATTGACACAGATAAGATCTAAACCCCATGGTGTAGTGATCTGGCCACCCGACAGGTTCCACCCCCACGTCGGAGGTTTCGATTCCTAGAAGGAAGATTAAGTCCAAAGAGTGTTCAATTTATGTGTAGTAGTGGAATCCACCTGTGTAAGGCCCAGAGATGTCATTAACTGGAGGAAGTGTTGACCAAAGTGAGAGAGTTCATTGTCGACCCAGGCGTTGAAATCGCCCAGAATCATCAATCTGGGCAATTCAAATGCCGTGTCGATGACGAAAAGTTATCAGGGGTAGATTAGAAGGGTTGAGCATAGCAGTTAGATATGAGAGAACCCATGGCACGCATTAGCTGAAGTTGCAGGTCCCAGGATGCAGGGAATCCTGAAGAACAATAAGAAAGTTTCAGAACTGGTCCTGTGCCTTGCAATGCATGCCTACCACAGTCTTAGTGTGCCTTGGAGTAGTACTGTGACACTATAGCCAATCTGATCCAGAATTCAGAACCAACTCCTGCACAAAAGAAAAATTGGGGGAGGTGTTAGCACTTCTAGAATCAGAGCTAATGCGAACCCTGAGAAGCTCTAGAAGAGAACCTCTTCTCTATATGGAGGAAGAAAGGAGGTAGCTGTCAGTGTCTGCCTTCTCCCTCTAGAGCTTAAGAAGAAGGGAAGAACCCCCCGACCAGAATCCTAGAGCCCTCTGGGGTGCCAGCTGGATATTGGCCCTTTGGTAAAGGGTAATGGCAAACAAGGAGGTGGTACTGTCCAGAAGCCTGGCCATGAGGGGAAGGTGGGTGGGAAGTAGTAATGAATGGTGAAGATATCTTGAAGATCAAGAATTACGGTGAGTATGTCATTTTCATATCTTCCAGAGATTAATCTTCACCATTCATTACTGGTGGGTGAGTACCAAGCTGTCACCTAGATGGCATAGGCACACCCTGAGTGACAAGATCCCTCAGCTTCTTGTGGGGGATACACAAGAGAAGAAGGCCCCTCACAGGTTTGGTGGGACCAGAGAATGGTCAGGGGCAGGCGGGCACTCCCATGATCTGGTAGATGGAATGTGCCTCGCTAATTCTGCCCGACCCTGGGGGAGGAAAAGTGGGCCCCCTGGAATGGTAAGGCAATCACCCAACGCCAGGCCAAGGATGATAACCTGGAAAGGCAGATGTCCACCTAATGTAGACCACTGTTCCCACAAGCCTGGATGCAACCTCATTGGAATTGTAAGACATCCTTGAATGGTGTCTCGCTAGCTCCAGGCCACGGGTGGAAAAGCTGATGGCCCACCTGATTGCCTCACTATCAGGCATGGATGTCAGGAGTTGACCCAGCATCACCCATAGGTGCCTGGCATAGGCAGCTTGATGTACCTAGTGTGCTGAAATGTACAAAGAGAGGTGCACTGCCAAGAACCCTCGTCTACCCCAGTGATCAAACTTGGCTGAGTTGGAGTCTGGGCAGCAGGCACGCCTTGGGCGATGATACCCAGAGGTGGTGTCCAGCAGCTCCACTCCTGAGGTAGGATGGGGTATAGCACCTGGAGATCCCAAGGGAGCTCAGTACCTAGATCCCAAGAGAGCACAGTCCCTTGGGGCCAGAATACGGGCTGAGGGGTTCTGCTAGACACTGTGCGATGCCTCTGTAAAGGGTTGAGGCCACGGAGGGATCACGGAAGATTCTGAACTGTATTCTCTGGGGAATGACGGTGTTGCACGTGCAGGGTTGTGACCTACAAAATGGGACAGGCACAGCTCCTCCATCATCTCTGATAGAGAAAACTGATAGGAGGTAAGATCAGCGTCAGAGTTAAAGTAAATGAAGGTATCCCCTTCCTCAGAGTAGGAAGTCAGAGATTCAGAAGAGCTGTGTTCAGAAGGAGGCAATGCAGGGGGCTGAGGTCTGAAGATGACCTCATGCAGGGCTCTAAGGTACCAGGGGTATGCAGCCACCATCACCCTGAACTGTTCCCAAGTCATAGGCCCTGCAGGGCTGGAAAAACCTGGGAGAGAAGGAATGGGAGGCAGAGGCAGAGGTAGGGGAGAAGGAGAACGGTTATGAGAGACCACACCAGCACCTCTGCTAGGGCTGCAGGAGCGAGCAGGGGACCTTTCCCTAGGGAAGGGGCTGTGCAGACTACCCACTGAAGGTCGCCCAACTGTGGAGAGGCAAGCTGAGTGGTGCCCTTGGGGGAAACCTCCCAGGTGAGGAGATTGGAGCTGTGCTGGTCCACAAAGGTGGCCCCTATCCCCACCGATTTCAGATCCTGCCTGACTAGGAGGGGAGAGAAGACCTGAATCAACACTCCTGCTTCTTCCTGAGCTACCAGCTGCTCTGGGAACAACATGGAGTGCTGACTCAGACCTCCTGACCCGTGCCCCACCAGACAAGGACCTGCCCCTCGACAAAGGCCTAATAGGAGCTGAAGAGGCCACGGGAGGAGGATGGGAAGCTTCGGCAATGCTAGCGGCTCTGGAACTCCCCACATCACTGATGCCTGAGTTAATGCCTTCCGTGGCACTGGAAACAGGGCTGGCTCTGGAGGCGGCGCCGTCCCCAGACCTGGCACGGTGCTTGGCGTCACCCTCTCCTTCAGCATGCTAGCAGTGCCAGAGGACAAAGGGAGGATGGCACCAGAGTTGGCACTGTGCTGGGGGCTCCCAGACCCTACAGAGGGCAGTCCCGGGGTTCTGGAGACCCAGGAAACCTATCGGCATCATCCCAGTTGTTGTCCAAATCTGAGGACGAGACCAGAGAGATCACCAGACAGGCCACCCCGGGGACTCCCCCTCTCCCCAGCACTGCAAGTGGTGTCAGAAGAGGATCCAGCTACATGACCAGCACCGCCCTGCTCACTGACACCAGGAACAGTGTCAGGAACTGAGGTGGCATTGAGCCGCGGTGCCAAGGAAACCACCAGTGCAGGCCCAGCATATAGCTGAGACCTCGACACTGGGGCATCCAGGCCCCCAAGGGGGCACCAGACTGTGAGGGGTGCATAGCCAACCCCGCAGAGATCAACTGTTCACCCGACCCCTCATGCAGGCCTGCAGTTCTAGTGAGACCAGAACCAGCCGAGGCCTGCTCTCCCTCAGTACATATAATACTGGGGAGAGATGCGGGGGAAAGGCCTAGGGACCTGACTCTGGTGCAGTGCTGGCCTCCAAAAGTCGGGGTGGTCCCAACCCAACTTCAAGGCGCGCAACTGGAGGATCCAGAGGTCCATCGAGAAGCAGGCATCACACTAATCCATGTTATGATCAGGACCCAAGCAGGTCAAACAATGATCAGGCGATTGGAAATGGTCATGAGCTTGCTGCAGGAGCACCAATGCACAGGGGCAAGCTCTGATTTCAATTTACTAGACCCTGGACTGGACATGACCAATGGAGAAAAATAAAAATAATGAAGAAAAGGGACTCCTGATGCCACATCGGACAGAATCGGCATTGAAAATGGAGATGAGACATACGGCATTGAGAGAAGCGGTGGCTTACAGAACTGATGCAGTAGTCCTAACAGAAGTCAGTGAGGCTCACACGAGATGCACATTCGATGTCTGGTAAAGCAGAAATGAGGAGACTGGGGGGCCGGTGTCTGTTACTGGCCATACTGTGAGTACCACGCTGTATGCTGACCTCGAGGGCAGAGCTGTCCCCGACATTGGTCCCCCTCCTCAAAAATCTTAAAGCTACACACTCCTGCGGGATCTGGCACCTCCAGCTTACAACCACCAGTAATGAATGGTGAAGACTGATCTCTGGAAGATCAACAAGTTTTGCTTAGAGGATGGGATAATCTGGTTCAGAGTTACCATCTGGAAATGAAAATTCTATACTCACTAATTCTTGATCTTCCAGAATATCTTCACCGTTCACTCACACCTATGGGTCTGTGCTGGAGGCTCTAGGATCCCGTGAGAGCAAAGTCTTTTGCAGTCTACAGCTTGGGGTACAGACATCAGTGCCGGCATCGCCCACGAGGCAGACGTAATGACGAGGTGCTCTTGGGCTGGCCAGTAACTGACCCCGGCCCCACCTTCCTTGGTTCTGTTTGCTAGTAGAGAAACAAGTGGGAAAGGAAAAAAAGAGAGGGACTAAGCTGTAGCCCAAAGAGATAGGGATAGGAAAAGGATATAGGATATAAAATCATAATACAACCCGACCACCAATTTAAAGAAAAACTAAGAAGTGGGCCTAAGGGGCACAAGGTAGTGGGTAAAAAGGGAGACAGAGCCTACAAGCCACCTGACAGAAAGGCAGAAAGAGCAGCAGCCCTGGTATGGGGCCCTGGCTAGCAGAAGAGAGACTAGACGAAACTCCCAAGAATGGTTAGAAAAGAAGGTCTTTTGTGCACTGTACAAGAACAGGTGAGGTTAATAGCATAGGAAGAGACATCCTTTTGCCACCCCTTAAAGAGACAGAAAGAAGGTGAAAACAAGGAAAGTACAGTTATGTATGAACTTACTGTAACAGTAGATCTTCGAGAGGAGCTCTTGCAGCAGGCTATTACAATAAGGACTATGCCGCAGGCACTAGGACCCACCGGAAAACTTCTCAGCCAGCAGTACCCTCCAGGGACCACTCTCAATGTCGGCTCCACCCTGATGTCAGCCCTGGTATAAAAGGGGGCAGACCCAGCTCCACCTCAGTTCCCCTGCCAAGACCCACGAATGAGCCCTGATGAGAAGGAGACGAAGCCTGAAGATGACGATCTGCACACCTCATTTTGGGGGATGGAGAGCGGAAAAGCAATGCCTGCTGCAAGAGCTCCTCTTGAAGATCTACTATTACTGTAAGTTCTACATAACTGTACCATCTTTACTGAGTGGGGAGCCTTGGCAGGCTAATACAAGGACTGAATCCCAAGCAGTCCCTCGACAAGGAGGTATCCGATCCCAGGAGGTGGAAGAGAAGAAGCTGGACACAGTAAATCAAGACAAGAGTCCCTGACGGACTGCCAGGCCGAAGCTGGCATGGTGTCTGGATGCAATGTCCAAGCTATAGTGCTTTATGAAAGTATGCACTGAATTCCAGGTAGCAGCCACGCATTTGTCCCTAATAGAGACATTCCGCAGAGCGGCAAAAGAAGCTGACACTCCTCTAGTGGAGTGACCCCTAACCGGGCCTGGAAGGGGATTATTGTACTTCTCATAACAGAAAGTAACGCAGTGGACAATCCACTTGGAAATAGACTGCTTGGACACCGGTTTACCCAAGTGTTATGGCGCAAATGCCATAAACAGCTGCTCCGATTTACAGTGATGAGCCGTTCGTGTAAGGTAATACCTCAGCGTCCTGTGGACGTCCAAAGTGTGAAGGAGAGCTTCCCCTCTGTTAGAGGGAGAAGGGAAATAAACTGAAAGGTCAACCGACTGGTTGAGGGTCAACTCCGAGACCACTTTAGGAAGAAACTTAGGATTCGTTCTTAGGGAAACCCTTTGCCTATGAAAAATTAAATACAGCTCTTTATACATCAGAGCCTGAAGCTCGGAAACTCTTTGAGCTGACGTAATGGCAACTAAAAAGCAAACCTTCCAGGAACGAGAACGCAGCTCACAGTCTGCTGCAGGTTCAAACAGGGGGAGCGTAAGCTTCTCCAACACAAATAGGAGGTCCCAGGGAGGGATAGGATCCGGAATAGGAGGTCTCATGTGTAGAATCCCCTGTAAAAAGGTGCGGTCCACATCCAATTGGGCTAAGGTTCTATTTCCCAAAAGGGCGTGATAAGCAGAGATGGCCCACATGTGTGCCTTTATGGAGGAGTAGCTCAAGCCTTATTGGTATAAGGAGCGGAGATACTGCAATGCTGAGTTCACCGGGCAGGTAATGGGATCCAGACGGTGAGACGACGCCCATAAGCAGAACCGCTTCCACTTCATAGCATAAGTGGAGCGCGTAGAGGGCTTCCTCACTGAAACGAGTATGTCCACCATCTCTGGAGATACCCCATACCTGGACTTTGCTACGTCCGAAGGAGACAAGCATGAAGGTGCAAAGACCGAGCTGGATGACCAGCTACCTCTGATCTTGGGACAGCAACTGCGTAGCATATTGGTAGAAGGGATTGAGGTTCCATGGACAACTGCTGAAGCAGTGGGAACCAAATCTGCCGAGGCCACAGCGGGGCGATTAGAATCATCTGAGCCCCCTCGGCCTGTAACTTTTTTTTTTTTATACTTCAGCTTTTATTGATATAATGTTGTATCATCCAGGTTCACAAGAACAATACATATAGCCATATAGATTGTACATCAAAAAAAATACCATCCTTAACTATGTCTGAGCACAGCCCGCTGCCAACAACTGGGCTGCTCCCAAAGAAATAAAATATTACAATACATACCTGGTTTTATATTTTAACAGGACAAAAGCATGTATCATCTTACAATACTATAACTGTTTTGTCCAATACCTTAACAAGGTTTCCGATAATAGAAACCACAAATCTCAACCAGTTTATATAGATTCAGAGTTCCTAACCCATACTGGGCTATTAGAAAAGAATAAAGGAAGGAGAAGCAGAAAGAAAAAAAAAAACCTTCTCCCCTACTCTCTGTCTTTCCAACCAATTGTAGACCCCGGCCCCCAAGTCAGTGAGTACGTGCTCCTTAGCTGTAGGAGGCAAGACTAAAGACTGACAGATCTCAGTTGAGGACATTAACGAGTTTGACAATTTTGCTCTTTGACAGAGCAAAGTCAATAAAATCACCTTGTTCCAAAACTCTATTAAAATAGACACCCCTCTTTACCCGAGCCACGGAGTAACACTGGTCACCCAACTCCCCCTATTTCTCCATCCTCCCAAGCAAGAAGCTCCCACCTGGTCCACCTATTATTGAACTGTGAGGCTCTCAAATTTAAAGAAAAGGTGATTCTTTCATATGTTTTAATATTGCTCACCAGGTCCTTCCATTCTGATTCCGTAGGCGCCTGCGGGGAAAGCCATTTCCTGGAAATCGCCTTGCAGGCAGCTGCAGTCAGAATATTCCAGAGGTATTTAGCCTCCTGCCCTCTGATCTCAAGAGGGAACAAGCCCAGAATCACATGCTCTGGGCCCATTGGGCTTTCAATGTTGAATATTCCACGCAGGCGCCCTAGAATGCTACTCCAGAATTGATTGAGCCGAGGGCATAACCAAAAGATATGGGCCTGTGACGCCGGGGAAACACCACACTCCTGCCAACACGAGGGTGTGACCTGCGGATTCCATCTAGCTACCTGTTCAGGAACCCGAAAGTACCTGCTTCTAAGCTTCCACACAAATTCCCGCCACCCCGGCGACGAAGTAGTGTGCCAGGCATTCCCAAAGGACTGCAACCACCTCTCGTTGTTTAATCTTATCCCTCGTTCCTCTTCCCACCTTACTTTAATATATTTTGTAGAGTACTTACAATCATTAATATAGTTTTTGTACAGCACCGAAATCGCTTTCTCCCCCTTCCCCGATCTCCAAATCCCCTCAAACACCATCGGTTGAGAGATTTCCCCTGTAGTCTTGATGGTGTCACGCAAATGTTTTGTTATGTAATCTCTGATCTGAAAATAAAAAAGAAGATCTTTGTGCGACCATCCAAACTTGACTACGGCCTCTTCAAACGTTAAGATTTGATCTTCCTTTAGAAACTGCCAGGGGGCCTTGCAACCACCCTTCTCTTTACGACTATACCAGGGGTCCCTATGGGCCACCGTGTGCAAGGCACTTTGCGACCAACTCTGATACTTCCACTGGTAGGCCCTAGAGGCCCCTTTTTCACAGCTCTTCCTACTTCCCTCAAGAGCTGCCATCGTACCGCAAAATAAAACAGGCAGAGTATACAATGTTGTTACATGGGCAAAAAACTGGGCCAATAAAGGAGGAGATCTGGGTACTGCGAGGTCGATTGACTTCCACCTGGACTGATAAGTGGGATGTAGTAGTAGAAGCGCAATCCTCAATTGGGTGGCTATCCGATATCCCTCTAAGCCCGGTACACCAAAGCCCCCCTCTCCCTTAGGGAGCAAGAGCGTCTGTCTTCTTATTCTTGGGCGTCTACCTGACCAAATGAATTTTAGCACAATCCCTTGCCAGACTTTCAATCTTTCCCTTGAAACTATGCAGGGTACACATTGAAATAAAAATAAAAATCTGGGGAGCAGGTTCATCTTGGTTGTCTGTATTCTTGAATACAGTGGGAGAGGAAGGACCGACCATCTTTCTATGTCTGCTTGTATTTGCCTAATTAAAGGGGAAAGTTTAAATCGTAAAGTTGGGAATTATTAGGGGATAAATTTATCCCCAGATATTTCATACTGCGTAGATCCCACTTCAAGGGGTATCTGTCCCTTAATATCTGAGATGGATCATAATTTAAGGTAATGGCCTCCGTTTTATGGGTATTAAGGGTATAGTCTGAAAGCTCTGAGAATTTGTTTAGATGTCTAAATAGGTGAGGTATGGAGAATTCTGGCTCTGTGATATATAAAAGAATATCATCTGCGTATAAGGCCAGCTTGTGCTCCTCCCCACCTATCCTGACCCCCTTTATATCCCGGTTCTCCCTAATACTCTGTGCAAGTTGTTCTAAGTACAGAGCAAAAAGGACGGGTGACATGGGACACCCCTGTCGTGTACCCTTCCCGAGTAGGAAAGAGTTGGAGACGTGGCCATTAGCCCTAATAAATCCCTTTGGCGTATTATATATTTTGAAAATAGCCTCAATAAATAACCCGGGGAATTCAAACTTTTCTAGAACTGCCCGGAGGAAGGGCCAGGAAACTTTATCAAAAGCCTTTTCGGCATCAAGGCTAAGAAAAATAGAGGGATCCTTTGTGAAATTTATATAGTCATCAAGTGGGCCGTCCTACCCAGATTGTCCTCGCCTGTCGGTGGGAATAAAGCCGGTCTGGTCAAGGTTGATTAACTGCACTATGAACTTCTGCATACGCCTAGCCAAAATCGACATAAAGATTTTGTAATCAGTGTTCAGGATGGAAATGGGGCGTACGAGGGAAAGTGTTGGATTTTTCCCAGGTTTGGGAATCACTGAGATAATGGCTTGCTCCCATGAAACGGGGGCGAGTATCAGTCTGTTATCATATTGTATACTTTATGTAATTGGGGTGATACTTGTCCTTAAAAAGTTTATGAAAGCTCGAAGACAGCCCGTCGGTGCCCTGGGCTTGAGTTTTCAGTCCGGAATTTCCCTTCCGAGTTCCATTTCAGAGATAGGGGCAATCAGAATTGCCTTATCCTGTTTGGACATCGTGGGTAATGATATCTTACTGAGATATTCTTTCACTTTATCCTTCCTCGTTTGGGGCGTAGGAGGGGCGTATAGGGATATATAAAAGTCCCTAAAGGCCTCAACTATATCTACCATCTGATGTGTTTTGCACCTGGTAAACGGATGTACTATAGTGGGTATCACTGCTCTCGCCCTCTGGGACCGCAGACGAGCCGCCAAAAGGCGAACGGCCCTCGGGCCGCCTTCATAGTATATCTGCTTTAGGAACATCGCCTTTTGCTCTACTTGATAATCTAGAATGCTGTTTAATTCATCTTTAAGTATACACAATTTTTTATAGATCGCAGCTTCATATTTCAAGTTAAGCTTAGATTCACATGCCTCAATCTCCGCCTTCAGGTTTAATTTCCGAGCTTCCCGCTGCTTTTTTTTTATACGCTGGGATGGCGATAAATTTGCTCCCTTATTATAGCTTTAGTGGTGTCCCAGAGAAGTGGAGCCGGCACCTCTATGTCCTTGTTATCAACTACAGCCTGCTTGATTTTTTCAGCAATTGCCAACTTCACCTCAGGATCCTGCAATAGGGACGTGTTGAGCCTCCAAAAAGTTTGTTTGCTAAAATCGCCCAGGTGAAGCTGGCAAAACACCCGGTGCATGATCCGACAGTGTTCTGTCCCCAATCCAGCTATCTTTTATCTGCCCAACATTCTCAGTGGGAAGCAGGATATAATCCAACCGAGAGTGGGATTGATGGGGTGCCGAGAAGAAGGTATAATTTCTCTGCTTGGCATGCATAGTACGCCACACGTCAGAATATCCCAACTTCCCAAGCATCCTCACAACCCTTCTCATGCATCCCTTATTGCCCCGGGGAACCCCTGCGTAGGTATCCAAACTAGGATTTAAAACTAGATTTAAATCACCCCCCAAAATAATCTCCCCTTCCGCCCATTCTTGCAATCTTAGAAAAATCCTACTATATACCAGAAACTCAGAACCGGGTGGCACATAGATGGAAGCCAATGTTAAAGTTTGCCCCCAAAAATTCCCCTTTAAGAAGGCATAGCAACCCTCCCTGTCCACCAATGATCCAGTTTGCTCAAAGGGCGTCTTGGCCGGGACCAGGACCACCACCCCCCTTCGCCTTCCCCTCCCATAAGAAGCACATGCCGAGGTACCAAAGCCAAACTTCCCCAACTTCTGATGCTCTTTCGTAGAAAGGTGCGTTTCCTCAAAAAGAAAAAGTCAGCACCACTCTTTCTAAGAAAGGACAGAGTTTTACTTCGTTTGACCTGATTAGTCAGGCCGTTTACATTAAAGGAACAAAAAATCGTGGCTTTCCTGGCCATTCGAAAAGGTGCACCCAGATCTCCTCCTTCGTCAAAATTAACCCTGAATATCCCTCCCAGTCAGACCACAGATTCACCTTTCAGGTCTCTATCTGTCTGCCCTCTCAGATCGCTCACGTGGCAAGCTGCAGTTAGGGGATATTTACAAAAAATGTGCACAAGGACTGGGGATAAGGGTACTCTGAAAATAAAAAATAACAGGAGCAAAGAAAAAGGAAAGAAAGAAGACAGAAAGCCCCTTTGGTTGAGACAGTAGTCTCTTACGATACAATAAACCTAGTAACTCTATTTCAGTATACGAACTATACCCTAAATGTATATATGTATATAAAAAAGAACAAACAAACGACTTCCAAGGTAGGGGACCCAAAAACCTAGGATCCCTCGCCCTAACCTCTAAGAAAAGCCCAACAAATCAGGCTATGAGGTAGGGGTTGAAGAGTGAGTATGCCCCGAATGAACAAGGCCTCTTCAACAAAACTGCTTGCAAGGAGTGGTTATATAGGTGACTTATAACACCACAGATTCACTAAGAGACAGTTTCGATTTTAAATGCCCCAAGGATAAACCACTAACTTAAACCTTGCGCACCCCAGGGACATACATTATCTATCCTCCCAATATATTCTGGCATAAAGTAAAAAGATTCCCATTCCAATAAAAGGACTTGTAATCAAGAAGGCTTACACAACCAAAATATTAACTAGTGGGGGGGGGGGGGGAGAGGGTTGCCCATGGTGTTTCTATACCAGTCTCATTCCATCTGAGAGGGTCGAGGTGGTCCCGAGGTAGCGCCCCTCAACCAGGGACACCAGAACCCCAGCCCATCCACTCCCCCAGCTCACCCATCCTATTCAGCCCCCACCTCCCCAACACCCATCCAGCCAGATCGGGGAGTTATCTTCATAAGTCCCACAAAGGGAGGTGAAAAATAGCCAAACCAATACGGCCCACGAGAATTAGGCCGTACTTCCTTGTCCAATAGAGTCCTCAGCGACAGCTCCACTCGAGTCTCTCAGGTGCTCCCTATGCGAAAGCCAGTCCAGGGCTTCTCTCACTTTTCTCGGAGGCCCCAGGTTCCCCCATCCAAACGTCGCCTGGGGCATCGCATGTGAAGCTGATTTTATCTTCAGTAGCCGATCCTCCTCCGATGATGGTATCGGGATTCCTTTCTTCAGTAGGGCCTCCACGGCTTTCCCGAGTGTAAGATATAGTTGAGTGCCCTCTTCCCAGAACACACGAAGCTTTGCTGGAAGCGGGGTTTGAAATTTAATACCGTTTGCCTTCAGTGCTTTGAGAATTGGTATGTACAACTGCCTAGCTTGTTGAACTTCTGGAGCGTAATCGTGATCCAACGAGATCTTTGCTGACAGGTAGGACAGATCTTTTTTGCCCCAGGCCCTCCGCAAAATATCTTCCTTGGTTTTGAAACTGCTTAACTTAAAGATTATTGAGCATGGGCGGGCCGCATCCCCCATCAGTTTCTGCCCCAGGGATCTGTGAGCTCTCTCTATATTTAAGACATAATTCGGAGGCAAGTCCAACATATCCCGGAGAAGGTTTTCCAAAAACGCCGACATGGGCGGCTCCTCAGCCCCCTCAGGTAGGCCGTAGAGCCTGAGATTACTAGGTCTTGATCTCGCCTCAAGGTCGATACATTTACTCTGCAGGGCCTGCGCGTGGTGAAATGCTTGCCATCCTCTTCCATTACTTTAATTTTGCCCTCCGCCTCGGTAACTTTAGTATCCATAGTAGAGATTTGCAGGGCCAGTGCTTGGAATTCTTTCCTCGATTCTGCCCTCGACTCCCATATTTCCTTCAGGATATTCTCGTATCTGGTACGTGAAAGCAGGTCCACCTCGGCCTCTGTATAATAACTCGAGCCCCTCGTGCTGCTACGCGAGCGGCTTCTGCTGTGGTCAAAGGATCTTGGAGGTATTCCTTCTTCACCAAACACCTTCCTTGGGGTTCTACTTGTTGTTGGTAGACCCCGATCTCTTTTGTGACCTTCTTTTGCCATTACTTGTGATTAATTCAAGCAGGGAATGGGATAATTTAATCCCCGGGGTGCAGAGGATCTCCCTTAGGCTGCTGTCTGCTCCGTGGCGGAACCGGAAGTCATCTCGGCCGTCAAGTTCAAAAGAACTCTCTGGACGAGAGGAAAGGGAGGGAAGGCATAAAGAAACCCTAATGCCCAACAAAGGGACAACGTGCCTGGCCAGAAAACACCAGGTGTGGGCTCTCGCGAGCAGAAAACTGGCAGTTTGGCATTGCGTGGTGATGCAAAGAGGTCCAGCTCTGGACGACCCCATGTGTCAAACAGTTGATCCGCTACTGATTGCAGTAGCTCCCACTCATGCACCTTGGACAGAGACCTGCTTAGGCTGCCTGCCAAGTAATTTAGGATGCCTGGAACATGCACTGCGGACAGAGAGATGTGCCACTCCAGTGCCCAGTACCAGATTCTCATCGCCTCCCTGCACAGAGGATAAGAGTGAGCACCCCCTTGCTTGTTGATATAGAAGATGACCACCATGTTGTCCGTCTGAACAAGAAAAGACCCTGACATGAGGTCCTCCTGAAAGGCATGTAGCGCAATGAGGACCGCTCACATCTCCAGGACGTTGATGTGGAGTTCGAGCTCCGTAGGGGTCCAAGTGCCTTGCATCTGGAGGGCCCCCAGGTGCGCCCCCCCAACCCAAATCCGAGACATCCGTTGTCAGAGTCTGATTCAGGGGCTCCAGACAGAAAGGGACCCCTTTTTCCAAATTGAGTGGGTCCAACTACCAAAGAAGTGTCCTCGTTACTGGCTCTGAGACTCTGACCATGTAGTCTAGGTCATCTGAGCACTGATCCCACTGCACCCTGGGCATCCATTGTGGGATTCTCATGTGGAGGTGGGCCAGAGGAGTGACTGGAATGGCCGCCGCCATGTGCTCCAGAAGTCTGAGGAAGCTCCTTGCCTGGACCTGAGGGGTTACTAGGACCAATTCCGCAATCTCCCACAAGTGATCGCCCCTCTCTGGGGGTGGAAAGGCCATGCCCTGGACCGAATCCAGGACCGCTCCTGTAAAGACGAGTCTTTGGCTGGGTTCTAGGGAAGACTTTGGAAGATTCAGGGTGATTCCCAGGTCTCGGAACAGAGTATAGGTGTCTCAGAGAGCGTGAAGAAGATGTGACCTTGATGGGGCCGCAAGCAGCCAATCGTCCAGGTAAGGGAAGACATAATGTCCTTGGCACCTTACAGCCACAGCCACTACTGCCAAGCATTTTGTGAAGACTCGAGGAGTGGAGGAGAGGCCGAATGGAAGAACCTGAAACTGATAATGCTCCCCCTGGAAGTGAAACCTCAGGTACTTTTTGTGAGGAGGAAAGACCCCAATGTGCATGTACGCATCTTGCATGTCCAGGGAACAGAGCCAGTCCCCCTGGTGCAGCAGAGGAAGCAGTCCTGGAAGAGTCGCCATCTGGAACCTTCTGTACTCTATATAATAGTTTAAAGAGCTGAGGTCCAGAATGGGACAAAGATCTTGAGTCTTTTTTGGGACCAGGAAGAAGTGGGAATAATACCCTTTCCCCTGTTGCTGCAGGGGAACTGCTTCTATTGCCCTTTTGTGCAAGAGGGCCTGTATCTCTCTTTCTATGAGTGGAATGTGAGAAGGAGGATATCTGGAGGACCTTCGTGGGGTGTCTCGAGGAATCTCTGTGAACTCTAGAGTATGTCCTCTCCTTATGATATCGAGGACTCACTGGTCCGCAGTTATAGAGCTCCATCCCTTTAGATAAAGGGAGAAGCAACCCCCTACCATCTCCCCTGAAACCTCCGCTGGAGGAGGGGGGGTCTGGAAGGAGTCATTGGGCGGAGCTGGGAGTGGGCAGAGAGACCTGGGAGGACTTGAGGCCATGGAAAGGAACGCCTCCTGGCTGCTGGTTACCGGCTCTCCTTCAAAAGCCACCTCTCTGGCCCTGTTGGTTGCCATGGGCTTGGGCACCTGAGGGCTTACGAAAAGGCCATTTCCTAGGTCTCCTCTGTACATCTGATGGACAGACCAGATGGATTTCCCCAACTCCTGGAGACCAGAGATGAGCGACTGTCTCCTGCCCAAACAAAACGGTACCTTGGAACGGTAGGTCCCAGATTCTGGACTGCAGATCTTGGTGAAAGCCAGAGACCCTCAACCAAGCATGTCACTGGAGACAGACCCCTGACACTGCTGCTCTGGCTGCCATATCTGCAGTGTCGTACAAGGCACACAAAACGTGTGCCTACGTCTGAGCCAGATTTCAGGACATCCAGAATCTCCGTCTTCTTCTCGGAGTCTGTCAAGGCATTCACTAGCTCCTGTCCCCGCTCTCAGAGTGCATTCTGGTACTGAACCATATGCGTCAGGAAATTTAGGGACCTAATGGAACAGATGGAGGCAGAATACACCTTCTTGCCCACCTGGGCTGACAACGGAGTGTAGACTGATGTCGGTTAGAGGACCGACATTGGAAGCGGTCCTGTCTAGAGGAATGAGAACGGCTCCTAGTGTGAGACCTGACCCGGTGTCGGTCTGCAGACTGAGATTGGGTATGAGCCTCAGAAGGTGTTGGAGGTGGCAGCCTCTCGGGGGTCTTCTGCGGCTAAGAGGCACCTCCCGGCTGTGGTTCCCCCAATGGGTCAGATACCAGTGACGGGGCTGGCTTCAGGGGGGTCCGCTTCTGGACCTGGCCCCACCAAAAGGAAAACAGATCCTGGAACTCATCCTTCGTGAACACAGAGGCCGCTTTCCCTGGAAAAGGGGTGTCTGTATTGGGCCTGGAAGGGAAGCCACCTGGACAGCCCCGGGGGGAGGAGGACTTAGGGGATGGAGATGCTGCGCCCGCACCAGCTGCGTCAAAATCCTTCACCCCTTCTACCTGGTGTCGGTACTGGGACCGACAATGGCTTAGCCGCGGGGGGCGCTGGAGTGTTCTTAGATTCCAGGGGCGTGCTCTTATCGGGTGATACTGAGGCCTTGGAAGGTGGGGCCGAAGCTTGTGCCTCCGAGGACTTGGTGGTGATCCTTAGCAGAGTCACCTTAGGCTTTGCTGGCTTCTCCCCCGAAGGCCCAGCCTCAGCCTGCTTTTTGGATTTAGAATGTTCACCTGAGCCCGGGGAAGCGCGGGCCTTCTTGGGAGAGGGCCCCGGGCGGGAGCGAGACCGGGACTTGTGCCAGGACCGACTACAGTCTTTGTCGTGGGACTGCTTGGACTTATCTTTATGCTTTGCCTTCTCCCCGGAGGTGTGGAGGTCCATCTTCTTCTCCAATAGGTATGCCTTCAAAGCCTTCAGGTAGCAGATCCTGGTCCTACTAGTGAAGCTTTGGCAAGAGGAACAGGCCGCAGTGTCGTGGTTAGGCCCCAGGCAGAAGACACACTTTGTATGGCCGTCTTTGACTGGAATCTGATGGCTGCAACTGCACTTATTTCGATGAGGTCCCGAGGAGGAGACAGAGGATGGGGACGACATATGTCGGTACTTTGGAAAAATCAGTCGAAAGCGGTAGAAAAAAAGTTGAAAACCGAAGTTTTAGCTGAGCTGGCAAGTCAAGAACTCTTCACATGCACAGGACGCGGTGGGAAAAGAACTGAGGTGGAACTGGGTCAACCCCCTTTTATACCAGGGCTGACGTCAGGGTGCAGCCGATGTTGGGGGCGGTCCCTGCTTGGTACTGCTGGCTGAGAAGTTTTCTGGTGGGTCTTAGTGCCTGTGGCATAGTCCTTATTGTAACAGCCTGCTGCAAGAGCTCCCACTCGAAGTAAGATCAAGGGATCCTTATTACGTCCTTCTCTCCAGGCTAAAAGGCGTAGGCACCCGCAGGATTTTAAGAACCACTGGCAGAGCTGTAAGGCAAGGTAGACAGTGCAGACTGTCTAATCCCCAGAAGGCTGAGGAGTGAAACTGAGCTCACCAATTTTGCAGGGTGATTAACCTTGGGTGACAAACAAAACAAACAAAAAAGAGGACAGAAAGAGAAAGGGAGGGAAGAAAATTCCGTTAGAAAAACTGTTTTATTTTTTGGTTTACATCCCCTTTTTTGTTGAGGAGGGATAGGAACTCAAAAATGGGGCCATTCTTTCCTACTCCTTTTTTCTTTGTAAAGAAAACAGGAGGGGAAAGGGAGGGAGGGTCTCTGGCGGAGCAGGGCAGACCCCAGAAACTTGTAAGGGTGTGGCAAGAGGATTAAAAAGAGAAGAAAGACACAGTGTGAGCTGCCCAGAATCCCTGGCTCACAGCTGACCAGGGGATGGTGGGTGGGCATGTGAATGAATGGTGAAAATATTCTGGAAGATCAAGAATTACAGTAAGTACATAATTTTCATATTGTCCAATAATCAGTCTCCACCATTCATTCCTACCTATGGGTCAGAGTACTAAGCTTTCCACCCAAAAAAGGCAGAGGTTGACTCACCCTGAGGGAAATGGTTATTTCCTCAGCCCTTTATGGAGGGTAACCACAGAAGGGTAGAGACTCCTCATGGGTTTGGTGGGACCAGAGTCTGGTCAGGGGCAGGCGGAGGCTCCCCTGGCCTGGGAGCAGGAAGGTGCCCTGGTAGCTCACGCCTGACCCTGCGGGAGAAAAAATGAGTCCCTTGGAATTGCGAGCTGAGCACCCTATGCTAGTCAGGGGTGCCAACTGGGAAAGGTGAAGTTATGCTGTCCCCTGAATGCAGTCTGTGGTTCCCACCAACCTGGAAGCTACCTCACTGCCATCATAAGACACCCTTTCTTGGTATCTTGCCAGCTACAGGCTCTGGGCAGTAAGACATCTAAGATTGACTACTGTAATGCTCGATATCTCAGGGTTGGTGGAAGGACTCTCCGTTGCCTACAGCTGGTGCAGAACACAGCAGCCCAGTTGCTAACAGGCCTTCCGAGGTCCTGCCGTGTGACCCTGGTCCTGCATGACCTGCACTGGCTGTCAGTGAGATGGAGAATCACCTTCAAGGTGGGCTTGCTCAGTTGGCCCAGTGTCGCTGGACACCACACTGGTGACCCGGGTTTGGGAACGGACTTGGCCACTGGGGGTCAGCAGGGGATTGAGCATCCGGAGGACTACTCTCCCTTCCCCGGGGGGGGGAGATCCGGGCCAAGCACCGCTCCTTAGCAGCCCGTGATGGAGATTGGGGGTAGTGCAAGGAACTTGCAGTGCAGTGACTAGGAGGTGAAGTGTCAGTGCCTGGACATCATTGCACGACTGCGCTCTGGGGGAAACCATAATGCCAAAATACCCCAAAGGACCAGGGAGGTGACGAAGGCTTCAGGGACCTAGCCCATATCCCCAGCACCAGACCATCCCTCCATCGGTCCCCTGGGCCCTCGACTGTGACTGACCCTCTAATCGCAGAAATTCCACCAGGTAGGTGGGGCAGACCCTCCCCAGAGGGTGATCCGGGGGCTGGAAGGGGTCCCAGAGGAGAGAAGTATCAGGCAGGGAGTAGAGGCGACGGTCGAGTGGGCCTTACCGAGAGATGCTCTGGTCCACCGGAGCGAATAAATAGATTCTAATAAAAAAAAAAAAAAGAAAGGGTGGGCTTGCTCACCTGTAAGGCCCTATACAGACTGGGCCCTGGCTATGTGAGTGACCTCCTGAATCCAGTCCGTTCTGGGTGTTTGCTCCACTCGTACACCGAAGGCCTCCTAGTGGGTCCAAGGTCCCAGCCGAAGACCTCTGAAGATCATTTGTTTGAGCTGGCAACCCCGGGCCCTGTGGAACTTGCTTTGAAGATCTTTGAGGGAGGCTCTGTCGGCGGAGGCATTTAAACAGGGTCTGAAGGTGCATCTGTTTAAAGAAGCATTTAATAAAGTACAGTTACGTAAGAACTTACTGCAACAGTAGATCTTCGAGAGGAGCTCTTGCAGCAGGCTATCACAATTAGGACTATGCCGCAGGTATTAGGACCCTCCGGAAACTTCTCAGCCAGCAATACCCAGCAGGGACTGCCCCCAATGTCGGCTCCACCCTGGCGTCATCTGTGGTATAAAAGGGGGCAGACCCAGCTCCACTCCAGTTTTCCTGCCAAGCCCTGAGCACGAGCCATGACAGGATAAGGAGTGGAGCACGAAGATGTAATCTACACACCTCAGAGGGGGAAGGAGGGTGGGAAAGTAATGCCGACTGCAAGAGCTCTTCTCGAAGAGCAGCTGTTACAGTAAGTTCTTACGTAACTGTACTATCTTACTTCGAGTGGGAGCTCTTGCAGCAGGCTATCATGATTAGGACTGAATCCCAAGCAGTCCCTTGCCAAGGAGGTAATCGACCCCGGGAGGTGGAGAAAAAGCTGAACACATACGCTCAAGACAGAAGTCCTTGAAGGACTGCCGGGCCGAAGCCCACCCAGCGTCTGGAGGCAATGTCCAAGCTGTAGTGCTTCACGAAAGTATGCACTGAATTCCAGGTAGTGGCCGCACAAATATCCTTAATGGATAAGTTCCACAGAGCGGCAAAGGAAGCAGACACTCCCCTGGTGGAGTGACCCCAACCGGACCCAGAAGGGGCTTATTATGCTTTTCAGAGCAGAAAGAGACAGTGGACAATCCATTTAGAAATGGTCTGTTTGGACACTGGTCTACCCAAATGTTGTGGCACAAAGGCCACAAACAGCTGCTCCGATTTACGGTGATTAGCCGTACGCTCAAGGTAATACCTAAACATCCTGTGAACATCCAAAGTGTGAAGGAGAGCCTCCCCTCTGTTAGAGGGCGAAGGAAAGTAAACTGGAAGGTTAACCGACTGGTTGAGGGTCAACTCCGAGACCACTTTTGGAAGAAACTTAGGGTTCATCCTCAGGGAAACCCACTCCCTGTGGAAAATTAGATACGGCTCTTTACACATCAGAGCCTCAAGCTCGGAAACTCTCTGAGCTGACATAATGGCAACCAAAAAACAAACCTTCCAGGACAAGTATCGCAGCTCACAATCCACTGCAGGTTCAAACTGAGGCAGGGTAAGCTTCTCCAACACAAAAAGTAGGTCCCAGGGTGGGACAGGATCCTGAATGGGAGGTTGCATATTGAGAATCCCCCGTAAAAAGGTGCATGCCACGTCCAACTGAGCTAAGGTTCTGTCACCTGAAAGGGTCGTGATAAGCCAAAATGGCACCTTAATGGAGGAGTAGCTCAAGCCTTGTTGGTATAAGGAGAAGAGATACTGAAGAGCTGAGTTCACTGGACAGGAAACGGGATCCAGATGGTGAGACGAGGCCCACAAACAAAAACGCTTCCATTTCATAGAGTAAGTGGAGCGCGTGGAGGGTTTCCTCGCCAACGCAAGAATTTCTGCCACCTCTGGCGATACCCTGTACCTGTGCTTGCTACATCTGAAGAAACCAAGCATGAAGGTGCAAGAACCAGAGATCTGGATAAACCAGCAATCCCTGATCCTAGGACAGCAACTGGGAGCATATTGGCAGCGGAAAAGGAGGTTCCATGGAAAGCCGAGGAAGTAGTGGGAACCAAATCTGCTGAGGCATAAAGAAACCTATCTGCCTAACATAGGGACAACGCATCTGGCCAGAAAACATCAGGCGCGGGCTCTTGCGAGCAGAAAAGCGGCAGTTTGGCATTGCGTGGTGACGCAAACAGGTCCAGATCTGTACGATCCCATCTGTTGAACAGCTGGTCTGCTACTGACTGCAGTAGCTCCCACTCGTGTGCCCTGGACCGAGATCTGCTGAGACAGTCGGCCAGGTTGTTGAGGATGCCCAGAACGTGCACCGTAGAGAGAGTGATGCACTGCTCCAGCGCCCAATACCATACTCTCATCACCTCCCTGCATAGGGAGTAAGAATGAGCTCCCCCTTGCTTGTTGATGTAGAAGACAACCACCATATTGTCCATCTGGATTAGAAGAGAGCCTAGCACTAGGTCCTCCTGAAAGGCGTGTAGCGCACTGAGGACCGCTCGCATCTCCAGGGCATTGATGTGGAGATCGCACAACTCGGGGCTCCAAACGCCTTGTGTTTGGTGGGCCCCTAGGTGCACCCCATCCCAAATCCGAGGCATCCATCCTAAGAGTCTGATTTGGGGCTCTGGACGGAAGGGGACCCCTCTTTCCAGATTGAGTGGATCCATCCACCAATGAAGTGTTCTCCTTACCGGCTCTGTGATCCTGACCATGTGGTCGAGATCGTCTTGAGCACTGATTCCACTGCACCCTGAGCATCCATTGTGGGATTTGCATGTGAAGGCGGGCCAGAGGAGTCACTGGAATGGCTGCCGCCATGTGCCCCAGAAGTCTGAGGAAGGTCCTTGCTGAGACCTGTGGAATTACTAGAACCGATCTGGCTATCTCCTGCATGCGATCACCCCTCTCTGGGGGTAGAAAAGTCATGCCCTGGACCGAATCCAGGACTGCTCCAATAAAGACAAGTCTTTGGCTGGATTCTGGGGAAGACTTTGGAAGATTCAGGGTGATCCCCAAGTCTTGGAAGAGTGTATAAGTGTCTCCGAGAGCTTGAAGCAGGTGAGACCTTGGTGGGGCCGCTAGCAGCCAATCGTCCAGGTAAGGGAAGACATAATGTCCCTGATGCCTTAGAGCCACAACCACCACTGCCAAGCACTTTGTGAAGACTCGAGGAGTGGAGGAGAGGCTGAATGGAAGAACTCAAAACTGATAATGCTCCCCCTGGAAGTGGAACCTCAGGAACTTCCTGTGAGGGGGAAAGACCCCGCTATGCATATACGCATCTTGCATGTCCAGGGAGCAGAGCCAGACCCCTTGGTGCAGCAGAGGAAGAAGACCTGGCAGGGTCACCATCCGAAAACCTTTTGTACTCTATATAAAGATTTAGTGAGCTTAGGTCCAGAATGGGACGAAGGACCTGGGTCTTTTTTGGAACCAGAAAGAAGTGGGAGTAATACCCTTTTCCCCGCTGCTGCAGAGGGACTGGTTCCATCGCCCTTTTTTGCAAGACGGCCTGTATCTCTCCTTCTATGAGAGGAATATACTAACATACTATTTGCCAGCAGATTAGGCCTTACGGTCTATCGAGTCTGCTCGAACCTCAGATCCCTAGTTGGGTGCCGAGACCCCCCCTGTTCCAGAAACCCCTATCATCCATCCTCACCCCCCTGGGACAGGCCATCATCTGATACATCCACTTTCTGTGTCTGTTCCACCCTCTCTTGAAGCCTTCCACTGTGGATCTCTGAACCAGCTCGCCAGGCAGTGCATTCCAAGGGTCCACCACCCTCTCAGTGAAAAACCTCCTCCTCTTTCCCCCCTCACCCTTCCACCTTCAAACCATGCCCTCTGGTGATACCTCCCTGCTTTAGTCTAAAGATCCCCTCCATGTTTACCCTATTTATTCCCTTGAGGTACTTGAAGACCTCAATCATGTCCCCACCGTCTCTCCTCTCGTCCAATGAAAACAGGCAGAGCTCCTCAAGTCTGTCCTCATACGTCAAATCCCCTAGTCCTCGTATTATCTTAGTTACCCTCCTCTGTACCCTCTCCAGGAGCTGTATGTCCCTCTTCAAGTGTGGTCTCCAGTACTGTACACAGTACTCAAGGTGTGGTCTAACCAGTTCATTGTACAGCGGCAGAATCACTTCCTTGCTCCTAGAGGTGATCCCCTTATGATGCATCCCAACATCCTGTTTGCCTTGCTAGCCGCTCTCCTGCACTGCTCAGAGTTATTCATACATGCATCCATCATGACCCCTAGGTCTTTTTCCCCTACTGAGGCCTCCAGCGCCTCCCCTCCCAGGGTGTACCTGTGTTTAGGGTTTCCCCGCCCAAGATGCAACACTTTGCACTTGGTGATATTGAAATTTAATTTCCATGTGTGAGCCCAGCTTTCCAGGGTGTCCAGGTCCCCTTGCAGGGCCAACCTCCCCTCTTCTCCCTCAACTACTGCTCCCATCTTGGAGTCATCAGTGAAGAGACTCATTTCACATCCTATACCCTCCCTGATGTCCGATATGTATGTATTAAACAGGATCGGACCCAGAACTGAGCCCTGCGGTACCCCACTACCAACCTCTCTAGGGTTCGAGAGCTCCCCACCGACCACTACTCTCTGGGTGCATCCAGCTAGCCAGTTTCAATCCATCTGACCATCAAAGGGCCTACTCCCAACCCCATCAGTTTCTCCACCAGACCATTGTGGGGACAGAGTCAAACGCCTTGCTGAAGTTCAATAATAATACATCCACAGGCTTTCCCCTGTCCAGTTCTGATGTTACTCATTCATAGAACTCCACAAGATTGGTTTGACATGATCTACCTGGCACAAACCCATGTTGCCGACTATCCAGACCTCCCACCTCCTCCAAGTATACCCCCAATTGTTCCTTTAGTATACTCTCCATTAATTTTCCCACCACCGAGGTCAAACTGATGGGTCTATAGTTACCTGGTACTTCCCTCGACCCCCCTTTATGGATTGGCACCACATGTGCATCTCGCCAATCCCTAGGTACCCTCCCTGTCTCAAGTGACCTGTTGAAGAGCTCCGCCAGGGGTGCAGCCAGTATGTCCGCCAGTTCCCATAGTACTCTCGGATGAATGCCATCCGGCCCAGGAGATTTGTCTTTCTTTAGGGCCTTGAGGGCTAACCACATCCTTTTGGTGGAGATAGCAACATACGTCCCCTCCATCTTACTGGCCTTTTTATTCTTATTCTGATGTGACACCCCTGTGGTACCTCTCCCTCTCACTTGCTCCATTTATGTTGCTCCCCTGATCCCACTCACTGCCGCTTCTATCCCCATCGTGCCTTGCTTTGTAGATATCCCATCCCCCTCCCTAGTGAACACAGAGGCAAAGTACTCGTTAAATACCTCTGCCTGGTCCCTCGCCTCTTTCACCCACCCTCCTTCTGATCTCAATCTGCTGAGATGGCCCTTAGTTTCTCTCCGTTCCCCAATGTACCGGAAGAACCCCTTTTCCCCTCCATGTATCCCCTGTGCCAGCCGCTGCTCTTTACTGGACTTTGCCCCTCTCACGATCCGGGTGAATTTTCTAGATGCAAGATGGTACATTTCCTTATCCCTATCCCCTCTTGTTGCTTTATATTTTTTGTAGGCCGCCTTCTTTTCTCTGACCACTACCTGAAGCTCACTGGACCACCAGCATGGTTTATGTGACCTTGCTCCCTTCTTTTACTCTTAGCAGGTCCTGACTGCCTCATGAAGTCCCGTGTTTATGACCTCCATCTCCTTTCCACATTTGTCATTGATGTAATCCCTTCAAGTGATCCTTGAGAATATTTCCCATGCCCACAAAGTCTGCCCCTGAAGTCCACTGCCAGTGTCCTAGACCCCCTCCCCCATGCTTATTTGAAACCAGACAGTATTGTGTCGCTCCCAGTCAGGGATCCTCTACAACCAGGTCCTTACCAGATCTCCATCTGCCAGAACCACGTCCAGGACATGCCCTCCCTTGTGGGCTCCATCATATGCTGTGTTAAGAACACATCCTGGAAGCCGTCCAGCAGCCTCTGCTCTTGGCCACCTTAGAGGACGTGGTTCCCAGTTTGTACCTGGCATATTAAGGTCCCCATCAACACCACTCCTTCCCCTTTGGTCCACACTGGGCAATGATGTTGTCCAGCAAACCATCCTCCAGAACATCACCCATCCTGGGGCCTATATACTACACCCAGCTTGACCTTATCTCCTGCTGGGGATGTGAAGGTGACCCATAAGGCCTCCACGTTTCCCTCTGCCTCTTCTATCCTAGCAATTTCTATGTCATCTCTAAGAACATAGCCACTCCACCCCTCTGCCCTCCTTTCTATCCTTTCTAAGCATAGTGTGCCCCTGCGTTTAGGTCCCAGTCATGGTTTTGTTGTCTCACGTCTCCGTGACCGCCCGCCACATCCACACCCCTCGAACAGCATGGCTTTGGAACTCTCCAACTTGTTTCCCAAGCTCCCAGCATTTTACTAACACCAACCCCAACCCCTTATCCTTGATCCCTTTGTCGAACCACACCCAGGTTCCTATACTTCCATCCTCCCTCTGCTCCTCCTGAAACCTCCACCCCAGTCTGTTTCCTCCCCTTGGGTTTGAAGGCTACTCCTCATCTGGAGGAGAGGGCTTCTGGTCAGCCCCTCCCTTATCCCTTCCCCTCACAAGTTTAAACCCCACCTTTCTTGAATGTAGTCAGCCATCCCCTGTTTAAGGACTTCCTTCCCTAATGGGGCAAGATGAAGCCTGTCCTTGGCATACAGTCTCTTATCCTCCCAAACTCCTTTCCAGTTCCCTAACACCCCAACCCACTCTCTTCACCCCACTTCCGGAGCCAGTCATTAACCTCTGTGATCTTCATTTTTTTCTCCACTGAGGCCTTTGGTACTGGCAATATCTCCGAAAAGGAAATGTTGCATCCATTATCCCGACAGACTCTGGCAAGTTCTTGGAACCTTGCTTGGATTTCCAAAACGCTATTTCCCTCTAGATCATTAGTTCCCAAATGCACCAGGAAATCCAGTTTCCCTCCACAATCCCTAACCAGTTCGTACACCATGAACTTTGCTCTGTGCACTGTCAGCCCAGAGATACTCACTACCTTCACCTGGCTATGGCATCAACCCCCCTGTCCCTCCCACTGGATACCCCAATCATAGAATCTCCCAATAACAGAACCTTAACACCGCTATCATCCTTATGGTTACCTCCACTATGCACTCTCAGCTCCCCATCGCCCCCTTTATTCATGATCTCAATTCCATGGGAGTCTTCCTGCCTTATTAGAGACCCCCTTGTCACCCTCCCCTTTCTGCCTCCCTCGTTATTTTGCCCACTTAACTCAGACCCCCTCTGAATAGGTGTCCCCTTTAACCCTCTCTTATCCGAACAATTTATCCTGGCCCTGATGGTTTCCCCTTCCCCCACACCGCCATCCTCCCCCCTTGTAATAGTACCCCTGCCTCCAGAGGCTCTCTGTGGGTCCCTTTACCTAGGGCCCTATCCTTGGTACAGACCCCCCTGCTGAAGGGGGGCCCCTTCCCCACCTCCTTGTCTCCTAGTTTCTCTCCAGTCATGCTCTCCTCCCTCATGTCTGCAATATGTTGCATCTCCCCCATCTGCTTAACATTTATGTTTCCCCTACTCCCTCTGGTACTATTTCTATCCTTTCCATTGCCAGTCTGTGATGCCCTATGGGTATCCGACTCCCTCCCCCCGGCCTCTGTATCAGTTTCCTCATTTCCACCAACCCCTTCCTCCACCACTAGGTTGCTTAGTAGCTCAAATTTATTGTGACACTCTATGCCAGCCTCCATCAAGTAACCCGCGTTTCCCCTGACTGCACCTCTAAACTGCCCCTCTTCCTCCCCTCCTGCTCTGTTCTCCTTAGTAGCTCCCTTCCCACAGTCTGCTGTTCTAGGCTTCCCCACAACAGCCCCTCCTGACTCTTCCCCCTCCACTCTCTTTGTATTCAAAATGTTCACCCCGTACGCTTTCCCCTTAGCGTCAACATCCCTATCTAAGGGTCCTCTGTCCCTAATATCC
Organism: Neoceratodus forsteri; assembly: GCA_016271365.2. Taxonomy (NCBI): domain Eukaryota; kingdom Metazoa; phylum Chordata; order Ceratodontiformes; family Ceratodontidae; genus Neoceratodus; species Neoceratodus forsteri. Next base: position 1,439,551,632 of record CM057452.1, read on the forward strand.
CCCCTCCTGCTTGCTGTAACATAACATCCTGTAATTTCAGAGCGTTGCCCCAGTCTCCCCTCAGCCCCACCCTTCTGCTGCCCATATCCACACCCCTTATCCTTGGACACCCCCAACTCCCCAGCTTACTCCTTAACCAATATACTTCACTCCTGATACAAAATAGCTGTCTACAGAGTGGGCAGTCTCCCTCCCTCTCTCCAGGTCCAATTGAGAATTATTGCCATCCCACAGTCTGTGCAGCCTACAACCCTTCCAAAGATGCCTGCCATGGTGGAATATGGCCACCCTGTTTGTCCCCCTCTGTTTATAATGGCACACACCCCTTTTCTCAGTCTCTTCCCCCGGAATACAGTTTCTCTCTATACTGACTGCAGTTATTTACAAACCCAATTTTAACCCCACCAATAAAGTTCCCAAGTCTCACAAACACGTACAGTCCAGTGTGTGTCCAGTCCCACTAACAGTGTGTGTATGCAGACATCAGGTACCGTATGATGTCACAGGCCCACCAGTTCCTGTTGCTTCAAATTTCAGTCACAAACAGAAGTACACAGCCCTTCAATCCCAACCCCCAGTGGCTTTTCAGTATTTAAGAAAGCCTACAAAACAGGGTGCGTGGGAGGGCTCTTACCAACACCAGCAAACATCACATTTAAATTTCACTCTAATTATCACTGCCAAACAAGTGTTCTCAAGCCCCAAAAGTTACAATATCACAGCCCAAGTAACAGTTCTAACTCAAAGTAGTAATGTTTAACACACAGAACTAATTTCACGTACAAAACTTTTCAAATATTTCAGTTAAAACAGAATGTAAACCCAAACCTCTGTCCTTACCAGCCTCCTAGCCTCCTGCTGATAACTGCATCCTCTCCAAGTGAGAAGGAGGATACCTGGAGAACCTTGGTGGAGTGTCTGGAGGAATCTCTGTGAACTTTAAAGTGTGTCCTCTCCTTATAACATCCAGGACCCATTTGTCCACAGTTATTGAGCTCCATCCCTGAAGATACAGGGAGAAGCGACCCCCTATCACCTCCCCTGGTACCTCCGACGGAGGAAGGGGGGTCAGAAGGGAGTCATTGAGTGGAGCCAGGGGTGGGCAGAGAGGCCTGGGAGGACTTGGGGCCATGGGGAGGAGCGCCTCCAGGCTGCTGGTTGCTGGCTGTCCTCCAAAAGCCTCCTCTCTGGCCCTGTTGGTTACCACAGGCTTGACCACCTTAGGGCTTGTGAAATGGCCACTTTTGCTGTCTCTGCTGGTCTCCGTGGTACATTTGGCAGACAGACCAGATGGACTTGCCTAATTCTTGGAGGCGAGAGATCAAAGACTCTGTCTCCGGCCCAAACAACATGGAACCCTGGAACGGTAAGTCCCTGATTCCGGACTGCAGATCTTAATGAAAGCCAGAGACCCTTAACCAGGAATGGCATCTGAGACACACACCTGATGCTGCTGCTCTGGCGGCTGTGTCTGCAGTGTCGTATGAGGCACGCAACACATGTGTGCCTACGTCCAAGCCCGACTTGAGAACGTCCAGGATCTCCATTTTCTTCTCGGAGTCTGGCAAGGCATTAACCAGCTCTTGTCCCCGCTCCCATAACACATTCTGGTACTGGACCACGTGCGTGAGGAAATTCAGGGACCTAATTGAACAGGTGGAGGCAGAATACACCTTCTTGCCCACCTGGTCCAAATAGCGGTATTCTGGGTCGGGAGGCTGTGAGCTGAGATGTTTAGGCTGCTTAGATTTGTCATGGGCAGCCGTAATAACTGAAGAGTCCACCTGAGGATGCTCTGCCAAGAATGGTTCATCCTTCGGGGATCTATACAGCCTGTCCAATTTTTTTGGAACTGCCGGAACTGAAGCCGGATGTTTCCAGGTAACTCTGGTGAGGTCCTGGAACATGTCCACTAAAGGAGGAACCAGGTATTTAGCCAAACGTTGGCGTTCCAGATCCAGGTCCTCCATGCCCCACTCATTGGAGGCCTGGATGTTCTTCATGACATCCATAAAGGGGGAATCGTCAGGTGGCGAGCGGGGCTGGCCCTTCTCTCTTGGGGAACCCCCAATTCCCGAAAAGTAAGAGGTAGAAGATGATGCAGAAGAGGAAGAACGACTACTAGGTAACGAGTAGCCAGATCTGTCCTTATGGCTAGCTCACCAACCGACATCGGTCTGAAGACCGACGACGGTCATGGGACTGATGACAGAGCAGAGACTGACATCGGTCAGGGGACTGACGTCGGGAGAGGTCCCATCTAGCAGAACGGGAACGGCTCCTCGTGTAAGACCTGACCCGGCATCGGCTACCTGATTTGGTAGAGCGCCGGTGTCGGTCAACGGACAGTGTCCGGGAATGAGCCTTAGGAGGAGGAGTAGGTGGTGGTCAGTCGGGGGTCTTCCTTGGGGAAGAAGCACCTCCTGGCTATGGTTCACCCGAAGGGTCTGGGACCGGTGATGGGGCCAGCTTCGCGGGGGTCCACTTCTGGACCTGCCTTCACCAGAAGGAAAACAGATCCTTGAGCTTGTCCTTCAAAAACAGAGAGGCTGCCTTCCCTGGAAATAGAATATCCAAGATGTCGATTTCCACAGAAGAGCCCACTTCTGAGTCCCGAGGGTAGGAGGACTTAGGGGAAGAGGATGCAACCCCTTCGCCAGCTGCGTCCGGATCCATTGCCTCATCACCCAGCGTCGGTAGGGGGACAAACGACGGGGAACCGACTGGGGGCGCTCGAGTGTCCTTAGACTCTGTCAGCGCGCTCTGACTGGCAGTGCTGGTGCCTTGGAAGGTGGGGCCAAAGCTTGTGCCTCCGAGGTCTTCATGGTGACCCTGAGCGGGTCACCTTGGGCTTTGCTGGCCTCTCCCCTGAAGGCCCAGCCTTAGCCTGATCTTTTTTGGGATGCTCACCTGAGCCCTTGGATCCATGGGCCTTCTTGGGAGAAGGCCACCGTGAGCAGGAGCGAGACCAGGACTTGGACCAGTGCCGGGACCGACTACGGTCCTTTTTCTTCTGCTTCTCCCCCGAGGTATGCACCTCCATCTTCTTCTCGAGCAGAAACGCTTTCAAGGCCTTCAGGCAGCGGATCCGGGTTTGGCTCGTGAATTTCTGGCAGGCCGAACAGGCCGCGGTGTCGTGATTAGGCCCGAGGCAGAAAATGCACTGCCAATGACTGTCTTTCGACAGGATCTGGCGGCCGCAACTGCACTTATTAACGTGGGGCCCTGTCGAGGAGACAGATGTCAGTGAAGACATGCATCGGTAGACCGTCGAAACTGTGGCGAAATGCAAATAATCGAGAAAAATGAGAAGTTTTGCTGGGTTGGCAAGCCAAGACGAGTAGGAACTCTTCACGTGCACGGGACGTGGCGGGAAAAGAACTGGGGTGGAGCTGGGTCCGCCCCCTTTTATACCACAGCTGACACCGGGGTGGAGCCGATATCGGGGGTGGTCCCTGCTGGGTATTGCTGGCTGAGAAGTTTCCGGAGGGTCCTAGTGCCTGCGGCATAATCCTAATTGTGATAGCCTGCTGCAAGAGCTCCCACTTGAAGTAAGATCTATGAGTTTTAAGAACTAGCCGAATTATTTTTTTTTTGTAGACTTTCTTTATTTACCCTGTGGCCTGAGCATCCTTCCTGGGTACCCACTTGGTGGGGTCTCTACTCCCTGCCTGAACCTCCGCATGCCAGTGAACTCCCCCAATTGCCCAGGCAGGTCCAGCACCCCCCGGGGCAGATCTGCCCTCCCTTGGTGGCTGGTACCAGGATTAGAGGGACCTACCTGGCGTTGGAGTGGCCGTGGGAATCCACTGCTGCGCTGGGCCAGCGTTGGGATGTGGACTTGCCCATGGGGTTCCCATCATCTCCACGGCTTTGCAGAGGGCTTTTCTTTGCTGTGTGTTGCTCAGGCACGAACATGCAATGGCGTCCTGCTCACGCCAGGCACACTCCCATGCCTGGGTGAAAGACACCTGCCACCACCCAATCTCTTCCACGCCCCCACGCTGACTGCGACTGCCCTTCCCTCCTCCAGAGGTCGCTAGTGCAGTGCGCAGGAGAGCCCACCCACCCCAGGAGAGGAGCTGTCCGGACGCTCGATCCTACTCCTCCCCTCCCGACCCCAATGGCCCGGGCTTGTTTCCGAACCCGGGTCGCTGGTGTGGTGCAAGGTGTGGCGTTCAGCACCTCAACCCTCAGCCCCACCGGGCTGGCTAATTATTTTATTTTAATGAAGATTTTATTTTGTATTATTGTTGCTCATGATTGCTATCAATATATGTATTGTTCTATATTATTTATTGTATTATACCTTTGCCTGCCTGTACAGTGCCCAGAGCCTCCGAGACTGGGCGCTTAAAGAAAGCTTTACTTAACTTAAATTTGTTAAGGACAAGTTTGAAGTCACAGTTACAGATCGTACCTCCTTCCCTCAAGAATTTGAATGCCTTGCCTTAAGGATAGCACTATGACCTGAATCAGCATTCTCTATAGCTGTATGCTATTGACTGCCCTCCGCTGGGTATGGCATACTACCACATCTCCATGATTTACTAGAAAAGGCAAGCTCTGAATACATAATCATGGGAGACTTTAACCTAAATTGGATGGATAAGAGCTCAAAACAGCTGAAAGATTTCTGTGATGCCCATGGGCTTTCACAGATTACACCCGAGACTACCCGCCCTAATAAGAAAAACGTAAACTGAAGTACTCTCCTGGATCTTATGCTTGTTAATAAGCCACACAATATTACCCATGTTGGTGTCTTTTATAATGACTTAAGCAATCACTGCGCTACAGCTTGTATTAGGCACGCCTCTCACTTCTCCTCAGCTTCCTCTTTTAAGTTAAGATGTTTGAAAAACTTCTGCCATACTACTTCTTTAACTGACCGTGGCAATATTAGATGGCAAGAATTCTATTTGGCCTCCTCAGTCTCTGAGGCATTTACCATTTTTCACAGCCTTGTACTGGGCTTGATAGATAAACATGCAACAGTTAGGAAATTCAAGACTAGGAGGTCTCCCAGATGGTTCTCCCCTGCCTTAAAAAAAGCCCTCAGGAATAGAGATGTTCTATGGAGAAGGGCATGAAAGACTAAGCTTGATGCTGACTGGCTTGCCTTTCAGGTTGCTAAGAACAATTGCACTGAACTTGTTAGGATGGAAAAGTCTTGTTATTTCCAGACTACCCTCGAACAAAATAAAAATAATACCGCCAAGTTATGGAATACACTCAGAGAAGTAGAGGACCATGCATCTAGTTCTCCCCTGCCCTCTAAGATGGTGGCTGGAGGTGAGCCATACTTAGACAGGGCCAACATCCTAGAGCAACTTAATAACCATTTTGCTACAGTAGGCCTGGCATTTGATTCCTCCCCTGTCTGCAAGCTAAGTGCGCAAGGTGTGTATAGCGCTGACACAAGCTCCAACCACGAATGCAAAATGTGATCTTTGTCATTCAGTTTCCGCCTAGTCACCTTTAAGCAGGTGGAGGACCTCCTATTATCTTGACACCAATAAAAGCGCTGGAGCAGACCATCTTGATCCATTCTTCCTGAAATTAGGCTATCACTATCTGACTGCCCCCATCACCCATCTATTCAATTCCTGCCTAGGACAAGGCGTGTTACCGCCACTTTGAAAAATTGCACATATTATCCCTTTTCATAAATCTGGTGATCCCAGCGACCTGAATAACTACTGGCCTATTTTCTTAATCCCTACTCTTTCCAAACTTCTTGAAAAAATTGTAAACTGCCAGCTTAGGGAGTAAATTGAATCTGAAAACCTATTAAACCCTGCTCAATCAGGCTTAAGGCCCAAGCACAGCATGGTTTCAGCCCTTGCTAAAGTGTCTAATGACTGGCATAATGCTTTTGATGCAAAGAATCATGTGTATGCCCTTTTCCTAGACCTTAGCAAGGCCTTTGATGTGGTGGACCATAGCCTTTTGCTGGACACCTTGAAAAACCTCGGCCTTGATAGTATTGCCTTAGAGTGGTTTAAGTGCTACTTCACTAACAGAATGCAGCAAGTTAAAACTCCAAGGGGACCTATCACCACTAAAAGCTTTACTCGTGGAGTACCACAAGGATCCATTTTGGGCCCCTTACTCTTTGCAGTTTATATCAATAATATTGACTCTTGAGGACTTCCAGTGTAGCTTCCGAGTAAATGGCAGCCTAGCTTTAGAGCGCTCATCCCACGCTCCTAAATTTATTTAATAAAACAGCTGCTTTCTTCCCGACTTCGCTGATCTACTACCGGAAAACTTATGGCAGCTAGTAGTCTACGTGGGGGAGCTAACAGATGCACAGTAATTCACCCAGACATCAAAAACTCCGACGGAGAAGCTACAGACTTGGGGACCTCCACGCTTTTTGCCCAGGCGCCACAATCTAGGTCATGTAGACAGAATAAATCCAAAACCAAACAAACCATCAACATGGACACTAAACTAGATAAAATCTTACAGGAGATCCAGGAATTTAAAACAGACTTCCAGTCCTTCAGGAAAACTCAAGAAAAGTTTCAAAACGATCTCATGGAGCTGCACACCACAGTGTCCTCTCTAGACCAGCAGATACAGGAGCAGGCCTCAACCACCTCTCATTTGCAAGATACCCTGGACCAAGTAGCCCATCTCTGCCAGCTCAAGATGGAACGCCATGAGGATTAGAAGAACTGCAGCCGATGACAAAATATATGATTATACGGGGTGCCAGAGAGTAGCAAAGGATCAGATTTGCTGGGTTTGTGGAATCCCTCCTATGCGATGCCCTTGATTTGGGCCCGGATTACAATTTTGAGATAGAGAGGCTACACAGAGCTCTAGGCACAAAGCCTACCAGTCTGACTACATGCCCCAGATCCATAATTATCAGGTTCCTTTGTTTCCAAACAAAGGAGTTTATTTTGAAACAAGCCTGGGCCAAAACTCGCATCTGTTATGTGGATAAACGCATATTTGTGGACAGCGACTAAGCTCCTGCTACAATGCAGAGAAGGAGGGCATACATTCCACTATTCCCCTACCTTAGACAGCAGAAACTCAAGTTCAGGACTCCATACCCGAGCAGGATGGTGATTCAGTTCCCATCGGGGAAGCAGTGTTATGAATCCATGGAGGAAGCCTGTACAGATTTAAGGAACCGGGGGTTTACTCTACCAGCCATGATTCAAACACCTCAGAGAGCATCGGATGACAGGGCTACATTCAGGGCAGCTCCCCCAAGTAACTGCCAGATCAATGAGCGACTATCGACTCAATCAAAGCCCTGCATGCACAGTTTTCTCGATAGAACAGTTGAATCCCCTCAGGAAACAGAACTTCTGACTTGCAGTGAGTAGCATGGTGGGTAGGGGGTGGGGGTGGCCCATGACAGGCTGCTGGGCGCTCGCCTTGAGGGGGGCATACATTCTATAATTCTATAATTGGAATTGTTCAGATTAGGAAAAAATAACCAAGGTATATTGCCTGTTTTTGGGGGGCACTGCTCTGGGGCCGAACCAGATCCTCAGCTTCTAGCTGTACTTTACTTGGGTGGGAGGAGGGGGAGTGGGGCCTCCTCAGTGCTCATCTCTTATGGGGGAAGGCGGTCTCGTTCCAGCCCGGATCTCGAAGATCCTCTATCATGGATTTCCTATTTGGATAAATAGCTGCTGGGTTGAGCCGGGTAGGAGAACATTGATCCGGCCTCCTCAGAATCGGCCAGGAGGGGTCTATATATCTACTCTGTCCTCGCTTAATAAAGGTCAATAAGAGGATCCCGGATACCACCGGGGGCTAGTGGGCTCAGAGTAGTCGATAAGCCTGCTCGGACCCGGATGCCTACCGGGAGGTTGGGGGATATACTTAAGTAAACCCAACTGGCGGCCATTTGAAAGCCCATTAAATAGGGCATAGTTTCTGGGACTTCTCGACCTGGCGTGGCCTGGCAGCTTCATAGAGGGTACTTACCCCCTCCTTTTCTGTTTTTTTCACAATTTATTTAAATACATAGATACCCTCAGCTTTAAACAAATTCAACATGATCCACAGATGACTTTGGAGGGGAATTACTAACAAAAGAGGTCTGGATACTAAGGTTCATACTAAGGTTGACTGAAGGAGCTAGTAGGCCAAGGCCCATAACGCTCCTATACTAGGCCATAGAATAGAATGTTAAATCATACCCAGACATGATTAAAGTATCGAGACAATATTTAAACATCTCTTTAGTATTACTAGTAACTACGTCAGATGGGAGTCGATTCCAAGGCCTGATAATTCTTACAGAGAAAAAAATACTTACAATTGTTATGTTTGAAGGATTTACCAATTAACTGAAGGATATGACCTCTAGTATGGTGTATTGATTTTTTAAATGAAAAACCTAATTCGGTCATGATAAAAGGGTCATGAATGATGTCATACAGAAGGAGAAGGTCACCTCGAATACGTCTAGTGGTGAGAGGCATTAGTTTCAATGTGTCCACCCTAGATTTGTAAGATAATGAATCATGTCCAGAAATTTTTATAGTATATTTACACTGTATCCTTTCGAAAGAGAAATTATCTGATTTTTTAAAAGGACACTACAATTGTGAGGCATATTCAAGATAGGGTCGAACATAGGACCTGAATAAAGGTAACAACACCTCCTGTTCACGAGATCTAATATTGAGCAGAATAGACCATATAATTTTATTGGATGTATTAATAACTGAATGCATATGCTTTGAATAAATTAGATTTTCAGATATTGTTATGCCCAAATCTTTCTCATCAACAGTGGCACACAATGGTAACTCATCCAGGATATACTGGAAATTTAAATTATTAGAACCCAAGTGCATAACTTTGCATTTTGTAGAGTTTAGCTTCATTCCCCAATTTTTAACCCAGGTACTGATAACATCTAGGTCATGCTAAATACAGGATATTTGATCATAGTTTGAACTTAGACCTCCGATCTTCACATCATCTGCGTATTTAATAGTATAGGAAAGGCAAGAATAAGTTAAATCAAATATAAAAGCCTGAAAAAGGCAGGGACCAAGAACTGAGCCCTGAGGAACACCACTTAGCACTCTGCCAGAATCAGAAAAAGTCCCATTTATCACCACACTTTGAGTTCTATCTGAAAGCCAATTATGAATCCATTTCAATATATAACTATTACTACCGAGACTAGAAAAGTTTATGAATAAGAGCCCAGTGTGGCATGGAATCAAAAGCTTTACTAAAATCAATAAAGACAATATCACAGGCCAATCGATCATCCAGAAAAGAGCTAAAGTGTTCATAAAAAACAGAATAAATTTGTAAGGCAGCTTCTGCCCTTTTTGAAACCATGTTGTTCCTGATCCGATGCATCAATTATTGGGGACACAATATCCTTAAGTAGGCTTTCTAATACTTTACATATAGATGAAGTCAAACTAATCGGCTGATAATTTTCCCATAGATGTTTGGATCCCTTCTTATGAATAGGCACCACAAATGCCTCTTTCCATTCACAAGGGATACAATTATGTAGTAGAAAAAGGTCGAATAAGAGTTTAAGTGGAAAAGCAATATGTCCAGATAATAAATAAAGCAAATGCCCTGCTATATAATCTGGGCCTGGACAAAATTTACCTTTTAATTAAAGTAATTTATTCATAATAGACTCAACAGAGAATGTAATAGAAGGGTCTGTTGGTTTTATAGTAAGATCTGGTGATTGTACCGCTGGTACAGAGAAAACTTTACAAAATTCATTATTGAAAACATCTGCCATAGCTTTTGACTCATGAATAAGCGTGTTGTCTGTTGTAAGAGGCCCCACCATACTAGGACTTTTCCTGAGGGAATTGATATAAGAATAAAATTGTTTTGAATTAGACTTGCCCACTGAAGATGCCAAAGTCAGTTCCCATTTTGATTTCGCCCTACGGATGGCTGATTTACATTTTCTACTTGATTTCAAATAGGAATCCCAATTGGAAACAGACCTATTTTTTAAATAATCTCAATGTTTTTTAATTTTTATGTTTATTAGACATTTGATGTTTTTATTCAACCATCTCGGAGACTGTTTCCCATTTGAATTTGAATTTTTTAATGGAATGTAAGTATCCCGCAAATTCAAGATAAGAGTTTTGAAAAGCACCCAGCTCTGTAGTGGGGTTTTATCCTTAAACAAAGATAACCAGTTAACTTTTTTTAAGTGAAGATTTATACTGTAACGACCAGCTTTGTCGTACAGATATATTATCGAGGAATTATTATTAAAGACAATGTGTCTCTCTAAGTTGAATAAAATAGAGTTATGGTCGCTATTACCAATTGGTGTAGAAATATGCGCATCTCTAATGTCTAAGGTGGAACTGCTAAAAACAAGGTCCAAAATATTATTGCCTTGGGTTGCCGTAATTATCCATTGATGTAAGTCCAGTACCGAACAGGTGGACATGAATTTATTACTAACACTACTAGATGCTGTCAATGATTGCCAATTTATATCTGGGAGATTGAAATCACCAGTAATAATAACATAACCCATTTGTGTGGCTGTTTCATATTCAGAAAGAATAGCATTCACAATTAAACTAGTTGAAGATGGGGGAATATAACATGTCCCAAGGATAATGAAATCCTCTTTGGATAAAATAATTTTAAGCCAAAGACTCTCAGTTGAGAGATCATGAGTTTTGATAAGGCTAGATATATTGACAGAGTCAATTTTATTATTAATAAATGAGGCAACACCTCCCCCCTTCTTTTCACTTCGATTCAAATAATATGAAGTATATCCTGGAAGTTGCTTGGTCCAAGGGGAGTCACAATCACCCCATGTTTCACATACTGTAACAATATTTAAATCCTTATTCGAGGATAACAGTAAGTAACTCTTCAAATTTCTGTGTCAAACTCCTAGCATTAAAACTAAGAAATTGCATTTGTTTACTGGACACTTTATAAGAAGATGAAGATGGTGTATATGCTTTAAATTCCCCCCTCCCCCCAGAATTTAGTTTAAATTTGAGTTAATGGTGAATAGAAATTGTTTACTCAGCAGAGCATTCCCTATTTTACTAAGATGCAAGCCATCAGGGCAATAAAGCTCTGGTCTATCGATGAAATCTTCCCAATGGGTCATACACTGTATATTTTGTCATAGACACCAATGCGCTTTCTTTACCCCCTCAGGTTTTGCTATGGGGGGAAAAAAACATATTGAATGATGGGCCTGAGGCAGGGTTCCACTTCCCACTTCCAGATCTAATCCTCTAAGGTGGATTCTCACACTTTGGCATCTGGGCCAGGTGCTTTCTGGGGGTGCACCCTCTCTTCACAGTTGTCCACCCATCTTGCTTCCTGAGAGGGGCATGGGCGGTACGTCCGCTGGGCCTCCCCGCTCCCCTGCCTGCACTCCATGCAATAAGCTCCACAGCCATTCCTACTAGATCACAATTCCAGGGACTCCCCTTCATGGGGCATGAGATTCAGCCATGATACAGAACAACACCCATACAGTCATGGGAAATAACCTGATCAGAAGGGCCACAAGACCGGAGGGAAGTTGCCCTAACATCTCATTATTTCAGCCCCCCTGGGCCATTCTGAGAACATGTGGAGAGGGATCACTGAGGACTTGCTCATCCTAGATCTTGTTTTTTAACATTATAGGATAAATATGGCTACTATGAGGGGAATTGAAGGAAGCGGTGGAGTGGGAGGGGTTACGATATTAACCAAACCTTTCATCCACGATGATTCTCCTTTACCTACAGTTAGTGCTGGGTTGTGGGCTAGCACATCCCAGAAATGAAAATTACGTACCTACCGTAATTCTTGATCTTCTTGGACGAGTCTCCACCACTCATTCACACTAGTGGGATCTGCGCCGGAGGCACTAGGACCCATCGGGAGCAAACTTTTTGCTGGAGGGTCGGTGTGAGAGATGGCGCCGCGAGCAGTGGCTCACGCGGTAATGACTATCTCGGCGGCGACCCTCCAACCGCCTCAGTACCTTTTTTACCAAGGAGGTGCAGCGCAACTAACGAAAGAGTAAACTCTAATTTTACAAAACGGACATAAGATAGTCCGACGACCCGTAAGAAGGGTCAGCAAAGAAGTCTTCACGGCCTAAAGATTTGAGGGAGGAAGACCAACACAGCGTGAGCTCGGGATGGAGGGAGGGTTAGGAATGAGTAGGAGACTGCCCAAGAAGATCAAGAATTACGGTAGGTACGTAATTTCATATCTTCCTGGACATAAGTCTCACCACTCATTCACACTAGTGGAGAGTACCAAGCTGATAATCCCCAAAAGGGCGGCAGGGGAGCTAGAGTTCACACGCCTAGGGACAGAAGTCCATTAAGGATAGTTCTGCTGAAGGCGGAATGACGCCTGGCATGAACATCCAGTGCATAATGCTTGAAGAAGTATGCACTGAGCTCCAGGTGGCAGCATTGCAGATATCTGCAATTAGAACATTCGCAATTTCCGCTAGGGATGCCATGACTCCTAGTAGAGTGAGAGCGTACCTTACCTTCCAATTTAACCTGTGCCATGGAATAGCAATGTGAAGACATGCCACTAACCATGATGAGATGCATCTGATAGCGACAGTCTGACCCAGCCGGGTCTCGCTGAAGGAAACAAACAATTGCTGAGTCTTGCGAAAATTCTTGGTTCTATTTAAGTAGAACCGCAAGGCTCTCTTAATATCCAAGGAATGAAGAGACCGTTCTCCTTCATTTTGGAAGTTCGCGAAGTAAGAGGGAAGCACCAGAGGTTGGTTTAGACGAATTCTGACACAACCTTGAGAAGAAATTTAGGATGAGTAACGAAGAACTACTTTGTCCTTATGGAATACAGTATACGGAGGGTCCGTAACCAGGGCATGTATCTCAGAGACCCTATGGGCTGAGGTAATGGCCACTAGGAAAGCTGTCTTCAGGTAAGAAATTTTAGCTCACAGGTAGCTAGGGGTTCGAAAGGCTTCCGAGTGAGCATGTCTAGCACAAGGTTAATGTCCCAGGCTGGACTGGACATCTAACAGGGGTCTGGTATGCAGAATTCCTTAAGAAATCTCTTCACCATAGGTAACTGAGCCAGAGACAAGGAAGAAACCGGCTCATGGAACGCTGAAATGGCACTAAGGTGAACTTTAACTGCGGAGTACTGGAGACCTGAGTTTGATAGGTCCAAAAGGTACTCCAGAACCTTGTCTGGAGGACAGGAAAAGGGATTCCAAGAGGACTTTGCACACCAGAGAGAAAAGCGCTTCCACTTAGAAGTAGAGTTTGGGTAGCTGGCTTCCGAGCAGCCAGAAGGACGCCTGAGACTCTACGAGAGATGTTGAACGGTTCACTTCTACCTCTTCAGGAGCCAAGCATGAAGGTGAAGTGACCTCAGGTTGGGATGGACCAACGAACCCTGAGTCAAAAGATTGATTTGCAAGGGAAGTGGTCTCGGAGAGGCTGCCATACTGTTGAGCAGAGGAAACCATAGTTGCCGAGGTCAGGAGGGAGCAATGAGAATCATCTTGGTCCCCTGAGACTCGAACTTGAGGAGAACTCTGAATTAAAGGAAGGTGGAAAGGCGAAAGAAAGCGCTTGTCCACCGCAGCCTGAACGCATCCTGACAGAAAATGCCAGGCCCTGGATTTCTGGAGCAGAAGAGAGGCAGTTTTATGCTGAGTGGGGATGCAAAAGGTCCAGGTCTGGAGTCCCCACTTTGAACAGTGACCGAGCTACGGCTGGGTGAGAGACCACTCGTGAGGGTCTGCCTCCGTCTGCTGAGGTGATCTGCTGTTGTTTTGTACACCCGCAGATATACCGCTTGAATTAGAGACTTGTGCTCCAAGCACCACTCCCACACTCTCATTGCTTCCCTGCAAAGGGATAAGAGTGAGCACCGCCTTGCTTGTTGATGTAATACATCACAGCTTTGTTGTCTGTTTGAAGGAGAATGTTCTTGTGACAAAGAACATCCTTCAACGCTCGGATCGCATAGAGGACCGCTCTCATCTCCAGGACATTTATGTGGAGCTGAGTTTCGAGCTGAGTCCATACACCTTGAGTGTGGAGAGAGACAGTGAGCTCCCCATCCCATTAGCGATGCATCTGTGGTGATGGAGATCTGATGATCCAGAGGAGCAAAGGGAATCCTTCCAGGAGATTGCTCTCTTGAGACCACCAGGTGAGAGACCTTCTAGGGGTCCGCCACCTTGATGGGATAAGACTGGGGGTGAGAGGTCGGTGACCACTGAGCGGAGAGCATCCATTGGGTGGTCCTCATGTGTAACCGAGCTAGGGGTACAGTGAACACTGAGGCTGCCATGAGACCCAACATACGTTGTATCGAGAGAGCTGTGACCGATCGGTTCTCCCTGATGTAATGGGCCATCTGAAGGATGTCGAGTCTTCTGTCCTCTGGAAGGAAAGCCTTCGAGGAAGAGGTGTCCAGAAGAGTCCCTATGAAAAGGAGCCTCTGGGAGGGCTGCAGTTGTGACTTCTTCAGATTTAGCAGAACTTCCATGGACATAAGAAGGCGAGAGGCTGTTTGAACGGCTTCCAGAGTCCCTTGGCTGGAAGGACTCGCTAGGAGCCAATCGTCTAGGTAGGGAAACACTCGGAGTCCGAGTTTCCTGAGATGCGCTGCGAGAACTGCACAACACTTTGTAAAAACTCACGGCGCCGAGGATAGCCCAAAAGGCAGGACTCTGAACTGATAATGCTGACCCAGAGCTACAAACCTCAGGAATTTGCGATGGGTCGGGTGGATGGGGATATGCTGGTAAGCGTCCTGCATATCCAGGGAGGCCAGCCAGTCGTGCTGATGCAGCAAAGGTAACAGGGTACCTAGGGAAATCATTTTGAATTTCTCCCTTGGGAGGAATTTGTTTAACTTTCTGAGGTCTAGAATGGGGCGCATCCCCAGATTTCTTTGGAACCAGAAAGAATGTAGTACTCCTGTGTTTCGCTGATGCGGGGCACCAGTTCTATTGCCTTGTTGTTTAGAAGGCCCTGATCTCGGTGAGGGAGGTCTGATTGAGAGGTCGACAACCTGGGTTGTCGTTGGGAGGGCACCGGGGTTTTTCCAAAGATTGAGAGAATAACCTCTAATTATCCAAGGACCCATTTGTCCGAGGTTATGGACTTCACTGATTGTAGAAGTACATCAGACGACCTCCCACGGAGGAGAAAGTTCCATCTCGGGCAGTGTGGATGGAACTGGGGCCAGCAATTCATAAGATAGCGCTGGGGGCTTTAGGCCCCTGCGCTTTCTGCTGCGCCTTCTTTTGAGGTTGGGCAGGTTGGCTTTTATGGAAGCTTCCTCTGCCTCTGCCTCGAAAGGACTGGCGACTATGAAACTGACGTTTACCTACATGCCCCCGAGAGGGGGTAGGCAGGGGTCTAGCCAACTTAATGGCCGACCTAGTCTTCTGAGTGGCCTCTAGGGCTTGCTCTACCTGAGGCCCAAAAAGATAGGAGCCATCAAAGGGCAACGCCATTACCTGCTGCTGAGCATCATTCGTAAAGCCAGAAGTACGCAGCCAGGAATGGCATCGAGTACAAATACCTGCGGCTGCTGAACGAGAAGCAGTGTCGAAAGCATCCACGGCGACTTTGACCTGTTGGTTATTGGACTCAATACCTCTGATAACGGTTAGAAGGAGCTCTGACTTGGAGTCGGAATCTGGAAGAGCTTCAACCATTTGTTTCATAGAGTGCCATAGGATATACTCATACTGAGAAAAATAGCCTTGATAGCTGGCAATACGCATACTTAAAGTGGAGGCAGCAAAGACTCTCTTACCTAATGTATCAATTTTACGAGACTCTTTGTTAATAGGTAGAGCTGTAGTAGCTTGAGGAAGAACGGCCTTGTCATTCTCTGCCAGGACTACAATAGGATCCGCAAAGGCTTGGGATGCCAAAATGGGACGATCCTTGGGAGCTGAATATTTCTTATCAATGGATTTAGCCACTGAAGGAATAAGAGCAGGATTATTCCATACCATTTGAGACAGCGTCTCGAAGGAGAGTTGAATCGGAGGAGTCAAATCAGGGATCTCCACATGAAGATACTGGAGTCTTAATATTTTCCCAAGATCGATGTCCGTAGTCTGGAGAGAAAGAGTGGATCTCAGGTTCCTCAACAGAGACTTAAAGGATAGGTCTCGACCACAGGCTCTGTAGCGGTGAAGGATCCTGTTTCTCCACTTCATCACCCAACCAAGGTCGGGTCAGGCTCAACATCATCTCCTGATAGTCCAGGAAGGACTGCTTGGACAGGAAAGGAGGAAAATAGGAGAAGAAAAAGAGCAGATAGGAAGGGAGAGTCCCGAGGCCCCCGCGCTGAGGAGGCGAAGGAGTCAAAACGGTGTGAAGAAGACACACAGCGCTGTGGGTGGCGCCACAGACCCACCGGCATCGAAGACCCAGCGCGCCGCAGATGGCACCGCAAGGCCCAGCGGCGCCGAAAACGGCGCCGACAAGCGCAGCAACCCGCGGAAGGCGCCAAGAACACCCCTGGAACCTGGAAAGCAAGAGAAGGGAAAAAACCAGGAGATAAGGGCATCGGTGTGGCCCCCTGTGCCGCAGCCATGTGAGGGGGGGAAACACCTAAGCACGGAGTCGCTGGCACCGAGGGAGGCGCCGAGCGACTAGGAAGGTCCAACCGCCCTGCCTGATCGCCCGATGAGCCCGAAGGCTCCGGGGCAACCGAGCCAGGCAGAAGAACCAACCTCCGAGCCCATCGCTCCATAAGAGCGGCCCACTGATGAAACTGCTCATCTGGAGCCCTACCTATAGGCGGGGTGGGGCTCCGATGTCGAAGACGGCGGAAACCGGAAGTTGGCGACTCCGAAGGAGGAGACCGGCAACTAGGTACGATAACCGACCGTCGACGCGCAGACGTATCAGAGGGCGACCTCGAGTGATGCCTTCTCTTTTTTGACCTGTGGGCCGAAGAAGAGCTCGAGGCCGAACGGTGCCGAGAATGCGACCGTTTATTTTTATGCCGGCGGGGGGACCGCCCATCCCCCCGGGCATCGGACTGACCGTTGTCGGAACCCCGCTGAGGAGAAGGGGGCTGACCGGACCCAGCCCGACTGACTGAACAGCTTTCATACGAAGTCTCCCTACCGCACCTGACCTGCTCATGGTCGACTCATTCCAGTAGGTCGAGACTTCTTTACTATAAGTTAAATTTTAAAATATAACAGAAATAGAATAAAATTAAGCGATACTACTATCGAGATAAAATTACAAAAAATAAACTGAAAACTATGCGCTAGTTTGAAGTTTGACTCCCGACAGGCGAGCGACGTTGTCACTGAAGCGCACTCGATGGCGCGGAAAAAGGAACTGAGGCGGTTGGAGGGTCGCTGCCGAGATAGTCATTATCATACAGCCACCGTCAGAAAATTATGCCCTCGCGGCACCATCTCTTGCTACCGACCCTCCAGCAAAAAGTTTGCTCCCGATGGGTCCTAGTGCCTCCGGCGCAGATCCCACTAGTGTGAATGAGTGGTGGAGACTTATGTCCAGGAAGATCAAGTAATTTTGAGCCCCTGATATTAATCACCTATCCCAGGGCTAAACTTTTAATTCTAACCTACTCCCCCTCCTATCTCTATTTAAGAGAAGAGGAGCGGTATCGAGACTCTGCTGCTTATTAAGATACATGCTGTAAAGGAACTGTATCTTTCTCCCTCCCCTAATGCTTGCCTTTCACCACCACCCTTAGTTTTTTTTTTTTATTATCCCTGCTATTGGTTACCCCTATATCTTCCCTTCCCCCTTCCATATTCAGGGGCAGGAGTTTCCCCAGGAACCCAATTCACTTGGTGGATAGGGAGTCCACACATGGACGATCTACAGATCGGTCCCATGTGCTTGCCTCATTTGGGCAGGCACGCTTGGAAGTCACAGCATTCCCCCTTAATTGGGGTTTGTATATAGTTATTTTTTCCCAGTATGTAGACACGTTCACCTGGTTGACACACCCATTTTTCAACAACTCTTTCCCAGTTATTGTCCCCCCTTTCCATTATTTTTGTACCATCATATATCAGAAAACTGCTAATAACTCAGATGCTATATGTTTTAGGCACAGAATTAATAATCAACAGATTGTTGGAGGAGTTATTTTTTTTGGGAGGGAGAGGCCAGGGGTATCAATACACACTTGGGATTATAGATAGTCATGAATAACCCATTCAAACTTATATCTCATAATGTAAATGGACTGGTCGGCCCTGTCAAGAGGGATCGAACACTTCAAGTACTTAAAAAATTAAACCCAGATATCCTCTTACTACAGGAGACTCATTTATCCACTATGGAGCACCAAAAGTTGCTCAAATTCGGATCTGCACATATAATAGAATCCTCCTACCAGAGAGGCAGGAAGAGGGGTTCAATAATTCTGATTCCAAAACGGTCAAAACTACAGTTAATTGATCAGTACACCGATAGGGAGGGCAGGCTGGCACTAGCAGTAGTTAAATTGAACCTTCAAACCCTAACAGTGTGCAGTCTCTACATTCTGCTGGGCTCAGATGCCTCATCTATCCAAAAGTTGGTAGATACCATCCTTACCATGCAACAGGGTATTTTAATTATAGTGGGTGATCGCAATTGTCAGCTTAATCCCTCGCTAGACTCCTCAGCAATTCGCCCCTCCCCACAGACAACTGGTCAAAAGCACCTTCGACGCCTTATCCGAGATGTGGGAATGATAGATACATGGAGGCAGTCACACCCCATGCATTGGAAATTCTATTATTCTCATGCTTTCAAACACTATTCTAGACTTGACTACTTTTGCATAGGTAAGGAACATGTGGATCCGATTCGATCCGCTGAGATCCTAAATATTGTTTTATCGGATCATGCCCCCATCACTTTGGATATTAATATTCAAAAAGAAAGAATAAATACCCAGTGGCGCTTCAATCCATCCCTATTTAGGGATAAAGAATTCCAAGATTTACTGAAGAGACGTATCCCAGAAATTATCAGAGATAACACTCTCTCCCCCCCCCCCAAGATCTCCCCCCAAATCCTCTGGGACACACTGAAGGTAGTCCTTAGAGGTGACATAATAGCCTGGGTCCGGTGCCTGAGCAGGATCGGCACCGTGAGCGCCAAGGCCCATGGCGTCGAGAGATGAGTCAGTGCCGACAGGGCCCACGCACCGCCGATGGCGCCCGAAGGCCCTGACGGCACTGGCAGTGACAGCGGCCGACCCTGGCTCTTCCGGATCATGGAGCGACACTGGGGAGCCTTCACCCCCGAAGGGGTGACTGCCATAGTGGCACCTCCCGCCCGCGCCCGGGAGGAAGCGGGATGGGCCTCCTGCGCCACAGAAGGAGCCTTGGCCAAGGCTAGGCTACAAGAGGCCGAGGCTCCCTCCTCCTCGGTCCATATAGAACCGGGAGGGGACCCAGAGGAAAGGCCGAGAGAGCGCGGCTTGGCCCGACGAGTGCGAATCCTACCCCCGAAAGTCGGCGGAGCTCGCCCCTACTTTAAATGTGCGCTGGCTGTTCGGGAGGGACGCCGCGGTCCATGGAGAAGCAGGCGTTGTACGAATCCATGTTGTGAAGCGGGCCAAGACACGAGAGACACTGGTCGGTAACGGAGTACTTGCAGCCGCACGGGCACCGACGCATGGGGGGCCGCCCCGCCTTAGACGACTTCTTGCCCTCCGACCGCGACATGACCTACGGAAAAAAACACCAAAAACAGACTCGACGTCGCTTATACTGTAAAATAAATGGAAAGATCTTACCAGCGACGTCGAGTAGGGCAGACTAGAACTAGCAGGAACCGACGGACTGTCAAGGACAAAAGGCTAAGGCCTAAAAGTTTGAAAATTTCTTCAGCTGGCTTCCCACGAGGCGACCTCGACGGCGGGAGACGAAGAACTGGTAGGCAGGCGGAGTCGACACAGCTTAACGGCTAATCCTCGAGCGCCACGTAGTACGTCGGCCTCGAGGGCGGCGCTCGATGCTGCTGATTCCACCTATTCTTTTTAAAAAAAAAGGCTCCTATGGTCCTGATCTCCGGCCAGTACCATCTGTGATGAATGGTGAAGACTGACACAGATAAGATCTATACAGTTCACCTGAATAAACTGTCCAAAAAGTTAAGACAACGCTTAGGTGTCTTCTTCCGCATTAGCAATCTCCTTACAAGAGAAGCCAGAATGAGGCTTGTCCAAACTACCTTTCTTCCACTGCTTGACTACGCTGACTTTTTGTACAGTCACTGTCCTAACTCAGCACTAAACAAACTTGACACCTTATATCACTGTGCTTTGAGGTTTATTCTGAACTTACCCTCACGCACCCACCACTGCCTCCTCTATGAGGCACTGGGCTGGTTCTCCTTGGCCAAGAGGAGGCAAAGGAATGCACTTCTCTGGTTTTACAGGAGTTTGACTAATAAACTGCTAACCTACATTGCTGGGATGTTTGACCGTTCAAAGGGGCTATACAAGCTGAGACGCTTTGCGCTAATCACCTATATTGTCCCTAGAATAAAGACAAGTCACGGCTCAGCTGCAATTAACTTCTCTCTACCCTCCATGTGGAATACCATGCAATAAACTCTAAGGCTTACTGCTTTCCAGGGTCTCTACGCCCTCAAAGCTTTAAATGGAAATTACGTACCTACCGTAATTCTTGATCTTCTTGAACGAAGTCTCTACCACTCATTCACACTAATGGGATCTACACCAGAGGCGCTAGGACCCAGCGGGAACAAACTTTTTTTCCCAAGAGGGTCGGCGCCAGAGGTGGAGCCACGAGGAAGCAGCACCGTGAGCCGTGTCTCGCGTTGTAAAGACTACCTCGGCGTCGACCCTCCAACTGCCTCAGTACCTTTTTGTCCCCCGAGGAGGTGCAGCGTAACTAACCTAGAGGGACTAACCTAACAAAATCGGACATAAGATAGTCCGAATGACCTGTGTAAGAAGGGTCAACAATAGAGTCTTCACAGCCCATCCATTGAGGGAGTGAAGACCAGAAAATGGAAATTACGTACCTACCGTAATTCTTGATCTTCTTGGATGAAGTCTATCACTCATTCACACTGATTTGATCTACGCTGGAGGTGCTAGGACCCAGCAGGAGCAAACATTTTGCAAGAGGGCCTGCAACCAGAGATGGAGCTGTGAGGAGTGGCGCCGTGAGCCTCAGCTCGTGCGGCAATGACTATCTCAGCATCGACCCTCCAACCGCCTCAGTACCTTTTTTCCCCAAGGAGGTGCAGCATAACTAACCTAGAAGGACAGCCTAACAAAAAACTGGTCATAAGATAGTCCGAACGACCTGTATAAGAAGGGTCAACAAAGAAGTCTTCACAGCCTAAACATTGAGGGGGTGAAGACCAACAACAGAGGTGAGCTCGGGGAATGGTGGGTAGGCGTGTGAATGAGTGGTGGAGACTTCGTCCAAGAAGATCAAGAATTACAGTAGGTACGTAATTTCCATATCTTCCTGGACATAAAAGTCTCCACCACTCATTCACACTGATGGGAGAGTGTTGAGCTAATAATCCCCAGAGAGGGCGGCAGGAGAAACCAAGAGCTCATAAATTTAGGACAGAAGTCCATTAAGGACAGTCCTGCCAAATGAAAGATGTCGCCTGGCATGGACATCCAGGGCATAGTGCTTGATGAAAGTATGCACTGAGCTCCAGGTAGCCGCATTGCAAATACCTACAATGGGCATGTTGCAGATTTCCGCCAGGGATGCCGCGATTGCTCCAGTACAGTGAGTGTACACTCTGCCCTCCAGCTTAACATGCTCCATGGAATAACAGTGGAGAAGGCATGCCACCAGCCATGCTGAAATGCATCTGATTGCGACAGGTTGACCCAGTTGGGTCTTGCTGAAGGAAACAAACAGTTGTTGAGCTTTGCAAATTTCTTTTGTTCTATCCAAATAGAAACGCAGAGCTCTTTTAACATCTAAAGAATGAAGGGTACGCTCTCCATTTTGGAAGTTCGCAAAGTAAGTAGGTAGGACCAAAGTTTGGTTTAGATGGAATTCTGAAAACAATCTTAGGAAGAAACTTAGGATGGGTCCTAAGAACTACTTTGTCCTTATAAAACACAGTATAAAGAGGGTCTGTGACCAAGGCATGTATTTCAGAGACCCTGCAGGCCGAGGTAATGGCCACTAGGAAGGCCGTTTTCCAAGTGAGAAATTTCAGCTCACAGGAAGCTAGAGGCTCGAAAGGTTTTCGAGTGAGCATGTCTTGCACAAGGTTAATGTCTCAGGCTGTGACTGGACGTCTGATAGGAGGTCTGGTATGCAGAATACCCTTAAGAAACCTCTTAACTACTGGTAACTGAGCCAGTGATAAGGAAAGCACTGGCTCATGATAAGCTGAAATGGCACAAAGGTGAACTCTGACTGTAGAGTATTGTAGACCTGAATTTGAGAGGCCTAAAAGGTACTCTAAAACTTTATTTGGTGGGCAGGAAAAAGGATTCAAAGAGGATTTTGCACACCAGTGAGAAAAACGCTTCCATTTGGCTGTGTAAGTTTTTCTAGTGGCTGGCTTGCGTGCAGCCAAAAGAATATCTGAAACTCTCTGAGAGACATTGAATCTGTTCACTTCTATCTCTTCAGGAGCCAAGTATGACGGTGAAGCAACCTCAGGTTGGGATGGACCACAAGCCCCTAGGTCAGAAGGTTCATCTGAAGGGGAAGCGCTTTTGGAGGGGTTTCTGACATACTGTTGAGTAACAGAAACCATATCTGTCGAGGCCAGAAGGGAGCAATGAGGATCATTCTGTCCCCCTGGGACTCGAATTTGAGAAGTACCCTCTGAATTAGTGGAAGAGGAGGAAAGGCGTATAGAAAGCGTTTTATCTACTGCAGCCTGAATGCATCCCGACAGAAAATGCCAGGCCCTGGATTTCTGGAGCAGAAGAGAGGCAGTTTTGTGCTGAGTGGGGATGCAAAAAGGTCCAAGTCTGGAGTTCCCCACTCTGCGAATAGTGACTGAACTACGGTTGAGTCGAGAGACCACTCGTGAGGATCTGTCTCTGTTCTGCTTAGACGGTCTGCCAGTTCATTCTGCACCCCCGGCAGGTAGATTGCCTGAATTAGAGCCTTGTGCTCTGGGCACCATTCCCACACTCTCATCGCTTCCCTGCATAAAGGGTAAGAGTGTGCACCGCGCTGCTTGTTGATGTAATACATCACTGCTTTGTTGTCCGTTTGAAGGAGAATGTTCTTGTGACAGAGAATGTCCTTCAAAGCTCAGACTGCATAAAGGATGGCTCTCATTTCTAGGATATTTATGTGAAGCTGGGACTCATCCTGAGTCCACGCACCTTGGGTGTGGAGATTCTGACAGTTACCTCCCCATTCCATTAGGCATGCATCCTTGGTAATGGAAATCTGGTGATCCAGAGAAGCAAAGGGATCCCCTTCCAGAAGATTGTCTTCTTGTGACCACCAGGTGAGTGACCTCTTCAGAGGTTCTGTCAGCTTGATGAGAAAGGACTGAGGGTGAGTGGTTGGGGACCACTAAGTACTGAGCATCCATTGAGATGGTCTCATGTGGAGGTGAGCTAGGGGTACAGTGAACACCGAGGATGGCATGAGACCCAGCATCCGTTGCATCGAGATAGCTCGAACCGAACTGTTCTCTCTGATGTATCGGGCCATCTGTACGATATCACTCCTTCTGTCCTCTGGTAGAAAAGCTTTTGTACAGGAGGTGTCCAGAAGAGTTCCTATAAAAAGGAGCTTCTGGGAGGGCTGCAACTGCGATTTCTTGAGATTTAGCAGGACTCCCTTGGACGAGAGAAAGTCCGAGGCCGTGGCTACGGCATCAAGAGTTCCTTGTCTGGAAGGACTTGCTAGAAGCCAGTTGTCCAGATATGGGAAGACTTGTATTCCGATCTTTCTGAGATACGCTGCGAAAATTGTACAACACTTTGTAAAAACTCGTGGCGCAGAGAATAGCCCAAAGGGCAGGACTCTGAACTGATAATGCTGACCCAGAGCTACAAACCATAGGTATTTGTGATGCTTTGGGTGTATAGGAATATGTTGGTAAGTGTCCTGCATGTCCAGGGAAGCTAGCCAATTGTGCTGATGAAGCAAGGGCAACAGGGTCCCAAGTGATATCATCTTGAACTTTTCCTTGAAAAGAAACTTGTTTAACTGTCTGAGGTCCGGAATGGGGCACATGCCACCGGTCTTTTTTGGGACCAGGAAGTAATGTGACTAGAAAACTGTGTTTCGTTGATCCAGCGGAACTATTTCTACTGCCCTGTTGTTCAGAAGGCCTTGTATCTCGGAGGCAAGAAGGTCTAACTGAGCTGTTGACAGCCTGGGCTGTCATTTGGGAGGATGATCCAGAGGGGTTTCTGAAAGGTTGAGGGAGTACCCTTCACGGATTATCCGGAGGACCCATTTGTCTGATGTTATGGACTTCCACTGGTTGTAGAACTGAGTCAGACGTCCTCCCACCGCTGAGGAGGAGTTCCTCTCGGGCAGATGAGGTGGGATCCAGGCCAGAAACTCAGAAGATGGCACTGGGTGTTTTAGGCCCTTTTGCCTTCTGTTGCATTTTCTTTTGAGGCTGAGGGGCTTGGTTTTTGTTGAAACCTCCCCTGCCCTTGCCCCGAAAGGACTGACGGCCATGAAACTGATGCTTAACACCCCCCCGAGAAGGGGTGGGAGGGGGTCGAGCCGTATTAGTGGCCGACCTAGTCTTCTGTGTGGCCTCCAGAGCTTGCTCTACTTGAGGTCCGAACAGATACATACCATCAAAGGGTAATGCCATGACCTGCTGTTGGGCATCACTTGAGAAGCCTGAAGTGCGTAGCCCGGAGTGACGATGGGTACAAATGTCCGCAACCGCTCAGGAAGCAGTATCAAAAACGTCCATAGCTGCTTTAACCTGCTGGTTGTTGGACTCGATACCCCTGGTTATGGTCTGAAGTAGCTCTGAACTAGTGTCCGACTCGGGCAGAGCTTCTAGCGTCTGTTTGAATGAATGCCAAAGAACATACTCATACCTGAGAAAAGTAACCCTGGTAGCTGGCAATACGCATACCCAGGGTGGAGGCAGCAAAGACTCTCTTACCTAAGGTGTCTATCTTACAAGATTCTTTGTTTATAGGCCGGGCTGTAGATGCTGGAGGCAGAACGGCCTTATCATTCTCTGCCAGGACTACAATAGGGTCTGTAAAGGCCTGGGAGGCCAAAATGGGTTGATCCTTGGGAGCAGCATACTTCCTGTCTATGGACTTAGCCACAGAAGGAATGAGAGCGTGATTATTCCATACCATCTGAGAGAGAGAGAGAGAGTCTCAAAAGATGGTTGTACCGGGGGAGTTAAATCCATAGGGATCTCTAGGACATGTAGATATTGGAGTCTCAAAAGCTTCCCAGGCTCGATATCTGTAGTCTGGAGAGAAAGAGTAGAATTTAAAGTTTTCAGCAGAGACTTAAATGACAGGTCTTCAACCACAGGCTCTGAGGCAGGATTAATCCCTGCTCCTTCAACATCATCACCCAGTCGAAGATTTGGGTCAGGCTCAATATCATCTCCTGACAGTCCGGGGGGGACTGTATGGACAGGAAAGGAGTGAAAATCAGAAGGAAATGAGGAAGGAAAAGGGTTCGGAGTTGAGAAGCCCTCAAGGTTGGAAGATGTCATATTAAGCCTTGTTGCCGAAGAAGAGCATGGCGCCACTTGACATAGTGCAGTGCGTGGCACCGACAGGGCCACCGGCGCCAAGGATGCGCTGAAAAGCCGCACGACACTGACAATCCCAACAGTGCCGAGGAAGGAGCCAACAGATGCACTGGCGCCGAGGATGGCGTCGAGCGACCCATCGATGCTGGAACCAACCCAGGGCTCCGAAAAATAGGTTTTGAGGAGACAGAGGGAAGGAGACCAGGAGATAGAGACATCGGTGTGGCCCCCTGCGCCGCAGCCATGTGAGGGGGGAAACACCTAAACGTGGAGTCGAAGGCACCGAGGCAGGTGCCGCGTGACTAAGGAGGCCCAACCGCCCTACTCGATCCCCCAAAAGGCTCGAAGGCCATAGAGTGACCAGGCCAGGCAGCTGGACCAACCTCCGAACCCATTGCTCTATAAGAGCGGCCCACTGATGAATCTGCTCATCTGAAGCCCTACCAGAAGGTGGGGAAGGGCTCCGATGTTGAAGAGGTATGTGACCGGAAAGAGAAACTGGCGACTCCTAAGGAGGAGACCGGCAACTGACCCCAATGACTGACTGTCGATGCGCAGACATACCAGAGGGCGACCTCGAGTGATACCTTCTCTTTCTTGACCTGTGGGGTCAAGAAGAGCTCGAGGCTGAACGTGCCGAATGCACCGCTTTCTTTATAAGCTTCCGGGGACCCATCCCTCAGGCACTGGACTGTCCATTGTCAGATCCTCCCTCCAGAGAGGGCGGTGGACCGACCCAGCCCGTCCTGGCTGAACAGTCTTACACTGAAGTCTCCCAACCGTCACCTGACCCGCTCATGGTCGACTCCGCCAATGTAGGCTGAGACTTCTTCTTGAATAAGAAAAAATTATGTTAAATCGATACTCATTCGAGATATACTACAAAACAAACTCAAAACTATTGCTGCTAGTTTGAAGTTTAACTCCCGGCCGGAGAGCGACGTCATTACTGAAGCACACTCGACGGCGGGAAAAAAGGAACTGAAGTGGTTGGAGGGTCAACACCGAGATAGTCATTGCCGCATGAGCCGAGGCTCAATCTCTGGCGCTGGCCCTCTTGCAAAAAGTTTGCTCCCGCTGGGTCCTAGCTCCTCCGGTGTAGCTTCCATTAGTGTGAATGAGTGGTGGAGACTTTATGTCCAGGAAGATCAGATACGTGAGCTTGGGGGATGGAGGGTGGGCATGTGAATGAGTGGTGGAGACTTCGTCCAAGAATATCAAGAATTACGGTAGGTACGTAATTTCCATATCTTCCTGAACATAAAGTCTCCACCACTCATTCACATTAATGGGAGAGTACCAAACTAATAATCCCCTGAGACGGGTGGCAGGAAAAACTTAGAGCTCACATACTTAGGACAGAAGTCCGTTAAGAATAGTCCTACCAAATGACAAATGTCACCTGGCATGGACATCCAAAGCACAGTGCTTAATGAAGGTATGCACTGAGTTTCATGTAGTCGCATTGCAAATATCTGCAATGGGCACATTGCAGATTTCCGCCAGAGATGCCATGACTGCTCTAGTGGAGTGAGCGTACACTCTGCCTTCCAGCTTAACCTGTGCCATAGAATAGCAGTGGTGGAGGCATGCTTCTAGCCATGCTGAAATGCACCTAATAGCGACAGGTTGACCCAGCCGGGCCTCGTTGAAAGAAACAAACAGTTGCTGAGCCTTGCAAATTTATTTTGTTCTGTCCAGATAGAATCACAGCTCTCTCTTAACATACAAAGAATGAAGGGTACGTTCCCCTTCATTCTGAAAGTTAGCAAAGTAGGAAGGAAGGACTAAGGTTGGTTTAGATGAAATTCTGAGACAACCCTAGGGAGAAACTTAGGGTGAGTCCTAAGAAATACTTTGTCCTTGTGAAATACAGTGTACGTGGGGGTCTGTGACCAGAGCATGTATTTCAGAAACTCTACGGGCTGAAGTGATGGCCACCAGGAAGGCTGTTTTCCAAGTGAGGAACTTAAACTCGCAGGTAGCTAGAGGCTCGAAAGGTTTCCGAGTGAGCATGTCTAGCACAAGGTTAACGTCCCAGGCTGCGACTGGACATCTGGTCTGATAGGAGGTCTGGTATGCAGAATACCCCTAAGAAACCTCTTAACACAGGTAACTGAGCCAGAGACAAGGAATGTACTGGCTCATAAGCTGAAATTGCACAGAGATGAACTTTGACTGTAGAGTACTGCAGACCTGAATTTGAGAGGTCTAAAAGGTACTCCAAAACCTTAGTTGGTAGGCATTGAAAAGGGTTCAAAGAGGATTTTGCACACCAGAAGGAGAAATGCTTCCATTTGGCTGTGTAGGTTTTTCTAGTGGCTGGCTAACGTGCAGCCAAGAGAATATCAGAAACCCTACGGGAAACACTGAACCTATTCACCTCAATCTCTTCAGCAGCCAAGCGTGAAGGTGAAGTGCCTTCAGATTGGGATGGACCATGGGTCAGCAGGTTTGTCTGAAGGGGAAGTGCCTTCGGGAGGGTTTCCGACAGACTGTTGAGCAGCGGGAACCATATCTGTCGAGGCCAGAAGGGACCAATGGGAATCATTTTGTCCCAGAGACTCAAACTTGAGAAGCACCCTCTGAATGAGGGGAAGAGGAGGAAAGGTGTAAAGAAAGCATTTTGTCCACTGCAGCCTGAACGCATCCTGACAGAAAATGCCAGGTCCTGTATTTCTGGAGCAGAAGAGAGGCCGTTTTGTATTGAGTGGGGATGCAAAAAGGTCCAGGTCTGGAGTTCCCCACTCTTTGAAGAGTGACTGAGCGACAGTTGAGTTTAGAGACCACTCGTGAGGATCTGTCTCCGTTCTGCTGAGACGGTCTGCCAGTTTGTTCTGCACTCCTGGCAGGTAAACCAAGTGGATTAGAGCCTTGTGCTCCAGGCACCATTCCCACACTCTCATAGCTTCCCTGCATAATGGGTAAGAGTGTGCACCGCCCTGCTTGTTGATGTAATACATCACTGCTTTGTTGTCCATTTGAAGGAGAATGTTCTTGTGATAGAGTATGTCCTTCAAGGCCCGGACCGCATAGAGGACGGCTCTCATTTCCAGGACGTCTTGAGTCAACATACCTTGGATGTGGAGATTCTGGCAGTGAGCTCCCCACCCCATCAGGGACGTGTCCGTGGTAATGGAGATCTGATGATCCAGAGGAGCAAAGGGATACCCTTCCAGAAGGTTATGTTCCTGCGACCACCAGGTGAGTGACTTCTTTAGAGGTTCTGTCACTTTGATGAGGAAGGACCGAGGGTGAGTGGTTGGGGACCACTGAGTACTGAGCAACCACTGACAGGTTCTCATGTGGAGATGTGCTAGTGGTACAGTGAACACTGAGGATGCCATGAGACCCAGTATCCGTTGCATCGAGATAGCTCGAATTGAGCTGTTTCCGCTGCTGTACTGGGCCATCTGTAGGATATCGCTCCTTCTGTCCTCTGGGAGAAAAGCCTTTGCACAGGAGATGTCCAGAAGTGTTCCTATGAAGAGGAGTTTCTGAGAGGGCTGCAACTGCGATTTGTTGAGATTTAGCAGGACTCCCATGGAAGTGAGGAAGTCTGAAGCCGTGGCTACAGCGTCCAGAGTTTCCTGTCTGGAGGGACTTGCTAGAAGCCAGTCGCCCAGATATGGGAACACTTGAATTCTGATTTTCCTGAGATGCACTGCGAGAATTGCACAACACTTCGTAAAAACTCGCAGCGCCGAGGACAGCCCAAAGGGCAGGACTCTGAATTGATAATGTTGACCCAAAGACACAAACCTTAGGTATTTCTGGTGCTTTGGGTGTATAAGAATGTGTTGGTAGGCATCCTGCATGTCCAGGGAACCTAGCCAATCATGTTGATGAATCAAAGGTAGAAGGGTACCTAGAGAGATCATCTTGAACTTTTCCTTGTGAAGGAATTTGTTTCACTCTCTGAGATACAGAATGGGGCGGGCGCATGCCGCCAGTTTTCTTCAGAACCAGAAAGTAATGGGAGTAGAATCCCGTGTTTCGTTGATCCAGCGGAACTACTTCTACTGCCCTGTTGTTCAGAAGGCCTTGTACCTCGGAAGCAAGAAGGTCTGACTGTACCGTCGACAGCCTGGGCTGTCATTTGGGGGGACGATCGGGGGGGGGGTTCTGAAAGATTGAGTGAATACCATTCGCGGATTAACCGGAGGACCCATTTGTCTGTTGTTATCGACTTCCACTGGTCGTAGAACCGAGTCTGACGTTCTCCCACCACTGAGGAAGAGTCCCCCTCGGGCAGTTGAGGTGGGACCTGGGCCAGGAACTCAGAAGGTGGCACTGGGCGCTTTGGGGCCTTGTGCCTTCTGCTGCATTTTCTTTTGTGGCTGAGGGGTGTGGTTTTTGTTAAAACCTCCCCCGCCTTTGCCCCGAAAGGACTGACGGTTGTGAAATTGACGCTTGTTGGCACCCCACCCTGAGAGGGGGTGGCTGCGGGTCAAGCTGTCTTAATGGCTGACCTAGTCTTCTGTATGGCCTCCAGAGCTTATTCCACCTGGGGTCCGAACAGATACATACCGTCGAAGGGTAAGGCCATGACCTGCTGCTGGGCATCATTTGTGAAGCCCGAAATATGTAGCCAAGAGTGACAACTGGTACAAATGCCCGCTGCTGCCGCTTGAGAAGCAGTATTGAAAGCGTCCATTGCTGCTTTAACCTGTTGGTTATTGGACTCTATACCCCTGGTTATGGTGTGAAGTAACTCAATTAGTTTCTGACTCAGGCAGGGCTTCTACCATTTGCTTGAGCGAATGCCAAAGGACATGCTCATATTGAGAAAAATAGCCCTGGTAGCTGGCAATATGCATACCCAGGGTGGAGGCAGCAAAGACTCTCTTACCTAAGGTGTCTATCTTACGAGATTATTTATAGGCCGGGCTGTAGATGCCTAAGGGAGGATGGCCTTGTTATTCTCTACTAAGACTACAATGGGATCAGCAAAAGCTTGTGAGGCCAATATGGGTCGATCCTTGGGAGCAGCATACTTCCTTTTGATGGACTTAGCCACAGAAGGGATAACAGCAGGATTGTTCTATACCATCTGAGAAAGGGTCTCAAAAGATGGTTGTACCGGAGGCATTAAATCCATAGAGATCTCCGGGACATGTAGGTATTGGAGTCTTAAAAGCTTCCCAGGATCGATTTCTGTAGTCTGGAGAGAGAGTGGAATTTAACCCTTAGGCTGCCGCTGACAAGATATCTTGTCCTAAAAACCTATTCGTTCTAAATCTTCCGGCAGCCTAAGGGTTAAATTTTTCAGCAGAGACTTAAATGACAGGGCTTCAACCACAGGCTCTGAGGCAGGATTAATCCCTGCTCCTTCAACATCATCACCCAGTTGAAGATCTGGGTCAGGCTCAATATCATCTCCTGACAGTCCAGGGGGGACTGTATGGACAGGAAAGGAATGCAAATCAGAATGAAAAATTGAAGAGGAAGGAATCAGTCGAAAAGCCCTGGAGGCTGGACAGCGCCGCACCAAGCATCGGCGCCGAAGAACATGGTGCCGAACCCAAGGAAGTTGGCACCATCGGAAACAGCCCAGCACATGGTGCCGACAGAGGCCACAGCGCCGAAAGAGCTCATGGCACCACGGACGGCGCTGACAGACCCCGCGGTACCGCAGATGGTGCCGAGAGACCCACCAACTCCGCGGTCGGTGCCGAGTGCCTGGCACCGCGGGTGTCCCAAGGTTCCAAAAACTGAGATTTGAGGGAAAAGAAGGAAAATTAGCAAGAGATAGAGGCATCGGTGTAGACCCCTGTGCTGCAGCCACGTGACGGGGAAACACCCGAGCATGGAGTCGACGGCACCGAAGAAGGCGCCGCACGACTAGGAAGGTCGAATCGCCCTACCCGGTCCCTCGAATGGCCCGAAGGTCCCAGAGTGACCGGGCCAGGCAGCTGGACCAACCTCTGAGCCCATTGCTCCATAACAGCAGCCCACTGGTGAAACTGCTCATCGGAAGCCCCTCCAATAGGCAGGGACGGGCTCCAATGTCGAAGAGGTCGGCCACCAGAGCCAGAAACTGGCGACCCCGAGAGGAGGAGGAGACTGGTGCCTGGCCCCAGTGACTGACCATCCAAACGCAGACATAACAGAAGGCAACCTCGAGTGATGCCTTCTCTTTCTCGACTTGTGTGTCGAAGAAGAGCTCGGGGCCGAACGGTGCCAAGAATGGTACCGTTTCCTTTTAAGCTGGAGGACCGCCCAGCTCCTGAGCATTGGACAGTCTGTTGTCAGACCCACCGGGGAAGGCGGCGGACTGGACTCCAGCCGGCTGACTGAACAGCTACTCCAAGTCTCCCCTACCGCTACCTGACCTGCTCATGGTAGACTCACAATGGAGAGCTGAAAACTTCTTTATTAATCAATAAAATTAAATCTAATTGGTACTTGTTTCAAAGATAAATTACAAAACTGAAAACTATGCTGCTAGTTTGAAGTTTGACTCTCTAATGACAGCGACATCATCACTGAATCACACCGATGGCGGAAAAAGGAACTGAGGGCGGTTGGAGGTTGGCGCCAAGGTAGTCTTTACTCGCGTGAGCCACGTTCACAGTCAGCTTCCTCGCCTGCCTCTGCCGCCGACCCTCTTGAAAAAAGTTTGCTCCCGCTGGGTCCTAGCGCCTCGGGCGTGGATCCCATTAGTGTGAATGAGTGGTGGAGACTTTATGTCCAGGAAGATCTGCAGATTATCTAAGTGAAGCCTGCATCTGCTACAGGTGAAACATGCTGTCATCATACTCGTACAACCTTCGTGTCCCCTAACTCTAACTGCTCTTCTGTCTACTTGTATTTCCTCCTTCCTGTACGCCTCCTTCCTGATAGGGGCTTCCTGTATTCCCCCTCCCCCCTCAGTGGCTCTACTTGCTACCCTCTATTTCTACACCACCATTAAATCCTGAATTAGGGGAGTATGAACTTTTTGTTGTGGGCTGATGTTGACCTACATCGGGAAGCATAACCGAGGAGACTCAGATTCAATTTTCATGCATGCTTGGTACCAGTTATGGCCTGTTTTCACATTGTTGTATAAAAATGACCCTACAGCTTGATGTATCTAAACTATAACTGATAGCTAACTACCCCTATTTGCACTATATATTTGTATAAGAATGTCCTTACAGCTTGATGCACTTAATCTAGTTATCTGATTGTGTATTACTCCTCATCTTATTCCGTAGTTGTCCTCTCTGTCCAGGACCACTTTAAAAATGAGCTTGCTCAATGGTGTCATGCCTGGTTAAATAAAGTTCTGATTGATTGATACTGCAGACTACAAAGCAGTACCTTGGGAGGATAGGTACAGAACCTATTTAGGGAAAAGGTTCTACAAGACAGCAGTGCCAAATCTGGCATCCTTTCTGGACTGTATGTCCAGACAATAGTGCTTTGTGACGGTGTGTACTGTTTTCCAGGTAGCTGCTTTACAAATCTCCAGCAAGGGAATATCCCTTGCAGCTGCCACAGAGGCAGAAGCCCCAAGCATGGAATGTGCCCTGAGGCCTTCTGGCTATAGCCTGACTGCTTTGCTGTTAACTGAACTGAATGCGAGAGACTATCCAGTGAGTAATGGTTTTCTTGTAGGCTGGCCTACCTTTGCCAGCTTCACCATATGTAACAAACAACCACGAACGGAAGGCTCCAACTTCCTCAGTGCGGTCCAAGTTGCAACGGAATGCCTTCTTGACATCCAGACTGTGCTGTGAAGCCTCTGCTCCCCAGAACTGGATTTTGCTGTAAAGAACACTGGAAAGGTAATTGACTAGTTCAGGTGAAATTTGGACACCACTTTAGGAAAGAATTTCCTTTTTGTCCTTAAGGCTACATTGTCCCTGTGGAAGATGATGTAATTTAGGTCTGTGCAGAGAGCTTGCAGCTTGCAAGTGGCCACCAGGAAAACAGTTTTTCAGGTGACATACTATAAGTCAGCAGTAGCCATGGGATCAAAGGGGTGCTCCATGAGCTTGGCAGTGCATAGGTTCAAATCCTATGCAGGGACTGGGTCTCGTGTGTGTGTGTGCGTGCATGCGTGCGTACGTGCAAGTGCAGGAGCCCCTTAAAGAACTTTTTGGAAATATGGTGTGAAGCCAGGGTTTTCTTTTTTCGTTGTGAAACATAAGCCAACACTGCTGCCAGATGCACCTTAAGGGTTGAGGTCCTGAGGCCCAGGGACTGGAGGTGGACCAGGTAGCCCAAGATTATGGGCAGATCTGTGTGCAAGGGACTAAGCTGCTTAGAACACCACAGAGAAAACCTTTTCCACTTGGAAGCATAGGTTTTCCTTGTTGCTGGCTTCCAGAAAACTTTAGGGACTTCCAAAACACCCTCAGAAAATTTAAAACCAGAAAACTCTAGCTCTTCAAGAACCATGCCTTGAGTAGACTTTTGAG
This sequence comes from Neoceratodus forsteri, assembly GCA_016271365.2. NCBI lineage: Eukaryota > Metazoa > Chordata > Ceratodontiformes > Ceratodontidae > Neoceratodus > Neoceratodus forsteri. The sequence goes on from CM057452.1 coordinate 1,439,585,764, forward strand.
GTCTGGGAAGGTCATCCTGCCCTGAGGCAGGGTCAGCAGAGAGAGGCAGATGGGATGCTTGATTGAGAGAGCCAGGAATAGTGAGCACCTAACCTGCCTGGCCCAATCTGGGGCTATTAGGATCATGGTTGCAGACTGGTCACTCAGCTTCAAGAGTACTCTCAGCAAGAGTGGGAAAGGGAGAAGCATACAGAAATCTCATTGTCCAGTCTACAGTCAGGGCGTCCGATGGGACCAAGCCCACTGCAGGTGGCCTGCAACAAAACAGGGCAAGCTAATTCTCTCAGGATGCAAACAGGTCTATCTCTGATGTACTTCACCTCCTGAACACTGTGGCCAAGACATGCTTGTTCAGGGTCCATTCATGATGTACCTGGCTGATCCTGCTCAGGAAGTCTGCCAAGACATTGTTCTTCCCTGACAGGTGAACTGCTCATAGTTGCATCTCTAGGGAGTAGGCCAGATTCCAGATCTTCATCGCATCTGTATATAGCTTTGAGGATCTTGTGCCTCCCTGGGAAGTCCCAGCCCATCACATAGATGGATGTGTTTTGTTTTCTGACCCTTTTTAGACACTCCCACATCTCCTGATGTAAATGTAGCTATTCAGTTGGCCTCTCATACAGAAAACGGACACTGTGGCAGCAGCAAACTACCTGGCCCAACCGCAGGGGTTCACTGTGGTGCCAGAGTTTGCTGCCAACCCTCCTGACAGTGCCACGCAGCAGCTGCTCCAGTCAGGCCTGCCAATGACTTTGGTTCTCTTCTGAACCTGGATCACCTGCACAGCAGTGCAATGTGCTGCTGCTGGGCCACCAGGGCAGCCATGCCACTCAACTGATATTGTCTTTTCCCCCTCACTCATGAAGATAAATGGCGCATTCGGAGTAAAGCCATTGTGTACAACAACTATCTATTTTTTTTATCCAGTAATGTAAAGAGCCTGACAATTTTTTTTGAGAAGTTCCTTTATTATCTTATAAACATCTGAGTGCTTTATCCGTCATACACAGTAGATCATCCCCTCTGGTCCCACAATTAATATTATATTTTTCACTTTGCTTTAAAAATTCCCCAATGCTAATAAATTAGTAAAATAATTAACTTTCACAGTACTTCAGTTTAGAATGTGGGTGGAAAAACTAACTGAATGGTACAGCATACAGGTAAATAAACTGAACATTATGCACAGTTAGTGGTACTGATCAGCATACTGTAATGACACTCAGGAAACCATGACAGTCAATTAGCAACATGTATGCATTTAAAATGTACAGCCTCACAAAATATAAACACGATCTGGTTCTTAAATATCTTATGTTCCTTTCTGTGAGGGATTAATCACCTTTCCAAGCATGATCAGTAGTTCATATAGTTTGTGTAAAAATTGATACCTTTTTTACCAGAATTCACAGCTGGGGAACTATGCAGCAGATTTGTGAAATGATCTAAGTGGACTCCTGCACTGATTGCTTAATCAGTGACAGTTATCTTTCCAGAACATGTGCCAAACGATTCAAGATCTGAACATTCACATCACTGGGACAGTGAAGCATGGACTGGAGAGCCTAGGGTGACTGAACCTTTTTGGGTCTGTATTAAGGTCAGAAGGTATTCCAAGTTCATTAAGCCCAGCCCCCGCTTTACAAGCAGGGATGAAAGAAGTATGTTGTGCAAACACTTGGCAATTTATTAGAAAATATTCTTGTAACCAATCAACCCTACTCAGGGTAGTCTTCCACTTCTGTCATTCTTCATCACATTAAATACATAAGCTAGTAAGGGTGAAGGGGTCTCCTCAGCTTAAGTACTCCCAGCCTTCAACACAGATGCTAGTTCCCACCATGCACACTCTTCGTACCTGTATGATCTTCACTTGTTCAGATGTGGGTAATCCCAGGCAGCCATACCACAGAACTGCCTGGCTTTGGCTGGCACACCAATGATAAGTGAACTATTCCTGCTGGTTGCCCATCACAATAAATGCTGCTGTTTCTTTTCCTGCTGGTAGCTCCAAGTTACTAATGGAGGGAGGGATGACAGCCAGACAGAACTAAAAAGTCCCCCCCCCCCCAATAGGGGTACTGACTGGTTAAAATGGATAGAGCCAAGCTGTTCTGCTGTATGTGGTTAACCACCCCAGAATCCCCATGAAAAGATCCAACATCTCATGGGGCTATCCCAGTTAGAGCAATTTCTAAGAAAAAGAAAAAGGCCATTCTCTTTTTATGGTCCTTCCCTTTTGGATCATCTTTCTGATGGTGTGAATGTTTAAATGTCATCTTATAGCTTTAAATCAGCTGTTAAGACACAGACTAGATGAGCACTTTATCTGTAAATGCATATATAAACTGCCTGCCATAATTACCTTGATATTTGTAATTGTCAGCCTTTATTTTAACTATGTGATGAAACTTTTAACAATGTTTTGCATACTGTAGTGTACTACAGTTTTTTGTCAGGAGTCTGAAAAATTAAAATATTCTTACCATAATTCATGATCTTCTAGGAATATCTTCACCATTGATTCACACAAGTGTGCCTAAGCCGGAAGCGCTAGGACCCAGAACTTTACAGAGGGCTGGCACTGAGGCAAGCAGCATGTATGAAAGGCTCCATAAGCACACATGGCCACCTGCTTACATCGGCACCAGCCCCCAACTGCTTCAGTGCCTTTTTTTTCTGGTTACCAAGGAGGTGCAGTATAACCTATCAAGTATGTATGCCCTTAATTAAAGGCATAAGATAGCCCTGGCAGCCCAAGAGGAAGGGCCACCAATCTAGTAACACAGTGCCTTCACAGCTCAAACATAAAGGGGTGAAGCCCAACACAGCCATACTGGAGTAAGTCCAGGGGATGGTGGACAGGTGTGTGAATTGTGAAGTTATTTCTTTAAGATCAAGAATTACGGTAAGAATGTCTTTTTCACATCTTCCAAGAGTCCGTCTTCACCACCAATTCCCACTAGTGGGTCAGAGTACCAAGTTCAGAAAAGTCCCCTAAACTAGGGAGGCTGGAGTTGGGGGCTCACTCAGGATAATAATCCATCTAGGACTGTCCTGCCAAGGTGGCATGCTGCCTGGCACAGACACCCAGGGTATAGTGCTCAGAAAAAGTGTGTACTGTGCTCCAAGCAGAAACTCTACAAATTTCTCTAAAAGGCACAGAGTGCAAGACATCCAGGGACGTGGCAACCACTCTGGTGAAGAGGGCATGAACCCTGGCCTCCAGTTTAAGTTTAGCCATAAGCAGTAGCAAGGGCAATACACAATCCAGACAGAGTGCACTTGACTGTAACGGGCTGTCTCACTCGATTAGGATCAATGCAGACAAGAGCTGTAAAATGAAGTCCTTATTTCTATCAAGGAATCCTAAGGACCCTCTTAACATCCAGACAGTGGACAGAGACCTCCCTTCCTTATTCTGGATGCTGGCAATGTAGGTAAGCAGGACTAAGCCTGGTAAAGATGGAAATCTGACACCACCTTGGAAGAAACGTAGAATGTGTGCAGAGAGCTACCTTATCTAATGGATTACAGAGACAGAGGATCCGTGACCAAGCATGGACTTCAGTTTCTCACAGCAGAGTTGATGGCAATCTGAATGCTTCCCAAGTTAAAAACTTCAAATCATATGTTGCAAGGCCCAAGGAACTTGTGAGTGAGCATGCAAGTACAAGACAGATCACCCAGGTAGCCACTGGCTTCCTGCTAGGATGCCTGCTTGTGGTATGCTGAACAGCATTAGATCGAGCTTCACTGTAGAATACTGTAGACTAGCAGTGGAACAGTTCGGTAGGTACTCCAGAACCCTGTCAAGTAGCACTAAGAAAGGGGCCACATAGGTTTTGGAGCACTGATGGAAAATCTTTTCCATCGGGCTGTTGACGGTCTTCCAAGTGGAAGGCTTACGTACAGCCAAAAGTATTTCAGAGACCCTCCGAGATACCTTGCATCTTAGCACACGTAGGGATGGACTGTGTGACCCTGTCAGTAAGTCCATCCTGGGTGGTAGAGCCCTTAATTGTTGCCTGAAGTCTATTCAAAAGAGGAAACCTTAACTATGGAGGCCAGTGGGGGGGCATGAAAATTATTGTGCCCCCTACATCTCCAAATTGAACAACAATCCCAGAGAAGAAAGACTGGAGGGAATGCACACAGAATAGATTTGCCACAGAAGTCTGGATGCATCATGACAGAAAATACCATGTCCTGGATTTCTGGAGCAGAACTGAATCAGGACTAAGGCAGTTGGCTTGAGTGAAGAGATAAAAAGGCCTACATCTGGAGCACCCCACTTGCCGAATAAGCTCATCTGTCAGAGTGGTCTAAACTCCTGACAGACTGATAGAGCAGGATCCCCTTAAACACCATACCCACACACTCATCTCCCTGCAGAGAATGTAAAAGTGTGCTCCTCCTGCTTGCTGATGTAGAACATTACAGACTTCTTGTCTGTGCAAGGAAGGACTGTTTTATGGCCCACTAGGGCTTTTAGATCATACAAAAACAGCTCACATCTCCACACACTGTGGAGATGAGCATCTTGTGGCCTAGCATGCACTGCATGGAGTGGGCTTGCACAGTTTTGTGCTTCATGATGTCGCATATCATCTGCAGAACTGTTTGTAGCCTGCTATCTGGAAGAAAGACAGCTCAGGTTGATTCTGAAGAGCCCACAAGAACAGCAATTGCTGGGAAGGTTGTAGATGAGACTGTTTGAAGTTCAGCAAGACCCCCCAATAAAGACAGGAACCAAGAAGTGGTGCCTACTGCCTGTTCTGTCTCTTACATGGACAGGCCTGAAGTCAGCCAATGTCCAAGAACAGGAAGATTTGGGAGTCTTAACTTCCTCAGATGTGCAGCGAACATTACAAGCACTATTAAGACTCTTGATACTGGGTTTGGAAGTCTCAAGGATTGTTTTAGGTTCATCTGACACCTTAACAGACTGCTCCACCTGCTGCATGAACAGATACGTTCAAACCAGGGAACATACTTCACCTGCTGCTGGATGTACTGGGAGAAGCCAGCAGTCTGCAGCCAGGAATGCTACCTGATGCAAATGCATGTGAGCAGAGCGAGACATAACATCAAAGGTATCCAAGAGGATTTAAACTGGTGACTGCAGGGCTCCCATACCTTGCTTGACAGTTACCAGAATATCTTGTGTCGATTCAAATCTGGCAGTCTCTGCCAGAGACTGCGGCTTGTTCCAAAGGGCATATACAAGAAAAATGCCCTTTGAGCTAGCTGTTCTATGCCCAAAGCAGCTGAAGTGCAGGCTCGACTGCCCACAGCATCAAACTTGCACGACTCCCAAAAGAGATACCCAGTGACCTCCTGGGGACAAAACCTGTCATTCTCAATGAGAACAACAACTGCATTACATAAAGGCTGAGTGACATACACTGGCTATTACAGGAGCAGTGTATTTCTGTCTCCTGCTTGGGGACAGCTGTCACTAAAGCAGGGCTTTTTTTTAACTACAGCAGACAAAGTCCCTAGTGCAGTGGAACTGGAGAAACCAAACTGACAGGCATACTAGAAACTCCAGTTGGAGGCACTTAGCCTGGTCAGTGGCTGGAAGGGGAAGGGGAACACTGTTTAACCAGGAGTAGCACACTAAGCTGAAGCTTGTTTCCAGATGCGACCTGGGAGCACGAGGAAGTTACGTGACTTGCTCAGGATCACAAAGTATGCACCTAGGCGGCTGTGGGATTCAAACCCAGGTCTCCAGATCTGCAGCACAGAGCCTTAACCCACTACGCTATACTGCATCCTATAACCTCACCTTGTCTTCTACCCTCCTCCTGAAGGGGGTAAGGCAGGGGATGAGTCACAGTTAGACCCCATGGGCTGCTGGCTCACAATTCGATGCCACATGTATATTTCTGAGCAGAGCCTGGAATAGAGATCCTTCTGTGTCATCACCACCTCCTGTGTCATCATCATTACCTTCAGAGAAAATGAGGTCTAAGTGTGACTCGTCCCCTGTCACACACCCCTTGGGAGGAGGGTAGAAGACAAGGCGAGGCTGCAGGCCCAACAACTGAGTGTGTGGTGATACCAGCCCCGAAGGGGGAGGGACCGGGTACCAGAGTCAGAACCAGCACGAGATACAGCACTGGGGAGACCCTGGTACCACAAGCCTATGCAGTGCTGAACCCCGAAGGGCCCAGGCCTAGTGGCACTGATGACCCAAGCATGCACCGGAGTGACCATCAATGGCACCTAGCCCGTTCCACCACAGTGACATTGGACTGGGGTGAGGTCAGTGGGACAGGAAGTCAACGGCGTGGTCACCAGCAAGGACACTAGGGTTACCAGAGCCAATCGCGCTACCTGGTCTGAAGCCATACCCGCGGCTCCAGTTCCACCAATTCTGAAGTGTCAGGGACCGATTCCACCGGTGGAGGCACACATGACTGACGCTGCACCCACTGCTGCATAAGAGCTGCCCAAAGGTGGAACTGCCCACTGCAGTCCCCACTTAAAGACAAGGGTGGGGGGGACCTCCGGGCCAGAGACTCCAACCTCCAAGAACCAGAGGCCCTCTGCGACACTGAATGTGACAGCGTGGGCCCCTGGAGGCCAGAGATCTCGTGGCACACCTTGTGGAGAGCAACCTCAACTGGTTCTGTTTCTTCTTCTCCTGGCAGGAAGAGGAATAAGTCAACACTGAGCAGTGTCACAACCCCGAAGCAGAACAGGACCACTCACTCGTTTGTGCTTGCGGGCGAACTATCCTCCCCTCTTCCCGCCCCACACCGAGCAAAGGACCACCTGTAGTCAGAATCCTTCCCCGACAGTAAAGTGGACTGGACATGGCTCTGCTGCTGGAATAGCCTGCCTGTTCAGGCACCCTACATGACCTGTGACTGCTAATACTCAACAGCACTGAAAGAAACTGACAAATATATTATTGTTAAAACACATTACAATGCTGGCCCAATGGCGCTGAGGGCAGAGGCACTGGTCGCCACACCTCGCACCACGCCGGCGACCCGGGTTCGGAAGCAACCACGGGTCACCAGGGGCTGGCAGGGGAGGAGTAGGATTGAGCATCCGATGGACTGCTCTTCCTCTCCGGGGGTCAGATGGTTGGTGCCGACTGCCCCTAGTGGAGAAACTAGGGATCAGGGCGCATACGTACCCACTGAGAGAAGAGTGAGGCAGATGCCAGGAGCCAGGGATCGTCTGGCGCTCCTGGCTGCTGGTGTCATTACATGCCCACTGACTCGGGGGAACGGTAAAGAGGAAAATTGGGCTTCCTGGCTGGGCGGCTTGATGGCCATCCTCGGTGCGCTGGCTCGGGACTGCTGATCTGGACCCGGAATAAGTGGGCGAGATAGGGGGCTCCCCACCACCTTGCTGTGGGGGGCAAGCCGCTGGAGATAACAGGACAGGTTCATGCACTGAGCTGCATATGGACGGCGGCCGAAGTCCCCAGAGGTTGCCTGGAAGGGGAGCAGGCCATGTAAGCCAGGAGAGAAATCAATTAAAAAAAATTAAAAATAAATAACAAACCTTAGATTTAAACACTAAAAGTGACAGAACTGAACGCTAATGTCATACAGACATGAAGTTCTGACTCCCGGTGGACGAGACACGAAACTCTGATGCGCACTCGATGGCAAAAAAAAGGAACTGAGGCGGCTGGGTGCTGGCACCGACATAAACAGGCGGCCACATGTGCATTGCTGACTTCCGCGCCAGCCCTCTGAAAAGTTTGCACTCATATTGGGTCCTAGTGCCTCTGGCTTAGACTCACTAGTGACAATCAATGGTGAATATTGATTCCAGGAAGATCTAGTTTTTTTAACCAGTACACCTCCTGGTAAAAAGAAAATGAAATGAACTAACTTAAAAGAACAAATACTCTCAAAGAAAAGAAATGGGACCCATGCCACCAGTGAGGTTGACTGGCTAGTTGAAGCTCTCTCTTCAAAAGGGAGGACAGGTAAGGCCCCCATAAGGGCAGGCATAGGTAAAAAATCACTCTAATCCCAAGGCACATTTTTTTCATGGGAATGATGCACAACAAATGTCTGATCTAAATAGTAATTTTTAAAGTCACTCAAAGCAGATTTTGTAGGAGGTAATATGACTATCTAAAAAATTAAAAACAAATATTCCTCACGACACCTTTTAAGTAATAGACTGAAACTGAACTAAAGGGTAGTTATTTTCTATCAATAACCAAGGAAGAGAATTCCAACAGACCCTGGTCAAAAATAGGGAGGGGCAGTAATCTAATCAATGCGGCTATCAATACTAATATCACCAGCCATCATCCACAGACTGGCTTCTATCACGGATCAGTGGGTATGAATACAATACATGTCTTAAGCTTCGTACACGTGACACTATGTCTTATGTAAGCAAGAATAGTGACTGCTCAGTTATACCTGGACGGTGTTACTTGAAGATCCTGGTAAGTTGAACAGTACTGATTATGGAATTTAGCTGGTTTAATCTAAGCACTGGATCCCCGTTTTACTCAAATACAAAGGTTTGGGGCTTGATAGTCATCACAATCCCAAGTCAGATATATTTGCAAATAACCAAACTGCAACACTCTTCTCTAAAGCATGGATACTGTGCTTTTCTGCTGTCTCTTTTGGTTCTTCCAAGTTCTGCTAGTAACCATTTCTTGAAAACCAATCCAATGCCAGTTTATCAGTTTTAGCAAAACCAAGAAAAAGATGCCCAAGAAAAGAACAGTTCTGTAAGAACTTGCTTTGAAAGAATATCCTCACTAGGCCACACCTTTGGAACTATAAGCTGTCAATGTCAGGACCACTCAGAAACTTTCTGCTAGTTCGGGGGGGTCCACAATGATGTTCAGCATCAATGCGTATACGGCCCCATCACTCCTGAGATTAGACACAGAGGGCTCAATTTTACAAGGTGGATGCAGGTCTTGCATGGAGCCCTGCGTCCACCACACAGTTCGATGCAACTGCGCCGAAGCCCCTCAGACACAGTTCGGTCCGATTTTAGAAGGGCTCGCGCAGTTGCAACACTTTCTCCAGTTTATGGCACCTTTGGCACAAGGTGCCAGTATCCCGGACACAAAGTTAGGCCAGGGAGTACCTGGTCTAACTCCCTGCGTCCCACCTTCTGGACCTGCAGCAGGTGTTTGCAGCAACATTCTTTTAAAATTGCACTTGCCACAATGTTTGGCGTAAGTCGCAACTTGCCCAAAACACCCTGCCGTAAGTCTGCTGCACCACTGCATGTCCTTCTAAAATTGAGCTCAGAGGGTCTTCAACCATGAGGAATGAGATGAGACCAGCACAGCATCAGGCATACAAGGAGAGGCATAAGGCTGAAAACAGGATGCACGGAGTAAGGTTTTAGGCACAGCATCTAATATAATCCTCACTGAAACTCAAAAAGGGGCAGAGGAAGGGTGCAGCGTGGCCTAATGGAGGAGATTCTCTCTAAGATCCACTATTAAAGTAAGTTCTTTCTTAACTTTTCTATCTTCATTGAGGATATCTCCTCCATTAGGCCACACCTTCGGAACAACCTCCAAGCAGTACAAAGCAGTAGGGAGGATGGCACATTCTGATATATGATCAGGACAGAAGGCCTTGCAGTACAGCAAGACCAAAACCAGCATGTCTATGAGGGACTATGTTCAGCCTGTAATGTCAGTGAAAGTATCAACTGTGCTCCATGTGGCTGCAGCACATATGTAAGCAGCACAGACATTTATGAACGAAGCAACAGAAGTGGCCATACCCCTAGTGGAGCGCCCACAAACACCACAAGGAAGTTATTTACCTTACTTCCTATAATAGGATGTAATACATTGTGCCAGACATTTAGACAGGTCTTGTTTAGACACAAGTGCGCCCTCTTTCCGAGGGGAGAATGAAACAAAAAGTTGAGAGTACTTTCTGCAGTCCTTGATGCGATCAATGTATATCTCAGTAGTGTATGTACAGCTAAAGTACGGAGCAGCACCTCCCCATGGTTGGTATGCTCGGGATAATACACAGGAAGGCGTACAGTTTGGTTCAGTGTAAATTCTGATACCACCTTCAGTAGAAACTTAAGACAGGAAACATAAGTCACGACTCACGTCAGGCTTGGCCGGATTGGTTTACAGATAGGAAGTTTCATATGAAGAATACCTCTCAGAAATGAACAGAACCCCTCTAATTGGGCAAATGACTGACATCAATAGGGGCATGGAAGGCAGATACAGTGGCCAAATGCACCTTAATAGAGGAATACTGCAGGTCAGAGTTAAAGGGAAAGCAAGTATTCCAACACAGTATTCACAGGACATGTAAAAGGGTTCATATTCCAAGAAGCGGACCACAGTGAAGCACTTCCATTTAGAGGAATGTATCTTAGAAAGTTTCCTAGGCACAATCAGGACATCAGCAACCTTAGGGAACATTCCAAAACATGTAATGGCTATGACTTCAAGAGCCATGCATGCAGGTACAGGCACTTCAGGTCAGGATGGACCAGGGATACCTTGTACTGTGACAACAGACACCGACACAGAGGTAGAGGGACAGGAAGCTCCACTGCCAGGTGTTGGAGTGGAAACCATATCTGGCAAGGCCAGAATGGAGCAATGAGGATGAGAGTGGCACTCATCACCTGCAGCTTGAACAGAGCCTCCGTATTAGAGGAATGGGGGGGGGAAATGGGTACACGAATTTCCCTTTCCAGGAGAGGGACAACACATCTTACCAAAATACTCCAGGCCCTGGAGCGAGCAAAAACATGGCAGTTTTGCACTGTGTGGGAATGCAAAAAAGTTCAGCTGGATGACTCCATCTGCTGAAGAGGTAATCTACCACAGAGGTCAACAGTTCCCATTCATAAATCATCAATTGGGACTGCTTAACCCATCTCGCAAGGGGGTTACTGGAGGCCTGGGAGAAACTCAGCTGAAGACCATGAGACAGAGCCCAGTACCATACCCTCATTGCTTCCTGGTGCACGAGATAGGAGTAAGTGCCCCCTTGTCTGTTGATGTAATGCAACAAACTTATGTTGTCCATTTGGATTAGCAGAGAACTCAGGCAGACATGACTTTGAAAGGCCTGGAAGCTGTGCAGGACAGCCTGCATTTCCAGGACACTGACATGCAGCTCAGTCTCCACCTTGGTCCATGACCCCCCCGTGTCTGGTAAGAACAAACATGAGCACCCCAGCTGGAGCCAGAGGTATCCATGGTGAGGATCTGTACGGGAGCTTGGGCCGTCGAGGGTCGGAAGAGGATTGAGCTTCCAATGGACTGCTCTCCTCTCCCGGGAGGGGGGGGGGGTCCTTGCTCAGTGCTCACCTGGCCTCTGGCGGAAGCCAGAGGCACAGAAAGCATCACAGCTATAACTCAAGGGAATGGGGAGTGGCGACATCGGCGGTGATGCCATGATGCCTGGGTGTGTGCCACTCCCCCAGGAACACGTGAAAATACTGTGCCCGGGTTTCTACATGACGGAGACCTCAAAAGAGCAGAGACCCTGACTGCCCGTGCCTGCCCGACATCCCGGTAAGTCCGACACCTGCAAAATTCTCGGGTTGTAGCGGCCCTGCCGCGTACCTGCCTGGGGGGGGTATAACCATGGCTCGATGGGGACTTGCTGGGGTATAATCGGGCAGGTCGCAAAGTGGGGAGACTGCCAATATGTGTCTCCTGATGGAGTGGAGACCGGGTGCAGGATGGGAGGTGAAAAATGGAAATTACATACCTACCGTAATTCTTGATCTTCGTGGACGAAGTCTCCACCACTCATTCACACTAATGGGAGTACACCAGAAGTGCTAAGACTCAGCAGGAGCAAACTTTTCCAGGAGGGCCGGTGCCAGAGATGGAGCCGCGTGGAAGTGGTACTGCGAGCCCAGCACATGCGGTAATGACTATCTCGGCCTCGATCCTTCAACCGCCTCCGTACCTTTTTTTCTGAGGAGGTGCAGCGTAAGTAACCCAGAAGGACTAACCTAAAAATCAGACATAAGATAGTCCGAATGACCTGTGTAAGAAGGGTCAACAAAAGTCTTCACAACTCAGCCATTGAGGGAGTGAAGACCAGAAACGGAGAAGTGAGCTCGGGGGATGGTGGGTGGGCGTGTGAATGAGTGGTGGAGACTTCATCCAAGAAGATCCAAGAATTATGGTAGGTACATAATTTCCATATCTTCTGGACAAAGTCTCCATCACTCATTCACACCAATGGGAGAGTACCGAGCAAAATAATCCCCCCGAGACGGGCGGCAGGAGATAACAGAGCTCACGTGCTTAGGACAGAAGTCCATTAAGAATTGTCCTGCCAAATGACTGATGTTGTCTGGCATGGACATCCAAGGCACAGTGCTTAACGAATGTATGCACGGAGCTCCAGGTAGCCGGATTGCAAATATCTGCAATGGGCACATTACGGATTTCCGTCAGAGATGCTGTGACTGCTCTGGTAGAGTGAGTGTATACTCTGCCTTCCAGCTTGACCTGTGTCAAAGAATAACAGTGGTGAAGGCATGCCACCAGCCACGCTGAAATGCACCTGATAGCAACAGGCTGACTCAGCTGGGTCGTGCTGAAAGAAACAGTTGTTGAGCCTTAAGAATTTCCTTCGTTCTATCAAAGTAGAACTGCAATGCTCTCTTTATATCAAGTGAAGGAAGGATATGCTCCCCTTCATTCTGGAAGTTCGCAAAGTAGGTAGGAAGTACCAAAGGTTGGTTCAGATGGAATTCTGAGACAACCTTAGGCATAAACTTGGGAGGAGTCCTAAGAACTACTCTGTCCTTGTGAAATACCGTGTGCGGGGGGGTCTGTGACCAGTGTGTCTATTTCAGAGACTCTACGGGCCGAAGTAATGGCCACCGGGAAGACCGTTTTCCAAGCAAGGAACTTCAACTTGTAAGCAGCTAGAGGTTCAAAAGGTTTACGAGTGAGCATGTCTAGCACAATGTTAATGTCCCAGGCTGCAACTGGACATCTAATAGGAGGTCTAGTGTGCAGAATACTTTAAAGAAACCTCTTAACTACAGGCAACTGAGCCAGTGACATGAAAAGTACCGGCTCATGATATGCCAAGATGGCACAAAGATGAACTTTGACTGCGGAGTATTGCAGACCTGTGTTAGAGAGGTCTAAGCGATACTTCAAGACTTTATTTGGAGGCAGGAAAAAGGATTCCAAGAGGATTTTGCACACCAGATAGAGAAACGCTTCCATTTAGTTGTCTAGGTTTTTCTGGTGGTCGACTTGAGCGCGGCCAAAAGAATATCAAACTCTACGAGAAACATTAAACCTAGTCACCTCTATCTCCTCAGGAGCCAAGCGTGAAGGTAAAGCGACCTCAGGTTGGGATGGACCATGGACCCTGGGGTCAGAAGGTTCGTCTGAAGGAGAATTGTTTTCGGGGATCATCCGATAGCCTATTGAAGAGCGGGAACCATATCTGCCGAAGCCAGAAGGAAGCAATGAGAATCATTCTGCCCACCTGGAATTCCAATTTGAGCAGTATCCTCTGAATTAGGGGAAGAGGAGGAAATGCATATAGAAAGCGTTTTGTTCGCTGCAGCCTGAATGCATCCTGACAAAAAACGCCATGTCCTGGATTTCTGGAGCAGAAGAGAGGCAGTTTTGCATTGAGTGGGGACACATAAAGGTCCAGGTCTGGAGTTCCCCATTCTTTGAAGAGTGACAATGACGGTTGAGTTGAGAGACCACTCGTAAGGATCCACCTCCATTCTGCTGAGACGATTTGCCAGCTCGTTTTGTACTCCTGGCAGCTAAACTGCCTGAATCTGAGCCTTGTGCTCCAGGCACCATTCTCACACTCTCACTGCTTCTCTGCATAATGGGTAAGAGTATGCGCCACCCTGTTTGTTGATGTAATACATCACCGCCTTGTTGTCTGTTTGAAGGAGAACAGTTTGGTGACAGAGTACGTCCTTCAAAGCTCGGACTGCACAGAGAATGGCTCTCATTTCCAGGATATTTATGTGAAGTTGAGACTCGTCCTGGGTCCACGTACCGTGGTAATGGAGATCTGATGGTCCAGAGGGGCGAAGGGATATCCTTCCAGAAGGTTGCCCTCCTGAGACCACCAAGTGAGTGACCTTTTCAGAGGTTCCGTCACCTTGATGAGAAAGGACTGCAGGTGAGTGGTTGGTGACCACCGAGTACTGAGCATCCACTGAGATGTTCTCATGTGAAGATGAGCCAAAGGTACAGTGAACACCGAGGATGCCATGAGGTGCTGTATCGAGATAGCTCGAACCGAGCCGTGTTCTCTAATGTATCAGGCCATCTGTAAGATAGCACTCCTTCTGTCCTCTGGGAAAAAAAAAAGCCTTCACACAGGAGGCGTCCAGAAGAGTTTCTATGAAAAGGAGCTTCTGGGAGGGCTGCAACTGCAACTTCTTGAGGTTCAGTAAGACTCCCATGGACGTGAGGAAGTTTGAAGCCATGGCCTGGAGGGACTTGCTAGAAGCCAGTCATCCAGATATGGGAATACTTGCATTCTGATTTTCCTGAGGTGCGCCGCGAGAATTGCACAACACTTTGCAAAACCTTGAGGCGCTGAGGATAGCCCAAAGCGCAGGACTCTGAACTGACAAAGTTGACCCAACGACACGAACCTTAGGTATTTGTGATGCTTTGGGTGTATGAGAATATGTTGGTAGGCATCCTGCATGTCCAGGGAGGCTAGCCAATCATGTCGAATCAAAGGTAGCAGGGTACCGAGTGATATCTTGAACTTCTCCTTGCGTAGGAACTTGTTTAACTTTCTGAGATCCAGAATAGGGCGCATGCCGCCGGTTTTCTTCAGGACCAGAAAGTAATGGTAGTAGTAACCTGTGTTCCGTTGATCCAGCGGAACTACTTCTACTGCCCCATTGTTCAGAAGGCCTTGTACCTTGGAAGCAAGAAGGTCCAACTGTGCCGCCGACAGCCTGGGCTGTTGTTTGGGAGGATGATCCGGAGGGGTTTCCGAAAGATTGAGCGAGTACCCCTCGTGGATTATCCTGAGGACCCATTTGTCTGATGTTATAGATTTTCACTGTTTGTAGAACTGAGTCAGACGTCCTCCCACTGCTGAGGAGGAGTCCCCCTCGGGCAGCTAGGTGGGACCTCTGCTGGAAACTCAGAAGGTGGCACTGGGCGCTTTTGGGCTCTGTGCATTCTGTTGCACTTTCTTTTGCAGCTGAGGGTTCTGGTTTCTGTTAAAACCCCCTCTGCCTTTGCCCCAAAAGGACTGACGGTTGTGAAACTGGCGCTTGTTCCCACCCCCTCGAGAGGGTGTGGACATAGGTCTGGCTGTCTTAATGGCAGACCTAGTTTTCAGTGTGGCCTCTAGTGCTTGCTCCACCAGAGGTCTGAACAGATGCATACCATCGAAAGGTAAGGCCATGACTTGCTGTTGGGCATCATTCGTGAAGCCCGAAGTATGCAGTCAAGAGTGGCGACTGGTGAAAATGCCAGCCACCACCGCACGGGAAGCAGTATCGAAGGCGTCCATTGCAGCTTTAACCTGTTGGTTATTGGACTCGATACCCCTAGTTTTGGTTTGAAGTAATTCTGAGTTAACCTCTGATTCGGGCAGAGCTTCTACCATTGCTTTAAGCGAATGCGAAAGAACATACTCATATTGAGAAAAATAGCCCTGGTAGCTGGAAATGTGCATGCCCAAGGTTGAGACAGCAAAGACTCTGTTACCTAAGGTGTTTATCTTGAGAGATTTGTTGTTTATATGACGGGCTGTAGATTCCTGAGGGAGGACAGCCTTTTTCTCTGCCAGGACCACTATGGCATCGGCAAAGGCTTGTGAGGCCAAGATAGGGCGTACCTTGGGAGGGGTATATTTCCTATCTATGGACTTGGCCATAGAAGGAATAAGAGCTGGATTCTTCCACACCATCTGTGAAAGGGTCTCGAAAGAGGGCTGTACCGGAGGGGTTAAATCCATAGCGATTTCCGGAACATGAAGATATTGGAGACGCAAAAGCTTCCCAGGATCGATTTCTGTGGTCGGGAGAGAAAGAGTAGAATTTAAATTCTTGAGCAGAGACTTAAAGAAAAGGTCCTCAATAACAGGCTCTGCAGGAGGATTGATCCCTTCCCCCAGGGCAGTGTCAGCATCATCATCACCACCCAGTCAAAGATCTGGATCAGGCTCAAAATCATCTTCTGACAGTCCAGGGGGACTGAATAAACAGGAACGGAGTGAAAACCAGGAGGAAGAAGAGAAGGAGAAAGAATAGGAGTCGAAAACCTCTGGAAACCAGACGGCATCACACCCATCCCCGGTGCCATCGAAGCAAAGGGCACCGAGAACAAAGAAGGAGCCGACACAGAAAATGGTGTTGCACATGGTGCTGACAAACAGCACGACACCGCACCCAGTGCTGGAGGGGCCGATGAATAGCGCAGCGCCACCGCCAACCGAACCCGACAGAGCCTGTGGCGCCAGATACAACTCGATAGCACTCACGGCGCTGCAAGGGACCTCGGCGCCATAGAAGTTGGCACCACAGACGACGGCAACATCACAGAAGTCTGAGAACTGCGATTTGAAGTTATAGGATGAAAAATGGAAGGAGATAAGGGCATCGGTGTAGACCCCTGCGCTGCAGCCGTGTGAGGTGGATATACACCGCAGCACGGAGTTGACGGCACCGAAGAAGGTGCCGTGCGACTAGGAAGACCTAACCGCCCTGCTTGCCATTCCGGAATCGAAGGGCCCGAAGGCCCCGGTGTCGGACTGGCTGGTTCGTACAATTGGGCCAACCTCCGAGCCCACTGCTCCATAAGAGCAGAACAATGGTGAAACTGCTCAACTGAAGCCCCTCCAATAGGTGGGGAGGAACTCTGGTGTCGAAGAGGTCGGCCACCAGAGACAGAAACCGTCGACTCTGATAGAGGCGGAGACCGGCGCCTGACCCTAATAACTGACTGTCTGTGTGCAGACGTATCAGAGGGCGACCTCGAGTGATGCTGTTTCTTCTTTGACCTGTGTACCGAAGAAGAATTCGAGGCCGAACAGTGCTGAGAATGGGATCATTTCTTTTTATGCTTTCGGGGAGATTGACCATCTCCCTGAGCATCGGACCATCCGTTGTCAGACACCCCTCCGGGAAGGCAGCAGAACCAGACTCGGCCGCTAGAACTTGGTGCTTTCATGTAAGTCTCCCCTGTAACCTGCCTACTCATGGTGAAACTCCGTCAATGGAGGCTGAAGACTTCTCTTGTAAGCAAAATTTATTAAATATAATTGGTACTTATCGAAGTTAAAATACAAAACAATAAACTGAAAACTAAGCTGCTAGTAAGCGCACTCAGCGGGAAAAAGGAACTGAGGCGGTTGGAGGGCTGGCCTTGAGGTAATTCATTACCGCACATGCTGAGCTCATGGGGTGGAAAAACTCCTCATGGCTCCATCCGGCGCCTGCCCTCCTGGAAAGTTTACTCCCATGGGTCCTAAGCGCCTCTGGCATACTCCCATTAGTGTGAATGAGTGATGGAGACTTTATGTCCAGGAAGATTAGAAATTCCAGAATAAAAAAAAACATACATTAGTACTATTGAATTAGTATATTTAATGAGAAATTGTTATAAAAATCAGTGTACAAAAAGCTTTCCCACATTCTCGTAGTCACTGGCATTCCTCAGGGTTCCCCGGCTGCTTCTGTTGCTGCAGATGTTGACTCAGCTGAATCCTGTTCTTCCAAAATAAACAAAACAAAACAAACAAAAAAAAAAGATTTAATAATGGCTCCTGTCAGGCCCGTTCAGTGTGGTTTCTGAAACCATATCCTGTATAAAAAATACATTTTTCACATGCTTACTGTGACAGGGCTGAATAGGACCCTGCCCCAGTTGTTATGGAGAGTTTGAATGCAGGGATCTGTTCTGTTCCTTCCTTTACTGTCTCTGTCTGGTTGCACAACCAGATTTTCCTGTGAGACCTAGGACCCGTTCACTCAGACAGTCTCGCAATTCTCTGCCTCTCAGTCTTCCCTTGCTGTTTCTGTCTTTTCCTCCCTTGCATATCTGCTGGAATAAAAATGTATGCAAATCATTATGTGGAAAAGTAACCGATATTGGGATCCCTTTGTTTAGAAATGTATATAATTATAGTTTGAGACGACTGCAAAAAGCTATTGGGAACTCAAGGGGTTAACCTGAGAGCAGTTTTTAAGCCCTTTTTCAGAAGCTGTGGAGAAGGGGCCTCAGTTCTGGGACATTGTGTTCTTGCTGCATCTGTCTGAAACATATAAAAACATTTTAGAAAAAAACAGGATGCTTGTTAAGGAGGGGGGTTGCAAAGACTTAGAAAGCTGCAATGTTTTGGGAGACACAGAGACTGAAGGAAAACTCAGATGAATCTCTATTTATTCTGCCTTTGTTAGTTATACTGAACAAGTTTATTTTTTTTATGTTACTGCTAGTACTAATAAACACGTTTTGCAAATTCTCCAACTGCTCCTGGTTTTTGCGATGCTTCCTGACCTGTGCTTCGATGACACTCGATCACTCCATGAGAAACTCAATGTAAGGCAGTGGCTGATGAAATCAGGTGAGTACAGCCAGTCGCTGCTGACTATAGTCTTAGTCTGTCACACCACCAGCTGATTTCCTAATGACAGGTTTTTAAGGCAGCTGCTGTACTGTAAACTTTAAATGCATTAAGTGTTTACTAGTCAATGGAGTTTACATGCTGTAGTTGGATCACAAACTTTATGAAATGCCATAAAGCCAGAAGCACTGAAAACGCAAAATTTAGCTTATGCGTTATATATAATATGACTTCTACAGTATTTCCTCATGAAAATGCCAGAAGCTGCGGCCCTGGCAGAAGCATCAGAGACATTAGCTGAGTGGAACAAATGTTTGGCAACCTCAGCACCAGTAGACAATATCTGAATCAAATCAGTCTTGGCAGAGCCACCACCACAGTACGAGCTGCTTTCCACAGGATGTTCTGATATTTGATCATGTGGGCCTGGACGTTTGCAATCCTAAGGCCCAGTGATGCTGAGGCATAAGTACATTCACCCATCACATCCAGCCTCCTAGATTCTTTATCAAGAGGCACAGTACCGATATGTCTATGGGCTCTAGACCTATCATGAGCAACCATGATGACCACAGAGTCAATTTCTGGCTGGTTAGCATAAGGAAGCTTAGCAGATGGTGCAGGATACTGCTTACCAGCCTGTTTAGGGACTGCAGGCACTAAGTTTGGTCTGTACCATGCAGCAAAAGTAGCATCCTCTAATGCAGGATATACAGGTGGAATGATAATCGGGGAGCAGGGCACCTCTAAAAATTCCACAAACTTCCATTTAGTGGAATCGTCCTGTTCCACATCAAAGCCCAAGGCAAACTGTATCTGCTGTACTGTGGCTTGGAAAGATGGGTCCTCAGGAGTAGACCCTGAGGTATACACCACCGAGTCCTCACTACAAGATGAGAGGGTAGAGCCATATGCCAACGCCGCAGCAACATTTCGATAGCAAAGTACATTATAGTGGCAAGTCTCTGTTGCTGCTGTAATCTACCTCCGGGACCCCGACACTGCTTTCTCCGGGGTTTGCCCCCTTCTCTGAATGAACTTTGACCAGCAGTTGATAATCTTTAGTTATGGGAGTGCTGAGGCAGAGCGCACCCCCTGAAAAAAAAAACAAAAAACAAACATTTCCCCCGACGGATTTATGCCGGCTGCAACTTGTGGTCAATATACATCTGTCGCTGTAGTGTCACGTCGGAAAAAAGTTGTTGCCGTCGTGTCACGGATCCGGGTAGAGCTAGCTTGTTCTTCACCATCATATTCCGCCTCTCAATCCATGAGGTCAGGATTATATTCCATTTCACTGCACTGCATCATTTCAGAGAATGATGCCAGCACAGCCTGGAAGTCAAAGGTTTTCTTAAGGGGCTGCAACTACCTGCACTGGCGGGCTGAGGCTCAACTAGGACGGCGTCATAGAGTCCATAGTACGTACAGCAGTGCCTAAGCCCAGCTCTGACTTTGGTGTTTTAATGATGGTTGGGGAAAGGCTGTAGTCGATGCTACTGAAGCAGGTGCCAACGAGGATATACATTTCCTCAATGGTGACTGGGACCTCATTGGGGAAGCAGATCTGTCATTGTCTCTGTGTCTGTGCTTATGCTGGACAAAAAGACCTGAGATGATGACCGATCCTTGTTCTTATCCTTCAGCGACAGTTTTTCAGCCAGCTATGAGGGAGAAACAGATTCTGAGCCCTTTTCCTTCTCCATGACTTTCAATGCCTATTGCGAATGGAAATTTTCTAGCGCTTTTTCATGGCATCGCCTTGTAGCCTGGTTGAAGCTCTGGCAAATCTCGCAAGTTCTCATGTTGTGAGACAGGCCCAGACAGCACACACAAACTATTTTCTGAGTCTTCTTGTAAATTTTATATCGGCTCTCTCAACACCGAAACAACGATCTTTTGACTTCAGTGGCATACAGATGATGAAAGAACACTAAATAAAAGTAAAATAAACTGCAATGGCTTAGTTGACAGTATTTTCTTCAGCAGGTCTGCCGAGGATGATTGACGGGAGGAAGAACTGAGGAGAGATGGGTCCGCTCACATTATAAACATGTTGCTGTTACTCTTCACTGTGGGCGGCTCACTGGCTAGCAAAAAGTTTGAGTGGTCCTGACGTCAACAGCTTATAGTTCCAAAGGTGTGGCCTACAGCAAGAGATCTCCTAGATGAAGATGTGAAGTTACATAATTTTAACTCTTCATCTTGTATGTTATCTCCCCCATATCACACTGTAAAACAACATGAACAGGCTCAAATTTTAGTGTCCGTATGGAGTCCACGTAAAAAAAATACTGAACTATGCGGATGAGATAATCTCATAAAAAGGTCCAAGAGTGGTAACATCACAAAATCACTAATGGAACAGGGAAAAAACAAAACAGAAAAAAAAGGACTGCTGAAATTTTTTTTATGTGAAACATTCCATAAAGTAGCTCTCAAGAAAATGAGGTTCAGAGTTGGACATTTTCTCTCTCTAGGACTACAGTTTTCTATGTTACAAAATAAAGAGTGGTGGTGGTAAGGGTAAAAAGGGGAGAACCCTTCCTTTGGGGTTCTATGGGCTCTGCATGTAAGTGGACTTAGCATAAATAATAGAGTAATGGTATAAGGAACAGAATTTGTTCATGCTTTGCATACAAACAGTATGCCAAAGTACTAATTCATTATATATCAAGGGAGCGCTCCTTTCTTTTGCATGGAGACAGTTTTATTCTGAGAAGAGTGTCTCACGTGCAGCTGCCCAGGCATGTTTGGGGCAGTTCATTTAAACTGTAACATATTGTATTATTGATGGATCACTACCAACATATCAATACAGCTGCCAAGACCACTCTGACAATTGTAGGAGCAGTCTCACTTAGATCCTTAGGGTATCAGAATCTCTCACCTTCGGTT
This sequence comes from Neoceratodus forsteri, assembly GCA_016271365.2. Lineage (NCBI taxonomy): Eukaryota > Metazoa > Chordata > Ceratodontiformes > Ceratodontidae > Neoceratodus > Neoceratodus forsteri. The sequence continues at coordinate 1,439,607,225 of CM057452.1, forward strand.
CACTGTTCTCATACCACAAGAATACGTATGAGATCACTCTTACAACTGTAAGAGTGGTCTCAGCAGCTGAATTAACATACAGAAGAGGCAGGGAAGAGAATGCTGCTACCATTTTTAGCACAGAGGTACAGTCAAAGAGCAGAGAGTAAGGTAAAACAGACTACCGAGGTTAAGCACTATGAGGTTTGGTGACTTATTCTGGGTGAGACAGTAGGTGCCAGTTGCTGCATTCAAATCAGGCTCCAGGATCACAGCTGTTCTATAATCACTAGGCCAAACTGCCATCTTATAAAAATGGGATGGTGGAATAAAAAAAGCTGTGTGTGTGAGAGATGGCCTACTACACTAAAATAATAAATGAGGAAGTACACTGCTGTTCATTGAAATAATGAAGACTGAACTGTAGGAGCACTGGTGGTTCTTACTGTCCATTTATGAATGAAACAGCAAAGCAAGAACCAAAGGACTGATAGCAATATCTTCACCCCCTAAACCACATTTCCATAAGATGGAAAATAAGGCATGAGGTTAAAGCTGTGTCTCAGCTCAAACCCCCCAAAATATTCAGCTGTTCTAGAATGCTTTAGTTTTATTAAGCCCATGGTATTCCCAAAGCTGTAACAAAATAAAACAAAAAAAGTTGCTTGCATAACTCTTGATCTTCTAGAGTTGCACCTCCACAGAGCCACTCTCTGGTTTTAGGGCCGGAGACACTAGCACATCTCAGGAAGCAGAACTTTCAGGGCTGACAATGCTGGTACATGGCACCGAGGTACATTGTCATGCACATGCCTGCAACATATGAAGTAGTACCAGCCCCACCTACCTTACTACTTTTTGCACAAAAGAGGAGAGCAAAAAGCTTCCAATGAAAAAAAGGTTTGAAATAAATTCAGTAAGCATGAAAATGGCATCAGATGGCCCACATGTCCCTTTAAGAAGGGATGAAAATCACAGCTCTTCACAGCCCATATACCTGTTGGGGAAAGAATGACACATACAGTGGAATTCAGAGTTTGGGGTACAGTGAGTGGGCAAGTTTGGCTCTATGGAAGAGATACTTTGGAGGCTCAAGAGTTATGGCAAGTAATTTTCCAAATTTCTAGAGTCAATCTTCTCTATAGTGGCACACTCTTTGGTCGAGCGACTGACAGCATCAATCAACAGCATGGTTCAGTTGGGAGCAACTGAAATCAAGCAGAGTGGCCAAGGCTTAAGAGGAATGTGCTCTAAGAGAACCCTGATGACTGATCTGATCCTACATAGCATTCCGTTTCCTTGAGGAATGCAAGTAATCCAGTTCGACATGCAGTTTGGAAACTGGAACTCCAGTACAATCTGGATTGAAGGAGACAGCTGAGAATTCTTTGAACAGTGACATACTGGAGAAACACATCCCTGGGATTCTCAGGTTTGGTGAAGACTGTTGGCAGTACCAAGGATTGATTAATGTGAAACTCAGACATCCCCTTTAGCAGAATCTGAGAATGTGTATGGAGAATTACCTTAACCTCAGGAAATACCGTGTAGGGAGGATCAGTCTTTAAGGATTGGAGCTCTGACACTGTTTCAATATGATGGCAATCAGAAAAATAATTTCCAGTGTGAGGAATTTCAACCTGTATGTGGCAGCAGGTTTGAAAGGTGTACCCATGAGCCTTTGCAGCACCAAACTAAGATCCAAATCTGCTACTGGCTTCTGTACTAGTGGTTTCAAGTAAAGTATTCCTCTGTGGAATCTCCCAAAAGGCAGTTATGCCACTGGAAGTCCACTACCACAGCTCATGATATGCTAAAATGGCAAACGTGCATTTTGTGTGATGAATACTGCAGGCAAGTTTCAGAAATGTCCAAGAGGACAGAAATAAAGGTTTAGAAGCTTCTTGGAACACAAAATAAATGTTTCCACATGGTACCATAGGCTTCTTTGGTTGAAGGGTTCCTTACTGCTAGCAACAACTGGGACATCTATTTGGAGACACTGAACTTGTTACCTTCTATATTCTCAGGAACAAAAATGGAGGCGTGTTGACCAAGGGTTCAGATGCACCAGCTGACCATGACTTTGTGTTAGTAGGTCAGATCTCAATGGGAGGTTCAGCAGACCCTGAATCGCCATTTGACATAACAATGAGTACAATATCTGTGGACGCTAGCATAGTACTATCAGAATCATCGGATGCCTGTTACCCTCCAGTTTGAGGAGGAGACTCTAAACCAATGATACTAGCAGGAAGGTGTACAGAAATTGACCAGTCCACTTCTGCCTGAACGCATCCTGATAGAGAGGTGGTGAGGGAACAGCCTGTCAGTAAAGTGGAAGCACTACCACTTACGATGCTGGCAACCTGGTTCAGGAGTGAGCCTGGGTCATGGGGCCAACTGCAGGAGAACAACTGAGCATCCCATAGGAGGCACTCCCTCTCGGGGGGCTGTCTGAGGCTACTCTTTGAGTGCCAGCTGGGCGACCACAGGTGAAGCAACAGGATGTGGTGCTCCTCGCAGGAGAGGGGATGCTGGTAAGTGCTATGCACTAGCACGCCATGTGTGCACATGGGAACCCTAGGCCCTGCATCCTTAGGGCAGAAGCAGACCCTAAAAGTAAAAATGCCCTAACCTGACTGGGTGATTCTTGGAGCTTGCCATCCCTGCACTACCCAAGATCAAGATTATATTCAAATGTATTGTTCAACAAAGTAAAGGATATGATAGGAATAACTGGTGCCAAGGGCAGTACTGACACTGGCGCCGTGAGTGGTACTAGCTTCAACAATGGTGGCAGTACTGTGCAGAGAAGTTATTGTTCCATAACAGCTGTCTACCCAGCCAAACTGCTCATTCGAGCTGCCACTTTTTGGAAACAGAGGAGTCAGAGATGGAGGTACCAGGCCAAATGAAGTGGAGGGCCTCGAGGTCACCTCCATCCCAGCAGTATAGGATGACAGAAGCAGTGTTAATGGTGAGGATGGTAACTCATCCACAAAACACCAACAGAAAAATGTATACTGATTAAAAAATGGCATTCAATTTGTTTTAAAACAATAAAGAAAATTAAGAAATACATGACAAACTTAATAGAACACTATTAAGAAACAATGAAGTTCTGGTCCTGAAAGAGGTGAGCTGTGTACTTCGACAGCAAGGAAAATAGAACGGAGGTGACTGGATCTGGTGCCACTTTATATGCTGCAGGTGTGCACATGACACCATCCATCAGTGGAGGTCTCTGGCATAGAGTTGGTGATGGCCCCAAACATTCCGGTTCTTGAGGGGTCCTAGTACTCCCTCGAGCCTTAAGTCCAAAGAATGTGGCTCTATGGAGGACAATGACTCCGAAAAGATCGTTAATATTCAGTGCCACAAAGAGGCTGCTTCAGAATTGCCTGAAACTATGAAATTACCTTAAAGGTAAAGCACAGTACACTTTCCAGAGTTGCCAAATGCAGCAACTCAAAACACTTTTTAAAACAGGTCACCGGTTCAAATCCAACCTCCTTTTAAGAAATGCATGGCACAAGGTATCTGCTCAAGCCAAATGCACCTGTATGCACTGCTGCAGCCCTGCACTGAGGTGCGTCTGTTGGACCCAGTAACCGTTAACACTTCTGTAAAGCTCCTGGTGAGAACACCTGAAACATTCCTAGCTTTTCGGCAAATGTTTCAATAGGCAACCTGCCCCCCAAAAATTCATAGAGCTGCCAAAAATAAAAAAAAACAGTTGGTTTTCTGTCAGAGAAAGGATTTCCAACTGAAGAAGCCCAAGAAGTTGACAGACATCCTTGTGCAGAGGGGAGGCTGGCATTTGGTTCTAGTCGAAAAGGGCAAGCAGATACCAAAACCCCATCAAAAGTCTCGACAACCATTAGATAATGGGTCAGCAAGGTCCTTACCAAAATAATCCATTTTTAGCAATGTTGATTACACATAATGACCATCGTTTTAAACTAACAATAATGAAACAAAATGACACACAGGTGAAGTCAGTAGTTCAGCAGAGAATCACTTTCCCAGAGTCTAAAACATTCATGCATGTCAGAAACTTAGTTTTTAAAATCGTGGTCATAAACAGGATCAGTACATTTTAAACTCTGTTCCCTCTTGCATGGCTTTCCCTCCTTCTCTGACCAACTCAGATCCACTACTGAAAATGCACGGCTGGTATAGTTCTTGGTCACTGTATTTTAAGAGATGCAGTCCCTTGGCTCCAAGCAGCAGAGCATCTAGTGTTTGGAAATCCTGGCCAATGTCCAGTTTTTGACTGCTATGGATGTGTTCTGCAGGTATGTCCAAGTAGTGTCTGTCCAATTTATTAAATGCTCTTTGAAACAGGACCATGAAACCTCTCCCCTATGGACAAAGCATAAAAAGGTAAGTTTAACACAATTAAAAAATATACATATATATTTCAGCTACATGTCAGACTGCAAAACAAATACCCCCCCTTGCATATGGTAAGTGTTCTCCAAGTTTGATCTCTACATATCCCAGTCTATAATACACATCCCTATTAAGCAGTTGCTGAAAGGACAAACTATCAAATTCCAGACCTGTGAGGGTTTCTGAGGCATATATTTCCCAATCTGTTTTAAGCTACTCCATGAAGTGTCAATATTACTCTTGTAAGATACAATGAGCTGGTATCATATTTTGTTTGCCATGCAACACAAATGAAGAACACAGAAAGCTAATGAGAATCTTGCATCACACGCAGTTGTTCCAAGCTTAGATATCCAAGCATCAGAAAGAATATAGTATTTTATCAGCATCATTGATTTGGTTACCAGGTTGATCCACAAACTAGCGTGCATTTTCACAGATGACCCAGACAACATAATCAACGTATAAATAAAAGGGTTATCTTCCTTGTAGCTACAGTTCTTCTAATCAATGTTTTCATCTTCATACCAATTAAGGTGGACTCCAAGCAGCACCACAGGGATGTGGGTACTAGCTTTACTTAGTCAATATGATCTACAAAACAGATGTTCCAAATCTAGATTCGGGACCTGTGCATCACTTGCTAGGGGAGGGTGGGCGGATTGTGTGGATGTGAACTGAATGCCAGTCATAAAAGAATAGGTAACTCACCTGCAAACGTAGTTCTAGGAGTGGTATATGGGTCGCATCCACACTCTGGCAGTTCTACTGGAATGATGTTATTGGTCGGAACATCTTTAAGCTAAGGTCCTCCCACCACCTGGGCGGTATAACCCCTGACACTGTCCCGTGATGTCAGATCTAGCATACTGGAAGCAGGATCAGGAGCCACTTGCCTGGGGAGGCCGGGTGGGTTGTGTGAATGTGAACCATATACCATTTCTAGAAATATAGTTACAATCACGCAACCTATTCTTCTAGGGGCGTGGAGAAGGTTCACTTATACACATACTAGCAAACTCCTAGCAGTTCTTCGGGAGGAGGGGGCAAAGTGCGCAACCCTGGTGGTTGAACAGTCTGGAGAACTGAGGTCCCAAAACGGACATCCCAGCTTGACTCGAGGTTGGTGTGGTAATGAGAAATGAAGGTGGTGTGCCAACTTCCAAGTAGCAGCCCTACAGACCTCCTTTATTTTTATTTTTTTATTTTATTAGAGTCTAGGATTACAATTACCTTTGAGCCAAGGCTCTTTTACAAAGGTTCCACGTCAGTATGGGGACATCTCTGGAAGCAACTACCGAGGCAGTGGTATGTCAGGTGGAAATGAGCCCTAATCCCTACAGGAGGCTCCAAAACAGCCAACCAACAGCAGAGGTCGATGAAAGATGTGATCCATTTAGCAGCTGTCTGCTTTGCTGCAGGTCTGCCTGGCACAGCTTCATCACAGGTGACAAACAGCTGGCCAGCTTGTCCCGAAATTCCAGTTATACGCTCCACATAACAGAAGGGTGCCCTCTGCAGGTCCAGGGTATGCAGCCTGCGGGTGGCCTCTGAAGATGGGCAGGTAAAATATACCGGTAAGTTAATCACCTGGTTATGGTGAAACTCCAATATCACCATTGGGAGGAACTTTGGGTTGTGGCAAAGGATGAGTGTTTGTGGAAGTCCAGCTAGGGACAGTCTACGGACAGCGCCTGGAGCGCCCAAATCTTTCTGGCAGATGTAATGGCCACAAGGAAGGCTGTCTTTCACGACAGGTGTGATAATTCATACTTGCACATCGGCTCGAACAGCTTGCCGATGAGTAGAGCCACGACCAGCAGTAAGTCCTACTGTGGTGGCAGTTCACACATCAGAGGGGACAAGTGGTCAAGGCCCTTGAAAAAGCACCCAATCATCTTCTCCTGGGCCACCGATGGCATAGTGGCCCATGCCTGGTAAGCAGCGATGGCTGACAGGTGCACCTTAAGGGTCGCCACTCTGAGTCACAGCTGGGAAAGGGACTAGAGGTAGTCCAGGATGCTAGCAACAGGGCAGGCAAGAGGATCAAGCTCCTTGCCCTGGTACCAAATTGAAAATATCTTCAATTTAAAAGGCATAGCACCTTTGAATCAACTCCCTTCTGGATGCCTCCACAACATGAAGGACATTCTCAAAAAGGCCCAAGGCCTGGAATGCTAGATGCTTAGGAGCCAGGCTGTCAGCTGCAGGGACTGAAGGTCCAGATGCAGGACCGTCCCCTGAAGTCTGTTCAGCAGGTCTGGGCAGAGAAGCAGTTGCTGCAGAAAATGACTGCGGAGGTTGAGGAGATCCGGATACGAGAACTGCCTTTGCCAGTCTGAAGCTATCAGGAGCATCCATACTTTGTCCTTCCTGACCTTGATCAGTACTCTGTGGATGAAGGGGAAGGGAGGAAAGGCATATACAAGGCCCGGGGACTAGGGCCTCAGAAAGGCATCTCCCTTCAGTATCCTGAAATATGGGGAGCAGGCACAAAACTGTCTCCTGAAAGAACGCCAAACTGAGGCTAACAGGTCCAACAGAAGGAGACTGCCACAGGGAGAAAGCAGTTACGTAAGAACTTACCGTCACAGTAGATCTTTGAGAGAAGCTCTTGTAGCAGGCCAACACCAGTAGGATTAAGCCACCAGGACCATACAGAAAACTTTCTAGCTAGTAGTCTACCACAGGGGGCTACCCACTTCCGATGTCAACCTCTGTCAACAGCCTATCCTATAAAGGTGGGCAGATCCCCACTGCTATCTCAGTTCTTTTCCCACCGTCGACCTGTGCATGTCGGACCTTAGTGGGTGCCACAGCTACAGCTGACCATCATTATTCATGCTTGCCGTGCTTTTTTTATTTTTCTTTAAGAAGTTAATATCGAATTTCCGGTGCTTCAGCTGTCGAGTTTATGTCTTCTCCACCAGCCTCGTCTTCCGACCGGTCCATGAAGTGTGCTTGCGGCATGCAAATTCCTGAAAAAGACAGCCACTCTGCTTGCATCCTTTGCCTAGGCCCCAGCCACGACACCGAAGCCTGCCAGATTTGCCAGAAACTCAACAAAGCACCTGGGAGACGATGTCTTAAGATTCTGGAGAGCCACCTGATTAAGCAGAAGCTCGCCAGCACAGTCCTCTGGGGCTTTTTCCTCTTTACAAAAATCCAGTGGGAAGCATAAGCTCTGGGACCGGTCTGCTTCCCACTCGCGGTCGCCTCATAAACACTCGACCGCGTCGGGGTCAGTCTCCCGCAGGAGACCGGCTCCCTCAGTCCCACCAGCCCTTCCTCCTACTGGACTGCCGGTGGCACAGCTGCCTGCCCTCATTGCTATTATGGGCAGCGACTCCTTGTGGGCAGGGGACTTCGTCTCCTGCCTCCCAGCCCCTGACGCTCAGGCCCATTGTGACAAGGCTGAATAAGGCCCTGCCCCATCTGTTATGCAGAAAGAGTTTAAAATGGTAGGGTCTGTTCTATCCTCTCCTTTTCTGGATCTTGTCTGGTTGTGCAACCAAATTTTCTTGTGAGACCTAGGAACTGATCAGACGGTATTGCAATTCTCCGCCTCTCGCTATCTCTCTGCCTTCTCTTGCTATTTCTGTCTCTTTTTCCCCCTTGCATATCTGCAGGTATAAAGATATATGTGAATCTTTATGTGGAAATGTCAATGATACTGAGATCCCTTTGTTTAAAACTGTATATAGTTATACTGTTGAAATGATTGCAAAAAACTATTTGGCACTCAAGAGGTTAACCGGAGATGCAGTTTTTAAGCCCTTTGCAGAGCTGTAAACAAGAGGTCAGTTCTGGGACAACATGTACTGTTTTGCTCCACCTGCAAGAAACAAAACTGACAAGCACATTCTGTAAACTTAAACATTCTGTGAGAAGCAGGATGTCAACAAGGCAAAGACTTGTTATAAAAAGAGCAGCAATGCTTTTGCTAGGGAGACGAGGAGTGAGAGACAGAGACTGAAACTTGGAATTAAGAAATACTCTCAGAAGAAGGACTTTGTTTTCTTGGTTTGTATTGCCTTTGTAAATAGTTGTACTGAATAATTTCTATTTTGCTGTTATTGAGAAAAGTAAAACACTATTTGCGAATTTTGAAACTGCTCCTGGTTTTCCTATGCTTCCTGACCAGGAGGTGCAACCACTTTTACCTCAAAGGCTGCAAGCTGTGCCACAGACCTGGTAGCTGCCACGGCCTTTTTGCTACCCTTAGGGCGATCCTTCATTTCCCCTTCCAAAGGCCGACCTACTGAAAGCAGGTGCTTCCTATCCTCTAGAAACTTGAGCACAGAAAGACAAAGGCTGCACACAGCCACGTCATAGTCTCCCCCCCCAAGGCAGTACAAGCACGTGTTGTACGGATCGATGACTGACATCTTCTGACGGCAGTGAATGCAAAATGTTTATCCAGATTTCTTGCGATCCATTGCTGGACTGGAGATGGAATTGAAAGACCCGCAAAATAAGAACAATTCAGTTTCGAAAACTTCGAAAGTAACGGTTTACCAATGGCATACAGAAATTACTAAATGAAGAGTGAAGGAGGTGACCTGTTCTTTCATCGGAAAGAAAGATCTGACATCTCAGGGTGGAGTCAGGGGGTTTATCTGCCTAGGTGGTGAGAGGAGCTTAGCTTTAAGACATCTGGCCAGTCATCGCATTCTAGTGGAACTGCCAGATTGTGGATGAGTGAATCATATCTACACCCCTGGAACTCTAGCAGCTCAGGAACCAGGCTGTGAGGTGCAAGGACTGAAGGGCCGGGTGCAGGATGGTCTCCTGAAGTCTGGTCAGCAGGTCTATGCAAAGTAGTAGTCACCACAGAGCCTGCTGCAGAGGCAGAGGAGATCCGGATACCAGAACTGCCAAGGCTAGTCTGGAGCTATCAGGATCCCGCCTTGTCCTTTCTTTTTTTAATCACAACATTGTTTTGCCACCATTTCCAGCGGACCTGGAAGACCCCGATGCGTCCTCCGGCCCATCAGGGCCATTATAGATCCTCCTGGTCCCAGTATTTTTCCTCCGTTTTTTTTCTCCTGTACCTGTGCAATGGGTGCAGCAGCTGTCTCCACCTCTAAGGAGGCAGACAAGCACCCTGGGCGCGGGCTGAACTTCTCATTGTGCTGATGCACACAGAACAAACCCCCCCTCCCTGAGGAAGGAGAGCAGTCCTCTGGACACTCAAACCTGATCTCCCCGGGCCTACCCCCGAATGACCAGAGTCCGTTCCAGAACCTGGATTGCCGGTGTGGTGTGGTGTCCAGCGCCTCAACCCTCAGTGCCACCGGGCCACCATGTCCTTCCTGACCTTGGCCAGTACTTTGCAGAGCATGAGGAAGGGAGGAAAGGCACACACAAGGCCTGGGGTCCAGGGCCTCGTGAAGGCATCCCCCCAATCAGTGTCCTGGACTGGGGAGGTGGTGGGGGGTGGTGGCACAAAACAGCTTCAGTTTGGAGTTCTCCCAGGAGACAAACCAGTCCTCCAATGGTGAGCCCCATAGGGAGGGCAGATTTTTCACCACCTCCTGATTCAAAGACCACTCATGAGACAGCTCTCCTACCCAGTTGAGAATGTCTGCCAGCTGATTTTTCTCTGCCGCAGCATACCAGCTGATTTTTCTCTGCCGTAACATGAATCGCCAGGAGATCAGCGCCCAGACTCTGCACGAGGGTCCGGGTGTGGGGTGCCTCATGACACAAAAGAAGGGAATGTGTACAACCCTGTCTGTTCAGGTAAAACATGGTCATAGAGTTGTCCATCTGGACTTGAATGACCAGACTCTGACTAGTGGAGCAAATTCTGTCAGAGCCAAGCACACTGTATGAAGCTCCAGCAGGCTTATGTGGTGACAGGACTCCCTGGGTGACCAGAACCCATGGGCTGTGCAGTCTCTCCCAGGTGTGCTCCCTGCCCTACCAGAGATGCATTTGTTATCAGCGTGATGGTTGGCTCTGGCTGGACAAATGGGATTGCTTCCTCCAGATGCTCCGGGACAAGCCACCACTGGATGGTGTTCCACATCTGTTGGGTCACCGTAACTGGCTGGTCCAAGTGGTCTAGGTGTTGGGACCACTGATGGCCCAAGCTCCCACTGATGGAGGCACATCTGCCAGGGGGCCCAGCAGACCATGCTGGTGCAGGATGCCATGTACCCCAGTGGCTGTAGGAAATCCCAGGCAGGTTGCAAAAGCCCAACCTTAAATGACTGGGCAAAGGAGGTAAGATTCTGTGCCCAGTCTACCGGGAGGCAGACCTTGGCCCATAGGGAGTCTAGTTCTGCCCCAGTGAACTTGATCACCTGCTTCATATCAATCTGGACTTGTCCAGGTTGACCAACAGGCCCAAGTCTTGGCAGATCTGGAGAGCCAGGTCTCTCCACAGCCTCTACGGATGGACCAGCTACCAGCCAGTCATCCAGGCAGGGGTACAATCATACCCCTAGGCACGACCGGTGAGCTGCAATCATTGTCATGTATTTGGTGAAGATCCTTGGCGCAAAGGAGAAGCCAAAAGGGCATAACCTGAATTGCTACAGGACCCCTTCCGCTCAGAAATGGAGGTACCAGTGGTGGGACCTACAGACGGGAATGAGGAAGAATACATTCCAGGGATTCAGGGAGCAGAAATGGAAATTACGTACCTACCGTAATTCTTGATCTTCTTGGACGAAGTCTCCACCACTCATTCACATGAATGGGAGTATGCTGGAGGCGCTAGGACCTAGCGGGAGCCAAACTTTTTCAAGAGGGCCGGTGCTGAGATGGAGCGGCATCGACTCTCCAACCGCCTCAGTATTCCCCCCCCCCGCCGAGGAGGTGCAACGTAACTAACCTAGAGAGGAGTAACCTAAAAATCGGACATAAGATAGTCCGAATGATCGGTGTAAGAAGGGTCAAAAACAAAGTCTTCACAGTCAAACCACTGAGGGAGTGAAGACCATAAGCAGAGAAGTGAGCTCAGGGGATGGTGCGTGGGTGTATGAATGAGTGGTGCAGACTTCGTTCAAGAATATCAAGAATTACGGTAGGTACGTTATTTCCATATCTTCCTGGACATAAAATCTCCACCAGTCATTCACACTAATGGAAGAGTACCGAGCTAAACAATCCCCTGAGATGGGTGGCAGGAGAGAGAGGAGCTCACTTTTTAGGACAGAAGTCCGTTAAGAATTGTCCTGCCAAATGACTGATGTCTTCTGTCATGGACATCCAAGGCACAGTGCTTAACAAAAGTATGCACGGAGCTCCAGGTAGCCGCATTGCAAATGTCTGCAACGGGGACATAACGAATTTCCGCCAGAGATGCCGCAACTGCTCTGGTAGAGTGAGCGTACACTCTGCCTTCCAGCTTGCCCTGTGCCAGAGAATAGCAATGGCGAAAGCATGCCACCAGCCACGCTGAAATGCACCTGATAGCAACGGGTTAACCCAGCCAGGTCATGCTGAAGGAAACAGTTGTTGAGCCTTACGAATTTCCTTTGTTCTATCCAGATAGAACCGCAAGGCTCTTTTTATGTCTAGGGAATGAAGGGTATGCTCTCCCTCATTCTGGAAGTTGACAAAGTAGGTAGGAAGGACTAAACGTTGATTCAAATGGAATTCTGAGACAACCTTAGGCAGGAACTTAGGATGAGTCCTAGGAAATGTAAATGATGTACCTACCATAATACTTGCTCTTCTTGGACGAAGTCTCTACCACTCATTCACACTAATCGGAGTATGCTGGAGGAGCTTGGACCCAGCGGGAGCAAACTTTTTCAGGAGGGTCGGCACCTGAGATGGAGCCGTGAGGAAGTGGCACCGCAAGCCTGGCACGTGCGGTAATGACTATCTCAGCATCGACCCTCCAACTGCCTCAGTACCTTTTTTACGAGGAGGTGCGTGTAACTAACCTAGAAAGGACTAACCTAAAAATTGACATGATAGTCCGAATGACCAGTGAAAGAAGGGTCAGCAATAAAGTCTTCACAGCTCAGCCATTGAGTGAGTGAAGACCATAAACAGAGAAGTAAGCCCGGGGGATGGTGGGTGGGTGTGTGAATGAGTGGTGGAGACTTCGTCCATGAAGATCAAGAATTACGGTAAGTACGTAATTTCTATATCTTCCTGGACATAAAGTCTCCACCACTCCTTCACACTAATGGGAGAGTACCGAGCTAAAAAATCCCCCGAGATGGGCAACAGGAGATAAAGAGCTCGCGCGCTTAGAACATAAATCCGTTAAGAATGGTCCTGCCAAACGACAGATGTCGTCTGGCATGGACATCCAAGGCGTAATGCTTAACGAATATATGCATGGAGCGCCAGGTAGCTGCATTGCAAATGTCTGCAATGGGCACGTTACGGATTTCCGCCAGAGATGCCGCGACTGCTCTGGTAGAGTGAGCGTACACTATGCCTTCCAGCTTGACCTGTGCCATAGAATAGCAGTGGTGAAGGCATGCTACCAGCCACACTGAACTGCATCTGATAGCAACAGGTTGATCCAGCCGGGTCTCGCTGAAGGAAAACAGTTGTTGGCCCCCCTGGTCCTGTGTTCCCCTAGGTAAGCCCCCCATCCTGACAATGAGGCGTCCATCGTTAGGGTTTGTGATGGAGGCAGTCTCTGAAAGGAGATCCCTCCCTCCAGATGTGGGAGGCAGAGCCACCACTCGAGGGAGCAACGGACCGCCGCTGAGACTCGGACCGGATGATCCAAGTCATCCACTGCCTGGTCCCTCTGGTCCTTGAGGTGCCACTGCAGAACCCTCATGTGTAATCTGGTTTGGGGGACGGCAGCGATGGCCGCAGCCATGTGGACCAGAAGCTGAAGGATGACCCTCACCGGGATGGAAGATGCTGCTAGGACTCTGCGCGCAAGGTCCATCAAGCGATCTGCCCTGTCTGAAGGCAAAAAGGTTTTCCCCTGAACAGTGACCAGGATGGCCCCTATGTATTGCAACCTCTGGGAGGGCCAGGGTTGCGACTTCGGCCAATTTATAGTGATGCCCAGGGAGAGAAAGAGGTTTTCCGTTTCCTCCAGGGCGATTCCCATCTGGCTTGCCGACTGGGCTGAAATGAGAGTCATCCAGGTAGGGGTCGACAAAGTGGCCTTTCCTTCGGAGGGCCGCTGCCACTACTGCCAGGCATTTGGTAAAAACCCTGGGTGCTGACGAAAGGCTGAAGGGCAGAACTTGGAATTGGTAATGCTGGTCCCTGAATCGAAACCAGATAAATCTCCTTTGGGAACGCAGGACCTTGATATGCATTATGTAGGCGTCCTGCATATCTAGGGAGCATAACCAATCCCCTTGATGGATAAGGGGAAGCAAGTTTGCCAGTGTTACCATCAGAAATATATGATATTTGACCAAAAGATTGAGCTGGCTAAGATCCAGAATGGGGCGAAGGTATTACGTTTTCTTCTGGAGTAGAAAACCGTACCCCTTTGGCCCTGTGGCACCGGCCGGATGTCTTTTGTCTGGTGGCATGCTGAGAAAAACAGGTTACTCACCTGTAACAGTAGTTCTAGGAGTGGTATATGTTGTTCATCCACACTTACTGGCATGTCCCTTTCCCCTTTAAGAATCGTCGGAAGTCTTCAAGCTGGCTCCTCCCAACCACCCAGGTGGTATAACCCTTGGCTCCGCCCCATGACGCCAGATCTTAGCCCCCTGGAAGCCAGGTTTGTGCATCCGTAGCCGGGGAGGTCGGGTGAGTCCGTGTGGATGAACAACATATACCACTCCTAGAACTACTGTTACAGGTGAGTAACCTGTTTTTTCTAGGATCGTGGATATGTTGTTCATCCACACTTATTGGCAGACTCCTAGCAGTTCTAGGCAAGGCGCACCCCCCCAACTGATACTCACTTGGGAAATAGAGATAGGAGAACTGAGGCCCCAAAACCAGCATTCCGGTGTGACTCAAGGTCGATGTGATAATGGGTACTGAAGGTGTTTGCCGACTTCCAGGTGGCAGCCTGACAGATTTCCTGGATAGGGATGTCCCTGGAAGCAGCCACCGATGCAGCAGTATGGCGGGTAGAATGAGCTCTTATTCCTCTGGGAGGCTCCATGCCCGCCAGCTAATAGCACAGACTTATGCAAGATGTAATCCACCTTGCAATATTCTGTTTTGCTGCAAGTCTGCCAGAAGAGGCTTCAGCGTAGGTGACACACAGCTGGCGAACCTCTCCCGAATTTCCGCTGTCCTCTCCTTATAATAGGAGAGAGCTCGTCTCAGGTCTAAAGTATGGAGCCTGTACTCAGCCTTCGAGGTGTAATTAGGGTAGTATACTGGCAGAATTAACACCTGGTTAAGGAGAAACTCTGACACCACCTTCGGAAGGAATTTTGGGTGGGGGCGTAGGACAACCTTGTCCCTGTGGAAGACCAGATAAGGGGAGTCCACCGAAAGTGCCTGGACCTCCCCTGTCCTTCTGGCAGACATGATAGCCACCAGGAAGGCCGTCTTCCACGACAAGTGTGACAAGGCACACTTGTGCATTGGTTCGAATGGCTTGTCCATGAGCTTTGCCAGTACCAGCAGTAGATTCCACGGAGGTGGAGGTTCAAGCACTGGAGGGGATACATGATCCAGGCCTTTGAAAAAGTGCCCGACCACTGTCTCCTGCGCCAACATCGGCTGACCGGCCCACACCCAGAAAGCAGAGATGGCTGCCAGGTGCACCCTAAGGGTCAATGACCGAAGATCCCCTTCGGAGAGAGACCAAAGATAGTCGAGAATGTTAGCCAGCGGACAGGACAGAGGGTCCAGGCCCTTGCCCTGAT
Source organism: Neoceratodus forsteri (assembly GCA_016271365.2). NCBI lineage: Eukaryota > Metazoa > Chordata > Ceratodontiformes > Ceratodontidae > Neoceratodus > Neoceratodus forsteri. Next base: position 1,439,622,386 of record CM057452.1, read on the forward strand.
ACCAAATGGGAAACCTTTTCCATTTGAAGGCATAACATTTCCTGGTCGATTCCTTTCTGGATGCCTCCACCACGGTGAGGACATACTCAGAAAGACCCAAAGCCTGGAACTCTAGCCGCTCAGGTACAGGGATTGAAGATCTGGATGGTATACCTTCCCCTGATTGAGAGAGATGAGGTCCAGGCATACTGGAAGACGCTCCGGGGGCCTGCAGCTGAGGTTAAGGAGATCTGGATACCAGAACTAACACGGCCAGATTGGGGCTACCAGAATCACCTTCACCTTGTCCCTCCTAACCATGAGGAGCAGCCTGAGAATCAAGGGAAATGGAGGGAAGGCGTAGAAGGGGCCTGGGGTCCACGGCTTCGAGAAGGCATCCCCCTGCAGTAAGCCCTGCTGAGGGGGGCGGGCATGAAACAGCCTCGGCTTGGTGTTTTCTCTGGAAACAAACAGGTCCACCATTAGTTTGCCCCAGTGGGAGAACAGGCTGTAAGCTACCTCTGGATGGAGAGACCACTCGTGGCATGTCTCGACCTAAGCAGCTGAGAGCATCCGCCAGATGGTTTGAGGCCCCTGCTACATGAATGGCTAGGAGATCCAACTCCAGACGGCTGACAAGGGTCCAGATGCGGAGCACCACCCTGCAAAGCAGATGGGAGTGTGTGCTGCCCTGTTTGTTGAGGTAGTACATGGTCGTGGTATTGTCCGTCTGGACTTGAACCACTTGACCCTGGAGCAGAGGAGCAAAAGCTGACAGTGCCTGTCTGACTGCTCTGCGCTCCAATAGGTTGATGTGGTATCGGGACTCCTTGGGGGTCCAGAACCCATGGGCCCTTTTATCCCTCACGTGGGCTCCCCAGCCCATGAGAACGGCCGTTGGCTCTGGGCGGACAAACGGGATCCCCTCCTGCAACCGGTCTGGGGCGGTCCACCACTGGAGAGTGTCCCACATCTTCTGGGTTACAGTGATCAGCTGGGCGAAATGACCATGGTGCTGAGTCCACTGGGCGGCCAGCTCCCATTGGAGGGGGCGCATGTGCCACCGGGCCCAATGGACCACAGAGGTGCACGCCAACATGTAACCCAGAAGGCACAGAAAGTCCCAGGCAGGGTGCAATTGTCCAACCAGAAATGACTGGGCAAAGGAGGAGAGAACCTCTGTCCTGCCCGCCGGGAGCCGAGCTCTGGCTTGACGAGAGTTGAGCTCTGCCCCGATGAAGCACATCACCTGAGAAGGAACGAGTTCCGACTTGGCCTCGTTGATCAGGAGGCCGAGTTGGGAGCAGGTCTGGAGGGCCAGGTTCCTGGACTTCTCCGCCTCCTGCTGGGTGGGACCTACTAAGAGCCAATTGTCGAGGTAGGGGTAAATTCTGCCCCCCCCCCCAACGCCTGAGATGGACTGCCACCACTGCGATGCATTTGGTGAAGACCCGTGGGGCCGACAACAGGCCGAATGGCATGGCTCAGAAGTCGTATAGGGTCCCTTCGGCTCTGAACCGGAAGAACCACGAATGAGACGGACGGATTGGGACGTGAAAGAACGTGTCCTGCAGATCCACTGAACAGAACCACATGTTTCGCTCCAAGGATGGTATGATCTGGGACACAGTGACCATCCGAAAGGTGCATGACCTGAGATACTGATTCAGGTTGTGCATATCTAGAACGGAGCGCCAGCCCCCCTGTCCACTTGGGCACCAGGAAGTACCTGGAGACAAACCCTGGGTCTGCTGGAGAATCCACCACTGGAGCTACTGCCTCGAGGAGGAGCTGAGCAATGTCGTCTCAGAGAGCCGACAGAGTATGGATGGATACTCTTTCCTCCCAAGGGGCGAGGGCTTGGCTTGAAGGGTGCTGCTCAAATTCCAGAGGCAGTCCCTGACTGACCACTTCCAAAACCCACCTGTCCGTGGTAATAATGGACCACGCAGAAAGAAAGTGGTGGAAGACCCAGAGCTGGCGTGATGGGAGAGGGGGTGGCAGCCCCCGCCCAGTCACTGAGCAGACTTGGAGAAGGAGGATCCAGGACCTGAACCTCTGCCTCCTTTATGAGGCCCGGGCTTGGGCCAGGGGCACCAAGCTTGAGCCTGCTGCAGCCCTCCTTGAAAGGAGGGTTGCTGTGCCGCAGGTTGAGTGTGCCAAAAAGGCTTTTTTTTATTCTGCTGTTTCTTGCCCGAAGAACCTTTAGCAGAAGTAGCGTCTAAGGTAGCACTGGACTGCTCAATACGCTGAAGGTGACCAGCCACACCTGGGCCAAAAAGGTCGGTGCCCAGGAAAGGCACATCAGCTAGCTTGTGATGAGTATCTGCTGGAAAAGAGGAGAGTCTCAGCCAAGCCCCGCGACGAGAGGCAACTGCGCTGCCATTGAATGGGCACAAGAATCCCCAATGTCCAGGGCTGTCTGAAGCTGCTGTTTGGCAACAGCCCGGCCCTGATCCCGTACCTGCTTGACCGTGGTCTGCATGTCCGCTGGGAGGTGTGGGAGGACTTCATCCAAAGACCCCAACAGGGCATGGGAGAAGTGTGCCATGATGACGGACGAACTTGCTTGACGAAGGCCTTGAATAATCCAAGAGTTTGGATTCTTTTTCGGGAGGTTGGTCAGTGTCTGCAGAACTGCTAGTATGCCTGAACACAGAGGTGGTGACCAGGCTCTCAGCCAAAGGGTGCTCTGTGAACCCTGCAAGGGACCCCATGGGCACTGCATACTTGCGGACCATGCAGGCAGATGCAGCTGGACAGGAGGCAGGGCACTGCCAAAGTTCTAAGGCCGGGCCAACTATGGCCTTGGCCACAGGAAAGGCCTCCGTCGGGGTATCCCCTCTCTTGAGGATGGCCGTGAGAGGGTACTCCACCTTTTTCTGGATAAGTTCCAGGGGCATCCCAGTAGTCTCAGAGATGAGGCAAAGAATGCCTTTCAGTCTCTAACCCACTGGCTGATTTGTCATCCCCGGGATAAGAATGTAGGCCGGTCTCATCCGAATCGGAGGAATCCGGCTACAACGGTTGACCTCCCAGGTCACCTTTGACCCGAGGGCAGTCTGGGGTGACAGTGACTGAAAGACGCCGGGGAAGCCCGGTGTCTGGTCCATCTTACTTAGAAGGAGCCCCTCCCACAGGCTGCTTGGGTGGTGGTTCCACCATGATCGGTGGAGAGACCGGTTTAGGCTGAACGGGAGGTTTGGCCAGCTCCACGGGCGGGGGAGCAGACTTAATCAGCTCCGAAAGAGTCGGCTACAGCATAGGAGGCGAAAGGCAAGCAATGGCCGGCGTGGAAGCCAGGGTCGGCTTGTGCGCGGCCAAAATCAGCTGTTGCCACATAAGGTCCTCGTAGAGCCAATGGAGTTTCTGCCGGAGCATCTCCTTATCCGAGGAGAATGAGGATGACCGATGGCGTTGCCTCTTTTTTGAGTGCTTATGGCTCTTCCTCCGCCTCTCGGTCGAGGGGGTCCTAGACCTCGATTGAGATTGGATGAGTCGATTCAGTCGCTCGCGACACACCGGCGGGACCAGCGATTTCCCAGGGTCGGGGACCACTTCCTCCATGAGATCCCCAGTGGGCTGGGTCTCCTTGTCAGGGAAAGAAAGGACCAGAGTCCGACTGTGAGAATCGTCGATTGGAGTCGGCGACAGTGGGTCGATGATTATTTCAACCTCGTCGATCAACACTTCAGTCAACTGGCCAGATGGCAAAGCCGAGAAGCCAGCGGCCGAAGAGGCAATTTCGACCGAAGTCAAGACTGCTGGTTCCTGGGACCGAGATCTCTCCCGATGCCAAGAACATCTTCGCTGAGACAAAGACAATCCTGGGTCCTTTTCCTGCTTACGGGACCAAGAGGAGTGTGTGCCCGCAGGACTCTCTCCTTTAGTCGGGAGAGACTGGCACAACTCTTGGAAGGAACCCGAGAAGGTGGATCCCAGGTTGAGTGGAATGAAGAAGCTCAGACAGGAAGATTACCCGGCATGAGCTGCTTCCTCCTCAAAGGCTTGCATGCGTTCCAATTGCTTGGCAGATCCCGCAGCCAAGGAAACCACCCGAGTCGTCTTTGATTTCTTCGGAGGGTTCAGTTTTTCCGGCCTTCCCAACTTCAGGCATGCGAGACGGTCATCGAGGACATTAGGGTGAAATGCAAGACAAAAATCGCACTTCAAGGTGTCATGGTCAACACCCAGCCAATAGAGGCACGTGGTGTGGGGATCGATGCGTGATATTTTCTGGCCGCACAAACACTGGCGAAATCCAAGGGGGGGGGGAAGACTTGTCTTCCATAATCGAATATAAGTAGTCGCGATCGCTAACGCAAACTAGACGAATTTTCGGAATAACTGAAGGTTTTGAAGCCAGGGCCTACAAAATGCAGGAGCATGAAGTAGGCAACCTGCATCTTCCAGTGGAAAGGAAGATCTGACATCATGGGGCGGAGCCAAGGGTTATACCACCCGGGTGGGTGGGAGGAGCTAGCTTGAAGACTTCCGGCGATTCTTAAAGGGGAAAGGGACATGCCAATAAGTGTGGATGAACAACATACACATGATCCTAGAAACTCTATTGCATAGCCTCTGTGAATGGTTTCTAGCACCCATTGGTCCGAGTTTATGCTGGACCATTCTGCAAGGTAAAGGAAGACTCTCCCTCCTACTTTCTCACCCTGAATCTCCCGAAAGAGAGGAGGGAGATGCCGCGAGTCAGGCTGTGGAGGGGTTGGGGCCCTGTGCCGCTTGGGGCCTGGGGCGCCCTGAGGGGCACACTGACCGTGCCTCTTAAACCTTTTACCCTGGGGTTGCTTGCCCCCTTGTCCCCGATCTCTACGAAAGGGACAACGGTGGGGGCCTTGAGGCTCCGATTTGTACATTCAATGTACATCCGCTACTGCCCCCCCCCCAAAGACTCCTGTAACTCCTTGACCAGGGTTTCCACTTCCTGGCCAAACAGTACTGGGCCCTGAAAGAGTGCATCCAGTATGGATTCTTGGAGATCTGGGTGGAACCCTGTGAGCCTGAGCCAAGAATGAGTCCTCAGACAGATTCCCGTAGCAGCCGCTTGGGAAGCCATGTCCACAGAGTCATGTGAACATCTTAGGACATGCTTGTCTACATCCAGTCTGGACTGGGCGTAGGCCAGGATTTCCTCCTTAGTGTCAAGAGTCTGGCAGAGTCTTGACTAGTTCCATTGTTTTCTCCCATAGTGACTGTTGGTATGTCACCATGTGGGCAAGGAAATTCAGCGAACGGATAGAGCCCTTTGCTGAAGAAAAACCTTTCCTGACCCAGCTGTTGAATTGTTCGGACCCTGGATCTAGTGGTTGGGAGCGGAGGCGTTTGGGTTGACTACCAAGGCCATGAGCAGCTGTACGTACCAGTGAATTGGCTCTTGGGTGCTCCCCAAAAATGGCTCAGCCTTGGGGGGCTTATATAGCCTGTCCGCCTTCTTCGGGATAGCAGAAGTGGACAAGGGTTTACACCATGTGATCTTGGTGACATCCTAGAATGGCTCTACAAGAGACGGGATGACCAGGGATTTTGTTTCTGTGGGCCCTAGAAACTTTGCCAGACGTCTGCGCTCTAGATCCAGCTCCTCCGTACCCATTCATAAATGAACTGAATGTGACGCATGATGTCTACAAATGAAGGGTCATCTGGGGGAGACCTTGGAGAGACCCTAGGGCCTGGAGAGGGCAGGACAAATTCCTCTTCATCCGAGGAGTCCGGTGAAGAAGGACTTGCATCAACATTGTCCGGGAGGATGGGCGTCCGCTGGAGGATGTAACTGGGGAAGAAGGTCTCCTCCTGCGCTTGCCATTCGGGTCAGGGTGGGTTACCTCCTCTCCAGCCGGATTGGTCGGGGCTGGAGGGGGTCCCATTGGTGGAGGTGTCGGGGTTGGGATGGGGGGGTCTGTACAAGAGAGCCCCCTTGACCGTGTTCCACCAGGATGTAAAGAGTGAGCCAATGTCTGCCATGGGGACGACTGCTGGGGCAGGTGATGGGTCCGCTGGATCTGGCGTCTGCGGCTCCTGTGGATCTGATGCCTGGTCTGGTAAGACCGGCTTATCCTTGACCGGCTGCTCAGTGTCTGTGTCCCCAGGGGACCCGGCATCCGGAGTAGGAGGGGGCCCACCAGGCGACCAGACCTCAAAAGGAGGGGCGGGCGTCCAAGCCTCTACCGGCGAGGGCCTCTTATCAGGCGTCGGGGTGTGGGACCCCGGAGAGGGCGACCGGCTTGGTGGGCGCCTGTCAGGGACGGAGGGGCGCACCTTAGCTGGAGGAGGTATCCGGTGGTAGATGGTCTCCTGACACCCGTCAAGAGTTGTCTAGGTGCTTGGCTTGCGCTTTTCTGATGAACCGCCTGATTTGCCTGCATCTTTGGGCTTGCCGGCATGTGGATGGCCTTCCTGGGTCGACCCAGAAGATTTGTGGGGTTGGTGGGCCAGGGAAGGATGAGCAGGCGAATGCCCAGAGGAAGATGGCTCCCTGAGTTTGCCCTGAGAAGAGGTGGGAGCTGGCTTCGACTTCAGTGAGGACTCTGTTGCATTAGACGGGACCGAGCCCGACCTCTGGCTGGAGGTCGAAGAAGAAGGCGTCTTAGGAAGCGACTTGGGGTGGGACTCAGACTTAGCCCTATCCATTTCCCTGTGATGGTGTTTTTCTCCTGACGACTTTTCTCTGGGTGGGGAGTCCTTGGTGGGAGAAGAAGAGCTGCGCTCCGGAATCCACTGCATGGCTGCCACCTTCTGTTCCAGGAGAAAGGCTTTTAAGGTGTTGGCTCTCCTGGTCCTGGTCTTCTGGTTGAACTTCTGGCAATGTGGGCAGTCGGTGGGCTGGTGGTCAGGGCCTAGACAGATGAGGCAGGCCGCATGGCCATCTTTCGCCAGAATCTGTTTCCTGCATGCACAAATAGACTTGCGCTTTGATGGAGATAGTGACGACATGCAAGGAAATAAGAATCATCAAAGGACAAATCTCAAAAGCTGAAATATAGGAAATATTAGGAAAAGTGGTCTACTGCGCTGAAAGGCATCCGTGGAGCCGAACTGAGCTGGTCGACGGTGGGAAAACAGCTGAAATGGCACCAGGGGACCACCCCTTTATACCACAGATGTTGGGCAGAGCCGATGTCGGGGGTGGTCCCCCACTACAGACTGCTAGCTCCAAGATTTTACGTGGGGTCCTAACGCCTGGCAGTATTAGTCCTAATGGTATTACCTGCTGCAAGAAGCTCCCCCTCGAAGTCAGATTAATGCTTTAGACGACAGAATGTGTAGCTCGCAAGTCACTGCAGGCTCAAAAGGAGCCAAAGTAAGTTTTACTAAAATGAAGTTTAAGAATCACGCCGGGACAGGGTTACAGAGATGGGAGGCTTCAAGTGCAGGATGCCTCTCAAACGTTTGGGCCATGTCCAGCTGGGCCAACGTACGACCCTCAATGAGCACATGGAAGGCTGATATGGAGCACAAGTGCACCTTCAATGACGAGTATTTCAGTCCAGTGTCAGACAAGGACAGCAAGTACCTCTAGAATCTTTTTCACCGGGCAGGGGAAGGGGTCCAAATGATGGGAAGCCACCCACAAAGCAAAGTGCTTCAACTTAATGGAATAAGTCACCCTGGTGGAGTGCTTCCTGGCAGCCACCAGGATGGCCACTCTAGGTAAGACACCAATCCTGGTTATGGCTATGTCCTCAGGAGCCATGCATGCAGGTGAAGAGACTGGAGGTTCGGATGAAGAAGGGTTCCCCGTTTCTGTAACAGTAAGCTCAGGGACAGGAGAAGGGGAACCAGAGGCTCCACTGCTAACTGTTGCAACGGTGGAAACCAAATCTGCCTAGGCCAAAAGGGAGCCATCAGAATCAGAGTGGCGCCCTCCATCTGGAGCTTGATTAGCACTCTCTGAATCAGAGGAAAGGGAGGAAAGGCTTAAAGAAAATGAAAATTACATACTTGTCGTAATTTTTGATCCTCTTGGACAAGTCTTCACCATTCATTCATACTGCTTGGTACTACACCGGAGGTGCTAGGACCCAGCAGGAGCCAAAAATCTTCAGGAGGATCGGCGCAGAGGTAGGCCCACGCATGCTTGGCACCATAAGACTGGATCATGCCTGTGTAGGCTATCTTAGTGTTGACCCTGAAACCGCCTCAGTACCTTTTTGACCGAGGAGGTGCAGCATAAACAACCTAGGAAACACCTAACCTAATCTGGGTATAAGATAGCCTGGTTGACCCGTGTAAGAAGGGTCAACTCAACAATGTCTTCACAGCACAGACCAATGAGGGAGTGAAGACCAGAAACAGGATGAGTGAGCTTGGGGGATGATGGGTGGGCTTATGAATGAATGGTGAAGACTTGTCCAAGAAGATCAAGAATTATGGTAGGTACGTAATTTTCATATCTTCCTGGACTTAAAAGTCTTCACCATTCATTCATACTGCTAGTCAAGTACCAAGCTAAAAACCATTCCCCCAAGCAGAGAGGCAGGAGACAGAGCTCACTCAGGACAAAAGTCCATTAAGGATTGTCTTGCCAAAGGAAGTGTGCTGTCTGGCATGGACATCTAGAGCATAGTGCTTCACGAAGGTATACACTGAGCTCCAAGCAGCTGCTTTGCAAATCTCTGCAATAGGCATGCTATAGATCTCTGCCAGGGATCCTCACCGCTCTGGTAGAGTGGGTGTGACACGGCCTTCTAACTTGACTTGTGCCATTGAGCAGCAATGGGGAAGGCTTGCCAATATCCAAGCAGAAATGCATCTAATGGCAACTGGCTGGCCCAGCCAGGCCATGCCGAACGATAGAAAGAATTGTAAAGCCCTCTTGACATCCAGAGAGTGAAGGGTGCATTCCCCTTCATTCTGAAAGTTAGCAAAATAAGTGGGGAGAACCAAGGGCTGATTGAGGTGAAAATCCGAAACCACCTTAGGCAAGAACTCAGGGTGAATATGAAGCACCACCTTGTCCTTGTGAAAGACAGTATACAGAGGGTCTATAACTAAGGCATGTATTTCATATGTAATTTCTGGGTTTTGCAGGTGGTCTGACCCCTACACCCACGTAGTGCGTGCGTGTGGAGGTACGCACGTCGTTCGGGATGCCCCGGCCTTCCAGTTGCGCCACTGACTGCCAGCACCGAACCTACATTTAGTGACGGCGGGACTACAGGCGGGAGACCCCATCCCTTTCCCAGGAGAGGACAGCCAACACTCGATCCTGCTCCTTCTCGCACCCCAAGGTCATTCCTGAACCAGGGTTGCCGGTGTAGTGCGAGGTGTGCCATCCAGCGCCTCACCCTTCAGTGCTACCGGGCCCGCCCTAAGGCATGTATTTCAGAGCCCTGTGAGTGGAAGTAATGGCCACCAGGAAGGCAGTGTTCCATGTCAGAAACTTCAAGTCACAGGTGGCTAGAGGCTCAAAAGGTTTACGAGTGAGCATATTTAGCAAGAGGTTAACATCCCATGTGGCCACCGGTTTTGCTGACCAGGGGCCTAGTGCGCAGGATGCCCTTGAGGAAACTAGATCTTTTTGTGCTGGACCACTTAATATACAGGTTACTCACCTGTAACAGGAGTTCTAGGAGTGGTATATGTTGTTCATCCACTCTTGTTGGCAGGTACCTTGCCGCTTTATGATGAGCCGGAAAGTCTTCAAGCTGGCTCCTCCCACCCACCCGGGTGGTAAAATCCTCAGCTCTGCCCCATGACGCCAGGTCTAGCCTGCTGGAAGCCAGGCTGTGTGCGTCCGCAGCCAGGGGAGGTTGGGTGGGCCCGTGTGGATGAACATAATACACCACTCCTAGAACTCCTGTTACAGGTGAGTAACCTGTATTTCTAGGGATGTGGATATGTTGTTCAATCCACACTTGTTGGCAGACTCCTAGCAGTTCTCTGGGAGGAGGGAGGCAAGGCGCACCCCCCCCCCCCCCACTTAGGAAAGAGGGACTGGAGAACTGAGGCTCCAAAACCAGCATACCCGGCGTGACTCGAGGTCGATGTGGTAATAGGAAATGAAGGTGTGTGCTGACTTCCAGGTAGCAGCCCTGCAGATTTCCTGGATAGGGACCTCCCTAGAAGCAGCCACCGACGCAGCGGTATGGCGGGTAGAATGCGCTCTTATCCCTCTGGGA